>OZ005744.1:134484550-134600981 GCA_963930735.1 Dioctria linearis | reverse complement strand
TAAAATCCTATCTTAATAGCCTCCAATGGGATTCAGGTCCATACACAGTTGCAGTATAGTTTTTCTGACGATTATAATATCAATAATGGGTCGTCGGGCAGTGTTTTGTATTGAGGTTAAACCATAAAATTCCTGTTCAAAACGGAGTGCTGCGATTATATCATTTAGACCTTTACTGTTGCACTTTAAAAAAAAATCATTAGTTAAAAGCACAAATCACAAATGGTTTATTGTACGTCAGCAATTCCTTCAAATTCATTTGGAAAAACAATTATGTGGTTAATTAAATTGTAAATGCTCATTAGTTACAATTCCTAATTAGAATTTGTTAAATTGCCCTTAATTGTTTTGCAAAATGCTTAAGTTATTGTTTGTAATACAGTAAGTTTTGTTAATAATTATTTGAAATTAAGTTAATTTATCATATTTCAGATGAGGCATTATAAAATCAACATATAATATTATTAATTTTTTGCTGGATCAACGAAACTGTTTGTTTGTTTGTCAGAACATGATTTTTTATATTAGCAAATAGCAAATTGATAGAATTTTTTTAATAAGTATTATGTACGCTCACAATTTTCTACTTTAACAAAATACATTAGTTGATATGAATAATACAATTTAAATTTTAATTCACTGCATCTCTTTAATAATTATATTTACAGCCTGAAATCTCATAGATAATACTGAGTCTGTCCTATTGCTTGTGACGCATATTGCTGATAAAGAAAAATAGATTGGGAACCCACGCATAATATCTGTGTACTAAAATTGATTTTTGATTGACCGTCCGTTTGTTGGCTTATCTGTCCGTCTGTAAACAACTCGAAAACATGTCGACAGGAAAATTTCCAATTTGCTTGGAAACTAGCTCACGATCAGCCAAATTCCCAAAAAAGGAGAGGGTAGCGATCCATCGAATTATCGACCAATTGCAATCACTTCGATTCAAAGGTTTTTGAATCTATCATTAACTCCAAATTAATGAAGTATCTAGTAACTTATCATCTCACTCAACGATCTCCAATATGGGTTCCGAGCTGGCCGCTCATCTTGAGACTTGCTGACTTTTCTTACGGAAACGTTGGAACCGTAGTCTTCACAATTTTGGTGAGTCCAAAATTGTTGCCCTAGATAATTCAAAGACAGTAGCATATGCACACCTTGGATACCAAATAACATTGCGTCTGTAAGGGACAGGAGACCCCTGTCCACTATAGAGTAAATCATATGAGATATGGGCGTATGCAGGGGAAAGTGACAGTTTATGAGACTAAAGGTGCTTTTGTACCACTCGTGTGTAGAGTAAATGGCGGAATTGGAAACAACTTCCAGAATATGGAGGTGTGTTTATACCCTGTGATACTATAGATCTGAAAAATGAGAGTAGAGTTGTTTATGTTCGGACACATGAGAATACACGCGGTGTACCTGCTCAAGAGATGGGATTATATTTTTCCCGGTCGAATGTCAATTTAAACTTGTTTTTTCAGTGGCGGGGTTTTGTTTCCGTGGGGGAACCATAGGGGGGCAAAGCTTTGTTAACGTGGGGGGCGATCGTGGAGCAAAGTTGTTGTTTACACTCTGTCTTCGAGGGCCTGCTGGGGGCAAAAGTTTGTTGTCTATATTTTTTTGTGTTGAAAGTGAAAGTGGCTGGTTATAGAGAGAAGCGATGATCTGAAAAAAGGCAGGCCGAAGAAATAAAAGACGTGGTTAATAGCAGCCAGGTATTTTTATTACAATCGATGAACATTTTTTCGTTTTTGAATGAATGAAAACAGAAGAAACTTTTTCTCCACGACTCTACTCGTTAAAACAATAAAAATAATTTTGAATAGAGCTGATTTTCATCCAGCTGTTTTTGCGCTTTTATTTTTTCGATGAATCGATTTGGAAGGTAATATATGAATTACCATCAAGATAAACTGTTAATTTCTGGCCGTACTGCATTTTCACGTACTTGAAATAGTTGATTTTATATTCCTTATCAGTTTCCAGCTCTGGAACTCTCAAAAGTTTATAGGCTGGCTCGTTTCCGATTGTCGTCAACAATTCCGATGTGGAGTTTGCCTGAATTGGTTAATCATTATTATTTTATTGACGTAAAAAGTTTTAAAACTATTATTTTTGACTCACCATGCTTTACAATAATATTATTTGGAAACTCTGACTTTACGAATATTTCATAAGAGCCAACAACTGTTGATATAGAGCTCTTAAATATACATGAAAAATTCCGTTTTATATACAACAGCGACAGTAAAAAACAATTGGATTGGATTTTATTACTTTGTAAGCAAGACATACACTTAAACAGAGGACACTAGGGTATATAAATAGGTAGACGAAAATACCGTAATTTTATTGAAAGCGAGCTTTTATAAGCAACCACGAAATCTTGTGCGTAATTTAAAATCAAAAGCTGTAGTTTTATTAATCCTAGGTAGTGCGCAGAGAAAAAAAGCAAGAGTAAGAAATAAGAGACATAATTTTGGAAGTAAATTAAAGTGCTAGTTTTTAATATATTGCTTTTTGTTACAGCACCTTCTCAGCAGTATCACCAGCCTAAATAGATTAATAAAATAACGGCGTCATGTCAACAAATAAGCTTTAAATATTTTAGAACTAGTTGCAGAAAAGGGTGAAAAGTTTTTCCCATGTTTTTTTAAGATCAGGGTTAAACCAAATGTTTGAAAATAATTTTGCTTGAACAACAAAAGATATTTTAAAAGTACATAAAATTATTTTTAAATATGCAATTTCTAATAAGGACTGTTTCCAAAACCTTTCTGTTCAAGAAGCTCTTTCTACCTTAGAAAAGGTAAGCGTTTTATCCAGCCAAAACAAACCACACATTTCCGACATAGTGGATATTTGTGAGTCTACTGTCAGCACCAACGTATTAGGAAATACGGATGATGTGGCTATACCTTCTTCTAGTATCAAACTCAGTGAAATAGTGCAGTCAGGTGGTTGGGGACTTTATTAAAATATTATCTAAAGAAAATAAACATTTCAAGAAATTTAAAATGGTGATTGGCATAAGGATGACTTTTCAACTAAAATATTCCTCACATCAAGGACCATTAATAATTTAATTGAATGGATGGAAAGTGCATTTTCTGAAATGATTAAAGAATTAGTTTTAAACAGCAATGAGGAAAGTCAAATAGGCTTGTCACTTTCATTGCCAAATAATCCGGAAGTTAAACTGATATGGTTAGCATGAGACCGGTAGATAAGATTAACGGTAGGTTGATCGTAAATCTGATCTCTGATGTTAATGAGTCAAACTCCGTATTTTTCGGATGAAATATTGCAGGTCGAAGCCAATATAGTGAATTTTCCATATGGAGGAGGAAAATGTAGTAACATCCCCGAATGAAACCGCTTACTTGAAAAACAAGACAAGTCTGACAAATGTTAGTCAAAGCGGTTTTTCATGTCTTCCAAAATGTTTGTGTTATTCAGTAGAACTTTCAAAAGGTATCACCCTACCGAAAAAATGTTCACTTAAGTTTGAAAACAAACTTAGCCTTTCAAAAGTGTTGTGTAAGAATGCTTTAAGTTCGAGTAGCGGAAAATAAAGGATGTTTATTATCAGATCTGTATACATAAATTTAAAAAAATTAAAAGATTTTCAAATTGTGGTCTATAATTCGTTAAAGGGAAATATACTTATTCAGGGGCCCAACCCATTTTGAGCGGAATAAGAAAATTTATCTTTATTTTTCTGAAGCTGACAACCATTTTTTGTTGTTAAATCTCCAACCCGGGTTTTTAATAAGAAATATCTCTGTGTTTTTTGTGATAATTTATATGATCATAAGTTTTACCACAAATGTGAAATGCAGTGTACATATTGTTATGTATCTCCCCGTGTTTATTTGTGCAAGAAATAATAAATTGTGAAAATATAAAAGATACTTTAGGGGTACCGTGTGTTACAATAATCACTTAAAAAATATATTGAATAAAGAAACTATTTGCAAAACTTTACGAGTTTGTAAAGATTGTGGTAATTTTGTCGATTATTCTAAACGACAAATTCACATTTGTGGTGAGTTTTTTGCACGAATTGATTTAAATACGTTCCAGAAGATCAATTGTGTTTTATAAAAGTATACAAAGAAATAAAAATAAAAATTGTTTCTTCATATTTTTTGATTGTGAAAGCACTCAAAACAAACGACATCATGACAAACCTGATTCGTTTGTACACAATGTAAACTTAATAATAGCACAGCAGAATTGTAATGAATGTTATATTTCGGACACTAGAGGACAATGGTGACTGTATCAAATGCGGCAAAACGCGAACAAATGTTTAAATATCAAAATGGATCTGAAAATATAGTAGAAAAATTTGTAGATTACTGCTTTTTGCACAGACCTTTTGCAACGCAAATTATTTGTTTTGCGCACAATTTGGCAATCTTAAACACGTAGAAAAATTATGGTGAAGTAAAACAACCAAAATGTGACTTTAAAGTTGACGGGTTTAATCCGAATAACAATACGGTTTTCTGCATTTTTTGGATGTTTCTTCCATGGTTGTATACTGTGTTTCAAAAACCGGACTTCAAATAAACTTCAATTCCAGAATCTTGATCATCGATATGAAGGCACGTGTAAAACAATCTAACTAATCAAACGTGCAGGGTTTAAATTAATAACTATGTGGGAGTGTTTATTTCAAACAGTTTTTAAAAGAAAATCAGAAATAAACCAGTCTTTAGATAACGATTTAAAAAGTCATGTACTTTCCCTTAATCGCGGGAACCTATAACAGGAGGGCGTACTGAGCTATCTGCTGTTTATTATGAAGCAAAGGCTGATGAGAAAATTAAATATTTGGACTTTACAAGTCTCTATCCGTACGGTAAATAAATATGCACCTTATCCTGTTGAGCAACCAAAAATATTAAAACATGGGGATGTAAAGTACCTTCCGCGGAAGATTTGATAAAAATGCATGGGTTTGTTAAATGTAGAATTTTGCCCCCACAAAATATTACTATTCCTGTTCTTCCTCTTAAAATAAACAACACATTATATTTTCCTCTTGCAAAACATCCAGCGAACGTAATATTCTTCATCAGTGCCCACACACTGAAACTGAAAGAATGTTATTAGGTACTTGGGTAATTCCTGAAGTTGCCCTAGCAGTTAAGCAAGCGTATAAAATAAGAGATATTTTTGAAGTTTGGCAATATAGCTACACTCAATATGCTCGTGAAACAGGACAGGGAGGGTCTACTCTCCGAATATGTTAATACGTTTTTAAAGCTATAACAGGAAGCAAGCGGTTGGCCTAGTACATGTAATACTGAAGATGAAAGAGAACTGTATATTCAGCAGAATGAACAATACGAAAATATTCTTTTAGATAAAACAAAAATCGAAAAAAATTCCTGACAAAGACACGAAGAAAAACTATGTCTTAATTCTTTGTGGGAAAATATGCCAAAGAGTGGACAAAATGCAAACAACTGTTGTAACCAGTTTTAAACATCTTTCTGATTTTATTGAAAGTCCGGGATTGAGTTATCATCCATGTATGTAATAAATAATGATACATTATGGGGTAACTGGCGACATATTCAGCATGATCTAGATGTAGTTGGTCATGTGAATATTCCTATAGGGGCATATACGACCTCTTATGCCACTATAAAATTATATAGAGTACTAGAAAAACTCCAAAATCGTGCTTTATACTGCGAACTTATAGTGTAATTTTCAATGAAAAAAACGAATGAAAACACGTTTGAAAAAATCTGAATTTTTAGGTGGACTCAGAAACGAGCTGGAATGTTATGGAAAAAACGCGTACATATCAGGAGTTTGTAAGTATTGGAGCCAAATGTTATAGTTTGAAAATTAAAACAACTAGTGGTTTTGAGTACGTCACCAAATGTAAAGGGGTTTCATTAAACTTTAAAATTCTCAAATGATAAATTTTGATAAAATGAAGAAAATTGTTTTTGAAGAAACCGAGCCTGTAAAAATAGAAAATAATTGTAAAATTAAACGAAAATAACCTGGTGTGATTGTATGTGAACCGGAAACAAAAAGAATTAGATTTACATTTGATAAAAGAGTAAGTAAGCAGGATGGTTTTTCTTATCCTTACGGTTTTAGAGATCACTAGTGTCTGGAGTTCAGCCCTTATAGCCAAACTTAAAGAACTTGGCCTCTCTCGTCCCCTTCTATTATGAATTTGAAATGTTTTATCTGGTCGCTTAATACGGATCATATTAGATGGCGTTACATATCAATCACAGCCCATAAATGCCGGGGTGCCTCAGGCCTCTGTTAATATCTTCATCTTTCTTGTCAATTTGCATTAATTATAAGCTTTCCTTACTTTCAATTCCATCCATTGTTTTGCCGATGACAGTACCCTTGGTTTCGCTTACTCCCTTGATACCCTTGGGGACTACAGAGGAAATGTCACATCTGTCAAACTTGGTTGCATGATTAGATCCTTGACTAACCACCATGATAATATCCTCGCTTAGAGCAAACCGAATTGCAGCGAATTCAATACATCTAAGTTCCAAAGCTGTCCAATCTCTTTATCCCAAGATCATAATTTTTCCATTCCTGTTGCTTTTGATGGAGCACTTGCTTGATGATACACCGTCTTTATTCATTCTTCACATTAATTTTTGCAGTATGTTATGCTGAACAGATCACAACTTCTCTGTTGCCAAATAAGCAACAAAATATCTTGGATTTCTGAAAAGGTGTAAAAAATATTTCAGCCCACCGATTCTAGCGATCCTATACAAGTCCTACATCAGACCTAGAATGCAATAAAATGTCCATATGTAGTCCGGTGCTGGTCGCAGAGCGTTAGCTTTGTTGGATATTGTCAAAAAGAGTGCCTTCAGCTCATTGGCGATGTGGCAAAAACTTGTCATATGGGCTTATACGAGCACCGCCGCAATGTTGGTTACCTTTCGCTCCTATATTGGCATATGCATGATCAATGCTCTGATGAAATGTCTAGTCTGATCCGGACTCGTCCGTGTAATACTCGCACTGCAAGCCGCAAGGGTGGGCATACATCAGCACCATCGCCACCCTCCTCACGTTCCCTTATTCCTTTCTTTATCTTCTTCTGGCCATTGCTGTGTTTTGCATCATGGTTCATGGGATATCTCCTGAGCTTGGCTTAATAATATAGAAAACAAAAGAAGTCACACTTTCTTAGGTTGCCGACGAAGATATATAAGTACAATGTATGTATTGCATTTATTCGATGACTGCCATTTTCAATAAATATAAGCTTATAATTCCTATAAGAGATAGAATTTATTATGATTCGTGAATTTGAATAAAGTACGTTTCCTTAGTTTTATTAACTAAAATGGATAATTGGGAAGTTTTGCACTACCACCATTTACAAACCACAACAACATTAATAATCTAACATCCTCGTTTGACTTTTCGAAGTGGCAAAGAACCTTGAGCAACTTTCTTCGTTGCGAGTGGTAGCCACTTGCTTATCTGTTCGACTCGTACCTTTTAAATGATAAATTTGTGTGCATTTGACATTTGCGAGTGGTGGCGAGTGGCTTCAAACTTTTGTTCATTTTCAGCATATACCATTTTTAAACCATAGTTCCGCCCCCTCCCTCACAGGAATCCCTGCATCACGAATTTAATAATTCTAGTGGCAACCAGGTGGCACTGTTATCAGCATAATTGCAGCAATTTTTGGGGGTTACAGAAAACCCTGAAATTACTCGCTCGCTTTTCAAGTTATTTTCTAAATACTCAGGGTATTTGGCGACACACAACGGAGTAAAAGCAATCAAATTTAAATGCTCAGTTAAATTTACCTTATGTGTAACACAGCTATAATGCCGATTCACAATGCAGAGCGGAGTAGAGTGGCGTAGAGTGGCTACTGGTACCTTGTTTTCATATGCAGTAGTTCACATAGCCATCTCTGTATGAGCTCTAAAATAGAGCAGGGTGGAAAAAGCATGAAAATAGGTTCTATTCTATTTTCGCGCTACGATTTCCGAAAGCTTAAAACTAGAATTTCGAACTACTAGCATGCAGATGGTGTGAAAAATGCTCCATTCTTCTTTTTATCATAACTAACATGTTTTCGTGTTATTTTATGATATAATATTTTTTTTATGAACGCTAATAAAAAAACGAGAGGTATTTTTGCAAACTTAATGATTTAAAAACCAAAAAAAGTATACGTTAATTTTTAGCTAGTTTTGAAGGAAATATGATGGTGCCAACAGGTGAGTCCTTTTCAAATTCATTGTTTTGATAATGACAGATGTTTGCTTGTTTGTTGATTTGTAGTTGTTATTGCGTTTTGTTATATTAATTTGAAAATTCATTCTTGATTCGGTGTTGTTATGGCGATTTTATATATCAATTCAAAGTTTGAATTTCACTCTGCGCTGCATTGTGAACTGCATCGTTTGGACTCAAAGATCAAATCTACTCCACTCTGCTTTGTGAATTCGGCATTAAGTTGCAAAATTAGACAGGACAGTTAAGCAGAATTTTATTGGTTTCCGTTTAAATTTAAGATAGATTTGCTACGCTAGCATTTAAATTCTAGATTCAGACTAATCTGAAATGATCAAACTGGATTTTTAGCACAATCAAAAGATAAAATAATTAAAGGATTTTCATATATAACTGAAAACGGAAGTATGAAGTATAGTGGAGAATGTATGAACACTAACGCTGCCAAAATAATATCTAGTTCCTAGTTCTTGGGAGGAGAAATACGCATGCTGAAAGAAACGTTAAAGAGCAAGCAAAATTATGCAATGGCGATAGAAACATTTAATAGAAAAAGTTGTAAGAAATGCCTTTCTGGTATATTCTGTCAAAACATTTGTTTGGAATTTATAAAATCTATTCCGGGCTTTGTGAAGAGAAAACAAATTTAGTATTTTGGGAGCAATTTAGAAAAAAAGTTTAATTTGAGAATAAAATCAATAATAAATGTTCTGTTAAGCACTGATTCTTTTTTCAAACAGAAACATTCAACCTAAAAAATGTAATTATATGAACCCGAAACTCAACCGAAAAAACATTTCTCTCTCTCTATTCGGGAGTCCTTTAGCTGCCTCACTTTTGACTGGGATTTCGCTGCGGTGTTTTCTTGCGACTATATCTACACAGAAGGTGATATATCTGAAACGACAAGGTAAGTCAATATTGCCCCTCTTAACCTCACATATTCCTTATTCTAATTTTGGTTATGGCATGCATCTTTGTTATGTTCCCATGGAAGGAGGCAGGTTTCGATTCGAACACGCTCACAATGTGGGCGTGACTTATCGCTGAGACTCTCACTCAAAACACTTCAACACAAGCAACAATTTTAGTGAAAATAGATGCTTCATGAAAAATTTTCTTTGCGCACCAAATTGTCGTTCAACAACGATAGCTTCGTACACTCCGTGCTTCATCATGAATGTTAACACGACTTTGTAAACTATATATTTAGAGATGTACATTTATTGGGATCTGGAAGATTTATTCTATTGTAAATATCCGTATTGAGTTTATAACAGGTCTTAGTTACTGTCGATAGAGGTGCAACACATGGATTTGAGAATGGAGTGCGTGCTAGATATGATGAAACCTCTATCATGAATTTACTGCGCAGTACAAATTCTTCAATATTTCATGCCATCCTACCAGAAGTGGCAGGATGGAATCTTAATTAAGTCAATCTGCATAGGTAATACAATAAAGAAAAATTACCTGATAAGAAAAGACGAGGGAACTCCCTTTTGCGTATTTGCGAATTTTCATTTTTGCATGCCGTAGCCATTACAGTGCATTGCAATATAGAAATTTTTCCTGCTTTCTTCCAGCCTTTTAGCATAGCTTTTAATGGATTAAGTGGGAGTTTCGCTCATGCTTAATCTAGGCCAACAACAATTTCAATGCATCCATAGCCCTATTGTCCCGGTACTCAAATGCGGTGGATAGTTTTTCTCTTCGTTAATGTTGTACGGTCTTTGAGGAAATCCCACAAGTAGTAAAAGAAATTAAGGAGAAATTGAATATATCGCAGCGATCAGTTCAGAGGAAATACTGCAATGGACAAGAGCTCACAACTCAGTTATAAAAAAGCAGTTCTTCTCGATTTTCGTTTAAACATGGTGTTTATTTACAAAAAACATGGAAAATTACCATGACTCAAAATTTGCGTTGCATGTATCTAGCTTACACATTTACTTTCTCACGAGAAATTTCGTCAAGAGTGCGAATTCAAGAGTGTTCGCATTACAACCAGACGTAACTGGACACTTTTGTTTTTCTCGATTTTGGCTCATGAGAAATTTTATGTTCACTCTTTTGATGAAGTAGCATTTTATAATTCATATCTACCTTTAGGAAATAATATGTAAAAATGTGATTTTGTGAATAAATTATTATTGTTGTTCAATACGGTGAAGAGTAAAGTATATTTTCATTGATTTTTTGTGTGGCATAGTTTTTGTTAAGCAACAGCTGAAACGTGTAGCAGTACAAGGAACTGTACTATACGACATATAAGCCAAGGTTTTTAAGCACTTTGACTTTGGAAGGTCTGCAATGGGGCACTTTGGTGCAATATACCTAAATCTAGGGTATAGCGGTACACAGAACCGTTTATACCATCGTCGTACCAGCCAAGGTTGATGTACCTTGACTGATTCGTCCATAAGAACAAAAGAGTTCTGATCATTTTTGGTGACCCCGACGTGATTTGCGAAGTTTTTTACTATTACCCGATTTGTTATCATCATTTCGCAGAAAGGACGTTTCAAGCTTCATAAACGCCATCATGAGCTTAGATGAGCTTACGGAAGGACAACGGGAGATGAAATTAAACGTATAGCATTCAACTACAAAACGGATACAGCTACACGTAAGACTGCTGTTACATTGCAAGAGGTTTCAGGCGAATTTTCATCGCGCGAAAACAGACGATACCAGGCGACAAAGTCATCGCTTGTTATCTCATGATGACCTGGTTACATTTAGAAAGCGACAAAAAATTAGTTTAGTTCGTTGCTTTATGTACAATACAATGGATGTAAATAGTGAATACGCTTTAATTGAAATAGTGCTTTATTAAAGTAATCATTTTTTTTAACAAAACGATCGTATTGGGTACACCCCATGTTTGCTTTAAGGGATGAAAAGGGGGAATTCCACAAACTTTTTTGAAGATTTAAAACAAGATTCAAAACAAATTTTATGAATATTTTAGAATGAAACCTAGAACATTCTACTATATTTTAAATAAAATAAGAGCAAAATTAACTAAAAAGTCAAGCATTCGGAAATGCATTGCACCAACAGAAAAACTAGCCATAACTTTAAGGTAAGTAAAAAATAATTCATTCAATAATCTGAAACAAAATACTATCCTTCAAAAAATGATATTTTTTTAACATACTCGTAATGTATTTAAAAAATGAAGAAATAACTAGTAAGTTTCATAAGAACTAAAATATTTTACAAGAGAATGATCCTGCTGTTCTTCAGTAGTGGGAAATGACACAGGATTTGATGGTCTGTTTTCATGCTCATAATTATTTGAAAACGTAAATTCTCCAGACTTTTCATTAGAGGAGTCTTGTGGTGAAAGCAGAGGCGTAGATGCTGATTCCATTGAACTGCGATGTGAAGTAGTTTCCGTTTCAGATATGTGCTCAATTCGTTCGTACTCCTCACAGAAAATTTGCTGTATCTTTGTTTCGTACGGTCATCTTTCTATTACGGCGTAATCTCTTATAATATGGGATTAAACTCATCGCAAAATGGTAGTCATCATGCTGAGCTAAGGAAGAGTTTAGTTTATATTGTTTAAATTTATTTTGTCCTAATAACAAAAGCTTTTCGAGAGTAGTATTATTTGCAGCAAGTGTTGATTTTCGGGTTCGTATGTTCTTTGCCCGTAAATTTTTTTTTACTTGCTGACAAATTCTTGCATTGATCATTTTGTGGTGTCGAATCTTCTACAACTGAATCCTCTAAAACATTGTTTTCGTTGGATGTGCTTGCAATTGGTATTCTTTATCTGGTGCTTGTTAGGTTTACCACCACTTCATCCTCTTGCAGATGAGGAATGTTCCCAGAATCTTCTCTTGGAAGGAACTGGTCTGAAAGAAATAACATATCATCATAGTATTTCCATTTTGTCTTAATAGAGTATCCTCCGGCGTCGCCTGATCGTTTTGGTGATATTTTCATAAATTCCCGTCTAGAAGTGTCTCGCAGATTTTTCCATTTCAATTTTGCTGCGATGCCTTAAATAGGAAGTATAAATAGATATATGAATTAAGTAATAACCATAATTATATAATTTTTCAAAGACTAAATAAATAAGACAGTCCATACTGCGCACATGCATAAAGTGTCTCTATAATTTGAATAAATTTACCTCTTTTTGTGATTTACCAATTGTTCATAAAGTTATCATAAAATACATATTATACGCGATATGAAACATTTTTCTTCGATTTTTAGTAACATAATTTTCTTATACACTTGTGTTTCAGATTTCTCTCTACGGGCTGCGGTTTTCGGTCACTTGCCTTTTCTTTCGGAATGTCTCACTCTACAATACGAATTATTTTATATGAAACCTTTAAAGAAATTTGGGAAAATCTTTACGAAACGCACATGCCATTTCCAACAGTGGAATATTTTAGGAATATAAGTGAGGAATTTTGAACGAAGTGGAATTTTCCTAATTGTATAGGTAGCATTGATGGCAAGCACATAAGAATTAAATGTCCTCAGAAAAGTGGATCTATGTTCTATAACTATAAGAATTATTTTTCTGTAGTTCTTCAAGGTATAGCTGATGCTAATTACAAATTTATATGTATTAATGAAGGAGGATATGGCAAACAAAGTGATGGTGGTGTAGGTTCAATGTTCCAAATGAACATCTTTTGCCCAATACCAGTGTGAGCATTCCGTACGTACTTCTTGGCGATGCGGCGTATCCCTCTCAAAGATTATTCAATGAAGCCATATCCAGCCGAAAAAATCACAGAAGTAGAGGACAATTTCAATCGTAGGCTTTTCGCGTGCGAGAAAATCTATAGAGTGCGCCTTTGGCATTTTAACGGCAAAGTGGAGAATTTTTAAAACCGAAATTCAACTTAATGCAGACAAAGTAGGTCATTTGGTGGAGTGTGCTTGTTTGCTCCATAATATAATCATAGATATGGAAGGAGTACATGAGAGTAACTTACCCGAAATACAAACGACAGCAGAATGTTCAAATAATGGTGGTGCAGAAAAAAGATTTAATCGTAGTGGAAATAGGGCATATGCAATAAGGAGAGAATTCACAACTTTTTTAACAGTGAAGCTGGAGCTATTTAATTATTACTGTTAACGTTAAATACCTAGATATTAAACCGAAAAAAAAAATTTCCAATTAAAAGTAAGAATTCTTACAAAAAACGTGAACACCTACATACATCTCATATTAACCTGAATAAATTTTTTTATTACTTACTTTTTGTATTTAATTCTAGTGCCACTTCATCCCATAGTTTCCTTAAAATGTCACGATTCGCGTGATCTTTAATTTTTGGTTCCACAATGCCGGTTTTTCACGTACAAACGAAATTAATTTTTCGCAATCCATGTTTTTATACAGACTATCGCGCGATAACTCCTTTCGAAATTCAAATTGATTTAAATTCGAAAAATTCATCTCGAGAAATCGTGCGACGAAAAGAGACATCGCGAGATGGTTTCGTCGGCAGTGTAGCCATGATTATAAAACTTTAAGGGTGTGATTTATTCTCGCGATGTCTCGAGACAAAAATTCGCCCGAAATCTCTCGCAATGTAACCGTAGCCTAAAACTGCAGAGTATCTGAACACACGGTTAATCAATCTGAACCAGCTGTAGGAAGAATTCGAAAAGACAGACAATGAGATCCGCATCAACTATGGATCCAATCTTGATCATGCATATTTTGCAAACGACTACTATGAGGGCATCAGGGTTGGTTATGACAATCTGAACCAAGACATCTTACGCCGGCTACAAGAATTTTCATCTCAACAATTAATTCAAATTGATTCCGAGCAAGAAAGAATCCGACAAGTTAACAACCCAGTGCGACCGTCAAACCTCAGCCTACATCGAATGAAGCTTTTGATGGAGGCACAGCAGCCAACATAGAACAACAATCAATGCTTGAGGAAAATAATACGGGAGCCCTATCTAAATCAATCAAGGCAGACAACTCGGCAATTATTTGTCAGCAGATTTCGCTGATGCAAGGTTTACGGAACATGCTAAAACACATCAAACTACAGGCACAACCGCACTCCGCTCACTTTTATGAGATAAAAATAAAGGCTATCGAGCATCACTGGGAGAAGATTCAACACTTTCACAGCAAGATACTTGAAGATTTGGATGACTCATACCTATCAGATACCATGGGAGCATACTTCCAGTTGGAAGAGGTAACACATGAAAAATTGGTAAACTTATATGAAGGCTTAAGTCACAGCCAACGTAAGCCAGAGGTCAATGCAAATTCATCAGCAGAACTCAGTCCAAAATCCAGTATGAAGCTCCCAAATGTAGAACTACCTAAATTTGATGGTGACTATATCAAATGGCGTCAATTCTGCGATTTATTCTCGGAACTGATACACAACCAACCGCTGCCGTCATGCCAGAAAACGTGGTATCTGAAGAGCATTTTAATAGGTGAAGCTGAAAAATTGGTCCAACATTTAAACATAACTGGTACAAACTACGCCACCGCATGGAAGCTCATAAATGACAGATATGAGAACCCCAGATTGCTCGTCACTGCGCTACTAAATAAAATACTTTCGCAACCAACGGCTACAACAGAGAGTGCATCTGCGATAAAAACAATTCACGACACCACTCAGGAATGCCTGCTCGCCTTGGGAAACTTAGGTATCAACATAGAGAACTGGGATCCGCTTTTACTCCACATTCTAATAAAAAAGTTGGATAGAGCAACACATATATTGTGGGAGCAATCTTTAAGTAAACCCAGGTCACTTCAATCATTAAAGGAGTTTCTTCAGTTCTTAGAAAACTGCTTCCAATCCTTGGAAGTAATGGGAAACACAAATAGAACAGAAGGTAAAAGGGTACACACCCAAAGGGCTCTGACTACATCGGTCAAGACAGGGTGCCCATCATGTAGCAGCAACCATCAACTATTCTCATGTCCTAAGTTCCTTCAGTTATCGCCATCCAACAGAGTAACAGAGCATCGCTTGTAAAGAGAATTAATGCGTGCCTTAAACGTTTGAGAAGTGGGCACATTATATCCAGTTGTCCATCAAGTGGATGACTCAAATGCGGCAAGAAGCATAATACTCTTTTACATTTTGAGCCAACAAAAACGAACGGTGTCGTATCAAGAACGAGTCAAGTTCCAACAAGCGAAGTCCAGCCGTCAACGAGTATCTCAACAACTTCATCACCAAACAGGGTAACGACCGAGCCATCAATATCACTTACTGTCAAGTCGACACCAACTACTAAGAATTATGTGTTATTAAGAACTGCTATTGTGAAACTAACCAACAAAACTGGTACGAGTATTGAATGCAGGGCCATCCTAGATTCTGGCTCTCAGCTAAATTTTGTAATGCAAAAATTAGTGAAGAAATTGGGTCTGCTTGGAACTCCCGAATTAATGAACATAGAAGGCATTGGCCTACGCAAACAGCAAGCGCAAAAACGTTTTAATATGTTGTTGGAATCTCGAATCAATGGCTTCAGCACTACTTTAGAGGCACATATACTGCCACGAATCCTTTCACCACAGCCCTCACAGTTAATAGACGTTGCTTCTTGGCCAATACCAGCCAACATACAACTAGCGGACGCACAGTTTAATCAGCCAGGGACGATAGATCTTTTAATTGGGGCAGAATTATATTATTCGATTCTATCAGTAGGACAGATAAAATTGGGCAAGACATTACCTACCATGCAGAATACAGTTTTTGGTTGGACAATAGCAGGAAGAACCCAACACACACCACAAACACAAGCAATATGTGGAATATGCTCAGAAGATGAAGCGCTTCAGCAGCAAATGGAAAAATTCTGGATGCTGGATGAGGCTGAACAGTCAGCTAAGGCATTCACTACCGCAGAAAGACAATGTGAAGCACACTTCGTACAAAACACACGACGAAATAAAGGAGGGCGCTTTACAGTCAAACTTCCGTTCAAGGTCGATGCTCAAACCCCAGGGGAATCGAAGAATATTGCGTTTAAACGTTTTGTGGCCTTAGAAAAAGGGTTAGATACAAATGAAGAACTTAAAAAACAGTATGTTAAGTTCATGGAGGAGAATATCGAATTGGGATACATGGAGGAAGTGAATTTCAATGAAATCAAGAAAGCCAACAACTTCCTTCCGCACTACTGTGTCACTAAACCAGAAAGTTCGACTACTAAGCATCGAGTGGTGTATGACGGATCGGCCAAGACATCCAGCAATATTTCCCTGAACGATATCTTAGCATTAGGTCCTACTATTCAGGATGATGTCTTTTCACTTCTCTTAAGATTTCGCATGCTCGTATTTACCGCGGATATTGAAAAGATGTACCGACAGGTAAAGGTTCACGACGATGATACAAGGTACCAACTTATACGGTGGAGAAATAACTCTCATGATCGATTAAGGTGTTACAAACTTTGTACGGTCACATATGGTACCACTTGTGCTCCTTATCTGGCAACCAGATGCCTGCAGATGCTAGCAGAGGAACAGGCAAAACATTATCCTCTCGGAGCTGAAGTACTCAAACGAGATTTCTATGTGGACGATGTCTTAACTGGAGCCGATAATCTCACAACTGCAATTGAAACTCAAGCGCAGCTCCAGTTTTTACTTCAAACAGCCGGTTTTAAATTGAGAAAGTGGTGTGCCAATCACCCCAGTCTTTTGAAGAGCATTCTCCAACAAGACCAAGAACTTCAGTTAGATTTTTATAGCCACAAAGACGATCACATAAAGGCAGTAGGATTAACCTGGTTACCAAAAAGTGATAATCTCTGCATAAAAACTACATCGAAAATAAGCACTCGAGTAACCAAAAGAAATGACTTATCAGATATAGCACATCTCTTTGATCCTTTAGGCATTATGGCTCCCGTAATCGTTGTTGCCAAGATATTCCTTCAAAAATTATGGGCCATGAAATGCGACTGGCATGCGGCACTTCTGGAAGAATTACATTACTATTGGCTTAACTTTCGACAGGGGTTAAAGACACTAAATGACATAAGATTTCCAAGACATGCCTACGGAGCGGCAGCATACATAAGATCCGTTGACAGAGATAATATTGCAGCTGTACGACTGTTACGTGCGAAATCTAGAATTGCTCCAATCAAGCAAGTCACACTCCCACGTCTAGAGTTGTGCGCAACGAAATTTGCGGCGGAGCTAGCTGGACGTCTAAAAAGGGATCTGTAAATCAAAAATGCACCTATTTCTCTCTGGACAGATTCAGAAATTGTTCTGGCATGGATTAACTCATCATCATCGTCATATCAAACGTTTGTGGCTAATCGAATAGCAGTAATTCAGAAGTTGACACTTTCGGAAAAATGGCGACATGTCAGATCTAAAGATAATCCCGCAGATATTTTGTCAAGAGGAATGGCTCCATAGAAGTTGGGAAATTCCGTCATCTGGTTTTATGAACCAACTTTCTTGCAAGGTGCTGAAACATTATGGCCGTTGCCATATACAATGAAAACGGTTTCGAATGACAGCGAGAGAAGACGAGCACATGTAGTGGCGTCATCCACTGAAATCAACGAAACAATTCTCAGTCATATAAACCACAGCAACTCTTTTCGAAAGGTCCAACGAATCATGGCGTACGTTCTTCGATTTATCAGAAACACAAGGAAACTTAATCGAGACCCTGCAGCTACATTTGTCTGAAACGTAGAGGAATTAGACGAAGGTCAAGCGATGGTGGTGAGACTAATGCAGCAAGAAGGATTCAATGAAGATTTATCGCATTTAAAGAGCTTCGGAGAAATTTCCAAAAACAGTGCCATCAGTAGCCTTACACCATATATCGATGAGGACAACATTGTTAGAGTCGGAGGTCGCCTGGAAGAATCAAATCTAACATATCAGGCCAAACACCCAATGCTTCTGCCATACGCCCATCATCTAACGAAATGCCTCCTCAACGATATACACAAAGAAAAATTGCCCCTAGGCCCTCAAACGCTTCTCGCATTAACCAGGCAGAAGTTCTGGTCATTAAAAGGTAAAACTCTAACTCGCTCTGTGGTACAACACTGTGTTCAATGTGCTAAATCCAAGCCCAAGCTTTTAACACAGTTGTTGGGTAATTTGCCAGCAGATAGAGTCCAACCAGCAAGACCATTCGTAAATGCTGGCGTAGACTTTGTGGACCAATATATACCCATTTTAAAATTCGGGGAAAAAGACCACAAAAATCATACATTGCTGTGTTTTGCTGTTTTTCTACTAAGGCTACGCACTTAGAAATAGTGAGTGACCTATCCACGCAAGGTTTTTTGGGAGCTCTGCGACGTTTTATGGCTCGACGAGGACACTGCCGAACAATTTACTGTGACAACGCAACAAATTTTGTTGGGGCCAAAAATCAGCTGCAAGAAGTGAAATATATGATAGAATCCAGTCACCCTCGAAACGAAATTATAAAAGCATGCAGCTCAAAGACCATTGATTTTCGTTTTATTCCACTTCGAGCTCCACATGTCGGCGGGCTCTGGGAGGCAGCAGTCAAATCAGCGAAAAACCTCTTGCAACGGACTCTACCGTCAGACTCATTAACCTACGAAGAGCTTGAAACAGTTGTTGTGGAAATAGAAGCAGTGCTTAATTCTCGACCAATCACACCCATGTCTACTGATCCAAACGACTTGACAGAGTTAACACCGGATCACTTCCTCATCGGAGAGCCATTGACTAGTACCATTGATCCAAAGGCTAAATCGTCAAATGCCAATATCATCACTCGTTGGAAACGTGTTTCACACATCAAAAACGAATTTTGGAGGCGCTGGACCATGGAGTATTTAAGCCAATTGAAACACAGGTATAAATGGAAACAACGATGTCAAAATGTCCAACCTGGTACCATGGTCTTGGTAAAGGAAGACAATATTCCTGCATTAAAATGGCCACTCGGCCGTATTATTAACACGATTAGAGGAAATGATGGATTGGTTCGGGTAGCGGGCATCCGCACTTCTAGCGGAATCATCCGACGTCCAATACACAGGCTTGCACCACTACCGATAGTAGCGGAATCCTCCGATGAGCCTGCAACTCAGAACGAGACCGAAGACAAGGAAATCACTACAACTATAACAAGTTCAAACATATCTCAACCCACTAGAGATGAGTCCACAACATCATACGAACTAACTCAGCCAAAAAGAGATGCCAATCCTAGAAAGAAACAACGGAGATCGGTGGGATCTGCTATTGTGACTTTACTTTTGACTTGTCTAATGCTAC
Organism: Dioctria linearis; assembly: GCA_963930735.1. NCBI lineage: Eukaryota > Metazoa > Arthropoda > Insecta > Diptera > Asilidae > Dioctria > Dioctria linearis. The sequence continues at coordinate 134,581,399 of OZ005744.1, read as the reverse complement.
CATCAATTAATAGTTCTCCCATCGAAACAAAACCCTTCACTCATCACCCAGGAATCTACTTTGAGAATATGAGAGCTGCAAACATCGTAGCTAATGAATGGAAACTCGTCGTATTTTACGACATGACAGCATATTGGAAGGAATTTGCTCTTTTTCAAAATTGCACTAAGGCTTTAGAGGAATTATGCCAAAGAATCAATGAAAGAGAACAATGTTTGGGAATTATTGCACACATAAAACAGCTGCAATTAGAATTGGACACAAATAATATATTACTATCAGAACAGAGCAATTCGAACAGATCAAAGAGAGGAGCTATCTACTTTATTGGAAATATCGCCAGTGCCTTATTTGGGGTGTTAGATTCCGAGTATGCCGAAAAGATGGCACAAAAGATAAATGATATTGGAAAAAATGAAAAACACTTGCTGGATCTGATAAAAAATCAGACGTCAATCATGGATGCCACCTTGAACATAAAGAAGAAGGAAGAACAATCTATTGATCATCAATTTCATCAAATAGAAATACAGATTGCCCAAACAACTCAGCAATTACACGACATAAGGGAAGAGGCGTACCAAGAAAAATTGTCACAATCATTCATGTTGCTAACCTTGTCCGCAATTCTCACAGAGTCCAACTTCTTCAGAATTCAAAGCTCAATCTTAGGCGTCATCATCGATACTCATCACGGGAAAATCAGTCCGATATTGATTTCACCACTGCAGTCAAAACAAGAATTAATAAAAATCAAAACTAATCTACCTTCATCATTACGCCTACCAATACAACAGGACGAGGCACTTAAATATTACACATTGATGACTATCGAAGGAAGGGTGGCTGAACGATATATTATATTCAAGCAACTCTTCCTTATTATCCCTTGAAGAGTTCGAACTATTTAAGGTCACTCGAGTTCCAGTACAAACTAATGACACTTCTGTCATAATCCAACCATCCTTTCCGTTCTAGTCATAAACCTACATCGGGATCAATATTATCCCCTCACAGAACAGGAGTTGCAACTATGTCTCATCATTGACGAAGGTCAACATCTTTGTAAACAAACAGAAACACCCCCCATATAGAAGGGGATCGAACATCAGCGCCTGCGAAATAAACTTTTTTAACCACCTGCTGCAGTCACCATCCTGCCAAATAGTCAAGGCAGGGAATGGACCTCATTGGATCCAAATGTATAGTCCAAACCAGTGGATATATGCGCTGAGTGAAAAAACCACTATCAATGTAGTATGTGACAAAAATACTACAGAGTATGTCATCGAAGGAACAGGAACTTTGAAAATCCGATATCGTTGCGTCATAAAGCAGCCGTTGGTCAGCATACAGGGACATAGTGTCTATCCTACCAATACAAGGTCATGTTATATACCAACAAGTGATCTCACCGAATTTATCATAGCCGCTAAAAAGAACCCAGAACATCAGTCATACACCTCTGAGATTGATTCCATCAAACGTGAATTATCACAGTTTAAAAAAAATCTTTCACTAAACACACTATCAAGTGATGTTCACAATTTTCTGTGGGTTATGTATCCATAATACTGATAATTGTCATAATCTCTATTTTGATCTGGAAACATCGTCACGAAATATGTGGACTAAGATCCAGGAAGATGGCACCTGTACCAACACCAAACACAACGCACAACAATGGCGGACACATCATACAGCTTCAATGCATCCTTCGATGTTTGAGATCCTTGGAAACTGAGTTGAATCATTATCCAACGCCGGGGAGAATGTTTATTTACAACAAACATGGAAAATTACCATGACTCAAAATTCGCTAACGTACAAAATTATTTGTAAAAATAAAATTCGTGTTGCATGTATCTAGCTTACACATTTAATTTCTCACGAGAAATTTCTTCAAGAATGCGAATTCAAGAGTGTTCACATTACAACCAGACGTAACTGGACACTTTTGTTTTTCTCGATTTTGGCTTATGAGAAATTTTATGTTCACTCTTTTGATGAAGTAGCATTTTATAATTCATATCTACCTTTAGGAAATAATATGTAAAAATGTGATTTTGTGAATAAATTATTATTGTTGTTCAATACGGTGAAGAGTAAAGTATATTTTCATTTGATTTTTTGTGTGGCATAATTTTTGTTAAGTAACAGCTGAAACGTTTAGCAGTACAAGGAACTATACTATACGACATATAAGCCAAGGTTTTTAAGCACTTTGACTTTGGAAGGTCTGCAAAAGGGCACTTTGGTGCAATATACCTAAATCTAGGGTATAGCGGTACACAGAACTGTTTATACCATCGTCGTACCAGCCAAGGTTGATGTACCTTGACTGATTCGTCCATTAGAACAAAAGAGTTCTGATCACATGGATTTAAATTTATTCGAGTGCAAATAAAATGCTTTTGGACAATCACATCACTCAGTTCTCAAAAATTATAAGAAGTTCAGAAGTTCGGTGGAAAAAACTTGAAATCGTTTGCGATTCCTACTTTCTTGTAAGAACCCAAATACGTAACAACCTCCAATTCAAAGCACAACTATTTGGCACCTGGATGGCTGTATAGCTTTGTTAATTTTGAATTGAAATTGAAAATGAAAATAGTTTCTAGCTCCAATTTCAAATTTATTTTCAAACTATAGCTTTTCACCTGAGTAAAGAAGAATGAACCAGTTAAGTCTTATCGCTGAACCTTTGCCATCCCTGCTATAGATACAAATAATTCCTTCCTTTTTAAGAAACCACCACCGAACTACGTAAGCTGCTTATACATCAAAAACTGCTGACGAACATCAGATATTAAACTTACAGAATTTGCAAAATACTTGAAAATTGCAGCGTCATGCCGTTGTGGGGTCCCATCATCGATGTATACACACCATCCGCATCCATCCATCCATCATCAGCAATCCATCACTTTATTAGAAAAAACTTTTCAATTAGGACAAGTCCTATGAGGGATTCCGCCATATCATCCTACAGTCAGTGTAGAGGATCTCTTTTCAGTAATTTGTGCGCCATTAATACCTGATGAGCAGTATTCAATCGCTCTGATGGTTCCGTCATCATTCACAGCACGAAAAATTCCATTCAAATTTAAATTTTAAATAAATTTATGACGTAAAAGAGCTCAACTCACACACATCTGGACCTAGGAAAGGTAATGATAAACACAATTATTTTGGATCGGTGATTCGTGAATGCTTTTAATAATAATTTCACAGTTTTAAATCTGTGAATAACTCTTTTAGAGATTTGGAAGAAAAATTTCCGAAAAAATGTTTTACAAAAGGTTCAAATTATTTTTTTTTTGTCTTGCTATCGGCTTCTGACATCTTCATATCCGGTACCTACTTTATAATGGTCATTTTCATATACAGAACATATGTCATCAGTTGTTTCGAAAATACGTAAAAATTAAACATGATGTATTGTCCTCCAACTATTATACATACCTATAAGTCCTCGAGTTCTGATTAATTTGTGTTGATCTTGAAGATAACGAAAGGTTTCCCTTGGGACAAATCTATTCCATTAATTCGACCACGTCCTTGCCGACATCTATAATTAGATAGATATCGTTTGCCTAATCATTCTTGTTCCAAAATTTAAGCCCTTGGCGGAACTGCAAATGTATATATATATATATATATTTGTATCGTTGTATGTATGCTCAACACTTGCCTCTTGCCCCATTGTGGATTTCTGTTTCTGTCGACTTTTGTTGGTGGTCGTCGTCTATAAAATAACCGTTCGTCATGAAAGCACTGAAATACCACCAACCTGTTCGGTGTGTGTTATAATAAACGCCTAATCCAATAAGAATTAATCATCGGGAATAAATGCAAACTAATTTCCAGGAATGTGCCGTAATTTACAGGAGCATATTGCCTTCAGCCAGACCAGCAAATTCCTTGACTTTATGATCTGCAAATGGCTGGCTAGAGCATCCTAAACCCCGAACATCCTAAGAGGGATAGATATCGCTTTTATATATTCCTTCGGGAGAATTGTTTTTTTTTCTATATTATTCTTGCTGGTTGCAGTTGGGGAAAAAGCTGGCTACTCTTATAGACTCTATTTTATGCTAATTTATTCATACTCATCAGGGATCCACCACCACCATCACTTGGAGCTGACTATGAACAGCAAATGATGCTTGAGCAAAGTGGAACACAACAACCGCCTTAAAATTCGCTTTTCTGTGCAACTTTCCTGATTAACGCTTCCCATTCGATTGGTCGTAAAAATTGTCAATTTAACCAATCAAGTGCGTTTGCTTGCGTTAACAACAAAAATTTTGTGGCAATCATGGTAGTCGGTCGGCCAACATAGACATCATCATCATCACCATCAGGTTACAATTTGCGCTTATTAACTTACCCCGCATGTACTCGACATACATATAAGGCTGGAGAGGTATACTGACTGCGTTGCGGATTGGATTCCACCCCATCTGGACCGCATCAATTAACCACTTTTGTGGTTAATTGGGGACTGACTTTCGTCGTACGTGCAAAGCTCTCGGAGTAAAGGCGCGAACACAATCAAGCGGAACATTGTTGGCTTTGAAGAAATTTTCTGACAACCTTTATGTTTTGCTTTTAGTTTCTATATTTGAATATAATTTATTCGCAGTGATATTTTTGATTATTTGATTGAGTTTCCGCCTCTGGTACAACTTGCACCTTTTAGAATCACAAACTAGACTAGACTACCACAGAGAAATGAGATTGGTTCGTGTTGAAAAAGTCCTTAAGTTTGTAGGTTGGATTGGTTGCATCAATCTTTGTGTTTGTCCTGATTTTATTCTTTTGTCCTTTCTCTTCGTTTGAAAATTTTCGCTAAAACTTTTAAATAAGTTGTTAGAATTTTTTTACGATTTTGCAGCCAAGTTAATTTACAAAATGTTTGGGCTGCTGAACATTAATAATTTCTTTAAATTCTAGGGTTTTAGAGCTGGAAAAATGGAATAAAAAAGCCTTAACTTCCTTTCCACCACTATTGTGTTCTTTATGGAGGCAGTACAAAAGGAGTGAGTGAAGTGCAACGGGGATATAAGCGAAAGGCCGTATATATTGCTCCGTCTTTCGTGCTGACGGCTGACGCAGTCTGATTTGTGATATTAGTGCGTGTACATAGTGAAGCTTGTACGTGTACGACCTAGTAGTCTTGACTTGGAATTAGTACATTGGTAAGCTAAAGATTACTCGCTGTATTCTCACGCCTCTCCTAACTTAAGGAGCGGATCATAACCTTTTGGTGTTCCACTGCTGTCACCTATGCGCTAAAACGATTAAGCCCGAACGGGGTAACAATTCCCGTAATACGATTTGCATGAAGATCCACTGGGAGTAGCCATAGAGTATGAAGGCATACCAATTGGATAGCCAACATTGCAAACTTGGTGGTACGGCGTTGAGGAGCCCAGGGTAGTGCTCCTATAGTAGTGCTATTCACCTCAACATGGAAAAGGCCACTTGATAAGGGCACCATTGTGATTGTGACTGAGTCTGCTTGGTTTAGTCGGACATTCTTCTTTGAACTGAAGAGTACTTCGTATTGGATAATTGCATACAACATCCGAGGAGTCGAAGGATGGTCGCCTATTAATGTATGCTTAGCAGATTGGCTTTCGTCGTGGAGTTGCGCTAAATCAACCAGGTGCCATGACCCAAAGATTGGTCTCGCTTCGACCAGTAAATCCAATGTCAAGCATGCACTGATATAAGCTGGTACTATTGGTACCGAATATATTATATTCTGCCTCGTGAGGGCACTGATTGTCATCTGTCTATCCTGACGAACTTCTGTACCCTTATGCTAACGCTCACAAGAGCTGTAATTGTAAGATATGTGATTAGCATTACTTAGCATAGAGGCGGAAAAATAAAACTGATGGATGTTTCGAAATTCATCGATGACTTCGTGAGCGCTAAATATCGAAGGACGACCTTCTAAAAGTGTCGCGCAATTATGTGCTACGTGTAGCGGAAGCTACACGATTTATTAATTGTTGTTATTAAAAATAAAATAAAATAAAAAGAGATATTTACGTCTGTCAGAGTAATATTTACGCTGACTGTGTAAGAAATAAATTTACATTGGTCGGATTAATATTTGCGCTGACTGTTTAAATATTAAATTTGACGTTTGGGAAAAACACTTTGAAAAACTTTTTGAAAAAATGTTAACGCAGACACATACTACTGTATACACTTTTAAAAAAAATACAAATCAAGACTTTTTGGAATTGTAAGAAAATAAAAATTTGTGTTTGTGTCAGGGAAATAGTTTAGTCAGATTTTATACGCCAGAGGGTAGTAATCTAATATAATTTTACCTAGTAATCGCCAGAGGGCACAGATTGTAAAATAAATAATTAATTTAGTTACAGTTACAAAAATAAAGAATTAGCATTATAATTCAAGAAGATGCAATTTCCTTTTTAATATATATATATTATTAATGACAAGAATATTGAAGAAATCTTAAGAATTTCGGGATTCGGATTTCCCACAATTAAGAAGAGTTTCAAAAGAATTATTTTATCTTTAACTAATTCATTTAAGAAGAATTATAAAGAAACTGTTATATATATATCTATAACGTTTCAATTGGTGACCCCGACAAAAATTCTTAAAAAGGTATCCCCCCACCAGAGAATTAAAATAGTGGGAAGACGGCTGATTATTAGTGAAACTAATGAAGAAAGAAGAAAGAAATTAAATTAGAAGAAAAGAAAATTAGAGAAGATCTACATAAAAGAAAGAAGAATATCCGTTTTAAAAAGAAGATCTACATAAAAGAAAGAAGATAACATTAAACTAACTCAGTAAGTTTAGCTTTAGATTTAGATTTAGAATAGCTTTCATTTTAAAAAATAAAAAAATTAATTACAATAAAAATAATAAAAATATTTTATATATTAAAATGTCCAAATAACACTAAAGGACATTCTTACACTAATCATATCATTGACGAAATATTTAAAAGTCTAAGTTTTTCGGAGTATTTTTCCCATAAATTGATATAAGTCGTGTGGATTAAATCTGCATCAACTCATCATTCCCATAAATTTTAATTCGATAAATTAATTCGAATAATATTAGAAGTCCTTCTAAATATCGCGAGTGTTTGTGTGTTTATTTTGTTGTGTGTTTATTTTGTTTGGCGTTTATTGCTTGAAGTTCAAGTATATTATCCAAAAATGCCAGGTGACGAGCTACCTCCCCAACAACAAAATTATGTCGCAGCAGCTTCTGTCAAGCTACCAACCTTCTGGACTCCATGTCCAGAAGCTTGGTTCATTCAAACTGAAGCCGAGTTCAGGAATAAAGGCATTCGTGTTGATGATACAAAATTTGGCCATGTTGTTCAAGCTGTTCCGCTGGAAGTGATAATGAGTGTTTTGGATTTTCTACAAGCACCTCCTGCTGAAGAAAAATATGAAAATCTGAAAAGGATTCTCATACAGAGATACACTGATTCAGAGGAGAAGCGTTTGGAACAACTTCTTTCTAACTCAGAAATTGGAGATAAAAAACCCTCTGAGTTTTATAGGTCAATGAAGACTCTAGCTGGCACTTCTTCGACTTTCGGAGCAGAATTAATAAAAAAATTATGGATGAGGAAACTTCCAGCGAACATCAACATTGCATTAGTCGCATCAGGCAATGAAAACATAGATAGTTTATTAGAACTTGCAGATAAAATATCTGATGTAACTAAATTGCAACTTGTATCACAGATAACTAAATACAGATAAAGAATGGCCTAACTAAAAATTGACCCCACTTACAATCAGCAGCCAACTACTCATAGCCAAGTAAAGCTTTTTTCAACAGCCAAGTACCTAAAGCTTTGTAGTACAGACAACAACACTTTGCTTTTTGTAGCATAATTTTCCAAGCAGGGTTTTATAACTTATATAAAAGGCACTCGTATACGGCGTATGTTTTGCATACACACTGTTATTAAGAATTTACTGGATATTTTTTCGTTGGAATATGTATAGGGTACACTACTGACTATCGAGGGGCAGCTCTGTGGAAAAATGTCTTTCGGTGTTTTATTTTTGGACTTGTTTTTTCTGGTCATTCGTATTTGAATTTGGTAGGTGTTTATACCAGTGTTAAAAGTGAAAAATTTGTGGTTAATTTGAAATTTAATTTTATTAGGTGGTGTTTTTATAGGTAATTACAATACTTTTTAAAAATGCCGAAAGATCCACCGAGTGGAATATAAAGTGCAGCATATTATCTTGCCAAGGTACTGCGAAAAATTTTCCAAGCCGTAAGTTTTTCAAATTTCCCAAAGTAGGGTCCGATAAATATAATGAATGGCTTCAAGTATGTTCCAGCTCTGCTGGTGAAATAAAAGCTAAGAAAAAGCCTTACATTTGTAGCATTCATTTTCAGAGCAAATATTTTGGAAAGCGATTTTTAAAAAAAAATGCAGTTCCATCTTTAAATCTAGAATTTCCTTCTGTTGATATTTCTCGATCACCATCTCCATACTTCGATAAGTCGAGAGCTACAAAAACATATGAGAGGAAATTTTTAGAATCGGACTTCACCATAGAAGAATTAAATCAAGCGTCAGCTGCTTTCAATAAAAGACCGAATTTTTCTTCTTCACCAATACCATGTGAGCAATGTCCAAAGCATTACAAAGAAATAAAATTACTGAAACACCAAATAAGAACACTAAAAACGGAAAATAAATCTTTCAAAAATGAAAAAAAATTATTGCGAAGAAAGGTTAAAGTTTTAAATAAGAGGGTGAAAAGGACCAAGAATAAAAACAAGAAAGTGAAGGATTATAAAGAAATATTAACCGAAAATATAGAAAGATTAGAAAATATAAATGAAAATACTAAAGTTTTCTCCAAAATGATATTATTACTGCCAAGAACATATTCAGAGGCTGAAAAGAGAATAGCGCAATGTATTTATTTTCGGTCCTCTGCCGGTTATACTTTCCTTCGTGATGTGCTTGGACTCCATATGCCCCATATAGCTTCTATGCATAATTGGACAAAAATTAAAAGTTTATCCCCAGGTGTCAATAAAAATATATTGCATGAAGTAAAAACACAAGTTGATAACCTTCCGGAAAAAGATAAAGAAGTTATTATTATGTTTGATGAAATGTCTATTCAATATATATAATATAAGTCGAGACAGGATTGATGGATACGAAGTATATGGAGATGGAGCGAGACATAAAAATTTGGCAAAACATGTGCTTGTGTTTATGGTAAGAAGTATCTGCGGAAATTTTAAACATGTCCTTCACTATATAGCCTGCTCATCTTCTTTGACTGGAAATATTTTAAAAGATGAATTAATTAGATGCTTGGAGTTTTGTATCCAACTTGGGCTTAACATTCGAGCAATTACGTGTGATCAGGGTCCCATAAATAGGAAGTTGTTCCGTGAATTGCAAATATCTGAAGATAAGCCCTTTTTTCAACACAATACTAAAGCCATATACGCCTTTTATGACATTCCACATTTATTCAAAACTTTTAGGAACAGATTGCTCATGGGTGAGATTAGTACTTCCGATGGAATAATATGCTGGAGGGTCATTGCATTTATATATAATTCCGAAAAGGGAAAAAGCACAAAAGTGTGCCCAAAACTAACTTATTCTCACATCAGTCCCACCGACTTTCAAAAAATGAGTGTTCGACTTGCTGTGCAGGTCATCAGTCACAGCGTTGAAGCAGGTATTAAAAGTTTTCCAACGCTAAAAAAATTTCCTAAAGAATTGGAAGGAAAAGCCGAAGCTACCGCCAAATGTTTCAAGAAAATGAGTCGATTATTCGATATTTTAAACGGCAATCCCCCATTGATGAGGGATTCGCAAGACTTTGAATTTCTTTTAAAAATGAAAGATTACATATCTAACATGAAACCCCTTACCTCTAAAAGAAGTGTTTTTTGTTTCAGTGGTTTGTTAATATCAATTGAGTCTACAATAAAAGTATCATTATCAATTTTTGAGTTACATACAAATATTTTTTATATCTACGGTCGGAAATTTAACCAAGATCCATTGGAAAATTTGTTTGCACATATAAGAGCAAGAAATGGTAATAAAACTAATCCCAGCATTTATGAATTCAATCAGTTATTGGCAAAAATTATAACAATTAAATTACTTTTTACTTCAACTTATTCAAATTGCGAGGATGACAGTGACGAATATTTTAGTTTGGATTGGGATGCGGTCCTTCAAAATCAGGAAAATAGCTTAACTCCGAATAATTCAATAAACATTATACATAACATAAGCGAAAACGATGAAGAGGACTTAGACAGATCTTCCTCGATAGAAGTGCCGCCCGAACTACAGCACGCAGAAATTCCTTTAGACACTAGTGATGTTGCTGTGAAATACTTTGCCGGATATTGCTTTTTTAAATTAATGAAAAAACTGGGCGTCCCTTGTATAAAATGCACAAATGAAATGACCAAAGCAAATACATCTTGTACTGCTGTTCTTTCAGACATATTAATACAAACAAAACAGTATGAAAATTGCAAAGAAGATAAGTTATTAATAACACCATCAGAGAAATTTTATGAAATATGTAAATTGCAAACGAATATTTTCCGATCCATTTTTGAAGTGGAATCACATATTCAAAATATAAAGTCAGTAATTTCTAAAAAATGTGTTGATGATACAAACAAAAGTTTCGAAGGATGGTTTGATTACAGTGATAATTGCTACGATCATCGGATGAAAATTCTCAACTTTATGATCTTAGTGTTAATTAGAAAAAATTGTGCATGGGTTATAGATGTACATCACTCGAATAAAAAAAATCGTGCACAAAATAGAAAAAGAAAAATTATATCCATATTAAATGAATAAAAATTCCAATAAAAGTTTAATGCATAACTGAAATCATATCAAATGTTAAATAACTTAAATTTGAAAAATTATTTTTTATATAATGAAGTTTTACTCTGAAGTTTAAATTAAATTGAACCTAGTCTTACAATTTTCAAAAATTAACGTCAAATTTTTCAATTTAAAAAAATGAATTTATACTCTTCGCTCCAGGATTTCACAGTAGTTACGGCTTCTGTTTCTATGGTTCTGCCCTACGAGGTTTTTGATTTCCAGATGCACCAGCTTGCTTAACGATACCAATCCAGAGATTGATTGGCAATATTTCCTTCCCGTCAAATCTAGCGCTCCTCTATAAGTCCTATATCAGAATACAATTCACACATCTGGGTGTACAATCTGCGAAAGTCCAAGAGTGATATACATCAGCACCTCCGCCACTATCCTCATGTCTCCTAGTCCTTCCTTATCTCCTTCCTGCTATGCTGTGCTTTGCATAATGAGGTATCTCCTGAGCTTGGCTTAATAATATAAAAAAAAAAAAAATTTGTAGAGTGCGGTAAAGCCAATTCCACCTTATTCTTTCGATTTCTTCATCGAACTTCTCCAAACATATTTTATATTATTTTATAGCATCAGTTTCGATAATTTGTTACGTCTCTCGACCAATTGGGATAAGCGCAACAATCACATATATGTATTTTTGCTGCTTGTAATTAATTAATTCATGAATTTTAAAATTGTTTCATGTATAACTAAATTTGTAAGAGCATTATGGGGTTAAGCAGTATCTGTTGGAATAACTCTGTCAGTATTATCACCTTCTCCATCAGCTCTACACTGATCCTCTAAAGTCTTTCCAAACATAATTAACTTCTGTTATGCAAAAAGGTCAAAAGGAATGAAGATGGTAGCTCGTCAATCTGATGTTAGAAGTGTTCGTGCGCGCTGTCTGAATTGGGAAGCTCTATAATATAAAGGCCCCTTATTCAAAGCTTGACGAATGCCGAATAAACTTCGATCAGTTTTGGACAGCCTTGCGATCTATGAGCCGGAAGAGGCAGACGCGGCAGTTTTTAGACCAGAGCACATCGGCAGTAGATAGTTTTTTAGAGAAGTCATAGTTTGGTCGGACTTTATTTTTATTAATAAACGACATCGAGTAATCAAAATAGTTTCGGTTGTTCTGCGTTGTTCTACCATCGCGGGACATATCAAAAGTTAACATAAAATAAAATCAGGTGATTTAGTTAAACTCATGGTTCCATGAAATGTATTCAAATTTGAATGTTATTGACAGTATTGCTTCCTCCCAAGTGTTCGCTCATTTCTGTAATGTTTTTTTGCAAGATATTGTTGGTTGTCGGGTGTAATTAATTTTTATTTAAATAAAACTGTGGTTGGATTGCTTATGTAATTATTGAGCCTCCCAATTGGAAAAAAACGTGTGGCGCTCATACTAAAATCAATAAAAAAAGTAACCCTCCCTTCTCCGCCGAACTACCTAACACTAACAGGCCTGTTACGTCTTTAAGGCAACGTAACACATTACGCCACCAAGAAACAGAAAAAAATATCTTTGTCTAGCTCCAGTATTCACATTATCTACCTAACGAAAAAGAAATGCCTGTCTACATTCATAAGCATTGATTTAGCGCCCCACGTACCCAAATAATCTAAAATTCCAATTCTTTAGACCGTTGCCAGCCACAACAACGATTAACGCATATAAATTCTAAAGAAAAATGCTCAATTTAATTCCCTAGAAAAAAATTTAGGTTTGTCTGAGGCTCGTTATATTTTAAATGGCCCAGGCGCGCGGCTCGAGTCAAATCACTCGTCTCGAGCTTACACCGGCACCGTTGCCTAATGTCGGCCACCAATTCCCACATGTCGTCTTGTTATTCCTCCTCTGTTCTATTGCTTGCAACGTTGCAACTAAAAATCCTCTTGAACAAAATTTTATGCAAAGGCCAAAGCACAGGCCATAGTTACTTGTTCTACCACAGATTTCTCGACTATTGGTATTGTATATGTATGAATTACAGTATTGCTTTTTTGCTAACATTGTGCATACAAAACACGCCACATACGAGTGCCTTTTATATAAGTTATAAAAGCCTGTTTGGAAAACTATGCTACAAAAAGCAAAGTGTTGTTGTCTGTACTACAAAGCTTTAGGTACTTGGCTGTTGACAAAAGCTTTACTTGGCTATGAGTAGTTGGCTGCTGATTGTAAGTGGGGTCAATTTTTAGTTAGGCCATTCTTTATCTGTATTTAGTTATCTGTGCTTGTATCTTCAATAAATAAGAGTTTTTATTTGCCAGCTCCCCAACAACCCTCTCCAGATATAAATAACGATATTAACTTATTAAATAAAATAACCACTTTAGAAAACAAATTGCAGAACCTAGAAAATTTAATTCGAAATTTTGCTATGAATAACAGTAATGATAACACAAATCATTTTAAAAATAATTTCAGATACAGATCACGAAGTCGTTCTCTAAGTCAGCCAAGACTTAGCAACGATAAACAACTCTGTTGGTACCATTTTAAATTCGGAGATAAAGGTAATAAATGCGTTTCTCCATGTGCTTTTGTTAGCAAAACTAATTCAAAAAACTAAATATCCCCTCAGCGTCCAGTATGTCTAATAACTATAATTCAAAAAGACTTTTAGACATAGAAAATAAATTTAAATTTTTAATTGACACTGGGGCGGACCTATCTGTAGTACCTAACGCGTATTTTGGTAAATTTAAAAATAACCCAAATTTAATATTAACCGCAGCTAACGGTTGTACAATTAATACATATGGAACAAAATTATTAAAAATAGATTTTTGTTTAAGACGGGATTTAACTTTTCCGTTCATCATTGCGGGAGTTAATAAACCCATTATCGGAGCAGATTTTCTAGAAAAATTCAATTTATTAGTTGACATTAAGAATAGAAAATTAATTGATGGGAACACATTGGTATGTGTAAATGGAATCACAGTAAACGCAAATACTCCTTCACCACGTCAATATACACTTGACAATGCATATGGTAAAATTTTGCAAAGATTTCCATCGCTAACACAAGCACCTCATTATGATGCTCCTGTACAACATAATGTTGTACATCACATTTATACAAAAGGACAACTTCCTTTTTCGAGACCACGAAGACTCGATATTCAGAAATTAAAAATCGCAAAATTAGAATTCGAACATATGGTGAAATTAGGTTTATGTCGACCTTCTTCTTCACCAGTTTATTCTGCATTACATATGGAACCGAAGAAAAATTCAACGGATTGGCGACCTTGCGGGGATTACAGGCGTTTAAATGCTATCACTACACCTGATAGATACTCTATTCCCCATATTCAAAATTTCTCGTTGAATTTAAATGGCTCTTCAATATTTTCAAAAATTGATTTAGTAAGGGCGTATCATCACATACCAGTAGCCCCCGATGACATTCAGAAGACAGCCATTACTACACCTTTCGGATTATTCGAATTCACTAGAATGCCGTTTGGATTAAGAAACGCGGCACAAACCTTCCAACGTTTTATGGATCAGGTGTTAAAAGACCTGGATTTTGTCTTCACATACATAGATGACATTTTAATAGCTAGTAAAAATCAGAAAGAGCATATGTCACATATTGAAAAGGTATTTACACGGCTACAAGAATTCGGTATAAACATTAATCCTGCAAAATGCATTTTTGGAGTAAATTCTTTAGATTTTTTAAGTCATAAAATTACTAAAGAGGGAATTCTTCCATCTGAAGAAAGAGTTAAGATAATTCAAAATTTTCCTTCTCCAAAATCTATCAGGCAAATTCAACAATTTATAGGAATGGTTAACTATTACCACAGATTCGTTCCACGTATAGCTGAATTGTTGAATCCACTTCATATAAATTTAACCAAATTACTAAAGAAACCCAAAAATGCTAAAAATTTTGATTGGCCACAAAATTGTCAGATCGCTTTTAATAAAATTAAAGATGCTCTTGCCAGTTCCACACTTTTAGTCCATCCTCTCGAAGACGCCAAGTTTATTTTAACAGTTGACGCGTCAGACGTAGCTACAGGAGCAGTGTTGGAACAATACAACAAAAATAATTTGGAACCTTTAGCCTTTTTCTCTAAGAAATTAACTCCAGCCGAAACAAGATATTCCACCTTTGACAGAGAACTTTTAGCAATCGATTTAGCCATTAAACATTTTAGGCATTTTCTAGAAGGTCGAGATTTTACGATTTTCACGGACCACAAACCATTAACATCTGCGATCTGGACAAAGACAGAAAGAAGTCCTAGACAGGCCAGACATTTGGATTTCATAACACAATTTACTTCAGATATCAAACATATAAAAGGAAAATCTAACGTTGTTGCTGATTCCTTATCTCGAATTTTAGTTAATGCAAATGTCTGTGAACTTAACGAAAATAAAATTGATTTAAAAATTATCGCCGATAACCAAAAAGACGACGAAGAATTAAAAAGTCTAATTTGCTCTCAGGGTACTATTAAAAATTCTAAGTTTAAATTAATCGAAACAGAATTATCCTCTTCCGGAAATAAAATTTGGTACGATATATCGACAAATACTTCACGACCATATATCCCTAAACTTTTAAGGAGAAATATTTTTGAACTTATACACAACTTATCACACCCTGGTATAAGAGCAACCAGAAAATTGATTTCTACAAGATACTTTTGGCCCAACATGAATAAAAACATAAATTTATGGGCAAAATCATGTTTATCCTGTCAGAAATCTAAAATTCACAAACACACTAAATCAAAGATTGGCCAATTCCAAATTTCAAAAGGCAGGTTTGAACATATTCACGTAGATTTAGTTGGCCCATTACCACCATCAGAAGGTTATACTTATTTATTAACTGTCATTGACGGATATTACTGCTAGTACCATAGTTAAAACATTGTACACTCAATACATTTCACGTTTCGGAATACCACTTGAAATAACAACGGACCAAGGTGTTCAATTTGAATCTAAATTATTTGATGAGTTTTCAAAATTATTAGGATCACACAGAATCCACACTACACCTTATCATCCAAAATCAAATGGAATGATAGAACGTTTCCACAGGCAATTAAAAGCATCCTTGAGAGCAAAAGTGAATCATTCTAACTGGGGAATGCAAATCCCAGCAATTCTCTTTGGTTTTAGAACCACGATAAAAGAGGATCTTAACTGCTGTCCAGCTGATTTAGTGTATGGACAACTTCTCCGCATCCCAGGTGAATTTTTTATAGAAACACCGAAACCAACATTGGATCCATCAAATTTTGTCAATAAACTCCGAAACCACATACAAAATTTTATGCCAACTAGTGTCAGAAAACAGAATAACAAAATATATGTTCCAAAGGACCTTACAGATTGTGAATACGTTTTTGTGAGAATAGAACGTTTAAAACCTTCACTGAATAACCCATAGGAAGGACCTTTTAAAGTCATTAGGAGAAACGACAAGACGTTCTTAATTGATTTCAGCGGAAGAGAAACGACTATTTCCATCGATCGTCTGAAACCAGCTTTTGTGGAAATGAATTTGAATGAGCAATTACCAACATCGTGTCGCGATAATAAAAAGAAAGTTTCTTTCAAACTTTGATTTTATTTATAGAATCCCATACACACGAAGGTACTTAGATTGACGCTTACGCTGAGGGGAGAGTTGATGTAGCGGAAGCTACACGATTTATTAATTACGTCTGTCAGAGTAATATTTACGCTGACTGTGTAAGAAATAAAATTACATTGGTCGGATTAATATTTGCGCTGACTGTTTAAATATTAAATTTGACGTTTGGGAAAAACACTTTGAAAAACTTTTTGAAAAATTTTAACGCAGACACATACTACTGTATACACTTAAAAAATACAAATCAAGACTTTTTGGAATTGTAAGAAAATAAAAATTTGTGTTTGTGTCAGGGAAATAGTTTAGTCAGATTTTAGACGCCAGAGGGTAGTAATCTAATATAATTTTACCTAGTAATCGCCAGAGTGCACAGATTGTAACATAAATAATTAATTTAGTTACAGTTACAAAAATAAAGAATTAGCATTATAATTCAAGAAGATGCAATTTCCTTTTTAATATATATATATTATTAATGACAAGAATATTGAAGAAATCTTAAGAATTTCGGGATTTGGATTTCCCACAATTAAGAAGAGTTTCAAAAGAATTATTTTATCTTTAACTAATTCATTTAAGAAGAATTATAAAGAAACTGTTATATATATATATCTATAACGTTTCACTACGTAGTAAGCTATGTTGGCATTTAAAATTAACTTAAAGATTTTCTACTACAGGTTCTATATTTTTTCCTGTTTAAATAAAAAAATAATTGCAGTTTCAGTTTTAATTTATTTATAATAAAACCAGACCTGTAAAATTCCAAGTACAAGTACCAGTACCTGGACATGAAATATTTTAAGTACAAGTACAAGTCCCGGTACTGGTACTTAAACAAATTTCAAGTACAAGTCCCGGTACTGGTACTTTAAAATTTTTCAAGTACAAGTCCAGGTACTGGTACTGTTACTAGTACTTAAGTACCAATGTACATAAGTACTTTACAGGTCTGAAAAAAACCCACCCAGTTTTCAGGTGTCTACTGCCGACTAGCGTCCAAAGGGCGCTGGTCAATATTCGTTTTCAAAGGCATGGTTGTGGGAGGGGGGTGGGGGCTCCATCGTTTTTTGCATTTGACCCCGCAAATGCTGATTACGCCAATGAGTTGGTATCACATTTAATAATAATAGATAATGAAATAAAGAAATATCCTTTCAATTAAGGATAACAAAACAAATTTGCATTGTAGTTATCAAGAACTCAATCTTAGGGTTCGATAACTGCAGCATTTGATCACAAAATGTCATGACTTGTGAACATTTGAGGAACTACACTCCTAGCAACAATTCTACGAGGAATCAATTGACATACTATACTTTCTATTTATTTTCCGGGCCTTCAAATACAAGGAGTAGCATAGAACCCAGATCTGTTCCTTGGGGTATTCCGCATAAACAGGTCACTTATAATACTTCCAATTTTCCCGGCTTGTACTCTATAGCAGAAGTAAAAACGGATGCATATGTTGTAATCTCAACTTCAAACAATCAAAATATCACCTTGAAAACATATAAAGTAACGAAACGTAGTATGGCACTGATAAGGCGGGAAAGCTAATAAGATAATAGGAAAATTCGCATAAAAAAAGCTTGAAGATTGCCTTTGCTATTTTCTACGAACATTCCAAATTTATAACTTATGCATTCTTACGGTATCTATAATTAAACACTTAAAAAAGCTAAAGTTGGTCCAAGACCAATTCTTATGATACCGTAGATGAATGCTCACCATATATGATTTCGTATGGTCACCCTCTGTGCAAGTCTGATTGTTGAAGTGATTTTTCGCATTAATTCTAACACGGTTCGTCGGACAGTAAAAATGATTATAACCAATTGCAAAGGATATGATATTGTGAAGAACTTTTCGGTACAATAAAAATTTCTAGGACTGATCGTTTTCACTCTATATGTAAAAACCTAAATTTTCATATGGCCACACCAAGAAAAGTTTGCCTTACAAAACGTAAATTTTTATATGGCAACACCAACAACGGATTGTTCGATTTAGTCTATTTTGAAATCTGATTACTATTTCTATGAGAATGGTGTGTACAAAATGTCTCTACGTTAACGCGCTCTCAGGCAGTGTGTGAAAAACGAAATTTTTGTTTGACAACCACACGCTGGAGTTACCCCACTTGTCCCATTTTCGACCGTATTATTAAATCTTTTTTTAAAGCCCATGTGTGAATTTTCAGCTTTCTAAGTGCATTTGTTTTCGAATTATTATGAGGACGACCGGAATAACGGACGGGCGGACAGACACACAACAATCAAAATAACTTTTAATATTAACAATGGGTATCCAGCCCCATTGTGCTCTACTGGCATTAATTCTGTGCGTTACAATCGAAATGGAAAACTTAATGCACCCTATGATTTCATTTGTATAAAAATTAGGATTGCAATAAAAAATATAATACATGACCAAAAAGTCTTAATGTATCACCAGATTTGCTGTTCTGGAGTGTGTTTCCATAACATGAATGATGTAATTTATACGCAAGGAATAAAGACATTAAAATTAACATTAACTTGTGACAAATGTTAAAGGTTTATCTTTGGAATTATCGCAATAAAATAGTTTCCTATTTTTGTGAAAAGTTTCAACACGAAAAATGATTTTAGATATTTTTTTTTTTTTAATTTCGAAGAAGATAGCAAAGAGTGAAAATTATAGATTTATACAAGAAAAATAACTCCCAGGTTGTCAACCTATGACATAAGCATTGAAATTGCAATGCAGTTCTTATTTGTATGGAAGTTGTACAATAGCCATATTACGCTGCAAGCAACTTAAACGACATGATCACCAACATTTTCATGTTACTATTAAAAGGAGCAATTTGTTTATTTCAATATATTTCAAGAGAAAACACGTTAACTGATGGCAATCACTTTATTCATAAGAACAAGTAGACATGTAATAGAAATAATATCTGCGATGAACAACTACCGAACCCCGCACGTCCCCGCACACCATCACGATCTGTAATTAAAATGTAAAAAGGTACAAGTGAGAACATCTCTCAGAGACCAAAGGCCGATTCACACCGCCGCGATAGCGATTGCGATAATGTAACGATAGCGATAACAAACCGATAGCAATAGAACGCTACACATAATTTTGAATGTAAGCGCTCACACCAACGCGATAGATCACAGCGATACAAAGAATTTCTGCAGAATTCGACCAGCGATTCAAATGTCTAACGCAGCATGCACAATTTTAGTCATCTATCGCGAGCTTTGAGATCAAAATGGATAGTGCAAATTCAAGCGTGTGTTGAAAAATGAGTTAAAATGGTATAAAGGAATACACAATTTTTGATCTGTATTTAAAATATTACAAAAGTTGTAGAAAAAAGGACATTGGGGTTAATATTGCCAAGGAGTTGAATACAGGTTCGGTTAGGTTAAGAGTATTCGTGACTTGGCCCCTGCGACCCTGCGGACACCGCGACCAGAGTTGATTTCTTGTGTCCTATCCAAGAGGCTAAATCTAGCCTAGAATACAAGTGGGAAGTGTTAAACGAAGTGAGGTTATAGACGTACGTATAGTTAGCACCGCAAGATTGTCCGACTTAACCCGGAACTGTCTCATAATTTGTCGTTAATTTTTCATGAAAATCATAAGTTTGTCGTGTCCTTTTTTCTAAAGGAAGCTGGATGTGGTGCTAAGTTGAGGTCAAGTTAGCACCGGAGCTCATTAGAACTCGACCAAACCTTATCAGATTGGAAAATTTCACATCTTAGAATTTGTCGTTTCTTGAAAAACATAAATTTGTCGTGTCCTTTTTTCTAGAGGACACTAAATGTGGTGGTAACTTGACGTAAACTTAGCACCACATCCAGTTTCACTTAAAAAAAATGTCCCGACAAATTATGGTGCTAACTTTACGTACGCAGGTTATGGGGCATGTGCAAAACCGTTGTTGGATTGAAACATTTCTTCCGTTGGTCTTTTTCCATTAACATTAAAATTTATCAAACCCCCCACTTTTGATTAAGAGAGCTCTAAATGTTAAGCGTAATAATTATCGTTCACATGTGTTGTTTGTAAAAAAATATGAAGAGCGTATGGGGCTTTGTTAATAGTTGTTCCAGGATCGATACAAATTCTCCAATTTGCGCGAAATTCCAAACGCGTTTTCAAGTATCTACTTGCAAGGTTGTGTAAATTTGAGTGTTCTACTGATCTTTCTGAGGTTTTTGTCGAGCATACCTTGATGCCAAAGGACGCATCAAGTTATATTTTATAGGGAATCCTTATTCAATAATCGAGGTCTGAGGTGTTCTTTGATATTGATCAGGCAAATATTTGGTAGTATTCTTCGAACAAATCGTATTCAAATTTCATCCCTATAGCCGAAACATTTAAAACATCTGTGTCACCACTTTGTGCACATCTTTCAACGTCGACACATAACAATGTATATTCGATATCAAAGAAAAAATCGACCCAGTATAAGCGGAGCTAGTGCAGATTGAATGGATACATAACCGTACCATGTTAACCATCGATACTAGCCAATACAATTGGAAAACTCTAGTTTGTCCTATATTTAGATTTTTACCAATTGTCTTTATTTGTTTCAAGCATATGCATGTAACTATCGCTGTGATCTATCGCGTTGGTGTGAAAGGAATTGTGTCACTAGTTTATCCCTATGATTATCGCTATCGTTATCGCTATCGCCACACCGCCGCGATCGGCCTCAAAATTTAAATCGTACGCTAAAGCTCAAAAACAAATATAAACCATCCTAACCCATAATGTGAATCATGGTCATCCGGAGAAAACATAATTAATAATCTATCAAGTAGGTTACCAGGTAATCCATGTTATGATACCGAGTAGTCTGTTTAGGATTACCGAGACTTTTCACACACGAACTCAAACTTTACTCACTTATTCACTCTATCACCAGTCACTACTGTAATTGCTTAAGGTATTGCGGAGGCTAAAACCTACCTCTGGCATGCACAATTTTAAACTACGTACGTAACGCCAATTGTATCCAGCAACATCATTCACGTACAAGAATTCCTCGGAACTACATAATGCGTCTTTCAGAATTCTCGTACTAATTTCTTAGTAAGGAATTTAAGGAAATACTTTTCTTTCCCGAGATTCCTTTTTTTCCAAGAACTACGCACTACTTGATTATTTACTTTATTGCTGCACCAGCGTACCTCTGGTTTCTGATGGCATTACTAAAATTTAAAGTTGAATAACTATTAATAGAAAAAAAGTTCTTTTCTAGTTTCTAAGTATAAATAAAAATTGGCCAAGTGCGAGTCGGACTCGCGCACGAAGGGTTCCGTACCATTATACAAAATTTAACACTATGTACTTTTTATTTTTTTTTCAAATGAGAGTAAGCGTCATGTGAAAAAAGAATGCTGTCATTTGAAAAAAAATGCCTGCTTATGATAATAATAATGAATGAGAATAAAACGAGAAAAAAATGACGTTTCTTGTATGGGGCCCCCCTTTAATTTTAATTTTATTCCATTTTTATTATTTGTTGTTATAGCGGCAATAGAAATACACACTCTGTGAAAATTTCAACTATGTGCCTATTACGATTAAAGAGATACAACCTAGTGGCTAACGGACAGCGAAGTCTTAGAAATAGGGTGCCCATTGTTACCTTTTTGGTATGGAACCCTAAACTTCCCTTCAGGTTTACAAAAAAAAAAAAAAAAAAGGCAAAACACAATTTTTATGATACGCTCAAGGTATACTATATGCTTTGGCTATTAAACACGCGCAGCAAATTAGTTGTCATGCACATTTTAACGTCACTCGAATAATGATCAAGTTTCAAAAGGTGTTGAGAATTTATAAATTGAAATTATACCTGTGCTTCCTGGGCAAGCCTTTCTTTCTCCGGTCCTTCAGATATCCATAGTTGACTTTCTTCTCAAAAATATTTATTTCTAGAAGTTTAATGGGGATTGAAGTTGGGATTGGAATGATTATATTCCTGTTCGAAATCTAGTTAATTGTCCCTCTAATGTTGGTCTTCCAATATATAATAATTTAATAATTTTTCAGGATTTCTTTGAAAGTTGTGCTAATATCCAAAATACAACCGTGCAAATGAAAGTTACACTTTTTCCTGATACGTGTCTTTGAACCAAGAAAAAGTCTCAGTATATTTTTCCTCTTCAGGCAATAGACACATGCGCACTTGTGACTAGTTCTTTATGCCTCTTCCACACTGCATTTTAAAACGAAATTGTTTTTCTGAAAAACGTATAAAACAGGAGATATGGAAGTTGTACTTAGCTAGCAAATTAGATAGCTGTTAGCTGTCAGAGGACATAGCGCAATATTCGTACGGCTATTTGTGTTCGTTTCTTTACAAACCTTCGAAAAATCAGGATATTTAACTTTTTGTTATGATTTACTATATGAACAAAAATCAGTCAAAGGAGTAGGAGTAAGTAGTTGAGTGTATTTGTCTTATTCAAAGCTCGTTTATGTCTCTCAAGGTTTTCTAACATGTGCCACTACACACTTAGTTTCTGCTGATAGACTAGTTAATACACATAACTTTGCACTCATGCAAGCATAGCTTTTCAAATGAAAAAGAAAGAGAATATTAGAAAAAAAAACTAGTTTTACATTGTAGAGGGGGAATAATGAAGGAAATTCCGAATGCCCTTAGCGTATAACAAAAGTCGCTAAATTATTTCAACAACTTTTTAATAATAATAATAATTGCGATTTACCGTAATTTCTGTATAAATTGGAATCAGGTAAATACGAAAAACTACAAAGGATGGACGATAGTCAGACCAAACTGTAACTATATATGTACACCAAAATCTTGATTGACATAAATATGCTGGAATTGCACTTAAAAAATGTATTTTCACCAGCCCAAAACAATAAAAATACTAGAAATTCCAAACGGTTTGTTTTTCTCTGATATCTGGAAATCGTATCTGTCATTATCCGTACTTTATTATTTGTCGACATTATAACTTGCAGCTAATGCCAGTTAGTCACGATATTTGTTCTCCCTTTCAAGACATTGCAAATACTACCTGCCTAATAAAAGACGTCACTCCATATTTTCACTTTCCAAGCCCTAAACACGACAATACGACCTTGTGCAGGTGCGAAGAATTGAATAATTCCCATTTCTATGGAACAAACAACGAAAAGTGAATTTATTTTCCTTCCCGTATAGACTACCTTAAACGGCTGAAAATATTTTTTTTCCTTAAATTTATTCTGGAAAAGAATACAGGAATAATTTCATTGTGCTTTTAGAGGATATCCAAGGCTTTCTATGTGAAGGCTTAAAAAGGTCCTCAAAAGCAATAGGACACGCCAGTAGAATAATATAAAAGTCCCTTCAGGAAACGGTGTACTCTATGGATTGCTGAATACCATAAAATCGAAAAAAAAACCAGGAAGTTATTAGTCCTGTCATTTAGATGTGTTGGCTGGATGGCTGACTGGCAGTCGGACTCAATTGTTCTCCACATCATCAGAGTAGATATTATTTGCGGCATTGAAGTTCATGGTCCTTTCATATAACAATTCCTGAAATGACATATTTAAAGTAAGAAGGACGAAAGTTTCTCTCTCAAGATGTTGACGAAGATAGCACTGGTCAAGTCACATAATTAATTTGAATCACTCTTACAATTTCTTTCATATACTTTTACGATATAAGGATGCTTTCTTTTCACCCTATTTTCTTCTCTTCTTTTTCTCGAGCACCCATCAGAATATTAAACATTGGCCAGCGACATAATATTTTACGAATTCAGGGGAGTATACACGTAAACGGGGTACTTCGGAACACCCTCTAGTAAGCAGTAAATTGAACTATTCCAAGCATGCAAAATTGATGTGAAAACAATTTTTTAACCGAAATGAAAGTAAGAAAAAGAATGAGGAGAAGAAGACACATCGAGGATATATTCTATAAAAAAAACCTACGGAAAAGGCCTCCTTACCTAAATACAAAACATACCTGGTTTACTCATAGATCTCTAATCTTGGGTACAAACAAAGTTCTTTTTGATTTATAAACAATCCTGTTCCAGTCTGATTTGAAAAAGGCAACAAAAACCTCCGATAAGGATAATAAATTACTTTCCGCATTTTACAGATAAAGGAGAGGTGAATAAAAAGCTGCAAGTCTGCAATCACAGTGGGTATCTGGATACCGCACCAAATACAGCATCTATACCCCACAATAATATCCATTTCTATTCTCTTATTGCTTTTCTTTGGCCCACACAGAGTAAGGGCGGCCAGGCAGGTTGCCTCCTGTTTTCCTATCAACACCTGAACGATATTCTCTTTTCAGGATACCTACGTTACCAATTTATGTCATGCTATTGGATTTACATATACTTAAAGAGGTACTTGAAACAGATTATTACGGAAAGCTATCTACGCATTGGAGGGTGCTCCGCATACCCGATCCACAGTAGGAGTATATGTTTTGGAAGCAGCAAATGATGTACAACAAGCGACTGAAAGTGCTTAGGGGTTATGAATACCAAAAGTTTTGTCAATACTGGTCTGAAATGTGGATGGGGGGTATATTGACAACAACTAGACATTTCTTTTTTATACTTTCCACCTGTACTTCACGCTTCGTACAAAAACCTTAAGTAAAATTCTGTCCATGCACGTTCTCTGGTGAAGTAAATGTCATGTGACTATATCTGATCCTTGAGATTTTTTCCAACAACACAATGGCGAAACTCAATAGGAAATAAACTATCGTAATATTTTTTTGTTATCGTTTTCCAAAAATTTCATTTGCACTAAAATCACCCCAAACTGATCTACATAAATATCAAGTCACCTCCCCCACCCACTACAATTATGCTAGCATATTCATTGGAGGCAACTACATATGTAACTTGCACAAAATCCATCGACATGTAGATGTGGATGTCTTCAAACTTTTACACGTGTAACAAATTGCAAAAAAAGCCGCCAGCTTCAATTGCAATTAATTCGATTAATTAAAAGCTTTTATTTCTTCGCTGCCGTCGTTGTCTCTGGTAGCTATGGAGACACTTGGTTAAGGGATAGTTAGCGGAAAGATGGATACAAGAGAATGGCTTGCTTGGAAATTGTTTCCACTTTTATATTATTTTCGGCACACTTAAACTTCAAAGGAATAATTACTTCGATCAATATAAGATGGGAAAGAAAAATTTGGAGATGAAATTTAGGGCTGTTTTTTTTGCTTATAGTTAATGGTAATAGATTGCAAATAAGTTTTAAGTCCGTAGTACAGGAAGTAGAAGTAGAAAATGTTCGAACAATGTGACATCAGTTCCAATTTTTAATTCGGCTTTAGTAAATATCCTATTCTGGTAGAATATCCCGAGTGAATTCTCCCAACTCTCACCTCCAATCATGATAAGGTGAAAATAAAAACCAACTACTACATGTGTTCAAAATTTCAGCTGTAACTGCTTCGTTCATGTTTCACTTAAAAAAACTAATGTTGTTCATCATATCCAACGACAACAAAAATTGGTAAATTTTTTAGCCAGATCATTTTACAATTTGATCGACTATCAATGCAACGTTTGGTAAATGCCACGTACTTCTTTATAAATTCAGAGGCTGCGAATAAACTCATCAGTTCAGAAAATCGAAAAATTGTAGAAGTGTCGTATCATTTTTCCTTGCCGCTGATAGTATACTTAGTGTAATAATTCACTTAAGTTATTTCATTAATCAGGATTTCTTCCACTCTACTTCAGACTTAGTAGTGATCAGAGGTAGTATATCAGCAAAAGAATCAGCAAATGATGTTTGATCCAGATTACAATTCTGAAGAAAATGTTGATTGGTAAACATGAAAATTGAGTTTTGGAATCGATTCTGCAATTTATTAATTTTGAACTCGAGAAACGCCAAGTTACACAAACTTATATTATAGATAAAATAAAAAAAAAATTGAACAATTAGAATAGAATAAAACTAAGCCTAATTAGAAAATGATTACGTCAGAAGAGAAGAAGAAAACTAGCATTAGACTCTAACTACAAAATTATTGTATAATATCGGGAAATAGTGTGGAGTAAATAAATTTTATGCTATGACAAATTATAGCGAAAGAGAATTTACTAATAATGGAGGAAAAAAACTAATTAGGTCACACTAGATATTAAAAGAGAAGCCTTCTAAATACTCTGTAAAAACCCGATCATGGCACAGGTAGGAAGGAAATTACAGAATCGGATAGGTGAAAAAAGGTAAGAACCGCTTAAAGACAAAGTGGACGAAAACGTGACAAAAGTTACTTGTAATGTCTGGCAGAATCAATTAAATGAATAATCTGCATAATATGATTATGTCCTAGAAAAGAAACAATCTGCGTTTGAAATATAAATATCTGGTAAGCTAATTAAGAAGGAAATCTTGATATAACTCATACCTCTAAGTGGACCAATGCAAACTTCTGTTTCGTGGAAGATTACATAAAAAAACAATATAGGGTATACTAAATTTGTCATTCCGAATGGATTGGCTGTCGAATAATATTCAAAGTTATTTTGATTTTTGCAGGTCCATCTGTCTATATGTTTGACCGTCCGCACGATAACTTGAGAATGCGTTCATTAAGAATGCTGAAATCTTGCACACGGGCTTCTTTACAAAAAAAAAAAAAACAAAAAGTAATAAAAATTAAATTTGTTCAAAAATGGGACCAATGAGGCAACTCTCTCGTAGGGTTTCCATACAAAACTTTCATTTTCAGTATATATTTGGACGCATAAGTGCATGGCCAGAACGCAGCACCACACCTAGCATCACACATAGCATAGCACTAATCAAATTATTCCCTAGCACATCTCACCTTGCACATAGCGGAATTAATGGCCACATCAAAGCACCGCACATGTCCCTTACAGCTACCACAAATTTGTTATTTCAGAAGTTAAAATTTTGCTAAAGTGCATTTACTGTTTTCGAATATTCGTTAACGCGCAGCATGCAACACTTTAGTTGCAGTTTCTCTGAAGAGGACGAAATTTTGTGTGAAGTTAAAAAATGGAATTATTTAATTTTTTTTTTTTAAATACAACCGTATGCATAAAATTAAGAGAATTGAGAATTTTGGTGAGTTTCATCATTTGTATAAAGATCTCCGAAGATACCGACAATGATTTTATGAATATATGCGCATGGCACCATACTTTAAAAATTTATTAAATAAACCGTTGAATCTGCGAATATCATTCGATTTTACTGTGTTCAAGGCACTCTACTTTAAAAATTTATTTAAAAAAACGTTAAATTTACGAATTTTACTCCAGTTGCTATAAATAATACCAACGCACCGCACAAAAGAAATAACAACTCATTTCCTGTGTGCAGTGCTAGGCTCAGTACAATGGTTGGTGCGGGGGGCAATGCAAGGTGCGGTGCACCACTGTGGCCATTTCTATTTGAAATAAGGGATGAATTTTATCATCGCACACCAAGCTCAGGGCGATGCAATATGCAGTGCTTGGTGTGATGCGCTGTTGTGGCCATGCCCTAACAATGCGTCAACGCAGAGCGCTGAAAGTTTTTCTACATAAAATTTCAAAATGAAGTGAACTGGACAACTCCTTCGTGATGTTGCCATATAGACCTTTGGGTATTTACTTTATTTAATTCTTATGTTCATCTGGGGTATAATATTATTGGTTTTAGACCATTTGTAATTCTTTCTCTGGTTCTATGATATATAATAATTAATTTAACCAATACATTAGTTTAGATAATAGGAACATAGTGAACTATCTTGAAGCAGTGAATAACACACTGTTTTTTTTTTTATTAAAAGAACGCGTTTTTCTTAACTAATCCTAAATACATATATTGCAGATAAATAAAAATATTATGGCTGCTGATGCTACATATTTATTACGACAATTTTCAGATAATGTCTCGAACATGTACATAGTTCGCTCGTAAGTGACGTGTATGTGTATCTAGAAAAAAGACTGTCTCCTACGCAACCGCGTGAAGCTGGATATCAGTACTGACAAAAATTTTAATTCTTATACCTGCTATGATATTAGTAACACATTTATCGAAATGAAAAACAAACGTTTTTAACGTATTAACACTGCGCCCACTGTCCAGAAAGGATTGAAGCAGACAACAGATATTGGGAATAGTCTAACAAGCCCCTAAGGAAATTCAGAAGGATTCTTTCAGTAATCGGGAAAAAACACTTCGTAAACACCAATGTTTTCCTTTTAAAATAATTAATCACACTCTATACCTAAAATGTAACCCTATCTGGGTTTCTTGGCCTTTTTTAAGCATATCCATCGACGGGCTCAAAAGCTCATTCCCAAACGATAATTGCATTTGCATTTATTGAATTTTTTGCTAGGTATGCATAACAAAAAGTGCATAAAACACAGAAAGGGCTACGTTTTTGTACAGAGTATGATAGGTCGTTTTAAAGGAAAACTTTTGGGATTCTTGAATCCTATGTGAAAAGTTTGTGTAGATGACGTGTTTTTTGATAAATATAGTAGTTAAAACACCTGAGTTAAAAATGCGAAATTTTAAATTTGTTGAACCATAACTTCAAAACGGAAAAGAGAAGGGATAAAATTTGTACGCCTTTGGAGAGGTCCAACGATTGTGAACCTACAAAGTTTTAAATCATCATCATAAGCTGCAACGTTAAGAAGTTACAGTATGATATATAAAAACATACCCAAATATTTTTAAATCCCTTTATCTCGAAAACCTTAAGGATTTTCCTCACATCGCAACAATTTTTTGCTTGTCTAAGCATGGCCTATCTATAGCCTTCAGATACAAGACCACATAGAGCACACCCTGTATAGATACAATATTTTTTTTGTAGGTAGTTAAAACGTATTTTTTTGAAATTTCCTTGTTTTTTTACTCCTTGATCCCGTCGAGATCAAGGGCGGATACACCTTTGGCCCCACCCAGCGCTGAAGACAATTAAAAATAAAAATACAGTAGATCTTCTGAAACTTTTCTAACAAAATGATTCACTTCGCAGTAAATCTATTGTACTGCACTTTTTGTAAAAATCAAAGAAATATCTGGAAGCGTTCAATTTGATAAGTTTAAGAAAAACAGAAAGTGCCGATTCCTGTAAAATTCATGTTCATGAGCGTAGCTTTTCCCGGGGTGTTTGACCAGAGCCTATTCGGGTAGAATTGATGGAAGGTTTGTTTTAATTGATAAGTCGATAAGTCATCGATGTAAAGACGGCAAGAAGTTTATTTTGGAATAATTTTTTTAATATTATATCTTTAAATGCGTATTAGTTTTACCAGAATACTTAGGCTATTAAACTTTAATAAAAACGGAATAAAACTGCTGATTAGGTAATTATGAATCAGTGTATGAGAGAAATTGATTGGTCGGTCTGTTTTGTTTCAAGGATGTTGATGAATGCACATTAGAATTTAGTAACATTCTAATTCTTGGCAGGCGTGAACACATTCCGTATTTCTACAGCAAATCTCAACAATAGTAAAAGTGCTCTTGGCTTAACGATAAGTGCAAACAATCAATAAAAGCGAAATATGGAGAATAGAAGAATTTTAATTAAATCATAAATACAAGAGGAAACAACAACCGCCTCCTCCGGGGTTTGAAACTGGGACCTTCCGCTTTGCGAGCGACTGCTGTTATTTCTGGGCTAACGAGACAGATGCTTTCGCTCTTGTAACTGTCTCGTTAGCTCAGAGGTAAGAGCAGTCGCCCGGAAAGAGGATGGTCCCGGTTTCAAACTCCGGGCGAGGCGGTTTTTTCCTGTTGTATTTATGATTGAATTTAGAATCGTTACAAATTAAAGTACTTAAAATTCTTCTATTCTACATCTATGACCGATTCCAAAAATTGTGGGTTCCATTCATGATTGGGAAAAATAAATGAAAGCGAAAGAGTCTGTTTTCCGCACCTATCAATTGCATTCGTATCCAGAACTGAAACAAGTCTACCAGACTGCAGAAAGGAGAGGGTAGTGATACCTCAGAATATCGATCAATGGCAATCACTTTGATTCTTTCAAAGATTTTTGAATCTATCATTAACTCCAAAATAATGAAATATCTAGAAATCAATGAACTTATCGCCAATTTGGCTTCCGGACTGGATGCCCATTTGGAGACTTGCCGACTTTTCTTACGGAACGTCGGAACCGTGACCTTCACAATACGTTGACCTACATATCAAAGGCCTTTGATAGAGTCTCTTCTAGCCACACGGAAAGCACTTGGTCTCTCCCCTCCTTTTCTATTATGGATTGAAAGATTTTAATCTGATCGCTAATACGGGTTATACTAGATGGCTCTCATCAGAGCTTCACCCTATAAATGCCGGTGTGCCCGAGGGCTCTGTGATCTCCCCATCTTTCTTCCTAATTTTCGTTAATGATATGCTTTCCCTTGCTTTCAATCCCACCCATGGTTTTGCCGATGACAGTACCCTTACTCCATTGATATTATTCCAGACTCCAGAGGGAATGCCAGATATGTTAAACTAGATTGCATGATTAAATCATTGAATAACGAACTTGAGGAAAAGTGAATCACATCGAATACAATACTTACATCTAAGTCCCAAAGCTGTCCCATCACTTTCAAAGAAGGTCATAATTTCATAATTTTTTCACTTCCGTTTCTTTTGATGGAGCACTGATTTACGATACACCGCTATTATACATTCTTGTCATTAACATTTCCAGTACGTTCAGCTGGACAGATCACTGTTTCTCTGTTGCTAAAGAAGCTTCCAAATGTTTTTGATTTCTGAAAAGGCGTAAGAAATATTTCAGCCCATCGAATCTAGTGCTCCTCTATAAGTCCTACATCAGACCTAGAATTGTATACAATTATTATAACTGGGCCGTAGCTCGTCGTATAGCCTTAGATTCATTTCCAAAAGAGAGCGTTCGAGTTCATTGGCGATGTGGCAATAACTTGTGATACTTTCTCACTCGAACACCGCCGCTTTGTTCGCTCCCTTATCGCTACATAATTTTCTGATAAAATATCTGGTCTGATCTCTTGTAGAATTATTCCTGCATACAGTACTCGCACAGATCCATTTAGCATTTAAATTATTTTCGGCCATACAGCAAAATTCTGCGGTGCTTTTATATGCTGAACTGTCCGAATGTGGAACAGTCTACCATCTTCTGTCTTGCCTCCGGCATACAATCTGCAAAAGTTTAAGTGTCACATTTCCATGAAGTTATATTCGTAGAAGGTGTGGTGTATAAGATAAAATTGTTGATTGTTACTTACACCACTTGCTAATCGTGAAGGAGAATAAAAACCATTAAACGTTAGTAGGAAATATGAGGTGTGTGTCTCTTCTATGTAGCCCAAATTTGTCCAGAATAGACACAACAGTCCTGGTATATAAGTTGCGACAAATCCTGCGCTAAGGGCTTATTCGACTTATATATTATATAAGAACTTCACAGGGCCTAGTTTGGTTGACAGGATAGTCGTACGTGGTCTTCCTAGTATCTGTCGTCACCTAGATCCTGCTATATGAAATAAATATGTCGTGTCCCAAAAGCAATCAATCAATAAAACCCAATAATTAACCGCGATAAAACTTTCTTCGAATAAAACAACGCTCGAATTTCGTGCACGTTATAAATCTTTATTTACTAAGACTTGACCTATCTTAACAATTACTATGTACTCCGCACCGAACGGAAACTTGATACGACTATGCAACGCGACTGCTCACTGGAAGAATAGAATATTAGGGGCACTCGACGGACCAGTCATTGGTCTTTTATGCTCCAATATTCGGAAGTAAACTTTTACTCGCAACGCGGATGTAAACAAACGACAACAACCTTGCCGCTTGTTATACCGGTTGCAGCACCTGAGTCGCTTAGTAGTAAACAATCGCCTTACATAATAATTACCATGCTAGGTTAATTATTATCGTAATCGTCGATTGTTTCACTAACCGCTCATCGCAGCCAGCTGTTGGGCTAATCAGCAAAATAACCGACAGTTGCAGAACAATACCATGCGAAGTTATTGTTTACCAATTGCTGATTATTTCGCTAGAATGCGCCCTTGGCTGCTGAAGAAGAATCTTCCTTATATTGGGCCATAACAAATAAATAAAATCTTTTATTAAGCTCCGAAGGGAGTTCTAGTATGGCTGGCCGTTTCTAATGAAAGCGTATTCGTCTGGATACGAAGTTTCGTTGTTTATATATATCGAACCCAACAACAATAAAATATTTTAATTATTTAATTCTTTTTAGTTTTATTTCCGATCTATTGGATGCTCTCTATACAACAATCGTAATGCGAATGACTTAATATCTAACATCATTTCATTTTCTACAATCTTATGCCTACTTATCAATATTTATAAACTATACGCTCACGCTACACAAAGTAGGAATTTAGAAAACATATCATTTGAAAGCGTACTTAATATTAAGGTCAATACAGCGTTTAAATGAGCAAAACCTATTTTTCACTAAAGCGCCTCGCGTCGCCACATTACTCCCCTGCCAGCGAAACCAATGTTTCAGCGAAATTGCCAAAGGGTTCTTGTGGTTCGACCAGCCCGAGTGGTACGTTGCGGAATCACTGTGGAACCATCCGGCAAGAACCTAATGTGTCGAGCAGCTATACTTGATGAGGACGTTGGTACGTTAAGAGAATTTGCAATGCTGGGGTTTTTAATAGTCGTCTGAGGGTTTCCGATAATTGTCTGATAGTTTCCGATTGGTGTCTGAGAGTTTTCGATTGGTGTCGGAGAGTTTCCCTGGTTTGAGCCAGAGACACTCTCCGTCATTTCCAAATCTGTACTATTTGCGACTCGCGAATCATGAATGGTGCGCCGCTTATCCGCATTGTCGCAAATCGATTCGGTAAAACAAGGTTTTAGTCTATTTAATGATACGTTGACTTCCCCTGCTCTTGACTTTTAGCTTGAAGAATTTGTCGTGTCGTTTAAGCACCTCGAACGGGCCTTCATAAGGAGGTTGTAGTGCAGCTCTGACAGCGTCCGTTCTAATAAGAGCGTGTGAGCAACTATCGAGATTACTGAATTTAAACAGTGCTTGTCGAGAATGATCTGATGCGGGCACGGGCCTGATATCAGAGAAAAAATTGCGCAAGGCAATGACGAACTGACTTTGTGGATGAATTTCAGAATTTTGAAGGAAGTCACTTGAAATACGTAGATTCTTCCCATATACGAGTTCCGCAGGTGCTACCCGGAATTCCTCTCTGAAGGTACTTCTAAGGCCTAAAAGAACAAATGGTAAAATTCTAGTCCATGACCTCCCTTGGTACGCCATAAGGGAAGCTTTCAGAGCTCTGTGCCACCGTTCCAAGAAACCGTTTGATTGAGGGTGGTAGGCAGTTGGTCTATCGCGCGCAAAACCCAGTAAGTTGGATAGTTCAGCGAAAAGAGTCGACTCGAACTGTGATCATTGGTCCGCGATTATTGTCTTGGGTACCCCAAATCGGGCTATCCAGTTCTGACACAGAGCGTCAGCTACAGTCTCAGCGTGCATGTTGGACAAGGGAATTGCCTCAGGCCATCTGGTAAATCTATCGATGATAGTGAGGCAATATCTGAAACCCTGCGAAGGAGGAAGTGGTCCAATCAAGTCTAAATGAATGACTTCGAAACGATCTGAACATCCCTGGAAAGTTGTTAAGGGGCTTTTGCAGTGCCGTGAAATTTTTCTTTGCTGACAGGCCAAGCATGCGCGAGACCTAGAATTGACGTCTTTGTTAATGGATGGCCAGAAAAACTTTGCCGTGACCATTTTGTTAGTTGCTCTAATGCGTGGGTGCGCTAAATTGTGAACGGAAATAAAAAAATTCTTTTCTAAATTCTTTTGGTATATATGGCCTGAATTTCGAAGAAGAAACTTCACAGAACAGCTCTCTGTGTAAACCATAAATTGGTAATTTACTAAATTTAAACTGAGGATTTTGACGAAGTTGATGAAACTCGGTATCTTCACTTTGTCTTTCTTCGATGGATTCATAATTGACTGAACCCATAAGATGTATATCCTCAATTCTAGACAGAGCGTCGGCGACAACGTTATCTTTCCTGGTACATGTATTATGTCAGTCGTGAATTGGCCTATGTAGTCTAGGTGTCGCAATTGACGTGGGGATGCATTCTCTGGTTTTCGACGGAAAGCGTAGATCAGAGGTTTGTGGTCCGTAAATAAAGCGAACGGGCGTCCTTCCAAAAGGTACTGGAAATATTTGATGCCGCTGTATGCAGCAAGAAGTTCTCTATCGTAAGTACTATAGTTCCGTTGAGCATTATTCAGTTTAACTGAATATAATCCCAGCGACTGCCAACTGTCATCAACTCTCTGTTGAACTGTTGCTCCAATGGCGGAATCTGATTCGTTCACCCATAAGGATAAATCGACCGAAAGAATAGGGAAAGCCAGGAGGGCAGTTTGTGCCAATTGATTTTTTACAAAGTCGAAGGATGTTTTAGCTTCGTCTGACCACGCGACTCGTCTTGTACCGTCTCTCTTGGACCCTGTCAGATATTGGTTCAGCAAAATCTGAGCTTCTGCTGCGTGAGGTAAAAATCTGCGATAGAAATTTACCATACCAAAGAATCGTCGTAACTGTTTTACAGTGTCTGGAAGTTTAAAATTTGTGATTACTTCGACTCGCTCAGGAGAGGGCTTAACGCCTTGCGGTGTGACGAGGTGTCCTAAGAATTTCACCTCTTTTCGCATAAACACGCATTTCTCGATGTTGATGATTAGACCAAATTCCTGGAGTTACCTAAAAACTAGTTCTAGGTGACTGACATGCTCGCTTTCTGATTTTGAGGCAATCAAAATGTCGTCTAGATATACAGAACTGAAAGGCAATCCCCGTAGAACTGTACGAATAAACCTTTGGAATGTCTGAATTGCATTACAAGGTCCAAAAGTCATTCGTGTAAATTCAAAAAGGCCAAACGGCGTGCAAAAAGCCGTTTTTGAGATGTCTTTAGTATCTACTGGAATTTGGTGATAAGCTTTTTTAAAATCTAAAGTTGAAAAATAGCTACAATTCTGCAATTTGTAAATGAAGTCGTGTATTAACGTCGTACGTGGTCTTCCTAGTATCTGTCGTCACCTAGATCCTGCTATATGAAATAAATAAATAAAATCTTTTGTTAATCTCCGAAGGGAGTTCTAGTATAGCTGGCCGTTTCTGATGAAAAACGTATTCATCTGGATACGAAGTTTCGTTGTTTATATATATTGAACCGAACAACAATAAAATATTTAATTATTTAATTCTTTTTAGTTTTATTTCCGATCTATTGGATGCTCTCTATACAACAATCGTAATGCGAATGACTTAATATCGAACATCATTTTATTTTTTACAATCTTATGCCTACTTATATATTTATAAACTATACGCTCACGCTACACAAAGTAGGAACTTAGAAAACGTAGCATTTGAAAGCGTACTTAATATTAAGGTCAATACAGCGGTTAAATGAGCAAAACCTATTTTTCAGTTAAGCGCATCGCGTCGCCACAAAGGTGTGTATTGCATCTGTTCTGTGACTGCTATTTTAAATATACGTAATGTATATACGTAGCGCTTTAATTCCTGCATTTTGCAAAGTTACAACTTATAATATATTTATTAATTCGATCAAAATATATTTCCTTATTTTTACTAACTAAACCGCCAGTTTCAAACCGAAACAAAACAAATAATTTAACACCTCGTTTGACCTTTCGGAGTGGCAAAAGTTGAACGTTGAGCAACTCTCTTCGTTGTGAGTGATAGCCACTCCCGTATTTGTTGTACCCGTATTTTTAAAATGATATATTTAGTGTATTTGATGCTTTCGAGTGGTGGCGAGTGTCTCTGAACTGTTGACCTGTTTCTAGCTTATACCGTTTTTAAATCATAGTTGCGCCCCCCCCCCTTACAAGAATCCTGAGTCCGCCACTGGTCGAGATCCCAAGTGAAAATTCTCAGTTGTTTTAGTGGATAATATAAGTTATAAAATATAAGAAAATGAACAAAATCAAAAGTACGTCTTCCAAGATATTCAAGGTTAAAGGATTACCTCCTTATCCTTGATGTTCTTTTTCGCGTATTGTTTTAAGATTCTATTTTTCTTAGATAGCTTGAGATCCTATGTTTGAAATGAGCTATATTTCATTCTCCTAGAGTAAAAAAAATATATATGAAATTTTAAAGAAGATCAGGACAGCATTTTTGTGAAATTTTGAAAATGTCATTACTCGTGAAATACGCGTCGTAGAAGAAAAATTTTTAATTCGTATTTTTCCTTTCAGAAACCCTCCAAGTATGTGATATTTAAAAAAATTGGTGATGGTCATGTCACACTTTTCCTGATTTTTGGTCGATACTATATAGACAGCTCAGTCGTATGAGACTCAACGTGACATTGCATTCATGCGCTAAATATATTTTTGACTTCAGGAGATATGATCACGTGTCAATTAACAACTCAAATTTTGCATTAAATTAGACCACTTTTTCGACTACTTATTATGCCATATGATGCATAATATAATCAGAAATAATGATACTCCTGGATTTATTAGGG
This sequence comes from Dioctria linearis, assembly GCA_963930735.1. Classification (NCBI taxonomy): domain Eukaryota; kingdom Metazoa; phylum Arthropoda; class Insecta; order Diptera; family Asilidae; genus Dioctria; species Dioctria linearis. Next base: position 134,544,196 of record OZ005744.1, on the reverse strand, counting down.
ATTATATTTAATTTCTCTCATCCCAACGTACACAATTATTATTGCCTTCTTACCATATTTTCCTATTTTCTTTCACCTTTTTCATCTACCGACTCAGAGCCTGGATAAGTCTTCTTATTTATGTTCAAACACTTCAGAGTACGCGTAGTTTCAGAACGGAGGACAGTCCACGCATCTATATGATTTAAGCGACTTACCACTTAACGCATTCATAGTCCTTCAATACTTTAATTATTTTATTAAGTTTTTATTTTGCTATTTGTATTTTGAATTTTGATTTTTTTCTTTTATTTTAGTTTTATGTCAACAAAATTAAAGAGTAACACATTAGCAAATCGATTTCCTCACTAGAATCTTAAACAAATCCGTGCGAGACTGGACCCTGAAGCAGATTGCGGGAAATTGAATCACCTAAGAGACTGTCTCCACAAATCTTGATGTACCACCCATAGGAAGACCCAGAAGTTATCATAGTCAAATATCTTTGTGCAACTTAGTATGTAAGTATCTCTGAGATATGATTTTCTAAGAGGAGAATAGATTTAACACATAAGTGTTATTATTTACGTAGCTTCTTATTACCCATGGGCTTTTGACCTTAGTTTTTTTTAGCTTCACTACAAATAACTCATTTCAGCTAACAAAAAGAGAAAGACAAAAATGAAATCGCAACAATTCTGACGCGGCGGTAGCCTTGTAAGGAGGAGGATCCAAGCCACAGCCCATAAAATGAAATCATTACTTCATGTATCTCTGGGTGTTAAAGTGCAAGAGCACAGTTAATTTCCGATGAGAAGAAACGAAATACAATCATGGGAAATCTCGATAATTGAAATGAAATCATTTTGGGGCCTTAATTTAGTACCTTACAACAATCTCGAGTATGCTGGGCCTCGGCCCTCGACTGCACATGATTGCCGCTGATAAACGGTTGGATGTTCGCCCTTACTTTCTCATCTAATAAATTTCCTTATGATACCAGTGACTTTATTTTGACAAATGATAAGTGAATATTGATTCCAATCGACCATTCCCTGAATAAATTAGAGAAGATGTTATTTGATCTGCGGGATCGTGTTGGGAATATTTCTGTAGAGTAAACTAAAGAATAATTAAGGAGCAATCAGGCAGAGCTCTGAAGGCAATTTAATTGCAACAATTTTATTATGATTTCTTTAATAAGACTAAGTGAGTCTTAAATGCGTACATTTGTCCCTTATGTGTCTCCTATTAGCATACAGAATGCTTTGATGTTTTTATAGCTCACTTAGTGGTTTAAAGAAGGCCAAATTACTACAGGTCTAATGAAACTGTTGGCGAGATAATAGATTTGTCTTGAGTACTTCGTTCAATTGTTTCATCTGCCTATGTAACTTTGTCATTTCCCAGTGAACTTCAAAATTTATAAATAATGGCCGCAGTTCAAGGAACTTTATATATTTTTTTATAATACGACGGATAGAGCCGAATGTGAGTATTTGAAGGCATTGGTTGGTGGTATAATAGATCACTCCAATCAATGCAATTTAGCCGATCTATAATATACCAGCCAATATCGTCACAACCTAACACGTCTGTCTCACTGCAGCCAACTACAATTATTCAACAGGAACCCTCATTGCATAAGATTACATTACATACATATAGATACAGATATTTGATATACAATTGGAAATTCGTTTAGCAGACTACGGCCATGGCAACATCTGCTTGTTATAAAAGACACCTACAAAGGTTATCTAGCTTAAGTTAAACCAAAGTATGCAATGGTCATAAGAACGCTATAATGAAGAAATAATATATGACTCACGCTTGTAGATGCCCGTCGTTATATTGGCACCATTGTCTATACATTTGTTTTATCATGGAGGAAGAGAGTTTCTGCCAAGAGAATTGTATAGCCTGGTAGAAACATATGAATCGAATTCTTATAAATAATAAATTATCCACACAAATAACTTCCGCTTTTAGCCTGGTTCACAACACCCCGATGGCGATTGCAATAATGATAGCGATAATAATATGATAAAATAGCGACACAATTCCTTTCACACTTTACTACATTTGGAGGAGATCTGCCACACATTTAGCAATTTACTACCTTACTGCGTATTAACTAATTTCTACTACACTCTCTTAATTTTAATAAAAATTACAAAAAATTGGAAAAAACTACCCCCAACAATAGAAAACCTTTGTAAAGATATAACTTGTAACGTAATCTCCATCTTTCTGAGGGACAAAGCTTGAATTAAAATTCGACAGTCGCATTCCCAGTTCAGTTATTTAATTATAATAAAATGATATTTATATATAGAAGTAACAAATTAGTCGTAAATATAATTAAACTCGTTCCTATTGAATGACAAAAATCTCACAAACCTGTGCCTGTATCACTACTTAACCCTATACCCAAGGAGACTCATACTATCGACTTGCTGTACTACTGATAACCGTAGGATAAGCATTGCTAGCAGCTTCGGTTGAACAGCTTGTGAGATATGTACCAGACGTTGGGACCCCTCGACAAGGACGCTTTCAATCGCTATAGGTGATGAGACCAGCAGAGAATATCTTCTTGCTAAGCTTAGACAGCGGACGTGTTTTAAAATATGGTGCACAGCGCCGGCCTGGAGCGGCGTACCCTTGTATACTAATTATAATGAAACGTAGTATTTATTTGGATGACACGAATAATCAAACATCAGCTCTTTTCAAATATGGTCAACAGGAATCCTTGTTCCAAATACATGTGTTAATTTTTTCTTAATGCTCTTCACAAGGATTAATGTTCTTTTCCTATAAAGGTGTTTTATATATTTTTTCAACTAATCCTTGAAACAGAATGCATCGCAGCCACTCAGCAGAACTGCGGTAATGAAATGTCAAAATCGTAGCCACAAACCTGGGCTTTCGGTGAGTTTTATTTATTGTTGCAATAATTAATTGAGGCCGTAAAACTAATTTTTTTAAGGAACTAGGGACGAGATTGAAGTTTGTATCATGATGTTCATGATAATTGTGTGATAATTGTGTGTGAAGATTGATGGCTACTTCAAGACCTGCTATCAAAGAATGATGATCCGGAGCAATGTTTAAGCACACCAGGATGACAGGACCAGTAAATGACATCTTACTGAAATTGTGAAGAGAGGACCTGACTAAGAAATCGATATGATCACCAATTGATTCTGAGTATAGGTTAGCCGTGACACTTTCGTAATTAACTCAAAAGTCTTAAGGATTAAAGTCATAATCTTGCTGAAACTATTGTAGGTGTCTTTCTCAGGGACTTTTTCACCAATTACTGGCGTGGAGTTATAAAATGGGAAAATCCACTGTAATAGAGATAATTCTGGAAACCTGCGATGTGTTGTGGATGTCGTGTCCCAATTACAATCGAACAATTATCCAACGTTTAACTCTAATAAAACTGATTGAAAGAATGACAACACTCGAATTACTCATATATAAACCTTTATTTTACGCAAAACTGCCCTATCTCAACAATGTTAAAAATATTCACGACCCGCACTCTTAACTTCACGCTAACTTGGAAAAACGCGACTCTAAACTGAACGCTTAACGGCGAGAATAATACGGCACTTGACAGACCAGTCATTGGTCTTTTATGAAACCATACTCGGAAGTAAGCTTTCTTCGCTCACAACGCGGATGTAAACAAACGACAACAACCTTGTCGTTTGTTCTACCGGTTGAAGGCACCTGAGTCGCTTAGTAGTAAACAATCGCCTTACATACTAATCACTTGCGAGGTTAATTATTATTGTAATCGTCGATTGCTCCACTAAGCGCTCATCGCAGGCAGCTGTTGGGCTAATCAGCAAAATAACCGACAGTTGCAGAACAATAGCATGAGAGGTTATTGTTTAGCAATTGTTGATTATTTCGCTAGAATGCGCCCTTGGCTGCTGGAAGAAGAATCTTCCTTATATTGGGCCATAACATCCCTCCCCCCTTGGAAAAACTAGTTTCCGCAGGAAACTAGATCTGAAGACTTCAACAATCTTAAAATTGAAAATATTTTGGTTCGCGTTTCAGTTCAGATTCTTTTCCGTACTTACTAATTAAATTCTCTTAATGCTCTTCGCTTTACATTTTTTTGATATTTTCTATTAGCATTATCTTTGCTTAATTCCATTCGCATATATATATATCTCCATATTTCATTTCTTACATTTTTTTTAATTTGATATCTTTACTTTTTCATTTCTTAAAGTTTCCATTTTTACATCTTTTCTTTTCATTTTAATTTCTCTATTTTCTTCTCATATATACTTTACTGAAATTTTTCTTCTCATATATACTTATTAAATTTTTCATGACTAATTAATTCACATGGACCTTAATATATAATCTTACTTATTTCTTATCTAATGTTTTAATTTCTTTCTTTTTTATTGAATTAATAATTAATAGTTTTCTAATTACATCTTCACGTTTTTTATACATTTTTCTGAAAATTTCTCTTTATTTTTGTTTTATTTTACTATTGTGCGGGTCTCACAAACATACTATGCTTATATTATATATAGAGTTACATACACTAGTTACGAATATACCTATTCCTAAGGTTGCCGTATACTTACACAAGTTACATTATTTTTCCATCTACAGTGGCTATTCTAACTGAACTAACTGCTTCCCAACGGCGGTTGGTAGGTGAGTTGTGGGCAAGTTGGCTGTTGTGGGGATGAGCAGTTCAATGCCGTTGTCAATTTCTTTATCCTCTTGCTCCAGCTGTACCATTTTCGACTTTCTGGTTGATTTCAGTATCGTAGGTAAAGTCGACAGCCGTCTAGCGCTTATTCGATGTTGGTTCTTTTTCCACCGTCTCAGTGCATGAAGACTCCTATGATAAGTGTCAAACTAATTATACCCATACCTCCTGTGATGGATGTGGCCACTATATGAATACGGTGAGGCCGGATTTGATGTATGTTGCTCTCCTCTTGCTTGATATCACTCTGAACTCTCTTAATGTAGACTTCTTGTGCTTTCCACGCCTGATTAAAATTATGCGCCGCCAATAAACGTATCTCGTGCTTTTCTGGCTTCAACGTATCTGTTTTCTTCGATCCTGCTTGAGGTGTTATGCTGCCCCAAGCTGGTAGCTCCGACCGTACTGGTTGCCAGAGAACTTGATTACTGCGAGATTCATCTTCAGAGGTTATCAGCAAGTCTCCCACTTGCAAATGACAGTGTTCTCCGATCGTCAGTACCCCCGTTGACGTAAGTTCTCCTATCGCGGTTGGCGAGTTCCGGGCAGTTCACTTCTAATTTTGCTTTTCCGGACATCACAAAAAGCCAATGATTTCTTGTCACCATTTTGACTAAGCTGTCCCATTTGGCCACGACCTTCTCCTTGCATGCTCCTGCGTTGACGTTGAAGCTGCGAAATAAGTTGAGGACGCCAGTTGTCACCAATAGCTGTGATGACGGGACCTAGCTGAGGGCACAGAATCTGTTTATGATCTGCTAAAGTTATAAGCTGCTGGCATTCATGATATTGTTGGTAGTTTAGCAAGGTATACTGTCGCTCGTGGTTGTTTGCTGCAACGAATTCGGCATCCAGATCATACATATGGTAGCCCTTCTGGTCCATTGCTGTAGGAATTGTATAGGACTTTGTACAAGTCGAATAAAACTCTTTGTGGTTGGGGGATTTCTACCCTGAGAAAATTTTTTTGATCTGCCTGAATAGCTGGTACCTTTGCAATCTGGATCAATAACTGGAAATCTTGGAGTTTTTTCGTCTAAATCAAATTCTCTAGTAACGTTTGCCATTATCTTTCTCGAGCGTGAATTATAGCGGGGGGTAATTTTCCTGCATTCAACGACACCACAATATTGGACAGTGTCTCCTGTATATCGCTAATTTCTTGCAACTGAATTGTCATTAGCGTAATAATTTTATTGATCTCCATTCTTTGCTGCAAATTTGACAACTCATCGCTCTTATTTTGCTGAGCAGCGATGATGAATGAAATTTTACTCCAGAGCTCCTCACGTTCTGCATCAGCCTGCGCTCGTGATGCATTAAATACGTCGAATGTTGATTTGATTAAAGTCGTCTGCTCCTTCAGAAGGTGAAAGGTCCGATTCTCCCTCCCATCAAGATCTTCAAGTCTACTATTAATGTCATCCGAGTCGGCCTGATCCATTGTTCCAAAAAGTGTCTTAAAAAGGGACCCCACTCCATCAAAAAATGAGCGCTTCATACGATGGGATGCTTCCCCATGCATGTGATGGCTAAGCTCTTCATTCTGTCGTTCAATTCTGGACACCCAGGTTCTTATTTCCTTCGTTGCCACTTCGCATCTGGTACCTACTCCCGAAAATGGCCTGATCTTGGTACATAATTCTCTGCTTAGGCTGCTGCAATTTTTTGCAAACTCCAACTCTTTTGTTAAATCCGGCATTTCCAGTTTAGTTAGAATCGTCCAATGCTTGCTGTAGAAGTTCACCTTTCCCACATTCTCGAATAGTACCCCCGTTTGTATTATAGGTTTGATGCTGTAGTCGGTATTCTCTGCATACGGTGATGTCACACAAACTAATATTATAATCATAAGCCTTTCCATTTTGGTTCTCCTACTTCTTATCTGTATTCCTTAATCTACTGGCAACCTTCCTAATATCTAAAATAAAAGCTTCTCCTATTTCTTCTTATTATTTATTTGTCTTAATTAGTTATTTATTCTTTACCTCTTTTCTTCTTTAGTACAAATCTAGATTTCTTTATGCTTTAATTCTTTAAAAACTTCTTATTTTTTATTTATCGCGAACTTCTTTAACATATTAATTCTTTATTTATTAATCTCTTATTTATTGTTATTTATTTATTGTACTGCCCGTAGTTAGAGCGTACAGGCAATAAATGAAAGGTGTAGTGAAATTTTTGCCACTGGTATAAAGCTAGTGGTTTTATTCGTTTATTTACTGCACTAAATGTTTCACGTTCAATAAATACTGAAACTTGAGAACTATAAGATATATATATATACATATATGTTCTAATATAAAAAGCTGAAAGCAATGTTTATTAAATGATTAATATATCAATTTGATTTACACAACTGTAGCAATTGACTTGTACTCACCTGATCAATATATAGCAGCTGATTTACTTGCCCTTTTATTTGACTGAGGTGTGGGATGAGGATATTCTTTATTGCAGTCGATTCCTGCAATAAAGTGGATTTGTTAGGGATTGTCTTATTACAGTCGAAACCCGCAATAAGACTCTTTATTACAGTCGATACCCGCAATAAAGTGTTTTGTGTTAGTGATTTTCTTACTACAGTCGAGACCCGCAGCAAGAATCTTTATTACAGTCGAGACCCGCAATAAAGTGTTTGTGTTAGTAGTTGTCTTACTACAGTCGATACCCGCAGTAAGGCTCTTTATTACAGTCGATACCCGCAATAAAGTGGTTTGTTAGTAATTGTCTTATTACAGTCGAGACCCGCAATAAGACTCTTTATTACAGTCGAGACCCGCAATAAAGTGGTGTGAGTTAGTAGACTTCTTATTACAGTCGAGACCCGCAATAAGAAACTTTATTACAGTCGAGACCCGCAATAAAGTTGTTTGTTAGTAATATATTATCTCAGTCGAGACCCGAGATAATATTCTTTAAGTCAGTCGAGACCCGACTTAAAGTGAATGTTAGTATATATCTTAACTTCAGTCGAGACCCGAAGAAAGATTCTTTATTTCCGTCGAGACGAGAAATAAAATGTATTGTTAGTAATAATTTTTATTGCAGTCGCTACCCACAATAAAAACCTTTAATTTAATCGCTATCCAAAACAAACTCCTTAATCCAGTCGGTACCCAGAATAAGAATATTTTGTTTTAGCTGTCAATTAAACCAAGTATTTAATTTAGTAATAAAATACACACTAGGAAAAATCACTAGGAAAGAACACAAAGGAATAAAATCGCCAAGTTAATCACTGCACTGCTAAATCACAAAAGAGAGCGAATCAAGTCAAACTGCTGTTTTTATAGCCAGAGTTTGCACACGGCACCAAAGAACGGTAGTCAACGGCGCGTGGCAACAATATTGGCATAGTAACAACTTGCATAGCAACAATAACCTGACCTAGCAACTGCACTTCATCATTGAGTCATAAAGTGTTACCATTTTAGTTATTATTGTCAACAAGCTGCACTCAACTTATGACTATATAAAATATTTTGCGTAAATTCAATTTATTTCGAATCCAGTGTAGTTTAAATATCAATAAATAAAAATAAAACTTTCGCCTTTGTTTAATTAGCAATTTTACTTACGAGACATATTCGTACAATACTTTAGCTTTCTTAGACGCAGCCGGCAGCAGCACACACGAGCTGCTGCACAACCCAATACTCTGCTGCGCAGTAATTTCTCGTGTAATGGCGGAACGTGGTTCGTAATGAGAATTCTTGTATCTCGATTCCATTTTGTATATACCTGCTGATGTCAGCTGACTTGAGTTTGACAGTAGCAATGTGCAGATTTGCTGTTGCAATTGAAGTCGTCATCGTCGCTGCTATTGTTGTGGTTAACGAGTTGTTATTATTTAAATTAATGTGATATTATTGTTAGACATCTGCGGATGAATTATTGCTACGGTTTAATTTGTTTGGCTTGATGGTAACTGGCCAACTATCTGAATACTCTTGTCATCATTATGATGCACTGTTAGCATTGATCAACATTTTCATCTTGTGATAGTGCTTGTTGCAAAAGTTGCATATCATCCACCTGCATCAAGTGAAGGAATAAATAATTAGGTAAGATAACTTTGAATTTATTGAAAGATTTGATTCTTGGTGGTCCGTTTTTCCCTTTTCAGGTTGGAGGATCGGAAGTCAGGAGCCCAATCCTGAACATTTATTATTTTACCAAACCTTACCTCATTTAAGATACCCTTCTTTACCTTTTACTGCATCCGAATACCTTACCCCTTATCTGAATATGACACCTGTAAAATAACAGAGGTTAATAAGTAATCAACTAAGTAGAGTGAAGTGAAATTGATCATTCAACAAATTTTCTTAAACGGTTAGTGTGAATCCGCTTAAGTTTTTTGCCCTGAAGAATCGTTACATTCTCCGGACTGTGTACATGTATGACCTCATGGGGACCTTTAAAAATTGCTGATAATTTTCCTGCGCGGGCTGCATCTCTGACCAAGACCATGTAACCGCTCTGCCCTGGTCTTCTTATCATAATAATTCTTTCACGTAACCTTACTCTTTTGCAGATTCTCCCTGGCCAGCTCAAATGACTTTTGCAGCTTAAAACGTAGTACTGCATGATATCTGTCGGCATTGTATAATGGTTCTGGTTTGGTTTGTAACCTGCTGGGAATTCTCGATGCAAACCCGAAAAGTGTTTCCATCGGTGTGAGTTTAATGCCTGTATGTATTGTATTGTTATACGCATGAGCCGCCGTTCTTAAATATTCGTCCCATGCTTGTGGTTCCCGATCCACGAAACTCCTCAAATAGTTTGCCAAAGTAGAATGTTGTCTCTCTACCGCATTCGACTGAGGATGATATGCCGTGGTTTGCAAATTTTTTACCTTTATCATCTTGCAGAGAGCTTTCATAATTTATCCTGTGAAATTCGCCCCCTGGTCGGTTACCAGTTGTTTCGGCAGTGAGTAACGACTCAGAATCTGTTCAAACAAAGCTCGGGCAACGGTATTCGCCTCTTGATCTGGTATAGCCACGAAGTCAACAAATCTCGTAAGATCATCCATTAATGATAGGATATATTTGTTGCCATTGTGACTTACGGGTAGAGGTCCCACCAAATCGACATAAACCTTGTCAAACGGTTTCTCTGAAATTTCCGTCACTACCATAGGCATCTTAATGGTTCTCGCGTGCTTGTTTTTCTGACATTTTACACACTGTCGAACATATCTTGCGATCTCACCCTTCATCCCCATCCAGCGGTAGAAACGCTTAATTCTGTCGAACGTCTTAGTTCGTCCAAAATGTCCTCCGAACCTAGAGTCATGATAATCTTTCAAGATCATCTGTACTTCCTTCGGGTCCGAAATTAATGTTGGCTCTGGCTGTCTTATCGCTCTTCCGGCAATCAACTCACACTCGCTCATCACGTCCCAGTCGTCTTCGGATTCCCGGTTTTGACTTTCGTTTAATGCCATTTTCCTTCGGGCTTCAGCTAGAGTTACTGCAAAACATGGAAACTCTGTAGTCTTTTCTTCGTCTCTACCATTAGAGATTTGGGGAATTCGGCTCAATGCATCTGCATTACTATTCTGCTTGCCAGTTTTATAAATAATCTCAAAGTCATATTCAGACAATTTCTGATGAAACCTCACCATACGGGATGTGGTATCCTTTACTTTAAAAATTCCGCGTAAAGGCTGGTGGTCGGATATAACTTTAAAAGGTCTACCTAACAGATAACATTTGTAATTCCGCACAGCCCAAACGATGGCCAACAACTCTCGTTCGGTCGTAGAATAATTCCTCTCAGCAGGATTTAAAGTACGGCTGGCATAGCTTAGCGGCTTTCCGTCTTGTTCTAAGACTGCCCCTAAGGATTCTCCACTTGCATCTGTAATTAATGTGAATTCCTTACCAAAATCGGGGTAACCCAAGACAGGTGGCGTAGTTAAAGCCTCTTTTATAATACCAAAGGATTTGTCGCATTTAGAGTCCCAATTGAATTTTACCCCTTTTCTCAGCAATTTCGTAATGGGGGCCATGATTTTAGAAAAGTTCGGTACGAATTTTCGGTAATAGTTAGCTAGTCCCAGAAACGACTGTACTTGATGCATAGTTCGTGATCTTGGAAAATCACGCACTACTTTAACTAACCGTTCGCCCGGCCTTACTCCCTTTTCTGAGCACACATAGCCTAAGTACACAACTTCCTTCTTCAAAAATTGGCATTTCGAAGGCTGAAGTTTTAAATTATGTTCCCTAAAACGCTGGAATACCTCCCGTAGCTTCTCGTGGTGTTCATCCAAATTTTTTGCGAAGATGACCACATCATCTAGATAAACGAAGCATTTTATTCCTTGAAGCCCTGTCAAAATCCCATTCAATAACGACTGAAAGAATGGGGGAGCAGTTTTTAGTCCAAATGGCAATCGCTTATACTGAAAGTGATTGAAATTGGTACTGAATGGTGTTTCCTCCCTATCTGCTGGATCAATTAGCACTTGGTGGTACCCGTTAGCTAGATCTAACGTGGAGAAGTACCTGGAGTGACCCAATCTGTCCAATATATCTTCTATTCGTGGGAGAGGATATGCGTAAGGAATGCACACTTTGTTCAGTTCTCGAAAGTCTACGCACAGTCTAAACTTCCGATTACCATCTTCATCCATTGCCTTTTTAGGGATAAGTAGAACTGGAAAATTGAATGGACTTTTACTGGGTTCTATGATATATTCTTCTAGAAGCTTTGCTAGCTGTTTCTGGCATTCTTCCCTGTGAGCTTTTGGCATCCTGTACTTTTTTTTATGTATTGGGCCTGCGTTAGCCATAAGTGGCAATTTGAAAGTTTTCGTTGACGTGTACGTGAGCTTATCTCCCGGTAAATAAAAAATTTCGCTATATTCATAGCAGAGTTGAGCAACGGACTCTTTTTCTTCTGCATTAAGATTTTCCTCCAGCACTAACGAGTCCTTCATGAGCTTAAGTCGGTGTTGGCTGGCGTGGGTCTTACTTCTATGGTGTGAGAGTGGGTATATTACAAACTCGTTTAATCTTTTTAATTGAGGCTGAAAATTCATAATTTCAACCGGTTCTGTTCGGGCGTTAATAACACCCACAAAGGCCTGTCCATTCCTAGGTTTAATTATAGTGTTCCCACAATATACTCCTGGTCTGATTTCCGCCGCCATGCATACCAACTCTTCTTGACTGGCCACATCTATCTTTACCAGTTGTTCTGTCCTGGCTTCTAGGCTGAAAGTTGAACCTGAATTATGTCTGGAAAATGGTGGGTTCCTCATCTGTGGGTGGTTCCGCTGGTTCTCCGGTATCTTGGGTCCAAAGTTAAGAAGTCCCACCTCCTTGCGAGGAGGTTTGGATTCCCTATCTTCACCATCGCCCTTTGCCATGTGTGATTCACCCCACATTTCCTGAGGCCACCTTAAGGATGCTTCTGTTTTAACACTTTTAACCCTTTGTTCAGTTCCCATGCGAGGTGCTGTTGGCAAAGTGCTTCCTTCACATCCGCCTAACTGTGGCTCTATACTTGTGTGATTTACCTGCATCATTTCTTCTATCTTGGTGTCCCACTTATCTAATTCAGTCTCGTCTTCAGCTGGATTCGTATTCTCTTTTTTACTACTACTATTCACCCTCCCTAGGTACCTGTTTATACTATCACCAGCTCCATTTGTTTTACTCACAATATCTTTCAATGCTGACATCCGCTCTTGAATCCTATTTTTTACCTCCTCAGCTGAGGTAACCAAGATTTTATTAATGCTCGGTATACTTGTGCTTTTTTCCGTACCCTTCTTCAAGGCGGTTGTCTCGACACGTTCATTTCCTGTTATGTTTCGGAAGAGTGGATTTTGTTTCACAGGTCTTGCCTCGCCTTGTCATCTATACAATCGATGATGGCCTTGCCTTTAAGAAAGTCCATCCCCAGTATCCCATCGGTTGGTATTGAGTCTGTGACTTCAATCGTGTGGAATTCAGAGGACCGAATGACTGAACCGATGCGTAAACGGGCCTTGCAACCTCCAATCTAGCTGTTTTGAGCTCCAAATAATCCCCCTATCATTATTCTTTGTTGAGTCTGTACGGGTGTATTTTTTTTTATTCGACTTATCTTAATTATGCTACAAGTCGCTCCAGTATCCACAAGTAATCTTAATCTATCTTCCACTCCTATGTCTGATCCTACTGTAATTATGTTATTATTTAATGGGCTTAATTCTAGTGTACTGGTTTCCTTTATTTGATTTTTAAAAAATTCTGATTTTGTCAATGGAAGGCAGCTGTGGATGAATTCCCCAGCTGCCGCTCTCCGTTTCCCAACTGCCGACTGTTTTGCTCTGCTAAGTACTTCCGCAGACAGTTTTCAGTGAAGTGATCGCAAGTTCTGCAAAACTGGCAATATAAAACTTCCCTTTCCTCTCGAGATTCATTTCTTCCGCTTGTGGCTACATTCGCGAATCTCACTTGCTGCTTCCTACATTCCATCGCTACATGACCATAGCCTCGGCTTCTGGTACAGAATGGGGGCTGTCATTCCGCACCACATTCCTTTGCGAAGTGTCCCTCCTTTCCACATCGAAAACATTGCTTAGAACCTCGCTGACTGTTTCTGGGCGGGGTTCCTCGGTATTCCCTTACATTTGACTGAGATGGCCTCCCTGGATCTTTCTTGGCCAACCTGGGCTCCCATGTATTCTGAGGGGCTCCGCCGTTACTCTTAAGCACTTCCCCTACTCCTGATGGCCAAAGTTGAAGACGTTTTGCATCCTTTTCGAAGTAAGTCGCTTCCTCACGCACTGCCCCCAGAGACTCGAACTTCCTTCCCGTCAGATGTACCTGAGTGGCATGATTAAGCACATCACCCATGAAGGTTGCCACTGCATCAGACTCTAACTCCGCTATTAGTCCTCCGTCTTTGTCCGGGTACTTTGCTGATACGGCTGTCTTGATCTGGCTCAACAGTTCCTTCAATCGGTCCGCAAATTCTCGGATGTCTTCACCTGGTCTTTGTCTGCAGGCCACCATCTCCGTTCGCAATTCACCAAATGACTTCTTCGGCATATAAGCTGTTTTAATTATCAATTGCAGAGCTTCAAAATCTTTTGGTTCCTCTGAACTTACCAGATAGTTAGCATCATCTATCAACCGATACTTCCCACATTTCATAAAAATGTTCTGCTCCTCAGGCTTCAGTCGGTCGTACAAATCCTTTCCGCAGCTTAAGAATCTGTACACCTCTTTCACCAGTTTTGGAGATCGATCTCCGGAAAACATGGTACGTACTTGACGACCATATCCATCACTTTATCGTGTATATCCACCCATTTTTATGTGATCTTCGTTTGATATTCCACTTTCCTTATGTCTTATTTGGTTTCGTTCGCTTCCCTCATTTCCACTCGACGCTAACTCCTGTTTCTTTCTTCTACTTTGCTCTGTTTCTGAATGTTGCTTCTGCTGTTCCCAGAATAATAATTTCCTTGGCTTGATCCCCTTACTCGTGATCGCTTTATTATTGTCTTGATTCGGACTTATCTGTGCAGATTTATCGAGCCCCAACTCTTTCTCTAGTTCTGCTGTAGCTTCCTCGGCCTCCTTTAGCTGTACCTTTAGCGATTCTATATTCTTTAAGAGCCCTTTTTCTTCTTTCTGGGTTTCCTCCAATGCTTGTTCTGCTTCTATTTCACGGCTCTGGATAACTTCGAATGCTGCTGTCACCAGTAGATCTAAGGCTTCGCCTTTTGTACTTTTTTTAGCACTCTCATTCAGTTTCTCCAGTAATTTCTCTGCCTCTTTTTCTGTCCACCATTTCCGTAACTCTCCCGTTATATGCTCCTCTATATATTGCCAGTCCTGTTCATAACTCAGCAATATTGTCTGACATTCCTTAAGCTCTTGTGCTTTTCAGTTCTAATTCCCTTTCCTGGCCTGGTAACGTGCTAATTCTTCCCTAGTTAATATATTACTCCTACCTGTGGAAATTTGAGGTATATAACAAAGCTAGTACCATGCAGACATTGATACGCTGCCACGGATTATTCCCCACAACTCCTATCCTTGTTGTAAACCCAACTAGACTCAACCTCTTGACCACAACTATTTCCGATAGCTCGATTGCTTATATAAAACAACTGAAATTACCGTCACTATACTCGAGGCCATTAAACGAAACAACGATTAGTCTTCTAAACTTACTATCTACTATCCTTAGTCTCCTATTGCTTAACCACAAAATTCTCAAAAACAATACAAAACAAATCTTGAATCAGTTTTCACTGTACCCTAAAAAAAAATTGCACAAAAATTATGTAAATGCCCCGTAATACGAAAAGCTGTTTATCACGTTTGTTGTATGTACCTACGTGTATGTTAGCTAAATTCTAGCATCTATACTTTATACAACTTGCTCTAGAAAAGATCTCTCGCAACACTCATATCTTTCTTAGCCGAACAACATACACACTCGTATCTAACGCTAAGCATTCAAAACTCTTACACAATTACCACACGCAATTACTCTGAATTCAGCTATTATGCTCACAAACATGCTTTCTCTAAATTTTTATTCTTATTATTCAGATGCACCCAATGAAAATACAACAAACCATATACTTAAAACTTCCTACCTACTTAATCGCGTAAAACCCGAATACGAATACATCCAAATGCGTCTAAACAAAGATCATTTCGTAAATATAACAGGACATTATTACGACTATAAAAAAAAACCGACAATTTAAATAAACGCGCGTACGACCAACGCCCAAATCGAAAAGTAACGTTAAAACTGGTGAAATTCTTATTACCAACTTTTACTTATCTCAAACACATCTATAAAAATCTTGCACCTTACAATATTGCCTCTTATAAGTTTATCACATCTTAAAATTAACTCTGTATGTATGCTTGGAGTAGCTAAAAATAATGTTAAATAAATGGCGAAGCCAAATGAGGCTTTGCACCAATTTAATTAACGTACAAGTTGTTGTTAAATAAATGGCGAAGCCGAAAAAGGCTTTGCACCTATTTAATTAACGTATACCTTGTTTAATATATAAAAATTTTAAAAATACAATACCTTTTCAACCGGCTGCGCCAAAATGTCGTGTCCCAATTACAATCGAACAATTATCCAACGATTAACTCTAATAAAACTGATTGAAAAAATGACAACACTCGAATTACTCATATATAAACCTTTATTTTACGCAAAACTGCCCTATCTCAACAATGTTAAAAATATTCACGACCCGCACTCTTAACTTCACGCTAACTTGGAAAAACGCGACTCTAAACGGAACGCTTAACGGCGAGAATAATACGGCACTCGACAGACCAGTCATTGGTCTTTTATGAAACCATACTCGGAAGTAAGCTTTCTTCGCTCACAACGCGGATGTAAACAAACGACAACAATCTTGTCGTTTGTTCTACCGGTTGCAGCACCTGAGTCGCTTAGTAGTAAACAATCGCCTTACATACTAATCACTTGCGAGGTTAATTATTATTGTAATCGTCGATTGCTCCACTAAGCGCTCATCGCAGCCAGCTGTTGGGCTAATCAGCAAAATAACCGACAGTTGCAGAACAATAGCATGAGAGGTTATTGTTTAGCAATTGCTGATTATTTCGCTAGAATGCGCCCTTGGCTGCTGGAAGAAGAATCTTCCTTATATTGGGCCATAACATGGAATCTTTTATACCCAATTTATGGGAGGAATTAATTAGTAATGATTATAAAGGCATAATGGAAGATTTTGAGAACATTTGGAATATGCCCAACTGCATAGGTGCTCTAGATGAGAAACATATTCATATGAGCGGATCAAATTCTTACAACTGCAAGATTAGCTTCAGCATTGTATTGTTGGCAGCATGTGATTCTTGTTAACGCTTTACTGTTATAAAAGTTGGAGCGTATGGCAAATAGAGCGATGGTGGTAAGACACTGAGGATTAACAATTTTGAAGTAGAACGTAAGAAACTATATAATTTGCAGGACTTCTACAACATTCAGAATTTGGTAAGTTTTTTCTGCGGGATGAATTTCTTTTCCTGGCAGATTCTATTCTCCCCAACTCGAATATAATATTTCCTCCATATCTCGTTGCAGATTTGGCATTTCCTCTAAAAAAAAATATTATGCGCCCTTATTCTAGAACGCTTTTAGAAAAACGAAAGAGAATTTTCAATTACAGACTTTCTAGGGCTCGGGTAGTGATTGAAAATGCGTTCGGAATTCTTGTGGCCAGATGGAGAGTGCTTCAAACAAATATGCTCTGTCTTTCAGAAAACGCTGGACAAATAGTTCTTGGTGCTGTTTCCTTACACAATTTTACTATGCTTAACAAATTAAGCACAGGTTACAGCCCATCACGTTTTGTTGGCTCGGAAGATGAGGAAGGCAACTACATCCAGGAGAATGGCGGAAGGAAGTGAACGCATCTTTTGAAAATACAGAAATTTGCTCAAACAACGCAAGCAGAAGAGCATATGAGTTCAGAGACACACTAATGGAATACTTTTTGAAAGAGGAGTCATCGAAAGGCAAAACAAAATAAATTAAAGCTGTTATTTTAACGAACAAATGTAATAAAACACACTAGATTAATAAAAACATTCATCTTGCTTAATCATCTATATCTTATAGTTGTAAGTCGGCTAAAAGTTTTAAAACTTCAGTTATTGGCCTTTTTTGACTTGTTTTTGTTTCAGAGTCGAAATAATACCTGCCGCCGATTCCATAAGCTTCTGATTCGGATCTTTGGGTAGCTCTGGCAACGGCCTCTTGAGTTTTGCTCTCAGGTAATCCTTGAAGGCACCCATTGTCTCAATGAGTTCACTATTAAGATCCTCCATCTTTGTTTTCTTTCTTCTTTCCGCTTTCTCGTAGGAACGTGTTCACTTCCAATAGTATCAGAAAAGTCAAAGGAAATTAATGAGTCTTGAATGGGTTTTACTTCTGAGGACGTTCTCTGAATATTGAAGCTAGTGAACCCATCATCCAAAGGTACATCGGCCCTTTCGTGTCCCACTGCCGAACAATTTTCTCTCGATCTGAAAAAATTAATATTTAAATACATATATATATTATGTAGTTCTGGTTTTTGTTATTTTCTTAGCATTATATGTTCCTTTAGAAATAATAGGAACACTTAATGATCTCACTCCACAACCTTAACTCCTATACTTGAGAATCTGTGTGTTAGAGACTTCCAGCGCAGTTGACAGTCGTCAGCTGTATAATAACATTTATCAAATTTTGGAAAATAAAAAAAATAAAAAAAATAAAAAAAATTTATAAATATTTTAGAATGACAACGGAGTATTTTGATGGGTTACTGTCGTTGATTGAAATTGATATTCGTAAACAAGATACAAATATTCGATGTCCATTTTGCAATAATCTTAAGGTAAAGTAAGACATCAAAGAAAAAGTATACTTACAATTTTAATTAAAAATTTATTGTTCTTTAACGTAAATATAAGTAGTAGGAACAAGTAATTTCACATTTAAGAGTTTATTCAAAACTCAATTTTTATATTAGTAAGTTTTTTTTATTTTTTTTCTTATATTATAATTATTTATTTATTGACTATTCAAAATGTTACCAAATTCGTTGCACCATTCAGAAGCAGAACTTGTAGTACCTACTTATCCCCATATTCTGCAGTGCATTCGCAGGTGCATTTGTAGAAGTGCAGGTTTCACATAATGAATTGTCGTCTTCATCCCTTTGCATATATTTTTCTTACTAGCAATATCTTCAATTAGTGATTCCGAAGTGACTACTTTCCCAGCGGGGGTTTACTCTAAATTCGTACCCTAGCCGCTAATATGTGAGATGCAAATTCTGTCAAATCCAGTCATTTTGTAGTCCAAATTCATAGGAATGATTGCGACATTAATAGAACGATACTATATTACATGTTCCAAATCAGTCCAATTAGTCGCCACTCTAATTTACTTTGATGTAATTGGCGGGCACATGTACGGTCATCCTCCCATTCCTCATTTCCTTTCTTCCTTCATATTGGCTATTCGACTTCCACATCTGGAGCGATTTCATACACTCTTCTCTTTTAAGGCTTGGAGGAAATATAAAGAAGTAAAGCCAATAATATAAATAATATTGTGGTTTTGTAGTTTATTAAACACAAATATTTTACGGTCACTAATTTAAGTAAAGAAAAATCTATTCGTCACGACAGCAGATTTACAATTGTTTTTCTTCCGTCTGAAGATTTTCAAGGCCTGTTTTGTATCCTTTCTCCTTCGTCTCGGGTAACAGGTGTATTGTTATAATATACAGAGGTAGACGAAAGTGACATGACACTTGCAAAATAGTCGTCTATAACTGAACACTCCCACAAAAACAGCCTGAACGAATCAATCGCTCTTTCGAATTTCTTGCCCTGTATTTTATGTGTTTTGTGTATAAATGAATAAATACAAATACAGAAACCACTTCTTTATTTAAATGCAGCATATCGCGGTGAGAAACTACAGCCTACCACTAAGCCTTCTCAGTCTGGATATGGTCAATAACAACTGATTTCCTTCTGACCACAAAATTCTTTACATGCATAATAATTTGGCATGAATCCAGATTCTAGCCTCTTTATTTTCCACAATGACAGTGAACTTCATCAATCTTCGCAATGGAGGACAGACATATAGCCAGGCATATCAGCAACAAAACGACACAAGCAAGAAAATTGCATTCGCTAACAAATTTCATAAAAATCGATGCCCGTAAGAGGCTTAGAATTACGAGAATCAGCTCAATGACGGCAGCGTTGGTGGCGACAACGGGTAAGTCCATGCAATCGACTAAAACAGAAAAACAAGTGAATTGATGGGTCAAGATATATTCCGCGGACGGACACTATGCGACCGATACAATCGTCTGTGTAAAATCATATACCGGCAGACTTTATAAATGGGGGAAATACCTATAATCCGTAAGTCCAGAAAAGTGGATCGTGACCAATTACTCTAAGGATTTCAATACGTAGCGCCAGCCAGAGTAGGTATCGGTATTCAGTGATGACTTGTAACAATTGTTCCTTACCACCGTTATCATTGCATTGTTGTCATCATGGTATCCTGCACGCTATTATAACATCTCTTCTTGCCCTGTGTATAGGTACTAGACCTTTAATCAAAGGAATCCACAGCTAGTTTATGCAAAATGAAACGCATAAGAATATCCTCCACGGAAACTACTATCAATCACACCACTACCATTGACATATCGATTTTGCAGACACTCAGCAAATCCATCTGGCTCGAAGGCCACGGCAACATTTCTTGAGATAACTCCTTGGGGTCCCGAACTCCCTATACACGGATGAATTTGTGATGTGGATGGCATTGAAAGGAAAGCTGCCCTGCTCCAACAGGACAGAATCTGTTCGAATGGAATTCACTGAGCGAAACCAAAACACGAGGAGTTTAAGCAAACTTTGCTTTATAATTTAAATTAAGCGATCCGAGAGGGAGCTGCTCTCAAGCAGTCGTGTCCTTGTGGTTGACTATCTTTCGCTAAAGCAAATATTTAGACTCAATTCATGACCTAAAGTTTTAAATTCTCGGTATTTTTACTGATTGGATGGAGAGTTATGGAAAATCGAAAATTTTGGCACAGAAAAAAAAAGTATTGAAATTTGTACTTTTTCATTTGAGTTTATTCCGCATTCAAAAACAAGTTTATGGGGAGAAACAACATCAAACTGGATATCATTGATTTCAAATCCAAATGGTTTTGGAACTTTCTTTAAACGGATTTTGTTGTGTGGAGAGCAGAAATGTCCTTTTTATCTATTACTTAATTACATTCTTTTCCAAGCACTAGGTACAAGAATTTGGTTTTTATTAGATAATTTTGTATTTTTGTTTTTTATGTATAGAACTAATCATATTTGATGAAGTAATAGAGAAATACAGGTGCAGAGCGGTTGCGCATAGGGAATAAGATCGTAAAATTTGATTAAACTAACCGAATTTTCTTCATCTTGGAGAATCTGTAAGTTCCAACTCTAAGGTTTGAGATTCTCGGATTATCTACCTATTATTAATGAGTTTCAGTGCTCGCAGGATTGCTGCAATTATCAATATAAGAACCATGGTAGGGGTCATAGATCAGATATGTAGTTTATTGATGATATTTTAGATGAAGTGACAGACAGATCCAGTTTGACATTGGCTTCTCTTCACCGTTTGTCCCGCAGAGCTCATGCTTCCATTACAAGGCACATAAAGGATTTAACTTCATGCGATTTACCTAGACTGCCGGGATGATTTGCTCTCGATACTTTCATTCATTGCCCCTTTTGTCCACTGTTTACATCACTCAGAAGCAACATTTGAAGTCGCAGCACAAATGAATACCTGTTATAACTGATATCGGTTATACACTACTTCTAATAAGTCTAACTTGGATGTTAATAAGATTTTCATAGCAGCTGGATCTTATGACACTATCATCATGAGATTACGGACCACTTTACCTGCAAGATTTATCCCAAAGCGATTGAGGATAAACCTATTGGTCATATTTCCGAGAAGTGCACGTGACTAAAAGAACTAGAAGATCGCACGGATTCAGAGTTTTGAGGATGTTTTCCATGCACTTAATGAAAGAGTTTATTTCTAATTATTTCCGTTACAGCTCGGGGAATTCATAAATGAATTGATCATGGAAATATATTTTACTGTTCAATTGAATAAAGACTTCGTTCTTAGATGAATAGAATTATTGACACAAAAGGTTTTAACCCAACCTCTTTAGTTTTTCGCTATGATGTTCATGTCCCTATAGATGCATTTATTATAGGAGGAGTCGTGTGCCTCTCGATGACTTCAATTTCCTCACTGGCGGGGGATAGTACTCCTCTAGGTAACTGAAGGCTTGTTTTTTACTACGCCTCAATCTACTTTGAACACTTTACAAATAGAACTTAATTTCCGAGCAAGGTTTTTCTATTTTCACATCACAATGACAAAAACTTTGTGGATTTGATAAACATACCTAATTTTTGTAGCCTTTTTCAATCTTGATAGGTAACCTATTCAAACATATACAAAACCGAAAAAATTATACTTGGAAGAGGTTTTGTTACTCCAGCGGTGATGTTGCTAACTTATCCTACACAAATTTACGTGTAGTCCATTTGTATCTAGCCTTGGAACTTCCGGTTTCGTATATATATAATGACTGCATAAACAGAATAAAAATTATCTTGCGTTATGAGCCTAAAGAGTTCTAGAGAATTGTAAAATCAAGGTAAGTATTCATTATTGAGCCAATTACTTGGAGACGGGTTTTTTAGATTCTAATTGTGATACAACTTTAAGGTATTCTGCCACTTGCAGAGGCTTTGTTCACTTCTGAGGATATTATAGAACTTGTTTTATAAGCGACGATAGTTTTGGAATATACAAGGTATTCGGGAAGTCGTGTTCTATATATATGTATTTTTTAACTGGGGTCAGGATATACGTAAATTATATGTTGGCGAGACTGTTTATCGTTTCGCCGGAAGATGGTGTCATTTCGTTCGCTACACAACCCACAAACAGGATTCAAAATTAATTTTACTTAGTAGTAGACATTTACAAAATTTAGAATAAAAGCGGATGCATGCAAGTAGACATTTTCGCAAGATGTCCGTAAAAATTTGAGAAACTGTTTTCTCCAAATTCCCTATTTTTCCCGACAAAATAAAAATGGACTGCGTGTTAGACAGTTGAATCTAAATTAAAGCTGCTTCACAGTTTGTTTTTATGCTAAGCTCAGCTGAGCTAAGCTCCCTAGATTTCTCCAATTGAAGCACTGAGCGGCCATTTTGTATTGAAAGTCTTCTTGCTCGATTAGTTGTGGAAGATTTCTAGTTCTGTGATTATTTTTAAATACATTTTTAAAAGAAATATCTGAAAACATTAAAAAACGAGGTGCGATTTTTACAACCAGTTCCTTTGTATCCAGCAAACATTTTAAGGTCAAAAGGATGATCGATAAGCCGTCATTGTTACATCGAGCGAAGGACGTCAGAGTCAAAAAGGAGTGGAAAAGTCGGCAGTTGGTCGATCTGATAACGACAATGTTCGTCTTAAAAACCACCAAAAAGCGGGCAAAACAATCGTCGTTATGTAAGTAGGTTAAAAGTCCTATCTATGGTCTCAGCCCCTTAATTCAAATATAAAATTTTTTATTCAAAATATATATGGCTTATACTAATATCTCAAACGCAATTCCTTAAAACTAAAATCCAAAATATCCTAAAACTACGTAAAATAATTCAACAAATTTAAGAATTCATGTAAAAGTTTAATGAGAACATCAGCGCCACCGTTGCGATTCTGCTTCGTTTATTTCTGTAAAAAAGAAGGGAATCCACAATTAATTCAAAAACGAAATAGGATTTTTTGAAGTATACTACTACGTGTGTGTATTGGTAGCAAAATTGAAACCGGTGCAGTATGTAGCTGCAATGTGTTTGCTGCACTGTGTAAGACTGCAGTGTTAAAGCAGAAATAAATTTAAGGTGGAAACGGAGATGAATTATAGTGTGCCGTCTAAACACAATAGAATGACGGTCTGTGCTGCTTGTGTAAAGCACGGCATCAGCAGCAGAATTATTTGCTTAAGTTTTTGATATTAATGAAGCAGAAGCAGAATTCTGCAGCAGGAGTAAATTGCTGCTTAGGTGAAGGGTGGAGATAAGCAGAAGTAAATTTCTGCAGCAGGAGTAATTTCCTGCTCAGGTGAAGGATGGAAATGAAGCAGAAGTAGATTCTGCAGCAGGAATAAATTTCTGCTTAGATGTAGGATAAAGGTGAAGTAGATTTCCGAAGCAGACGTAAATTTCTAGTTAGATGGAAGCAAAATTTAGGTTTGGATAATTATGGGAGCACGGAGTAAATTTTGATGTTTTCAGATTAAATTCTGAAATGGGAATAGGTGATTCTGCTGTGGCTCATCGTGTTCTTATAGCCGCTGTGAACCGCTACGTCTCTGCTGCATGATATGTGGCGCTGGGAACGCTTGGTTTTGTATCAGATTCTGATTGCGGCGAAGGCGAAAACATATGATGTGACGTAATCTCATTGAATGAAATTTGAGAATGTAAATAATTGGAGGGAAGTGGATGTTGAAAAAGTAAGTTTGATGTTAATTATGCATTTTATTTACTTATTATTGATGGTTTGATAGTTTTTATATAGACTAGTATGGATTATACCCTTAAAGCTTCAAGTATGTGTGAGTGGATTTGTTCCAGTCGTAAAGGTGATATAGGAAGCTGCAGATTGGAATTCCTTTTCAGATATGTGTTTTGATTTTGGACTTTTTTTTAAATAGATACTTTGTGCAAGTACTATATATAGATAGTTTACTTAAACACTTGTTCAATAGAATGAGATTACCCACCAGAGTAGGCGTCATTTAAATAAAAAACATGAATCCACATTTTGAAAGAAAGACTCGCATATAGCATTTCAGGAAATTGAGCATGAGTGTGACAAAGAGACTTGTTTTTCTGAAGATGTTAACATTTTTCAATAACCAAGCACGCAATTTTTACACACTGGTGAATGAGGCTGTAGTATTTCACTGTTTATTAATATATACGCTCGCCGAATTTGTAATCCTTTCGTTTCGCCTTTCAGTACCAAACATTGAAGAGGAACTTGCATCGAGGGAATTTATATAATCTCTAGGTGTATTATGACTAGATTGTTTACAAATCTGTGGAGTAACCTCCAATTACGTGCACTAGAACGACAAAATACGGATCGAATCGGAGCGTACTTTTTTTACGAAATGCTAGGTTACGCCAATATCAGCCTACGTAATCACATAGCATATGTATGTCCAACTCTCATTCCTAATTCTGCAAATAAGATCGCTATACCTTAGGTATACCACGAGCGGTTGTCAAAAGGAAAAGAGTAGAGTAGAGTGCCCACGACTACTGTCGAAAGGACAAATCATAGATTTACCGCCCCCCCCCCCCCCACGAGGTAGTTGATTGAATATGAATATATGCTATATATACAATATAATTCCAAATATTCACGGAAGCCAAATGAGCATTAAACCCAATCTAATACCGTAAAGACATATCTGTCTTTAGAGATTTCCAATGAAGCGAGTTAAGCATTCATTAGACCTGGAAATGAGTACAAAGAATGTTCATTAAGCGTAACTACAACCAAGTTGGCCTTCTCTCACAACTACATGTACTCAGTTTTGGCATAAAAACAATAAAACTATTAAATTTTGTAAGTACCGAAAAGTATCTTACCCACTGCTTGTCTCGGGAACACACTCCTGCTGGTACATGTATGTCTCTCAACCCCGATATGATCCTTCTTATTATTCCAATATTGTAATGATGCCGGACCAGAATGTCGTACAAGTAAAAACATAATATTTACGCAAAGATTCGTGTCCATCCAACGCCAAAGTACTTATCTGACATGATTAAGATTATAGTTATTGTGTTGCCTCGTTATGTTGCGTTCATATTATGCTCCATAAGGATGTATTTACTGCTCCACTTTTATCTTTCTGGCCAGTCTAGCGATCCAAAGTACCACTGATATCTGCGCACCTATGAATTTCGGACACGATGAAGTAAAGGCCAGATAATGGGGCACCGCCGAGGGTAGCGGCAACCGTAGAGCACAACATGAACGCACAGATCATACCAGGATATCAGGAGCACTTCAGCGCTACGTAGGGAGTACCACGTGACCTGAGAACCAGTATTAATTAAGTTATTCAATTAAGTTGGTTGGAAGCTTAAAGTTAGGTTTGTGGAATGAACGCACAAGAGTCAGGAAAATTATATTATTGTAATGGCAAAGAATATGATCACTGCATTACTTTCACCGCCTCGGATGTTGATTCGGAAAATTTAACATATTCGCGACGAAACCAATTGCGTAACCGGGTTTCAGATCACAAGCTTAAGAAAATTATCGCATTCACTTTTCGTAATTGGCCTAGAATATTCACTACTTCGATTTTCTGGTTTTGCACCAATCACAGCACAAAAAGACGGTTCACGTGAGTATATTAGCCGTCGTCCGCCATCTTTTTCGCGCACTTGCAAAAAAAAAACAGAAAAATCTCGACAAGTCACTCAATAACAGGCAGCTGTTTCCTGGGTTCCATTAGAAGCGGAGCTCCCGCCCTTTTTCGGATTCGCGACTAGTTGAGGGCCATAGGGAAAGTAAATCCTGATAAGTTTCTTGTCGGGACAGCTAAACCGAAGCGAGATCACCCAGGTGCGTTGTCTCCAAGAACGATGACAAAGAGATTGAGATTCGTGACTAACCAGGGTACTAGTGTTCAATTTGGATTGTAAGGAATCCTCCCCTCACCAGGGAGTGAACTAAAAGGAAACGGAAGAATGAGTCGAGACAAAAAGTTACGTCATTCATTTTCAAACTAAATTTCTTTAAATTTACATATTTTGACAAATAAAATAAATAAATATAATTAGTTGCTCACTGAATGATATTAAACAGGTAAATTACTTACCATTTGATTAATTTAAATTCGTTCTCCGATCGAAGGAAAAGGGAAATCAAGTGAAGCGGATAAATTTTATTTTTTTTTTAAGTGAATAATTAAATTTTTGTTTCTGTCACACGTGATCAATAAATACTAAAATAAATGAACTAACTTACCAGAAATCCATCATACGTCCGGTTATATATATATGTAATGTCATTCGAATGACATTACATCAGGCCAGATGGTTTTCGCCGCAGTCAGAGTTCAGTGAGTGAGATGCAACTTCTAGATAGACAATGGTCACAATATGACGTCAATTCGGAACTCCGCCCGCAGTAAAAATTCAGTCGTATACAACTTTGAGAACCAGCCCTGCCAGGGCAACCCATCATGAAGGCGAAACGTAGCGGTTCATGACAGCTATAAAAGGACGACGAACCACAGCAGAATCACCATTCACATTCAGTAACAACATCATATTCTGAAATTGTATTCACGGGAAGGAGCCAAAAATTTGTTTGACGAAAATGTCGCGTCGCGACCTGGAGCTATAGAAGAAACTGCCAGCGATGTGGAAATGTCCAGTGACTCAACCGAGTCGTCTTCATCGAGTTTGGATTTATCGGAGGATGAAACCAATTTTACGACCGTAGAAGACAACAGGCGAAGAGCAAGGAATAGCCCAGAGACGTCTGATCAATCTTGAGGAACTCCAGCCAAGAGGAAGCCATCAAGGTCAAAGCAATAACCGCCTAGGGAGGAAAACAGTGGTTGTTTCTTCCAAATTCTGGGTAAGCGAAAGGACTTCGAGATACAGCACAAAGCTACTAACGCTCACGTTGAAAGGACAGTGAGACCACCTCCGATCGTCTGTCATAACTTGAATGTTAATGCATTTAATTGCGAGCTTTATAAGCTCGCATAAGGCCAAAGTTTTTCATCAAAACTTCAAAGGGCACCAAAGGGCACCAAAGGGCAGTGAGACCTCCTCCGATGGTCTGTCATAACCTGAATGTTAAAACATTTAATTGCGAGCTTTATAAGCTCGCAATAACGCCAAAGTTTTTCATCAAAACTTCAAAGGGCACCAAATGCATTATCAAGCTAATTAGCCAGGACTACCATATGGCACTATTTACTATAATCAGGGACATTGGTGTATAGAGTTACACGTTTACGCCTAAGTGTGACAAAACGACGACACTTCTGCCGAGAGGAGTTCAGCATATATACCTTGCAGAGGATGTGAAGGCCGCACTCATGGAAAAACTGCGTGGATGCATAGTTAACTCTGTGACGCATTTTAAAATGCCCAGGAGCAAGGAATCGAATTCCTTCGTAATTAATTTCGGAGGTAACCACGATATTAAAATCATAATAGCCTCAACTCGCCTTCTGAACCAGATCGTTTATTGGGAGATATATCGCGCTTCGGGTATCTCCAAGTGGAAGCGTTGCCGGACTTTTGGTCACGTCGCTTGGAACTGTGCGATGGACTGCAGATGTGCGAAGTGTAAGAATAATCAATTGCCAGGACAATGCGAGCGGAAGAACGAAAAGGAGGGTTCCCCATTCTGCGTCAATTGCAAAGCGGTAGGACATCCACCCAGCTATAGAGGTTGCCCTAAGTATAAGGAGGTCGTACAACATCGCGCCAAGAAGAATGAGGAACGTCACCAACGCGAAGAATTCGTCAAGGAAGCCACAAGGAACTACGTGCAGTCAGGTAAATGTTTCGCTCAGCTAATCTCCAAAAATACTTTTAATAACAACAATTCAGTGAAACCCATAGCACCCAAACCTCAAGCAGCACCTAGACCTGGCCCAAAAGTAGCTCCTAGAAAACCCAGTGTATCAGAAATTGACGATTTGTGCAAGAAGCCAAGTGTCTATTTGGCTGCGACCTTTTCGCCGTTATGGGCAAAATCAATAAATCCAGGAAGCTCTATTCTCTCTCGGAAAAACAAGCAGCTTCCCTTCAATTTTCATTTGGACTATGTCTAGGCAATTAAGTAAGCTGAAAATCATGTCACTTAACTGGAATTCGCCGGTAAAGCACAGCTTAAGAGCAGCCCTAAGCCTATTCCTCATTGAGCATTAACCTAAGTACATGTTTCTCTCTGAAACTCTCCCCACTGAGAGACATAAGTTAGCTTTTGAGCACTACAACTTCGTCTGCCAGTACAAATCTGAGACCACCCTAGGCACTGCCCATCTCATTAAGGAAAACCTTAAATTCGAAATGTGAAAATAAGTAACCTTTCCAATATGGAATGCACTGCAATCAAGTTAAAGCTTCGAGTCAACGAGTCTCCTCTCCTAATCGCATTATACAATGAATGTGACGCTACGGGAGCTGATATCCAGCATAGCATTTTTATTATTTTTTGAATATTATTAAGCCAAGCTCAGGGGATACCCTATGATGCAAAGCACAGCGTGGCAGGAAGGAGATAGGGAAAGGATTAAGGGATATGAGGAGAGCGGCGGAGGTGCCCTTAAACTTTCGCAGGTTGTATGCCGGAGGAAAGACAGAAGATGGTAGACTGTTCCACATTCGCACAGTTCGGGATAAGAAAGCATCACGGAATTTTAGTGTACGGCCGAAGGTAATTTGAAGGGTAAAAGGATGAGCGCGGGATGCAGCGCGAGTATTGCGTGCAGGAACTATTCTACAAGGGATCAGACTAGATATTTCAGGAGAACATTGGCCATGCATATAGCGATATAGGAGCGAAAGGCATCCAACATTGCGACGGTGCTCGAGCGAGTCGATATGACGAGTAATTGCCACATCGCCAATGAGCTTGAAGGCTCTCATTTGGACAATATCCAATGAAGCTAAGGTTGCGCGACCAGCCCCGGCCCAGATATGGGAATTGTATTCCATTCTAGGTCTGATGTAGGACTTGTAGAGGAGCGCTATATTTGATGGGCTGAAATATTTCTTACACCTTTTCAAAAAACCAAGACATTTTGATGCTTCTTTGGCAACCGAGAAGATGTGATCTGTCCAGCTTAATTTACTGGAAATATTAATTCCAAGAATGCTTAGTGACGGTGAATCAGAAACTAATGCACCATCAAACGAAACGGGAGTGGTTAAGTGATGGTCTTGTTTATAAACAGCATTGCTGGGTCTGGGTCAATTCTTGACTTCAATATCGCAATCTCTAATCTAATTAATCTACTACCCCAATTCTCAAATAACGTCTGCGCAGCGCATATGGCTGAATCTGATTACTTGGCAGTTGAACTCTCAATCACCCCCAGCGCACCCTTAAATATTTTGACCTCTGACACTCAAGCCTCATCGTCACTCAAAGATTTTGACTGGCAACAATTTCAAGACAGGCTCTCTCAATTCCTCGCAGGGATTCTCCCTGACTTGCAACGGAACTTCACGAACTTGAAAATTGACTTCCGCATTGATTTCGTCAACAACGCCATTGAAGGAAATGCCACCTCCTTTTCCAGTGTAGTGCCAAGCAAACACTACAACTTCAAAAATCTCCCGCCTCAATTGCAAAAATTATATAAATTTTGGCAGAAACGTCGAAAAATACTTAACCATATTTTTCACCGAACCTTTAGTAGCCACAGCCCAGCCTACAGAACCGTGTTGACGCAAATTGTTGCTTCTCAACATTTATTGAGGAACAAACGAAAATGTTTCTCCATCAAGAGTTTAGGAAGAAACTGGCCTCCATTGAACCCGGTCCACACTGCTTTCAGGACATAAACATGGTTTGCAACAAGAAAGCAAAACTCCCCAAAATTATCTTAAGCGGCTCGAATGCTTACAACCTTCCCTAAGAAAAATTCTACGCTTTCGCGGAATATTTCCAATCCACGTTCAAAGATAGCTCATCTCTAAGCGATGCTAACTTTAGGACCACCGTGGACTCGAATGTTGATTATTTCACTGCCCAGTCAGTGGGATCCTCCACCACGTCCTTAAATCCGGATGATTTAAGCATCTTTTCAAAACCTGCTCACGTTTTCGCCCTAATCAGGACTATCAGAGGCAAAAAGTCCGCCGGCACAGATAACATTTAAAACAAAGTTATCAAAAATTTCCCACCTGTCGCCATAGAATTTCTGACAATCATCTTCAATAATTTCCTCCATAATTCATACTTTCCTGATGTCTGGAAAACCGCGCGCATATTGAAACCAAAAAAGGAAGCTCGAAAAACCTTAACGAATTCCGGCCAATCTTTCTTCTGTCCAACCTGGGCAATCTGTTCGAAAAAATAGTCACATTGAAAATACCTGCCTGGACAGGACACCCAATTTGGCTTCAACCCAGCACTTCACTTTTCACGCTTTGCTCAAATTCTTCTCTGATTCTATAAACGCCCTCAACAAAAGGGATCAGACAGTATGCTGCTTCCTTGATGTAGAGAAAGCGTTTGACTCAGTCTGGACAAACGGGCTAATATTCAAAATCATAAACATCGAGTTCCCGCCTTATCTCACCCGGGTTATATATAGCTTTCTGTCATCCCGGCATTTCTACATAGAAATCGAGAATGTCAAATCTCAGGCAACATCAGTCAGTGCTGGTGTCCCCCAAGGTTAGGTCCTCGGACTAACTCTCTTCAATCTTTTCACCTATGATCAGCCTGCCAACGACTCAAATTCCACCACACTACTTTATGCTGACGACTCCCTTACATACGCCCACTCCATGCCAGCCAATTTCGCTGCTACCAAAGTGGAGCGGCATGTCCTGAAACTCGACGAGTTCTACAGAAAGTGGGGAATCAAACTAACTCTTAAGAAATCTGCAATGATTTGCATCCGAAACCCGTCCACAAGAGGAAGACCCAATCTCGCCACGCGAGCCAACAATATCGAATTCGAAGTCAGTAACGAAACGCTTCAGCATTCAAAGAACAACCAAGATATTCGTTGTTGTTGTGTATCTTTCAATAATGTGTTGAAATTCAACAATCACGCCAAGCTGACCATGGGAAAAGCCAACTACGCTTACTCCCTTCTCAACCCTATTATCAGAAGGTGAAACGGTCTCCCGAAAGATACTGCTGCTTATACATAAACAGCTCATCCGCCCAATGATCTGCTTTTACTTCTCCTTCTGGCACACCATTTCGCCATTTTATATATTATCGACCGCACAATAGCTGGAAACCGGTTCTCGCTCGGCAAAATAAAAAAAAAATTTTGGTAGCATCGAATGCAAAAAAAATGATGCAAGCGTCGAATTACCCATAGTTGCGAAAACCACCAGATAAGACAGAGGATTAAAATACCATTAAAACTGGAATATTAAAAAACCAACAAGGCGTTAAGCAGCACCACTTTCGTGGATGGCATTTTTTACAACATTTCATCGAGGGATCGAAATTGATACGTACGGTACCTGCAAAAGTACATCGCATCATTGTCTTCAATCAACATGCGGATGCTATGTATTATCAAGATAGGTTATAATTTGTAAAATTTGTTTAGTTTGTATGATACAGAGTTCTCTTTTTAGATAAGCATTTAGTAATAGAATCTCCATAAACACAAAACATTTAAAAAAAAAAATTGAAAAAATTGAAATTTGAAAAAATTTTAAATTACGAAGCAAAAAGATAATGGAAGAGCGAAACATCCGCATGGAAAAGGCTGCACATCGTCATCTCTTGTGAGTAATATTTTATTTTCCGCCTTCTCATCAACAAACATTTAATTAATAAATATTCATCATCACATAACATATATATATATAATATATTTTGATACAATATTTAAGGTTGTTACACGAAATATTTTTTGTCCCCCCTCGTGGTATTATAAACGTGTATACGACACATGAGTGTATATGAGCTAAACTGCTAAGCTTAAAAATTTTATATTTTTAAAGTATGATTACAACATCCATCTAAAAAAAAAAATAATAATAATATTATCTTAAGATAACACATTATTATACATATACATTATTTTCGGTTTTGCACGGTTTTTCTCTCGTTGTGAAAATGGGTAATAAAGACGATAATACCCAGAAACCAGGTGAACAAAAGAAAACAGATACAAATCAAGAACGTGAACAACAGGGCGCAAGTGAATCGTTAATCTCATTTGTCGACACCTTAAAGATACCTACGTTTTGGCATAATAGGCCTGACCTATGGTTTCTGCAGGTCGAAACTCAGTTTCGGGTTAAAGGCATAACATCTTCTAACACTAAATATGACTATTTAGTAGCGTCTCTGCCTCCGGAGGTAATGGAAATCGTAGCTGATATCCTTCTCAATCCTCCTGCACAAGAAAAGTATGAAAGTTTGAAATCTAGTCTTCTGTCTCGCAGTAGGAACTCAGAAGAGCGCAGATTAGATGCGCTTTTACACAAGGTAGACTTAGGTGACTCAAAACCATCCGAACTGTTTCGCCAAATGGAATCTTTGGCTGGCGGCAACAGCTTAGTCAACAAATCTCTGTTGAGAAAGCTATGGATTAATAAACTGCCTCCTTCAATTCAAGCATGTGTAATTGCAATTGAACATTCTCAGACTCAGGACGAGATATTCACCATCGCGGATAGGATCTTCGATTCAATTAGTACTCATCAAGTTTTAGCCGTGCAAGACACGAGTAGTTCAAACACAAGTGATTACCACGTACATTTAATACGCGATTTATCAGAACGGATTCGGAATTTAGAATGCAACCAGTCACGACCCAGAAATAGAAGTTTCTCTAGATATAGACCCACGGAATCCCGTCCTCGATCTAGAACGCCATCTAGACTACAATCTGATAGTACCAGAATCTGTTGGTACCATAGACGTTATGGAAATAAAGCCAGGAAGTGTATAGGACCTTGTAATTCATGTAGTTCAACGTCTACAAAAAACTCAGAGTAGCTACTTCGTCTGCGGCACTGAAAGTAGGTAATTTCCCGCGCAGCTTATTCATATTTGAGAAAACATTAAACATTTATTTCTTGGTTGATACCGGAGCAGAAGTTTCCTTAGTTCCACGGAAGATTTTCCCAAGTTTTCGATATAAATCGGTTTTCCATCTAGTCTCTGCAAGTGGTTCACCCATACTCACATATGGTTTCAAACACATCACAATAGACCTAAATTTACGCCATACATTTAATCACGTTTTTGTTGTAGCTGGCATCGATTATGCCATTCTGGGAGCAGATTTCTTGTATAAATATAATCTTTCCGTTGACATCAGAAAAAGACAACTAATAGACAACGCCTCTACGTTGTCCGTTGAGTGCGTTGAACTTCGCGTCGAATCTCATTCGCCGCCTAAACTTCTTTCGCTGCACGACGATTTTGGAACATTGCTCAATGAATTTCCTTCAATCAAATCTTTACCTAACTTTAATAAGAAAGTTAAGCACAACGTCGTACATCGTATTATTGTATTATTACGGAAGGGACCCTACCATCAGTCCGACCGCGTCGATTAAATATAGAAAAATTTAAAATTGCCAAGGAAGAATTTAAAGCCATGATAGAGCTGGGAATCTGTAGACCTTCGTCTTCTTCCGTCGCTTCGGCTTTGCACTTAGTCCCCAAAAAAGACCCTAATGATTGGAGACCATGTGGTGACTACAGGCAATTGAATTCGGTCACCATATTCGATAAGTACCCGCTACCCAATATTCAAGATTTTAATATTAATTTACACGGATGCAAATACTTTTCCAAAGTTGATCTCATCAGGGCATAGAATCAGATTCCTATAGCGAAGGAAGATGTCTTCAAAACCGCCGTAACAACGCCGTTTGGACTTTTTGAGTTCCTGCGGATGCCATTCAGGCTTAAAAATGCAGGTCAATCCTTTCAAAGTTTTATAAACGAAGTGCTAACTGATCTAGATTTCGCTTTTGCATATGTTGATGACATACTCATTGGCAGCCATTCCGCCGAAGAGCATAAGCAACATCTTCGATTACTCTTTTCACGACTACAAGAATATGGAATCACTATTAATGCGAAAAAGTGCGTACTAGGCATCAGAGAAATAGATTTTTTAGGACACAAAATATCAACAAACGGTATTTCCCCTGCAGAAAATCGCATACAGGCCATAAAAGAATTTCCGAGTCCTACGGCAGTTAAAAAGCTACAACGTTTCCTTGGAATGGTAAACTTTTACCATCGGTTTTTGCCACACCTTGCAAAGACTGCTTCTCCACTATACGATTTGCTCCGAACACCTAAGGCAAAAAAGAAAGCTTAGCTAAATTTCAATTGGTCGGATTTTCACGAAAATGCTTTCCG
Organism: Dioctria linearis; assembly: GCA_963930735.1. NCBI lineage: Eukaryota > Metazoa > Arthropoda > Insecta > Diptera > Asilidae > Dioctria > Dioctria linearis. Next base: position 134,509,662 of record OZ005744.1, on the reverse strand, counting down.
TGATATTCAGAACAATTTAAAAAAACAAACGCTTCTGGTACATCCAAATCCTCACGCAAAAATCAGTTTGTGGACAGATGCCTCTAACGATACTGTAGGCGCGGTTCTACAACAGTTAAATGCAGGCCAATGGCAGCCTTTAGGCTTCTTTTCTAGAAGACTATAGTCCGCAGAAAAAAAATACTCCACATATGACAGAGAACTTCTGGCAGTGTATTTAGCGATTAAAAGTTTTCGACACTTCTTAGAAGGAAAAGAATTCACAGTTTTTACCGACCACAAGCCTTTGACTACAGCTCTTTTTGGAAAGCCGCGACAGTCCAATCATTTGAATTACATATCCCAATTCACGAACGATTTGCGACATGTAAAAGGCTCTTTGAATATCGTTTCAGATGCCCTGTCAAGAGCTCATATCGACGTTTTCCATGCAAAAGATAAACTTTGTACACAAACTCTGAGCGAAAAGCAAACGTCCGATGAAGAATTACTTGAAATTCTGGCCAACCTAAGCGCAGATAAAAGAAAATACGGTTTCACCCTTAAAAAAATACGTACTCCTTCAGAAGACACAGGTGTGAGATTTCTACAGGAACCAACCGTCCTTACGTACCTGAAAGCATGAGACGTAGTATTTTCGACTCCATCCATAATCTATCGCACCCTAGCATTAGGTCAACTAGAAAATTAATAACGTCAAAATATTTTTGGCCTAAAATGAATCAGGATGTTAACCATTGGTCAAAGACATGTATATCTTGCCAAAGATCCAAAGTGAGCAGACACACGTCCTCTCCCCATGGAAAGTTCCCAGTACCAAATGAGAGGTTTGAGCACGACCACATGGATATAGTAGGACCACTTCCACCCTCTCAGGGCTATACATACCTTTTAACCATAAAAGACAGATTCTTGCACTGGCCGGAAGTAATTCCTTTAAAGAACATTCTGTCTAGTAACATAGCTCAAGCGTTTCTTCAAACCTGGATATCACGCTATGGAGTAACAAGAACGCTCACAACAGACCAGGGCTCACAGTTTGAGTCCTCACTGTTTATAGAGTTTTCTAATATCTTAGCACACACTGAGTTCGGACACAACTTATCACCCTCAGTCGAATGGTTCAATTGAACGATTCCACCGGCAACTGAAAGTTGCAATCAGAGCCTCGGACGACCCTAAGAAATGGTATGAAAGCCTCCGTTGGATTCTCTTAGGAATAAGATCCGCTCTCATGGAAGATTTGGGCGTAGCATCAGCGGAATTACTATATGGTCAATCCTTGCGACTGCCAGGAGAATTTACAGTAGACAATGAACCGAGAAAACCAATCACAAGCACAACAGCGAAGCAAATTAAGGAAACGATTCATCATATCAAGCCCTGTCTTTTAAGGACTAGAAAGCAAACCAAAATTTTTGTTCTTCAAGATTTCAACCATTGTTCACATGTTTTCGTTCGCGAAGCCGTAGCAAAAAACACTCTAAGTTCACCATATACTGGCCTTTTTAAAGTCATTGCAAAACAGGAAAAATATTTCACCGTTTTAGTTAATGGAAAAGAAACAAACATCAATATAGACAGATTAAAACCAGCATTTATTTTCCATCCGGATGTTACGCTCAGTAGAACAACAAGATCGAATTGTAAGTCAAAAGTTACGTTTAACATTTAGAATTTCACTGTTACGTAAAATTTAACTGCTATTACTTCATTTTATATTATTTATTATATTTTTCAGCTGAACATTAAATTTAGTTTTTTTTAATTTTTTTGTGATATCATATACCTTAAAATATAGTTTTCAAAATATGTACAAATATTTAAATGAATTCACATTATACGCATGAATTTCTTTATTTAGGTAGTCTTTAATTAGCAACATTAACATTAACATTAACATAATATTAGTAAGTAGCTTTGAAGTATCTAATAATAATATTTCATTTGAATTAATGTGGAAGCTTTAATATTGAATATACATAGATAGACATTTTTTAGTTAAGCAAGCCACCATTTCACATTAGCTATGTTAAAACTTTTATCAGAGGGGGAGTGATGTGGCGGCAAGAATTGTCATCCCAAAAAGTACTGGTCAAGCGGATTTTCTAGACTCTCGCAAAAAGTCTAGCACCATAGCAAACGAACTAGTACGGTTCTCGTCTCCAATATCCGGTAATGGTCTCCAGTTTTTTAACCGAGTCGAGTCCGCACCAGTCTCATCACAGCTGCCGAGCCGATAATTACTTAGCGATATTTTCAGTAGTGTAAATAGATCAAGTTGTCTGAATAAAATAGTTCCATACACAACGCATCCCACAGGCCTGTACAGGAGTGCACAGGAAACCTGACGGACACTACTTTCCCAAGACCTTTTTATATGGCAGTGCCAATATCACTCCAATCGAGGACTATCTCCTTTCTCTCGCCGTCAAACAACTTGAGAAGATATTTCAACCTCCTCATTAGCCAGCTTTCAACTCAACTTCAAGTTGAAGACTTCCACTACTTTTCACCTCCTTACCTTATTAACTGGGAAATGAGAAACATTTATTACCTGGGCGAAAGATTTACTTTCTTCCCTAGTACAGGAAGCCACCATCGTGGATAGGACACCATTCTAGCATCTAGATCATCATGGGATTTACCAACGCTGGACCATTCTGGACTTTCGGGATATTTTTCATCATGCTGGAAAACGCCAGTCTTCAACCCACAGCAAATTAGAGAAATCTCTAACATTACACAACTTCCCACTCAAGACCACAGCTTCCCATCGCGCAACAAGCTGTTAACAATTACCCGACATCGCGAAATATAAAATTAACAGTTATTCGAACAATTAAAGTGTAAAGTGCTTTAAAGACATAAGTGAAATCTAGGCCAAAATAAAAGCCCGTAAGTAAAGACTTTCAAATATCCCGGCATATCGGTTCGGTTTAAAATTTCGCCATAATTCGTTTGAATTCGTAAATCGCGTGTGAAGAACTCTTGACTTTTGACTTGCAGAATCACCATTCCCAATTCAGAATTTACTCTGATTTTTCCTAATTATCCGAAACCCGATTTTGCTTCCATCCAAGTAGGAATTTACTCCTACTGCAGAAATTTTGTACGGCTATTTTTCATCTCCCACCTAATTAGGAATGTAATCCTGCTGCAGAAATTTAATTCTGGTTTAATTCCATCCTTCCATCTAAGTAAGAAGTTACTCCTACTGTAGAAATTTACTTCTGCTTCACCTTTAGCTCGCATCTAGCAGGAATTTATTCCTGCTTCAGAAATTGATTCCTGCTGTAGAAATTCATTGCTGCTGCAGAAATTCATTCCTGCTGCAGAAATTCATTCCTGCTGCAGAAATTCATTCCTGCTGCAGAAATTCATTCCTGCTGCAGAAATTCATTCCTGCTGCAGAAATTCATTCCTGCTGCAGAAATTCATTCCTGCTGCAGAAATTCACTTCTGCTTCTATTGAATTTGGTATTGATTTCAGTAAATTATCTTGAATTCTTATTTTTACGTATTGAAGAATTTTTAAGCAACTGAATTTAAATGTAATAGTAGCTTTAAGCAATATATATATTCAATAAACATTTTTGTTTTTGAAGGCTGAGTAGTCTATTATCAACCCGGCACCCCCTTCGCTTGATCTCAGATCTCACACAAGCTGAGTGTATCCGCCCCGGTTCTATGGATTCGACCCCATGGTCAATCAGAGGGAGTGTAATGCAGATGTATTATCGCTTCCCAAGTGAAGTTTCGTATGTAGTCAATCTGACGTATTGATCTTATTTTTTTTTTATGAACTTCACTGAACCATTCATTATCACTAAAGAATTGCTATCGTACTCTATTTTATATTTTATATAAGATGAACAAAGCGTTTTGTTACTCAAGGAAGGCATTTCAAAGCTCTTCTTCTTTACGTTAAGTGATCGCCAACGTATCTAAATAATATATTATGTCACATTAAATATTATATCATCGTATATTGAATTACAAGTTTATGACACCCACTTTTCTTCGTTTACATTAAGTTCTCGCCTATTTACTTACATTGAATTTTACGCTGTATTGAATTATATTACCTTGGACTACAAGTTTATGACACCTACTTTTTTCTTTTACGTTGAGTTATCGCCTATTTACTTACACTGATTATGTTTGATTACGTTGAATAATCGAATATGTTTCGTTAAATAACAAATTGCATCTTGTATCTTCTCTTTCTGAGGTAACGATAATAAAATTCAGAGCGTAACTGCATGTATACTTGAGGTGTCTGAAAGTTTTGGTTTCATGATTCAGCCAAGAGTAAAAAAGGAAAAAACAAAAATCATGTGGCGCCCCGGTTTGGTTTGGTTCTACTTAGTTTATTTCAACTTTGAGTAGTGTATTGGGAGCCTACCCCATTTCCCTGAGCAGGTTCCACCTATTTCTGCATAGCGTTGATTTCAGCACGTACTAGGTGGACTGAACAATAAGCAACGGTGCGACGTCCTATGTATGGATTTTTATGATGTGCATGAAATGTCTCTTTTAACGTAAAAAGGATGACAAATAAATCCACTATATCAAAATATATTTGAGTTGACGCCTACAGTTGATCCTAAGTATTTTTACGTTTTTGTTTTATTTAAATGCAATAAAAATAATTTTTAAAAGGTTTATTACTGATCGCCCCGGCCGAGCGGAGGAGAGGGAACAATCAGAATTCCACACAAAGCTTTGGGACTCGTGTATATACCGTCCTAAAGCTACTGAAGTATCTAGGCGATGTATTGGCTAGATCACCGAGTTTTACCTTTGTGGTTCTACTAAGCTGTTTAAAGCTTTCGGAATGAATTTAAAGCTCCTTGGTAGGCTCGAAAAATTCCCGTGTTGTGGGATGCATATCGGCTAAGGGAGAGAATCGCTGTAAGTTTGTGTTTCCGAAATTGTGAATCCAGCTGTTTTCTGTCAGGGTTCGTAATTCAGACACTAATTAGGTGTTTATTTGTACAATATCGGTTTTCCTTTTTGTTCTGTGGCTTATGAGTGAAGAAATTAGAAATAATTTAAAGCGTAATTGTCAACAAAACTTTCTCGATTTTGTCACACCGCTGAAAGTGATCGTTTTTCAAATGGAAAACGAAGAGTTCTGTTTTAAGATTGAGTTTAAAAGAGAAACATAACCTAGATTTACAAATAAAGCATCGCTTAACCCCAAAGCTCCAGAACTCCGTGAATTTCAACGCGAATTACAATTTGGTGAAGGAATCGCTGAGCACAACAAGTCAAAAGAATTGCACAAATTCGAGTGCCTTTTCTTCGCGTCATTCTCGTGAGTCGTAATATGTGTGCTGAGCCTTTGTTGGGTCTCCTTTATTGTTATTTTTTTTTAGCTTGAACAAGCGACACGCGCTACACAGCTTTGACAGGAAACTCCTCCAGCAAAGTTCTTTGACCCTGCAGTTTTTGTGCTATGATAAAAATTTAGAACTGAGGGGAAAAACGTTTCCACATATGAATCTCGGCGAAGGAAAAAACCAAAAGAAGAAACAAATGAAAGGTACTTAGCTTTATTTTTTTGTTAGATGTCTGCAGGAATGTGAGCTTGGGGGCTCCTCGCTGCGGAATTTGTGCTGATTCTTTCGGGCTGTCCGTGGAGTTTTCCCCCGGATTCTTCCTAGTATCCTCGTTCTGCCAAACTGTTCTGAAGGAACTATATCGAACCAATTCTCGACGGCCGTTGACCGTGCAAAACGGATGCAACAAAATGGGAAGGAATGAAAAAGATGTGGAAAACTCGCGAATCAAATAATTTATATTTCGGCTATTCCTAATTCACGGTTGTTAATATCACACATAATTAAATTAAATTAAATTCACAGTTTAATTTTCGCTCAACTAGAGGTTCTACGCTGGTGGTTCGCAGCTTGAAAAGTGAGCCATCTTATGGAGAAAAAATCATTCTCACTTCTGACCGTTCAGAATCTGTCCGTTGTTTAGGGTCGTTGACCTTCAGTCCCCTCGCAAAATTAACTGCGCGCGCGCGCACGCTAAAAATTTATCCGCGCGTGCTGCCAGGCCTGCAGTTGTTAAATTTGCCGCGTTATATTGACCCCTGGTAAAAGACTCGAAATTCCAACCGAGCATAACCTAAGGAAAAACTTATTAGTAAAGGACTTATATTATGGTCACTCAAAATAATTGTTGTAGTCTGAGTTATTTGGATACAATTTCTCGGATTCCTCCCATTCCTCCCTACAGTCCTCCCTGTGTTTTATATTGCCTGGTATGGACCAACATACTCCACATCTAAGGTAAGGAATAAAGGCAATTATAACCAAACAATAAAAAAAATAAAAATAATAGAAAAAAAAAACTACATCGTTTCCAAAAGAATTGCCCGGATGATCGCGCTTGTATACGTCCTTAGGTTATTTATGCTATCGCCCGAAGTTTAAGGCCTGGGAAAGCTCATAGCAGCTGAAGGATTATTCGGCTTAAATTTGGAGGATGTATGTAATACCAGATGCACTCTCAGAATGAAGTCACGAGAAACAAGACCAGGACAGTACACTCGAAAAACTTATAATGTTTGTTTTCAAATAGTTTTGTTCAATTTAAATTGATTCTTATCAGGTCGGCCTTGGAACATAGGTGCGTGTGACTTCGCGATCATACCGGAAAAGGCAGTGAGACTCTCTTGGTATATTCGGCTGGTGTGGCATATTATAGGGTGGTGTTTGTGGTGATTGTACCACACAGGACAGGGAGTGCTTCTCCTGCTGGAGGAAGATCCACCTGCCCTTCGTAGGATTTGAATAATTACCGGGTTCATGCGACTCAAAAGGAGCGGGGATTTTCTTAGTAAATAGGGAAAGTCCAGTCGGTAGTGTTGCCTCCTTCTCTATAGGTAAGTATACATGAATGATAGATATATTATGTGTAATAGAAAAAATATTTTGAAAAATGCTATTGACTACAAAAGTTATTGTTTTATTTTCTAGAATTAAGATTAGAAGTATAAGATATAATAATGCGCTCAAATGATATATTATATATTATAAAGATGGTTTCTGATTACAAAGATTATATATATATATTTTTGTATAAACTATAAAATTGAATTCATGCGCTTAAAGGATATAATAGAAATTTCTACTGGTTATAAAGATTATATATATTTTTGTTTTATTTGAATTAGAGTTAAATGTATAAAATAGAGTCGTACGCTAAAAGGATATAATTATAGAAATGTGTACTGATTACAAAGATTATATATTTTTTTTTCAGCTTTACTAAATTTACAATAGTTACTAAATTATGCCTCTACATAATGGACGATGTCTTTCTTCCACAGAAGTTACATTATTAGTTTCTTGGGCAGTTGGGCTAACCGTGTTACTGCTAGTATCGTTATTTAAATCGAATCCTGCTTTGCGTTTTCTGAAATATACGCATATACAAAGAATTGACACGATAAGGATTAAAAATGTGCTGTAAAATACGGTGTAGTGGTGAACGTCGTGAGTGTTAAGACCTTTTCCTTCTATTTTCTTAATATTTTCTATGGTTTCACTTAAGTGTTGCAGATCATTATCTGAAGAAAATTTAAGCAAATGTGTTTTCGTGGTATTCATAAAAGGGATCTTAGTAGAATTGGACGTTTTTAGTGCCGTAGACAAATTAAAACTAGGGATATAATAATTATTTACTTCAGTGACTTTGGCGCTATGCGGCTGAATTCTGAGCCTATCGCTTCGAAGATAACATTTATTGGAGAGTTCCAGTATCCCAGTTCCTAGTAGTGTTTGCGGACTATTTGTATTAGCACAGACCTCACCAAGAGTAGGTTTTTTTGTTAGGACGAAGAGCCATTTGTTCGCCTGGGATAACTGAATCCAGAGGTTACCTAATGAAGCTTTTCTAATATGACAGGATTCAGGTAATTCAGTTACATGTTTTAGGAGCTCTATCTCACAGATATTATTATCTGGGTGTACACTAAATATTGGATGCATCAATCGGCAGAGATAATGGAGAGAATTTCGTGTGAGACAATTTGGAAATCGAATTTATTTAGGGTATAGTAATGCTCTCTGTTATAATCTACGACCAAGTAATCTATGGAAGGCTGAATAAAAAAAAATCGTTGTTATGAAGAGTAGGCAGTGGGGTAGCTTTATAGATTTTCGGGGAGCTTTTCTTGTATTGTTAATAGTGAAGTCGTCAGCTGACTAGGAGTTATGATGGATGGATGTGGTCGTCCATGCCTCATATTCATCATTAAATCGAGAACAGCATCAACTGTCGTCTCATATCTTATCATGGATAGGGTTAATGTATTAAAAAGTGATTCTAATTGAAGGGTCTAATTAAAAAGGGATTCTCTAAGAATTGAGGAACTTAAAAATGCTTCTATATTATTGATCTTTTGTTGTAAGAAAGTAAAGTGGGCCTTAATTTCGTGTTGACTTTTATTCACGATCAGCGTTTGGTTTTTTATTATGTTGAGGAGATGATTATGGTTTTCTTTCACGTCATTGATAAGCCGGTCATATTTTACGGCATCGTCCTCGTTAACGGTTCCAAACAGAGTTTTGCTAAATACTCCTACAATATTTAAGGGGCTGCGTTTAGGACGTCCTAATATGTCCGGAATTATGAGGCTCTCTTTTTCAATTACGTTATTGAATATGTGTAGAATTTGTTTAAGAGGTGCCTGGCATAGGAGGGGATCCTCGAAATAAATGTTTAGTTTTCTACATAGAGTTTTGATATTATTAATATTTTCTGTGATCAGGTTAAATTCGTACTTCAGACCGTTCAAATCAAAGTAAACCACGATGTGCCACTCATGACTGAATAGTCCTACGTTACCTGTGTCCTCGAAATAAATTTCCGAGTTGTTTTCCAAATAGGTCACATTGAGACCGTCCACAATGTTCCACGAGCACACAACCAGCACGGAAAGGATCACCGCTTCAAAATGCATTATGGCTCTGAAAAAGGTAGGAAAATAGCGCTTATTCAACGTATAATTTCAGGTCGTTATTATGAGTTGTCTTAATTTGATTTCCAACTTTAATTGTTGTATTTTCAGGTGAGTTTATTTCCACAACCTCATAGGGGCCTAACCAAAGTGAGGAAAATTTGTTTTTCCTTGCATGAGTTTTCAGAAAGACTTTGTCTCCTAGATTGAAGGAACGATTGGCAGAACCTCGGTCATAGTAGTTTTTGGATATATATTTGTGCTTCATAATGGTTTGTCGAGCAATTGCGTAACCATGTTGCAATCTAGCTCTCAACTCATTGGAATAGTTTTCATAATTATAGCAATTATCCGGGTTGGCTTTTAACGAGTTTGGAATTTTAGCAGGAAACCCATATACTAGTTCATGGGGTGTATAGCCTGTACTGGAGTGAGGTGTTGTGTTGAAAACGAAGACTACGTAGGGATCCATGAGTCCCAGGAAAGGGGATCTTTATTAACATAATGACGGAGGTATTCTGTAAGCGTTCTGTGACTACGCTCTAGCGCTCCATTTGTTTGCGGGTGGTAAGGAGTAGTTTGGCGTTTATGAATTTTGAAAAGCTTACATACCTCCGAAAATAATTTGCTTAGAAAATTGGTTCCCTGATCAGTTAAAATGCACTGAGGTATTCCGTGACGGCATATTACTTTAGTAGTTAGCTCCCTGGCGATAGTTTCTGCTTCGGCATCCGGTAAAGGTATGCCTTCTGAAAGTTTGGTCAGATCATCTTGGAATGTCAAGATGTACTTGGGCCCATTATAGCTGGTTGGGAGTGGTTCAACTATGCCAAGATAGATCTTTTCAAAAGGTCTAGTGCTGGTGGTTGTGATTTTCATGGGGATCTTCTGATTACGGATGACTTTGTTAGCCTGGCATGAAGGGCACTTTTTTATAAAAGCTTCTATGTCTTTGTTCATTCCTGTCCAGAAGTACGCATTTTTTATTCGCTTCTGAGTTCGGTATATACCGGTATGGCCTCCGAGAGGAGTAGTATGATAATCGCGTATAATTTGCTCTATGTGTTCCCTGTCGTTCAGATCAATAACCTCATTCAGAAAGAGGCAGACAGGTAACTTCGCAAGTGAGAAAACGAAGGCACACATAGTTTTGAATTCCAGCAGACTTGGGTGGTCCTTTAGACTTATTGAAATAAACGCCTTTCCAGATTTGACTGATTTACAGAAGTAGAGGAGTTCGGAAAGGACAGCCAATGTTGCCTTTCTTTCTGAAGATGTTTTCAAAGGACAGGGTATTTTTGTAATCAGGCTTCTATTCTTTCCTAGGTTGTGTCTATCAATTTTCCTAACAGAGATGTCCAGTTTGACACCGAGGTATGTCTCCAGGCTCTTCATCAGTACTATCATTAGTGGTTGTAATGAAAATTTTAGGTATAGCAGTTGTCAAACGTAATTGCGAATATCTTTTCTCTTGTGTAAGAGAATAGTCGGGGGACCCTTTCTGTAAATAGCTAATATAGTCGTCGTATATATCACCTTTTAGATAAGAAGGTTTCTGAGTTACCCCGGGGGAGGATGCCTCGCCGCTTGTCTGACCAGTTCGAGATTGTTGTCGAGTTATGGCGTTAATAGAAGGTTATTCGTGTTATATGCGGCTCAAAGCGTCTGCGTTTGAATTTAGCTTTCCGGACTTGTATATAATTTGGTAATCATATTCTTCCAGGCGAATACGCCATCGCATAAGTCTGGAAGTAGGGCTCTTTAAATTCATAAGCCAAGTGAGTGGCTGATGATCAGTCACTATAGTGAACCGACGACCATAGAGATAGGGTCGAAATTGTTCGACAGCGAAGACAATGACGAGAAGTTCCTTCTCTATTGTCGAATATTTAACCTCTGCTGAACTCAAGCTCCTACTGGGGTAATGAATAGGTCGAGCCGCATTCACCTTGCCTTGCGATAGTATGGCACCAATTGCGAAATTGCTAGCATTGGCAGTAACCAAGAAAGGTTCATCAAAACAGGGATTCTTTAAAATAGGGGCCGTGAGTAGTCTAGACTTCAGTGATCTGAAAGCTTCATCGCAATGGGCATCCCACACGAAGGGAGTGTCTTTCTTAGTGAGACTAGTGAGGGGCTTTGCCATTTTGGCGAAGTTCTCAATGAACCTACGGTAATAACCCACAAACCCCAAGAAGGATTTGACATCTTTTATCCTTTTCGGAGTAGGGTATGACTTCCCGACTTCTGGGTTTGGCTGAATACCATTCGCACTTATCACATGACCAAGGTAGGAAATTTGTATGCCCAGGAAATAGCACTTATCCGGCTGTAACTTCAGATGATGAGCTTTTATTCGCTCTAAAACTTTTATCAGTTTCGCATTATGGTCTTTCAGGGTACAACCATGAACAACAATGTCATCCATGTGGACGAAACATTCTATTCCCTGCAGCCCTGCGCGGACGTTGTTCATCAACCTCTGGAATGTAGAGGGAGCATTCTTCAACCCAAAAGGCATTCTGTTCTAATGGAAGCGCACATATGGAGTGCTGAATGCTGTTTTTTCCCAATCAGTAATATCCATTCGGATCTAATGAAATCAATTGGCCAGGTCTAGAGAAGAGAAGTATTGGGATCTTCCCAACTGGTCAAGGATATCAGTAATATTCGGGAGAGGAAAAGAGTCGCCGATGGTTATGTCATTTAACCGTCGAAAGTCCACGACAACTCGCCAGCGCTTAGCACCTGATGCATCCGGTTTTTTCGCAACTAGTAATAGCAGCGAGTTTCAAGGACTAGTACTCTGACTTATAATTCTCTGTTCCAACATTCCAGTTATCTGATGATTAATTCGGGTAATCTGTATAGTTTAACATTTATAGGTCCTTTATCTGGGAGAGTTGGGATTTTGTGGTAGACTGAATCAGTCGCAGAGAGTACATCACCTTCTAAGTATAATATATCATTATATACTCGAAAGATCTCCAAGATTCCGGCTTCTTCCTCAGAATTGCAGTTTGTAAGATTAAGTTTACTTGTCAATAATTCGAGGCGCTTTTGTATTTTGTTCTCTGCACGCAAGTTCTGGACTAGGGAATAATTCTCTAAAAGTTATGTACATATTTTGGGGGTGTTAGGATCAACTGAAAATTTCTCGTCACGCACGTTTAATAATATTACGTTAGCTTGAGAATTTTCGGGAGTAGAAATTGTGTTGCCTATGTACAGTACATACCAGGCTCGATCTCTCGCTGTACAATTAAAATGTCTTTCGTATGTTTAGTGCGAATTTGAATAATAGTTTTCGACCTTGTAGGTAATTCGATTGACTTTGTATCCTTTGTTTTTCGGTATTAATTGGGGGATTGCATCATCCTCATCAATCAGGTGAAAGAGATGTTTAATTAAGCCGCCGACATCGAGTTTCGCGAAAGTTAAACCTAAGGTAGAAATTTTGTTTCCTGTAATAGACGTGATACTTGTTCTTTGGGAAGTGTATACTACGCAATCACCGTTCGCAACTCCTTAACAACTTCTTAAAAAAGACTTATCTCCGCTCCTGTGTGTATCAGGAATGTGGCAAGTTTGTTTTGAGAGAGAGAAAGCAAGGGATCGTTAGCACTAGAAGATTGCTGTTTTTGATTAATTTTGAGACTATAAGGGTGAATCCTTGTGAATCTCGGCTAGAGTGGTAATTTGATTGAGGCGCGATGTAGGGCCGAGTTCCCTCAGCCGCCGAGTTTGGTTTTCCGGATGATGTGGTTGAACATTTGCTGAGTTATTGCGACGTTATACTGTAGGATGCGCTGCCGGTCCAGAATAGTGTGCATGGTTTTGGGAATTTTGTCGTGAATGAGCCGAGTTGGGTCTTATCTGTTGAGCATATGTTTGATATACTCTTCCCGAATTGTTATATTCTCTTGCTCTGCATTCAACAATGCTGTGGATAGGCTTTTTACAGTACGCGCAGAAAATTCGAGAAGACGAAGGTGTCTCTCTTTTTATATAATTAGGGTGATTTTGTGGAGTTCTTTTCTTGAGAAAACAATTTTCGATGGTATGTCCGTTGCGTTTACAGTAACTATAGTAAGTTGAATAACCATTATTCGGCCGAAAACGAGACGGGGACGCATATTGTGCTTCTGTTCTGTTGGTGTGGGGCTTGTAACTAGAAGAATTGAGACTAGATGCGCGAGGTGTGCATCTTTCGAGACGAGAAGTCTGTTCTAGAGCATAATTTAAGGCCTCGCGTAGGTCTTGCTTTTGAGCAGCCTTGGTAAAGATACGAATTTTTTGCATTCCGTATTCCATCTTCAAATGCTTGTAGGGCGAACTTTTTATTCTCTCCGAGTAAGAGATTTTGAACTGTGACCTCAGATACAGAGCTAGTAGTTGAACTATTCAAAAGAGAGAGTTGTTTATTTACTCTTGGCGAGTATTCCCTTAAACTTTCTTGATATATTTGACGAGTTTTCATTAACTCATTCTGTAGGGTAGTGCGAGAAAGCGTCTCTAGGAACTCGTCCTGGAGTTCTTCTTTTAATTCACTCCAGCGATAATGTGTTCCATACTGAATGGCTTCATTTGCGTGTCCAGTGAGCTTAGTTTTATTATATTTAATAGAATGTTTCTTTCGTTTTCAGGACGGGAGTCAATTTGAAAAATATCGCAACAGGATAAAAACGCGATGTAGGGTTCGAGGGTCACGATCAAACTCGGGTATAATTAATTTTGCGTCACTGAATGTTAAGGGTACAGGGTTTTGATCTTGTAGGGCTCCTGCGCCCATAGGATTTCCACGTGCATTATTACCTGGAGGATTTTGCAGTTGAGGATTATAAGGCATCGTTAACTGTTTTAGGACAACACGTCCGCTTCGAAGGGAAATTATTTTGGAAACTAGCTAACACTTCGCACTGGTGATACAACAAATTATCTATGGGTTTAATTAAGGTACTGTGCACCATACTCAATTTTCATTAAAAAGGGGAAAGAAAACACTTTAAGCTAGGCTTTAAAAATTAACTAAATCACTTAGACCTCACCACTACTCCGTAGGTAGAGCAAAACCAACGAAAAATATATTCCTCCATTAGCAAATTGCAAATATATGTAAACAATTTTATTCACATTGTGAACTGAAGGGATTGATCAATTTATTTTATTTGAAGATCAATATTTACTTATAAAGGAATTATTCACCTCTAGATAAGGTTCCTTAGATTTGCCTAAATAACATTCAAATTCAACAAAATTGGGATATAGACTTACTTGGGGCCTTAAATTAAGCCTGTATATAAATTTTCCAGTCGTTCCTGTAAAAATTTTTTTTTTTTATAATTTTATCAGCATTCAAACTTTGAATGTGCCGTAGGCTCCAGTAGAACGATGCAATGCTTAAATTCTGGTAGGTTATCATCCGAATCAAGAACAGATACACCTGTCAGTTCGTCAGCCAAAAATCGCTCTTCCTTCTTCTGTTGGGTCAGTATAAAACTTTAACTTTATTATTAAAAAAACATTTTTTTTTCACTGTTTAATCTTTTTGTTTTTTTAAATTTTTTTAAAAAGACATTTTTGTTGTTGTTTTGTTTAAGGGAAGGTTAGTAAAACCCTTAATCACTTTAACATGAATAGAATTGATTTTATTTTATTTTTTAATTGCTTCACTGGCTAATCCGCATCGCTGCCACAATTTTTTATGTGGTGATTGTACCTCACAGGACAGGGAGTGCTTCTCCTGCTGGAGGAAGATCCACCTGCCCTTCATAGGATTTGGATAATTACCGGGTTATTGAATTTAATAGACCACCTTTAAATTTTCACAGTTCTTTATTTAATTTCGATTAGCTTTTTATTAAATATAATAATTTACAACTTAGTGCAATTATCAAAAAAAAAAACGGTATATGACCAACTAGATATATAGTCACCACTCCCGACTGGATCGTATGAATTTTTAATAAAAACTCTCGTTACCCATTCAACTCTGCGCTGACATTCTTATTACCTTTTTGCTTATCTGAGCAAAAGCTCCGGAAAAGGTTTCATATGCGCATTGCGCAGACAAAACAACGCTCGTGAATTACTTGCACTTGCACCGCTAATATCAGGCATTTTTTGCTGTGGGAGTGAAGAATGTCTTGCCTCAGCATTTCGTGTACGTGACTTATACGCCAAGTACACGTGAAGTAGCGATTAAAGACTTTTTAGAATAATTTTCATGATGTGAAATGAAAATGATAATCAATTCATTTTGGAATTGATAATTAATTCACTTTGGAATTGAATAATGGGGTCGTTATGAGCGAGTGCTCATAATACCATCCCCCTTATGAAAAGAAAGTTCATGCGACTTAAAAGGAGCGGGGGACTTTCTTAGTAAATAGGGAAAGTCCAGTCGGTAGTGTTGCCTCCTTCTCTATAGGTAAGTATACATGAATGATAGATATATTATGTGTAATAGAAAAAATATTTTGAAAAATGCTATTGACTACAAAAGTTATTGTTTTATTTTCTAGAATTAAGATTAGAAGTATAAGATATAATAATGCGCTCAAATGATATAATTATAAAGATGGTTTCTGATTACAAAGATTATATATATATATATTTTTGTATAAACTATAAAATTGAATTCATGCGCTTAAAGGATATAATAGAAATTTCTACTGGTTATAAAGATTATATATATTTTTGTTTTATTTGAATTAGAGTTAAATGTATAAAATAGAGTCGTACGCTGAAAGGATATAATTATAGAAATGTGTACTGATTACAAAGATTATATATTTTTTTTCAGCTTTACTAAATTTACAATAGTTACTAAATTATGCCTCTACATAATGGACGATGTCTTTCTTCCACAGAAGTTACATTATTAGTTTCTTGGGCAGTTGGGATAACCGTGTTACTGCTAGTATCGTTATTTAAATGGAATTTTAAGCAAAATTTAAGCAAATGTGTTTTCGTGGTATACATAAAAGGGATCTTAGTAGAATTGGACGTTTTTAGTGCCGTAGACAAATTTAAACTAGGGATATAATAATTATTTACTTCAGTGACTTTGGCACTATGAGGCTGAATTGTGAGCGTGTCGCTTCGAAGATAACATTTATTGGAGAGTTTCACTATCCCAGTTCCTAGTAGCGTTTGCGGACTAGTTTTATTAGCACAGACCTCATCAAGAGTAGTTTCTTTTGTTAGTACGAAGAGCCATTTGTTCGCCTAGGATAACTGAATCCAGAGGTTACCTAATGAAGCTTTTCTAATATGACAGGATTCAGGTAATTCAGTTACATGTTTTAGGAGCTCTATCTCACAGATATCATCAACTTTCTTGCAAAAAATAAAGGGCCTATCTTTGTATAATATCGTATATTCAATGAAAAAGACAATTTTAAGAGAAAGAAGTAGGTACAACCCTTCCCTGTAATTTCCGAAATATTCAAAATAAGAAGTTAGAAAAACTGGTTCACTTCTATCGAAATTTATAGGCTGGTCTTCTAATACATTTCTAATTTCTGCAAAAAGAGAATGCTGAATATAGATAGTTTTCCATGGCCGGGGTGCTTCCTGATGGTGAAATTTTAGATAAAATAGAGCTATTTTTTGCTGATATCTTATTGCAAGACTTTTACATAGATTAATATAGTTTCTCAAATTCTTAGAAAAAATCTTGAAGACTTGATGCTTAGCCTCATACCGCATTGTAGAAAATTGACTTATTGGACCAAATTTCAACAAAACTCCTGGGTAATGCGTCAGAATATGATGTTTTGGTAACAATCTTAGTTTATATTCATTTACGATTATGAATAAATGCTTTTCAATGAAGCGGGCCAGTTGGTGAATATTTACCAATGTCACTTTTTGGGCAAATGAAATTTCTAATATTTGAAGTAATGCTGTGATTCCCTCTCATTTTGCTTGCATATTTTTTTCTACAAGATCACCGAAGATAAGAGGAAAATGAATTACTAAGCACCATGTTTGAGAAGCAGAAAATGAAAAACAATCTTTACCTATCACGGAAGTGGGTAGATTTCTATGATATAAGTATCCGTAATTATATGAGTGGATTCTATTATTAATTTATTTAAAATTGATTTTGTTTTCAAGGATCAGATAATTCAAAAAGGCTGACATAATATATTTAGCAACCCCTTCTAGTAAATCGTGCATAGGATCTACTGTCCCCTTATCAAATATATTGAAATACTTAAGATCATTCAAGATTGTGAAAAATCGGATTCCACTTTTGGCAAATAACTCATCTGAATTTGTATTTTGTAAGCTGTTAAAATTGTCCATTGATCGCAACCTACCATTGTCTTCTTTGAAATGATTCTGTATTTCAATTTTTCGCATATAGTAGAGTATATATATATATATATATATAATAGAGTAATAACACATTAGAAATTTTAAACTTACCGTATAGAATTTAATGAACCTGTCACCAGCCCTTTCATCGGTAAGTCTTTTATTTTTTTTAATTCCATTTGGTGGTGGAGGAAGTAGCCGAATCAAATTGATTAAATAAAGGGTACATGTATCACAGTCTAAGAAAAAAAATTTCATATATTATATTTTTTTTATTTTTATATTATTAAAAACCCTTTTTTCATTTCCGCTTCCGTGTATAATATTTTTTTCCCAGAGTTTCGGACGACTTGAAATATAAGAGGTTGTATTTTTTCCCACGATGCGGCTCAGTTTATCGTTCGGTGTGTTAATTCGAAATCAAAATTAATCTGTTTGAATATATGTATATAAAATAAATATTTTTAGAGAATATTCCTATAGGTACGTTAAAACAGTAGGTTATCTAAATATCTTAAAGTCTAAAAAATAAATGTCAGTAAAATTAAAATTAAATTATTTAGGACATAATGAGATACGTTATACATAGAACACTAGTATATACTAACCAAGTTGGGGAAAATAAAAAAACCATGAGTAGTTCGACCAGATATTGGGGCTATCATCCCTGCTTCTTCTGTATTTCACGGTCGATTGGAGTATGCTTTTTACATGATCGATTTCTTCTGGCAGTATCGCTCGTTTAAGATCCATTAGTGCATCGTGTAATTTTTGGAAGTCGTAATATTCCGCTTTTTCTGGGGATGTATCATTGATTAAATCAATCTCAACATTTTGGATATCTTTTTCCAATTTACGTCTTTTCACGCGATCATTTTTTAGCTTAACTTGAAGAAAGCCTGTATTAGAATTATTAACTAATAATTCCTGAAATTCATTCAATTGTATATCACTTTCAATTCATAATAATAAATTAAGGTACCAATTCATTTTCTCCATCACTTTTTAAGGAAGGAAAAGTGTTAACGCAGGCAGAAGCAGCAGCAATTAATTGTGGCTTTGATGGTTTAAAGCCAAACTTTTCTTCAACGTATGCTGCTAGCATTTACACAACTCTTCGTCTGGAGATATCATTAAATGTATGTACTTTTTAGAATTTGTAATCCTTCAGTTATTCCAGATATATAAGTTTTAATACATTTAATTTAATTGATTAATAATGACAAAAGTAAATGTACCTCTGGAGTAGCTATCACCGATTCTCCAATAGAACAATTCATTCTTTTCAAAGTACCTCTGTCTGAATTATAGCTCTCTGCACAGCAAGACTCTAAATTACTTACAATTACATAACTATTTATTTTGAACTAAGCGAAAGGATATTATCGCCTATGGTCAAAAATATCTTCAATTTTATTTCTGAAATAAGGAGAGGATGTGAAGCCATTTGATTGATGTATTCCATAAAAATGTCATCATCTATTATTGCGTTAAAATAGTTTAAACAGCAATCAAAATCCTCGTAGGCTAAGTTGAAACAATTTAGACCTATAAAGTGTAAGAACAATCTCTATTGTATATTATAAACGATAAAATAATGATTTTTTATAATAGTAGAAGTAGGTACGTAAATAGTAAATATAGATATATGTAAATGGTTCGTATTTGGTTTGGACTTATTAACAAAAACTGTGTACTCACTTGACCAAACCAAATCCATGTATGCTAATTCATTTCCTCTATTGTGCACTTTCACTAGTTTATGCTCGCCATTATACTCATAAGTAACAAACATTTTTATAATTTTAATATATGCGCACTTTCATTTTAATTTGTCCGTACGCATCGAAAACTCCGACTTAAATGAACAGAATATCAAGACTTATTCAAAAACTCAACGGTTTCTCAGAATTCAACGCAGTTTTCATATTATTTTTATACGTAAATTCTATTAGAATTCTTATAACATCCCTCCTATTAATTTTATTCCAAATTTGTATAATCGGTTGAAAGAAAAAAGATCTATACCAGCGAATGCATAACTTTAATAAAATTTTAAAATAAATTAGGTATACGCAGAGGTATGAAATTAATATAAATTATTATATAAAAGAAATTTAAACCGAGCCATTATAAAAATTAAACTGTTATTATATGTTTAATAGGTTAAAATTACTAATCAAATACAAGGTGTATTATTAATGAAGTTTATACTATCTTAATATATAAGAAGTGTATTATTATCGTATAAAGCTGTTGGATAATTGCAAAATATATGCTTTTGATAGGAAACTTTAGATCAGGCGAAGTAACACATATGAAAATATTAAAAAAATATTTAATATTACTCCAAGATTTTCAACTGTGTGCCCAGCAGTCAAGGGATTGTAATTAATCATGCAGGATAAGAAGCCGTAGTGGTAACTATCGAGGTAGTAGTACCATATATGCGGCCACGCTTGTCGGAAATATGTAGATTAAATGAGGGAATGGACTCATCGAATACCTTGCTCACGAACGATGTACTGCTTAGAGTTTTTTCTAATTCGGAATCTTTCCTCGATACTTCAGTCACCGTGCTACAACCTCTTCCTTCATTTTGGCATAAAGGGCCTGCTGCTCGGCTTTTAGTTCCTCTTTCAACTCACTAACAATTCCTGTTACTAAGCCAGAAACCATATGCTTCATCTGCTCTTTCAAGTCTTGCATCTTTTCCTCGTTCATTTTGGCGTAAAAAAAAATCCTTTCTTAGAATGAAAAAAAATTGCTCTTGAGGACCAAAATTTCGCAGTTGTAGAAGATCAGGGTACAGAAGATTTGGCTTTGCAATTGAAATGATCAACAGAACTCAAACAGAGAATTTATTACACTCAGAATTCCACAAAAATCTTTGGGACTTGTGCATATACCGTCCTAAAGCTACTGAAGTATCTGGGCGATGTATTGGCTAGATCTTAGAGGTATTCACGTTACAGTATATTGAATTTTTTGAACAATATAAATCAATAAATAGAAAAATTAAAAAAAGAAAGAGTTCATTTGTAGTTCATGTAGTTACATATTTCTTTTCAACTTCACTTTAAATTAAACGTTCATCCATATAAAGTCAATAGTTTGTTTAATTACAATACTGAATTTAATAATATTAAACGGATAATATAGTATAATAAATAAATTGTTTTGCGGCACTTCGGCTTCTGGGTATAATCCGCTCGTTGGAATGTCTACCTGAGTAGTTTCCGGAACTACAAATGATATTAACAAACTCAGCAAATTCATCAGTCTCAAGGGTTTTCACGCATTTTCTAAATGATGATCCTACGCCTCCCCCCAACTTGCCAAAAATGTTTAATTTATATATTTTCTATTAACACTTTCGAGTTTATTTTAAATTACCACATTTTTATGAGTTAGCACAACACGCTGGGGTGGGGGACAGCAACTTTACTCTACTGTAGTACGACGACTCTTCTTACTTGCTCTGTTGAGAGCACACGATACTGTCAAAGTTCCTTAGGTTGAAGTCTAAGTACAATCAGTATATTTTATAGCTTTTAGTCCTGCCAATCACTACACACTCTGCCTCCAGCGAAGCGTTGTTTAAGATCGAAAGGATACTCTTTTTATCTTTTTTTTCGCAATTAGAAGCTTGACCCTCAGATACGTAAGGTGGTTTTAAACGATCTATGGAGATAGATGTAGATTTACCATTGATATCTACGACGTAATAATTTCTGAACAGCCCCACAACTTTAAGTGGACCATCGTAGGTTGGGGTGAGCGCTGTTTTAACCCGGTCAATTCTAATGAACACATACTCGCATGTATTAAGTGGCTTAGGGATGTATGTGTTTTGATGCAAAGGTTGGCGGGTCCGTAAGGTTTTGGCGTTTCTCAATGAATGTTTTATTTGCGCAACCATGTTCGATGGGTCTGGAGGATCACGTCAGGTGTCTACAAAAAGTTTTCCTGGAACTTTCAAGCTTTGGGTGTATACAAGATCTGTCGGTGAACATTTAAGTCCTCCTTAACTGAGATACGGAGGTTATTGACGGACGATTAAGAAAGCATTTTCTGGGGTTTCTCCACGTTTGACATTTTCGTAGTTATTTGCATTTAACATTGCTCTAATTTCAATTTTTAAATACATTCAATTCACTTAATATTTTTCTTAAATTATATTCTTCCTTCACTCTTAACGCAGAATTGTTTTAAACTTTCTTATAAAAAAAAAATATAGCTTTGAAGCTGCATCTGAACAACATAAGTGCAGAAAACAACACTCCACATGCCACTGGTTATGGGAACAACGCACGAAATCTCCCGCATTGCAGGATATGCAATTTTTTTCTACCTTGAGTATATATTTGAACAAATCGTTCAGAAAATTTTCGGAAAGGCGTTTGTTACACTCGCCCAATTACCGCAGCGAGCGGGGGCACACTTCTCGTATTTACACTGGTAAATTAGAAAGAAAACACCTTTTTGTTTGGGTTTGATTATGAAAAAAACTATTTTATTATTTTATTAAAATACGTTATAAATTTACAATTATGATAATAATTTTAGGTTTGGAAACCATGCAAATACACGCGTAAAATGCCGTCAACGTCTTTCCTGTTCGGTGGATTGAAGTGTACTCTGATTATGTCGACTCAACCCCAAGCCTCGGTACAGCACCGTTCTTACGCATAAAACCACATAATCATCAGATAAAGGAAAGTGAAATTGGACACAACGCGATAAGGAAAAGAAAATGTTTGCATGTTGAAGCAATAAAATAATATTTTTGACTCTACGTTAGTATAATCTGTTTACTTAACAAAAATTTTGGGGACGTTGTCCACTTAAATAAACGATTGAGATGACGAGGGTTATTTTGGAAATATGTTTAAAGAAATGTGATCGCATATCACATGGCTGTTAACGTGCTGTACGAGGTCTTGAGTTTGCGTCATAACACTCCTCCCCCCTTACAAAAGTGAAAAATAATAATTTGTTTGATTGTGTATAAATAATTTTTTATTTTTTTTTCAATTATAATAAAAAATATTTTTTTTTTAAAAAAAAAAATGTTTTTGTTCTCTCTATGTACGTGTTTACCTATTTTATTTATATCAATTATTACCACTACTAATATTATTACTTCTCTGTATTTTAATTTTACATTTTAGGTATTTTTTATATAAGCAGTAGGCTACGTAGGCCATGATTACTACTGATAGTAAAACAGTGGTAACAGTTCATGAGGTCTTAAGCTGAGGATCAGAAGTACTTTTATACGATTTTAATCTATCTTTTAAATGATTTAAACTTATACTCATTTTATCCAAATTGTATCCCTCAAATTGGGTCTGTTTAAAATTTTTAAAAATATTCTCTTCATAATTTTCAGTAATTTCGGTAATATTATCTGCGATTATGTTATTGAAAAATTGTATAACAGCATTTGATGTCTTAATTACATTAGTAGCTTCTATATTTATTTGCTTGGTTGATGCTTTGCAACCATTATTTAATTCTAGGATACCAGTTTATGCAATTTGGATAGAATATCCGTCATTGTTACAATTTACTCTCAAATCGCTTAAACTTGGGGTTACATATAACCAAGTATTACCTTTATTTAACGAATGCCATATTTCATGATTTACTTTAAAAATTCTAACTTCACAATTCTTTGTAAGGTTGTATCCTAAGAATAGACTTATTACGCAATTATTCGTATTCTGATTGTACGTGAGGTAGTTCTGAGCACATATGAATAAGTTCTCGATTGCATTTTGACATTGATCCATTTCATTCTGCTTTAGGAAAATGTATTGCTTTAGGTTTTCGTTAACTGCCATATATTCTGAATCTGTTTTAACAAGGTAGTAAAGATTATATCTATAAAGTGCGGGTATTCTGGTCAACTTATAGAGTTTGAACTTGTAGCTTATTAGCGGAATTTCTATATTAAACACTAAAAATTGGGTGGTGTATAACGGTTCCACCTTGGAAATTCGAGCGATTAAAGGAAGGTTTTCTATTGACGTCTTTACTGGAAGTTTAAGTTCATGGGGAAGTTCCAACTGTATCTCTTTTAGAGCTTCAATGAAGGTTCGTGAATTTGATATGTGTTTGTCTAGTCTGCCTAGTTTAGCTTCATAGACGATATTAGTGAGTTCTTCTTGTTTACTAAGAAAACGGTTGAGTGAAAATGTAATGAAATTGGATAACTCATCAAAGAGATGCATTGTTTGTTCAATTTTACTTTTGTTATTGAGGCGTTCTGCCAGAGAATTTACGACTGATTGGATATAATTGAATGTAGTATTCGTCGAGTTTTCAAATTTGTTTAAAGTTTTCTACTGTTTTAGACATAATGGACGTTTGATCTGAGACTACCTGATGTAAAATTTCTGGATTATTTTGGAGTGTGGGTATAGCCTCGTCAATTTTCTTTGAATCGTCCTCGTCCATGGTCCCCGAATAAAAAATTTTATAGTTTTCCTATCCCATTCACAATTCCTCTAGTTTTTCTAGTATTACGATGAAAAGTTTGCTTAAGGATGACATTATTTTCGATTACTTCATCTAATGTCGAGTTTAGAGCTTGAATGGATGCTTTACATGGGACCGTTAGCATGATAGCCTTTAGGTCGTTACAAAAATTAGAAAGGATAGTGTACCTTTGTTGGAGCAACATTTCCTCTGTTTCAAATTTATTGAAATCAAGGTGTACCACCAGTTTCCATACTGAAGTAGATTTGGCCAAACTTCCTAGACTTTCGAAGTACATCCCACTTGAACTCCCAACTGCTGTGTTGACATGGTGTGATTTAACAAGTTGAGCATGAGTTTTGGTGAAAGTTATCACCAGGTTCCTGCAAATACGTAGTGCTTAGTTTAGTGTGTCTCGCAAAGCATTTGAGGTAGAATAGAAAAATAGTGACTAGAGGTTTGACTCCTTAGCAATATAAGGTTTAAATAAGCTATTATGAATTAACTTAGTTTTTCTCCCGATTTGTATTAGAGAAGTTTCCGGTGAGCGAATATCTATTATTTCGTATGGCCCCTCGTATTTCATTGTGAGTTTTTTATTTTTCTTTACCTTACTCTCTAACAAAACTTTGTCTCCTATTGTAAAAGTTGTTTCTTTAGTTCCTCGGTCGTAGTAAAGTTTTGATCGTTCTTTGGCTTTTACTAAACTTTCGCGGGCCATTTGTTAGCCATTCTGGAGCCTGGCTTTAATTTCTATGACATAGTGGTCATAATTGTAAATTGGTTCAACGGATCTAGTGACGGAAGACGGGATTTCAGGTTTCAAGCCAAATAAGAGTTCGTACGGCGAGTAGTTTGTTGCTGAATGCGGAGTAGTATTATAACAGAATAGCGCATAATCGATCCAAGCATCCCAGTTTTTGGGATCTTTGTTCGCATAACTCCTAAGATATTCGTTTAAGCTTCGGTGGTATCGCTCAAGTGATCCATTTAACTGAGGGTGGTAAGGAGTTGTTTGTTTCTTTTGTATTTTCAATAACTTACAAGTTCTTTTAAATAACTCGCTTAAGAAATTGCTACCTTGGTCCGTTAATAAATATCGCGGGGTGCCAAAAACGCAAATTATTTTTCGGACATAGGACTCGGCTATGCTGGCTTCTTGATTTGGAAGTGGGATTGCTTGTACAAATTTTGTCAAGTCGTCTTGGAAGGTAAGAATATAATGATTTCCACTATCAGATGGTAGATTAATAGGTCCCACAATATCTATAGAGATGCGTTCGAATGGTTTCTTTGAGGTCGTCGTAATTTTCATAGG
>OZ005744.1:134426070-134484350 GCA_963930735.1 Dioctria linearis | reverse complement strand
GATGAAGACCACAATTCATTATGTGAAACCTTCTACAAATGCACCTGCGAGTGCACTGCAGAATATGGGGATAAGTAGGTACTACAAGTTCTGCTTCTGAATGGTGCAACGAATTTGGTAACATTTTGAATAGTCAATAAATAAATAATTATAATATAAGAAAAAAATAAAAAAAAAACTTATTAATATAAAAAATTGAGCTTTGAATAAACTCTTAAATATAAAATTACTTGTTCCTACTACTTATATTTACGTTAAAGAACAAAAAATTTTTAATTATAATTGTAAGTATACTTTTCCTTTGATGTCTTACTTTACCTTAAGATTATTGCAAAATGTTCAAATGGAGAAATTGGACATCGAATATTTGTATCTTGTTTACGAATATCAATTTCAATCAACGACAGTAACCCATCAAAATACTCCGTTGTCATTCTAAAAATATATATAAATTTTTTTTATTTTTTTTATTTTTTTTTATTTTCCAAAATTTGATAAATGTTATTATACAGCTGACGACTGTCAACGGCGCTGGAAGTTTCTAACAGACAGATTCTCAAGTATAGGAGTTATGGTTGTGGAGTGGGATCATCAAGTGTTCCTATTATTAATTAGGCAGAGAACGTCCTCAGAAGTAAAACCCCATTCAAGACTCATTAATTTCCTTTGACTTTTCTGACACTATTGGAAGTGAACACGTTCCTACGGGGAAAGCGGAAAGAAGAAAGAAAACAAAGATGGAGGATCTTAATAGTGAACTCATTGAGACAATGGGTGCCTTCAAGGATTACCTGAGAGCCAAACTCAAGAGGCCGTTGCCAGAGCTACCCAAAGATCCGAATCAGAAGCTTATGGAATCGGCGGCAGGTATTATTTCGACTTTGAAACCAAAAAAAGTCAGAAAAGGCCAATAACTGAAGTTTTAAAACTTTTAGCCGACTTACAACTATAAGAAATAGATGATTAAGTAAGATGAATGTTTTTATTAATCTAGTGTGTTTTATTACATTTGTTCGTTAAAATGACAGCTTTAACTTATTTTGTTTTGCCTTTCGATGACTCCTCTTTTAAAAAGTATTCAATTAAGTGTGTCTCTCAACTCATATGCTCTTCTTCTTGCGTTGTTTGAGCAAATTTCTGTATTTTCAAAAGATGCGTTCACTTCCTTCCGCCATTCTCCTGGATGTAGTTGCCTTCCTCATCTTCCGAGCCAACAAAACGTGATGGGCTGTAACCTGTGCTTCATTTGTTAAGCATAGTAAAATTGTGTAAGGCAACAGCAGAAAGAACTATTTTTCCAGCGTTTTCTGAAAGACAGAGCATATTTGTTTGAAGCACTCTCCATCTGGCCACAAGAATTCCGAACTCATTTTCAAATCACTACGCGAGTCCTAGAAAGTCTGTAATTGAAAATTCTCTTTCGTTTTTCTAAAAGCGTTCTAGAATAAGGGCGCATAATATTTTTTTTAGAGGCAATGACAAATCTGCAACGAGATATGGTGGAAATATTATATTCGAGTTTCGGAGAATAGAATCCGCCCGTAGAAGCAACTTACCAAATTCTGAATGTTATAGAAGTCATCAAATTATATTGTTTCTTTACGTTCTACCTCAAAATTGTTAATCCTCAGTGTCTTACCACCATCGCTCTATTTGCCTTACGCTCCAACATATATAACAGTAAAGCGTCAACAAGCATCACATGCTGCCCAACAATACAATGCTGAAGATAATCTTTCAGTTGTAAGAATTTGATCCGCTCATATGAATATACTTCTCATCTAGAGCACCTATGCAGTTGGGCATATTCCAAATGTTCTCAAAATCTTCCATTATGCCTTTATAATCATTACTAATTAATTCCTCCCATAAATCGGGTATAAAAGATTCCACAACACATCGCAGGTTTCCAGAATTATCTCTATTACAGTTGATTTCCCATTTTATAACCCACGCCAGAAATTGGTGAAAAAGTCCTTGAGAAAGATACCTACAATAGTTTCAGTAAGATTATGACTTTAATCCTTAAGACTTTTGAGTTAATTACGAAAGTGTCACAGCTAATGTGTACTCAGAATCAATTGGTGATCGTATCGATTTCTTTGTCAGGTCCTCTCTTCACAATTTCATTAAGATGTCATATACTGGTCGTGTCATCCTGGTATGTTTAAACATTGCTCCGGGTCATCATTTTAAATTCTTTGATAGCAGGTCTTGAAGTAGCCATCAATCTTCACACACAATTATCACACAATTATCGTGAACATCATGATACAAACTTCAATCTCGTCCTACTTCCTTAAAAAAATTAGTTTTTACGGTCTCAATTAATTATTGCAACAATAAATAAAACTCACCGAAAGCCCACGTTTGTGGCTACGATTTTGACATTTCATTACCGCAGTTCTGCTGAGTGGCTGCGATGCATTCTGTTTCAAGGATTAGTTGAAAAAAATATATAAAACACCTTTATATGAAAAGAACATTAATCCTTGTGAAGAGCATTAAGAAAAAATTAACACATGTATTTGGAACAAGGACTCCTGTTGACCATATTTGAAAAGAGCTGATGTTTGATTATTCGTGTCATTCAAATAAATATTACGTTTCATTATAATTAGTATACAAGGGTACGCCGCTCCAGGCCGGCGCTGTGCACCATATTTTAAAACACGTCCGCTATCTCAGCTTAGCAAGAAGATATTCTCTGCTGTTCTCATCACCTATAGCGATTGAAAGCGTCTTGTCGAGACGACCCAACGTCTGGTATTGTAATCGTTTTGTGGCTAACCTCCTCAGCTCCCACATATCTCACAAGCTGTTCAACCGAAGCTTCTAGCAATGCTCTTCCTACGGTTATCAGTAGTACAGCAAGTCGATAGTATGAGTCTCCTTGAATGGCTGGAATATTACTTATTTATCCAAAGGATAGTTGGTTTCTTGTGGTTGTTGTTCAAAACAACCGCAAGAAACCAACTATCCTGTGCATAGATAAGCAATATTCTAACTTTCCTAGAAGACTCATAATATCGACTTGTTGTACTATCCTATGGATAGATAAGCAATACTCCAGCTTCCAGAAATCTCATACCACCGAACTTGCTGTAATCCTATCCAACTAGAAGAATCTTAGACCAGAAATTAACACCAACCAAGGTTACTTTCGTTCGAGCAATAAGGCGAACTATAGTAACACCTGGGGCCGGATTCACTAACTCGGAGAGTTGTGGAGTTGTGGAGATGAGAGTTCTTTTGCCACTTAACTCTCCACTCGGAATTCTGTAACTCGTGGAATTTGTATTGAGATTTACCAAACTCTCTATTCAACTCGGCAAAACTCTCGGCTGCGTTAGTTGTGGAGAAGTAAGAAAAATATTTCTCAACTGGCAGTATTGGCTGCTTTTATTGTCATTTGTGAGGGTACCAATGTACCTAGGATATTCAAATTGATTTATGGATTCACTGGCTATGTTTACAAAAACAAATTATGGAAATCCTTGCAATACTTACAGAGAAATAAGGATTGTGGTGTCTCAAGGTACCCGCTAAAAATTGTAATTCACGCGAATATGGTCAATTTGGTCGTCTTTCAGTACAGAAGAGATGCTATGAAAATTTTAAATATGCACGTTAAAGCGTGTATGTAGGATGAAATCGCATCTACATTTTGTCCCCTAATTAGATATGGAATTATTTTTTGACTCCGGTAAAAAGCTTTGTAGACAACTGCAAAAGAAGTGTTTCAGTCCTTCTTAAGATGAAAAAATGGCCGTTTTCTGGTACAAAAACTCAACTCATCATTATGAATAACTGGTAAGTCGTGGAAATTCACTTTCCATGAGAAAAATGTTCACAACAGCGCACTAATGGATGTGAAACAAAGAACGGAAGAAATATATTCAAAATATAGGAACTGGGGTGTATATGACCCACGTGCAAAAAATCCGTCTTTCGGCGGTTAAAATTTAGTTATGAAGTCAAAATGATCAAAAAAAAACTACGCCACTCGATTACCCGTTTCTCCCCCCTTTTTGATACCAAACATGACGTATTT
The DNA here is from genome assembly GCA_963930735.1 of Dioctria linearis. Taxonomy (NCBI): domain Eukaryota; kingdom Metazoa; phylum Arthropoda; class Insecta; order Diptera; family Asilidae; genus Dioctria; species Dioctria linearis. The sequence continues at coordinate 134,480,296 of OZ005744.1, read as the reverse complement.
TGGACAACCCCCCATGGGGGGTGGTTCGACCCCCATCCCCAAAAGCCCCTCCCTCAGAAATTGTTCACCTGTATTTTTGTACTCTAGACCCTAAATCAATAGGAAAAAACCGCAATGCTCTCTTACCCTCCCACACAGAGTTATCCGTCTTGCAATATTTCGATACTTCTCACATTTTCTTTAACTCCTCAAGTATGTTAGAGAATCTCGAATGGAGAGTTAAGGAGTTTTAACCGGGGAAAACGAAAATTCTCATCTCCCAAACTCCCAAACTCTGCGAGTTAGTGAATCCGGCCCCTGCACTCTTCCGCAGAGGCATACAGTCAAATAGCGGATCGGCATTCATTCTATATTCCCCCAAATACATTCATAGATGTCCACTTTAACTGAAAAACTATCGACAGAAAACATAATATATCTCCAAAACACATTACGGAGTTTAATTTAAAATTCAAAATATATGTACCATTGCACTTTGAGTGCACATAGCCATAATTAATAAACTCTGAAATGAATCTTTTAAATTTTATTTTCTGTTTAAGTTTTGAGTTTATATTTACCATCTGCAAATTTGAACTTCATAACATTTAACTAATCCCTTTAGTTCTTTGCTTATTAGAACATCGTTATGCCCTAGACACACAGCACTTTTAATGAAGAAATAACTAACGACTCATTAGTGTATAATGATTCATTATAAACTGCGGACACACAGCCATTTCTTTAATTAAGTTGTGCTGTCAAACTGGTTTTGATGAACTCATCACCTTAAAGAAGCAATATGGATCGAATTAACTCGATAAACTTTGTTTTCATTTATTTTATTTTCAATTTAACAATTTCCAAATGAGAAACACATTTTATTTAAAAAATATTAATAATATAAATTGTGATTTGGATTTCTTCGCATTTCTTCGTCTTATTTTCAAATCGGCAGATGCACAGTGAAGCTCCATATTTACATTATATGCCAAATCTAGCACATTATTCCTCATTATAGCTATAATGAAGGAGGAAAACACTTCATTAGTGTTCTTCATTATCATCTGATTTTCGGACTATAATGACGTATACTAAGTAACACACGGCATTTTAATGAATGGTTAGTACAAATGATTCATTATTTCGTGCTGTGTGTCTAGGGTATAACAATTTCTTCCAATGCTTTAACCAATAAGCAAAAGTAACTAAACTAACATTAATTATTTTGTGAGGTTTTATATGAAAATATTATTGGAATTTTAAAAATTTTCTTGCTTTTTTCTGCTATTGGAAAAGTTCGACTATAAGTTTGTAAAGGACGGGGTCGTTCCATATACCTATGTAGATAACAGTCGCTAATACAGAATGGGATTAATGCACCATGATCGAAGTAAAATTCGCGTGAGTAAGAGAAGCTCAATGAGTATTAGCAAAGAACATATAACTTAACTTATAGATGTTCTTTGGTATTAGTGATTAGTTGCCCCGCATGGTCCACATTAGCAGGGAGATCTATGAAGCCGTGAAATTTAATACTCCAAGGAAGGCCCTCATACTCAAATAGCCGCATGCTCACATTGGATAAGCAAATGAATAGAAGAAACAAATGTTGTAGTAACCTAGAAATAAACACAAGTGAAGAGTAGAAAGAGTAAGTTGGTGTTCTTGAGATATATACATTTAAAGAGTGAATCAATTAAGAGCGTAAGCATGAATAATTACTATAATTAAATCAACCTAGAATTATAATGGAACGGTAGATTTAAGCATGAATTTCACGATTGGAATACTTCCCTCACGTCGAAGGGTATGATCCACAGAATGTTATCAAGAAATTTAAACTATATCACATATGGTAACTACCACTTGGGGTATCACAAATCCTCCACTCAATGGGTGGCTTCACTCACGTCACATCAAATAAACGCGGATTTGAACTAACTTTTAACTAAAACAAAAAATTAAATGTATAAGCACTTTTCCGAATGAATAAATTGATTGTGAACTGTCAAGTATAATTGTCATAAAGAAATGTCAACCAGATGCCAAATGTGATTAGGTAGTGGTTTTAAGGAATCCTATAGTAGTAGTTTTTACATTAAACTGTGAACATAGGCATAGTTGAAGAATAGATAAATAGGTAAGGTAGTTAGCGGCCGCCTAGCATGTAATCAGAGTTCTGCATTTAAAAAATTAATCCTCACGATTATTATTAGAGTGATTTGTTATCTGTGAAAAGCTTAGCAGTTCTAAAGCAGGCGAATTAGGCGAAGTAGCGATTCAGAGTAAGTAAGGAGTTTCCGTCATTGGGTAGGCAGGAGGTGGTTGATGTGCAGCTTTAAACGGCTTAATTTCGGAGGAGGCAGCGTGATCAGGCTCGAATATTCGAAAGACGTAGCATCAAGCCTAAAAATTTCCGGAGGACATATTGTCATCGTGTAAGTGAAGGTGAAATGGTCACGAGTTGGTAAAGTGGAGTTTGTAAATTTTGAAGGGAGCAGAAAGTATAAATTAAAACAAAAACGGAGAAAAAGTACGGAGTGGAAAATTAGCTGTGGCAAAGAACTGTGGAAGGAAGAACCCGGCTGCGAATGATTAAAATAAATAGAGGAAGGCGAAAAGAGGTAAAATAAGTCCAATTTATTTCTGCCAGTTATTCGGTGACCAGATCTTTTCTGTGGTTAGTGAAGAGTATCAAACTAAAATTACTTGGTGGGTCCAACGAAGTAATCGTTGGGAATACGGAGCTCCAGCTCCTAAGAACCCACGCGGGATTGATAGTGTAATACCGAAGACGCCACGTGGAAATTGAAGAAAGTCAAAGAGCAGGTTGACCTGTCGCGAAATAAGAGCCGCTTCTATATTATTGCAAGCCGCTGCACGAAATGTAGTCACCAAGATCTTGAAACGACGGAACGTAGGGTTAAGTAGTGATACAGGCACAGGTTTGTGAGATTTTTGTCATTTAATAGGAATACGAGTTTAATTATATTTACGACTAATTTGTTACTTTTATACTTTTATAAATAAATATCATTTTATTATAATTAAATAACTGAATTGGGAATGCGACTGTCGAATTTTAATTCAAGCTTTGTCCCTCAGAAAGATGGAGATTACGTTACAAGTTATATCTTTACAAAGGTTTTCTATTGTTGGGGGTAGTTTTTTCCAATTTTTTGTAATTTTTAATAAAATTAAGAGATTGTAGTAGAAATTAGTTAATACGGAGTACGGTAGTAAATTGCTAAATGTGTGGCAGATCTCCTCCAAATGTAGTAAAGTGTGAAAGGAATTGTGTCGTTGTTTTATCGTATTATTATCACTATCATTATTGCAATCGCCATCGCGGCGTTGTGAATCCGGCTAAAAGCGGAAGTAATTTGTGTGAATAATTTATTATTTAAAAGAATTCGATTCATATGTTTCAACCAGGCTATACAATTCTCTTGGCAGAAACTCTCTTCCTCCATGACAAAACAAATGTATAGACAATGGTGCCAACATAACGACGGGCATCTACAAGCGTGAGTCATATTATTTCTTCATTATAGCGTTCTTATGTTTAATCATGCAGCCCTTTGAATGGCCATTGCATACTTTGGTTTAACTTAAGCTAGATAACCCTTGTATGTGTCTTTTATAACAAGCAGATGTTGCCATGGGCGTAGTCTGCTAAACGAATTTCCAATTGTATATCAAATATCTGTATCTATATGTACGTAATGTAATCCTATGCAATGAGGATTCCTGTTGAATAATTGAGGTTGGCTGTAGTGAGGCAGACGTGTTAGGTTGTGACCATATTGGCTGGTATATTATAGATCGGCTAAATTGCATTGATTGGAGTGATATATTATACCACCAACCAATGCCAACCAATGGAGACACATAAGGGAGAAATGTACGCATTTAAGACTCACTTAGTCTTATTAAAGAAATCATAATAAAATTGTTGCAATTAAATTGCCTTCAGAGCTCTGCCTGATTGCTCCGTAATTATTCTTTAGTTTACTCTACAGAAATATTCCCAATACGATCCCGCAGATCAAATAACATCTTCTCTAATTTATTCCGGGAATGGTCGATTGGAATCAATATTCACTTATCATTTGTCAAAATAAAGTCACTGGTATCATAGCGCTCGAATTCATTTAAGAATTTAAGGAAATTTATAAGAGGAGAAAGTAAGGGCGAACATCCAACCATTTATCAGCAGGCAATCATGGGCAGTCGAGGGCCGAGGCCCAGCATACTCGAGATTGTGGTAAGGTACTAAATTAAGGCCCCAAAATGATTTCATTTCATTTATCCAGATTTCCCGTGATTGTGTTTCGTTTCTTCTCATCGGAAATTAACTGTGCTCGTGCACTTTAACACCCAGAGATACATGAAGTAATGATTTCATTTTATGGGCTGTGGCTTGAATCCTCCTCCTTACAAGGCTACCGCCGCGTCAGAATTGTTGCGATTTCATTTTTGTCTTTCTCTTTTTGTTAGCTGAAATGAGTTATTTGTAGTGAAGCTAAAAAAAACTAAGGTCAAAAGCCCATGGGTAATAAGAAGCTGCGTAAATAATAACACTTATGTGTTAAATCTATTCTCCTCTTAGAAAATCATATCTCAGAGATACATACATACTAAGTTGCACAAAGATATTTGACTATGATAACTTCTGGGTCTTCCCATGGGTGGGTGGTTCATCATGATTTGTGGAGACAGTCTCTTAGGTGATTCAATTTCCCGCAATCTGCTTCAGGGTCCAGTCTCGCACGGATTTCTTTAAGATTCTAGTGAGGAAATCGATTTGCTAATGTGTTACTCTTTAATTTTGTTGACATAAAACTAAAATAAAAGAAAAAAATCAAATTTCAAAATACAACTAGCAAAATAAAAACTTAATAAAATAATTAAAGTATTGAAGGACTATGAATGGGTTAGGTGGTTAAGTCGCTTAAATCATATAGATGCGTGGACTGTCCTCCGTTCTGAAACTACTCTGAAGTGTTTGAACATAAATAAGAAGACTTTTCCAGACTATGAGTCGGTAGATGAAAAAGGTGAAAGAAAATAGGAAAATATGGTAAGAAGGCAATAATAATTGTGTACGTTGGATGAGAGAAATTAAATATAATCCCTAATAAATCCAAGAGTATCATTATTTCTGATAATATTATGCATCATATGGCATAAAAAGTAGTCGAAAAAGTGGTCTAATTTAATGCAAAATTTGAATCGTTAATTGACACGTGATCATATCTCCTGAATTCAAAAATATATTTAGCGCATGAATACAATGTCACGTTGAGTCTCATACGACTGAGCTGTCTATATAGTATCGACCAAAAATCAGGAAAAGTGTGACATGACCATCACCAATTTTTTTTAAATATCACATACTTGGAGGGTTTCTGAAAGGAAAAATACGAACTAAAAATATTTCTTCTACAACGCGTATTTCGCGAGTAATGACATCTTCAAAATTTCGCAATAATGCTATCCTGATCTTCTTTAAAATTTCATATATATTTTTTTTACTCTAGGAGAGTGAAATATGGCTCATTTCAAACATAGGATCTCAAGCTATCTAAGAAAAATAGAATCTTAAAACAATACGCGAAAAAGAACATCAAGGATAAGGATGTAATCCTTTAACCTTGAATTTCTTGGAAGACGTACTTTTGATTTTGTTCATTTTCTTATAATTTATACCTTATATTATCCACTAAAACATCTTAGAATTCTCACTTGGGATCCCGACCAGTGGCGGATTCAGGATTCTTGTAAGGGAAGGGGGCGCAACTATGATTTAAAAACGGTATAAGCTAGAAACAGGTCAACAGCTCAGAGACACTCGCCACCACTCGAAAGCATCAAATACACTAAATATAGCATTTTAAAAATACGGGTACAACAGATACGGGAGTGGCTATCACTCACAACGAAGAAAGTTGCTCAACGTTGAAATTTTGCCACTCCGAAAGGTCAAACGAGGTGTTAAATTATTTATTTTGCTTCGGTTTGAAACTGGTGGTTTAGTTAGTAAAAATAAGGAAATATATTTTGATCGAATTAATTAATTTATTATAAATTGTAACTTTGCAAAATACAGGAATTAAAGCGCTACGTATATACATTACGTATATTTAAAATAGCAGTCACAGAACAGATGCAATACTCACCTTTGTGGCGACGCGAGGCGCTTTAGTGAAAAATAGGTTTTGCTCATTTAACCGCTGTATTGACCTTAATATTAAGTACGCTTTCAAATGCTACGTTTTCTAAGTTCCTACTTTGTGTAGCGTGAGCGTATAGTTTATAAATATTGATAAGTAGGCATAAGATTGTAAAAAATAAAATGATGTTAGATATTAAGTCATTCGCATTACGATTGTTGTATAGAGAGCATCCAATAGATCGGAAATAAAACTAAAAAGAATTGAATAATTAAATATTTTATTGTTGTTCGGTTCGATATATATAAACAACGAAACTTCGTATCCAGACGAATACGTTTTCATCAGAAACGGCCAGCCATACTAGAACTCCCTTCGGAGCTTAATAAAAGATATTATTTATTTATTTCATATAGCAGGATCTAGGTGACGACAGATACTAGGAAGACCACGTACGACTATCCTGTGAACCAAACTAGGCCCTGTGAAGTTCTTATATAATATATAAGTCGAATAAGCCCTTAGCACAAGATTTGTCGCAACTTATATACCAGGACTGTTGTGTCTATTCTGGACAAATTAGGGCTACATAGAAGAGACACACACCTCATATTTCCTACTAACGTTTTATGGATTTTATTCTCCTTCACGATTAGCAAGTTGTGTAAGTACCAATCAACAATTTGATCTTATACACCACAATTGGTGACCCCGAATGTGGGGATTACAGGCGCTTAAATGCATGTACCATTCCTGACAATTATCCAATCCCGTTAAACGACTTCATTTACAACTTACAGAATTGTAGCTATTTTTCAACTTTAGATTTGAAAAAAGCTTATCACCAAATTCCAGTAGATACTAAAGACATCTCAAAAACGGCTATTTGCACGCCGTTTGGCCTTTTTGAATTTACACGAATGACTTTTGGACTTTGTAATGCAATTTAGACATTCCAAAGGTTTATTCAGACAGTTCTACGGGGATTGCCTTTCAGTTTTGTGTATCTAGACGACATTTTGATTGCTTCAAAATCAAAAAGCGAGCATGTCAGTCACCTAGAACTAGTTCTTAGGCAACTCCAGGAATTTGGTCTAATCATCAACATCGAGATATGCGTGTTTATGCGAAAAGAGGTGAAATTCTTAGGACACCTCATCACACCGCAAGGCGTTAAGCCCTCTCCTGAGCGAGTCGAAGTAATCACAAATTTTAAACTTCCAGACACTGTAAAACAGTTACGACGATTCTTTGGTATGGTAAATTTCTATCGCAGATTTTTACCTCACGCAGCAGAAGCTCAGATTTTGCTGAACCAATATCTGACAGGGTCCAAGAGAGACGGTACAAGACGAGTCGCGTGGTCAGACGAAGCTAAAACATCCTTCGACTTTGTAAAAAATCAATTGGCACAAACTGCCCTCCTGGCTTTCCCTATTCTTTCGGTCGATTTATCCTTATGGGTGGACGCATCAGATTCCGCCATTGAAGCAACAGTTCAACAGAGAGTTGATGACAGTTGGCAGCCGCTGGGATTTTATTCAGTTAAACTGAATAATGCTCAACGGAACTATAGTACTTACGACAGAGAACTTCTTGCTGCATACAGCGGCATCAAATATTTCCAGTACCTTTTGGAAGGACGCCCGTTCGCTTTGTTTACGGACCACAAACCTCTGTTCTACGCTTTCCGTCGAAAACCAGAGAATGCATCCCCACGTCAATTGCGACACCTAGACTACATATGCCAATTCACGACTGATATAATACATGTACCAGGAAAGATAACGTTGTCGCCGACGCTCTGTCTAGAATTGGCGATATACATCTTATGGGTTCAGTCAATTATGAATCCATCGCAGAAAGACAAAGTGAGGATACCGAGTTTCATCAACTTCGTCAAAATCCTCAGTTTAAATTTAGTAAATTACCAATTTTTGGTTCAGACAGAGAGCTGTCCTGTGAAGTTTCTTCTTCGAAATTCAGGCCATATATAGCAAAAGAATTTAGAAAAGAAATTTTTATTTCCGTTCAAAATTTAGCGCACCCACGCATTAGAGCAACTAACAAAATAGTCACGGCAAAGTTTTTCTGGCCATCCATTAACAAAGACGTCAATTCTCGGTCTCGCGCATGCTTGGCCTGTCAGCAAAGAAAAATTTCACGGCACTGCAAAAGTCCCTTAACAACTTTCCAGGGATGTTCAGATCGTTTCGAAGTCATTCATTTAGACTTGATTGGACCACTTCCTCCTTCGCAGGGTTTCAGATATTGCCTCACTATCATCGATAGATTTACCAGATGGCCTGAGGCAATTCCCTTGGCCGGCAAGCACGCTGAGACTGTAGCTGACGCTCTGTGTCAGAACTGGATAGCCCGATTTGGGGTACCCAAGACAATAATCACGGACCAAGGATCACAGTTCGAATCGACTCTTTTCGCTGAACTATCCAAATTACTGGGTTTTGCGCGCAATAGAACAACTGCCTACCACCCTCAATAAAACGGTTTCTTGGAACGGTGGCACAGAACTCTGAAAGCTTCCCTTATGGCGTACCAAGAGAGGTCATGGACCAGAATTTTACCATTTGTTCTTTTAGGCCTTAGAAGTACCTTCAGAGAGGTATTCCGGGTAGCACCTGCGGAACTCGTATATGGGAAGAATCTACGTATTTCAAGTGACTTCCTTCAAAATTCTGAAATTCATCCACAAAGTCAGTTCGTCATTGCCTTGCGCAATTTTTTCTCTGATATCAGGCTCGTGCCCGCATCAGATCATTCTCGACAAGCATTGTTTAAATTCAGTAATCTCGATAGTTTTTCACACGTTTTTATTAGAACGGACGCTGTCAGAGCAGCACTACAACCTCCTTATGAAGGCCCGTTCGAGGTGCTTAAATGGCACGACAAATTCTTCAAGCTGAAAGTCAAGAGCAGGGAAGTCAACGTATCATTAAATAGACTAAAACCTTGTTTTACCGAATCGATTTGCGACAATGCGGATAAGCGGCGCACCATTCATGATTCGCGAGTCGCAAATAGTACAGAGTTGGAAATGACGGATAGTGTTTCTGGCTCAAACCAGGGAAACTTTCAGACACCAATCGAAAACTCTCAGACAGCAATCGGAAACTATCTGAAAACTATTGGAAACCCTCAGACGACTATTAAAAACCCCAACATTGGAACGTACCAACGTCCTCATCAAGTATAGCTGCTCGACACTTAGGTTCTTGCCGGATGGTTCCACGGTGATTCCGCAACGTACCACTCGGGCTGGTCGAACCACAAGAACCCCTTGGCAATTTCGCTGAAATATTGGTTTCGCTGGCAGGGGAGTAATGTGGCGACGCGAGGCGCTTTAGTGAAAAATAGGTTTTGCTCATTTAACCGCTGTGTTGACCTTAATAGTAAGTACGCTTTCAAATGATACGTTTTCTAAATTCCTACTTTGTGTAGCGTGAGCGTATAGTTTATAAATATTGATAAGTAGGCATAAGATTATAGAAAATGAAATGATGTTAGATATTAGGTCATTCGCATTACGATTGTTGTATAGAGAGCATCCAATAGATCGGAAATAAAACTAAAAAGAATTAAATAATTAAATAGTTTATTGTTGTTCGGTTCGATATATATAAACAACGAAACTTCGTATCCAGACGAATACGTTTTCATCAGAAACGGCCAGCCATACTAGAACTCCCTTCGGAGCTTAATAAAAGATTTTATTTATTTATTTCATATAGCAGGATCTAGGTGACGACAGATACTAGGAAGACCACGTACGACTATCCTGTCAACCAAACTAGGCCCTGTGAAGTTCTTATATAATATATAAGTCGAATAAGCCCTTAGCGCCAGATTTGTCGCAACTTATTTACCAGGACTGTTGTGTCTATTCTGGACAAATTTGGGCTACATAGAGGAGACACACACCTCATATTTCCTACTAACGTTTTATGGATTTTATTCTCCTTCGCGGTTAGCAAGTGGTGTAAGTAACAATCAACAATTTGATCTTATACACCACACCTTCTACGAATATAACTTCACGGAAATGTGACACTTAAACTTTTGCAGATTGTATGCCGGAGGAAAGACAGAAGATGGTAGACTGTTCCACATTCGGACAGTTCAGCATATAAAAGTACCGCAGAATTTTGCTGTAAGGCCGAAAATAATTTAAATGCTAAATGGATCCGTGCGGTTTGTTGCGCGAGTACTGTATGCAGGAATAATTCTACAAGACATCAGACTAGATATTTTATCAGAACATTATGTAGCGATAAGGGAGCGAACAAATCGGCGGTGTTCGTGTGAGAAAGTATCACAAGTTATTGCCACATCGCCAATGAACTCGAACGCTCTCTTTTGGAAATGAATCTAAGGCTATACGACGAGCTACGATCCAGTTATAATAATTGTATACAATTGTAGGTCTGTTGTAGGACTTATAGAGGAGCACTAGATTCGATGGGCTGAAATATTTCTTACGCCTTTTCAGAAATCAAAAACATTTGGAAGCTTCTTAAGCAACAGAGAAACAGTGATCTGTCCAGCTGAACGTACTGGAAATGTTAAGGACAAGAATGTATAATGGCGGTGTATCGTAAATCAGTGCTCCATCAAAAGAAACGGAAGTGAAAAAATTATGAAATTATAACCTTCTTTGAAAGTGATGGGACAGCTTTGGGACTTAGATGTAAGTATTGTATTCGATGTGATTCGCTTTTCCTCAAGGTCGTTATTCAATGATTTAATCATGCAATCTAGTTTAACATATCTGGCTTTCCCTCTGGAGTCTAGAATAATATCAATGGAGTAAGGGTACTGTCATCGGCAAAACCATGGGTGGGATTGAAAGCAAGGGAAAGCATATCATTAACGAAAATTAGGAAGAAAGATGGGGAGATTACAGAGCCCTCGGGCACACCGGCATTTATAGGGTGAAGCTCTGATGAGAGCCATCTAGTACAACCCGTATTAGCGATCAGAGTAAAATCTTTCAATCCATAATAGAAAAGGAGGGGAGAGACCAAGTGCTTTCAGTGTGGCTAGAAGCGACTCTATCAAAGGCCTTTGATATGTAGTTCAACATATTGTGAAGGTCACGGTTCCAACGTTTCGTAAGAAAAGTCGGCAAGTCTCCAGATGGGCATCCAGTCCGGAAGCCAAATTGGCGATAAGTTCATTGATTTCTAGATATTTCATTATTTTGGAGTTAATGATAGATTCAAAAATCTTTTAAAGAATCAACGTGATTGCCATTGATCGATATTCTGAGATATCACTACCCTCTCCTTTCTGCAGTCTTGTAGACTTGTTTCAGTTCTGGATATGAATGCAATTGATAGGTGCGGAAAACAGACTCTTTCGCTTTCATTTATTTTTCCCAATCATGAATGGAACCCACAATTTTTGGAATCGGTCATAGATGTAGAATAGAAGAATTTTAAGTACTTTTATTTGTAACGATACTAAATTCAATCATAAATACAAGAGGAAAAAACCTCCTCGCCCGGAGTTTGAAACCGGGACCATCCTCTTTCCGGGCGACTGCTCTTACCTCTGAGCTAACGAGACAGTTACAAGAGCGAAAACATCTGTCTCGTTAGCCCAGAAATAAGAGCAGTCGCTCGCAAAGCGGAAGGTCCCAGTTTCAAACCCCGGAGGAGGTGGTTGTTGTTTCCTCTTGTATTTATGATTTAATTAAAATTCTTCTATTCTCCACCTTTCGCTTTTATTGATTGTTTGCACTTATCGTTAAGCCAAGAGCACTTTTACTATTGTTGAGATTTGCTGTAGAAATACGGAATGTGTTCACGCTTGCCAAGAATTAGAATGTTACTAAATTCTAATGTGCACTCATCAACATCCTTGAAACAAAACAGACCGACCAATCAATTTCTCTCATATACTGATTCATAATTACCTAATCAGCAGTTTTATTCCGTTTTTATTTAACGTTTAATAGCCTAAGTATTCTGGTAAAACTAATACGCATTTAAAGATATAATATTAAAAAAATTATTCCAAAATAAACTTCTTGCCGTCTTTACATCGATGACTTATCGACTTATCAATTAAAACAAACCTTCCATCGATTCTACCCGAATAGGCTCTGGTCAAACACCCCGGGAAAAGCCACGCTCATGAACATGAATTTTACAGGAATCGGCACTTTCTGTTTTTCTTAAAATTATCAAATTAAATGCTTCCAGATATTTTTTTTGATTTTTACAAAAAGTGCAGTACAATAGATTTACTGCAAAGTGAATCATTTTGTTAGAAAAGTTTCAGAAGATCTACTGTATTTTTATTTTTAATTGTCTTCAGCGCTGGGTGGGGCCAAAGGTGTATCCGCCCCTGATCTCGACGGGATCAAGGAGTAAAAAAACAAGAAAATTTCAGAAAAATACGTTTTAACTACCTACAAAAAAAATATTGTATCTATACAGGGTGTGCTGTATGTGGTCTTGTATCTGAAGGCTATAGATAGGCCAAAATCCTTAAGGTTTTCGAGATAAAGGGATTTAAAAATATTTGGGTATGTTTTTATATATCATACTGTAACTTCTTAACGTTGCAGCTTATGATGATTTAAATCTTTGTAGGTTCACAATCGTTGGACCTCTCCAAAGGCGTACAAATTTTATACCTTCTCTTTTCCGTTTTGAAGTTATGGTTCAACAAGTTTAAAATTTCGGATTTTTAACTCGGGTGTTTTAACTACTATATTTATCAAAAAACACGTCATCTACATCAACTTTTCACATAGGATTCAAGAATCCCAAAAGTTTTCCTTTAAAACGACCTATCATACTCTGTACAAAAACGTAGCCCTTTCTGCGTTTTCTGCACTTTTTGTTATGCATACCAAGCAAAAAAATTCAATAAATGCAAGAAAGTCGGCAATTATCGTTTGGGAATGAGCTTTTGAGCCCGTCGATGGATATGCTTAAAAAAGGCCAAAAAACCCAGATAGGGTTACATTTTAGGTATAGATTGTGATTAATTATTTTAAAAGGAAAACATTGGTGTTGACGACGTGTTTATTCCCGATTACTGAAAGTATCCTCCTGAATTTCCTTAGGGGCTTGTTAGACTATTCCCAATATCGGTTGTCTGCTTCAATCGTTTCTGGACAGTGCGCGCAGTGTTAATACCTTAAAAACGTTTGTTTTTCATTTCTATAAATGTGTTACTGAAATCATACCAGGTATAAGAATTAAAATTTTTGTCAGTACTGATATCCAGCTTCACTCGGTTGCGTAGGGGACAGTCTTTTTTCTAGATACACATATACGTCACTTACGAACCAACTATGTACATGTTCGAGGCATTATCTGAAAATTGTCGTAATAAATATATAGCATCAGCAGCAATAATATTTTTATTTATCTGCAATATATGTATTTAGGATTAGTTAAGAAAAAAGGCGTTCTGTTAATAAAAAAAAACACTGTGTTATTCACTGCTTCAAGATAGTTCACTATGTTCCTATTATCTAAACTAATGTATTGGTTAAATTAATTATTATATATCATAGAACCAGAGAAAGAATTACAAATGGTCTAAAACCAATAATATTATACCCTAGATGAACATAAGAATTAAATAAAGTAAATACCCAAAGGTCTATATGGCAACACCACGAAGGAGTGGTCCAGTTCACTTCATTTTGAAATTTTATGTAGAAAAACTTTCAGCGCTCTGCGTTGACGCATTGTTAGGGCATGGCCACAACAGCGCATCGCACCAAGCACTGCATATTGCATCGCCCTGAGCTTGGTGTGCGATGATAAAATTCATCCCTTATTTCAAATAGAAATGGCCACAGTGGTGCACCGCACCTTGCATTGCCCCCCGCACCAACCATTGCACTGAGCCTAGCACTGCACACAGGAAATGAGTTGTTATTTCTTTTGTGCGGTGCGTTGGTATTATTTATAGCAACTGGAGTGATGTTCGTAAATTTAACGGTTTTTTTAAATAATTTTTTAAAGCAGAGTGCCTTGAACACAGTTAAATCGAATGAAATTCGCAGATTCAACGGTTTATTTAATAAAATTTTAAAGTATGGTGCCATGCGCATATATTCATAAAACCATTGTCGGTCTCTTCGGAGATCTTTATACAAATGATGAAACTCACCAAAATCAATTCTCAATTCTCTTAATTTCATGCATACGGTTGTATTTAAAAAAAAAATTAAATAGGTAAAACCACCGATTTCCGGCCACATTCACACAAAATGGGATATATATAAATATTAAAACTGTATACAAGCAGTTTCTTGCCCGAATAATACTCTTATATCTCTACTCTTCTCATTCTTTCAAACTCAAATATTCTTTGTCTCCAAGTCTCATAGGGATGAGTCATTTTAACACGATATGTCAAGCGCGAATCAGCGCGGCTGTGAAATTTATCTAATTTTGCTAGTGAGAGTGAGCATATTTAATAAGGTAAGCACTAAATATCTTGTTTTATAGTATATAGTTGATGTCTAGATTTAAAAAATAAGAAGACTTTGGAAAAAATACGGAACTATAAAGAAAATTTACTATGGCCGGTTTTAGGATACTTGCTAGACAAAAGATTCTATTTCCGGCCATCGATGGCCGGTTTTAGGATCCGTACATTTCCACGAAATCCCTTTGCCGGCCACAAATTAAAATAATGTATATACAAGTCCGGCTGAATCTGTTTTACATATAATTTAATAAATAAAAAGACAACAAATACCTATTATCGAATTATTAAAATTTATTTTTATTGTAATGTGGATTATTCAACATCGAGGGCTAAAAAGTCTTTAATCTATTCCGGGGAAAGTTTAAAGGAGGCGATGTTTGAAATACGTATTGGAAAACTTTCAATCAGAGCAGCTAGTTCCAAGTATGGGGCTCCTCGTAGCACCTTGCAGGACAAATTGAAAGGCATATTACCCGAAACCATTGGAAAACGTGGAGTGGATACCATTTTGACAACAATAGAAGAAGAAAAATTGGTTCAATGGTGCATTTCGCTGTGTAAATGCGCACTACCGATAAAAAGAAATGATCTCCTAAATAGCGTCCAAAAAATTGTACTTGAGGACGGGCGATCTACGCCTTTTAAAAATGGACGTCCTGGTAAAAAATGGTTCCATCTATTCCTTAAACGTCATCCCAACATAGTTCACCGTACTGCAGAGGGTATAAGTAAGGGCCGAGCGATCATTACAGAAGAAATAATAAAAAAATGGTTCAAAGAGCTACGAGAATACCTCAAAGAAATAAATTTAGAAGACATTTTTGAAGATCCTCGGCGCATTTTAAACGGTGATGAAACGAGCTTTAATTTATGTCCTAAGACTGCTAAAGTTTTAGCCCCCAAAGGCTCCAAAAATGTCTACCATATAAATCCAGGAAACGAAAAAGAGACCATAACAGTTCTATTAGTGTTCACTGCAAGTGGAGAAACAGTGGTTCCAATGGTTGTCTTCCCCTACATTCGTCCACCGAGAGAAATTGTTAATAGCATGCCTCCTAACTGGTTTTTGGGGTGGTCAGAATCTGGTTGGATGGTAAGCGAAGTATTCTTCGAGTATATTGCCAACGGGGTGAATACTTGGCTTGATGACCACAACATAAAAAACCAGTACCACTTTTTGTAGATGGGCACAAGTCCCATTTGTCCTAATTAGTTTTTTTCCTCCATTATTAGTAAATTCTCTTTCGCTATAATTTGTCATCGCATAAAATTTATTTACTCCACACTATTTCCCGATATTATACAATAATTTTGTAGTTAGAGTCTAATGCTAGTTTTCTTCTTCTCTTCTGACGTAATCATTTTCTAATTAGGCTTAGTTTTATTCTATTCTAATTATTCAATTTTTTTTTATTTTATCTATAATATAAGTTTGTGTAACTTGGCGTATCTCGAGTTCAAAATTAATAAATTGGAGAATTGATTCCAAAACTCAATTTTCATGTTTACCAATCAACATTTTCTTCAGAATTGTAATCTGGATCAAACACCATTTGCTGATTCTTTTGCTGATATACTACCTCTGATCACTACTAAGTCTGAAGTAGAGTGGAAGAAATCCTGATTAATGAAATAACTTAAGTAAATTATTACACTAAGTATACTATAAGCGGCAAGGAAAAATGATACGACACTCCTACAATTTTTCGATTTTCTGAACTGATGAGTTTATTCGCAGCCTCTAAAATTATAAAGAAGTACGTGGCATTTACCAAACGTGGCGTTGATAGTCGATCAAAATTTAAAATGATCTGTGCAAAAAAATTTACCAATTTTTGTTGTCGTTCGATATGATGAACAACATTAGTTTTTTTAAGTGAAACATGAACGAAGCAGTTACAGCTGCAATTTTGAACACATGTAGTAGTTGGTTTTTATTTTCACCTTATCATGATTGGAGGTGAGAGTTGGGAGAATTCACTCGGGACTTTCTACCAAAAGAGAATATTTACTAAAGCCGAACTAAATATTGGAACTGATGTCACATTGTTCGAATATTTTCTACTTCTACTTCCTGTACTACGGACTTAAAATTTATTTGCAATCTATTACCATTAACTATAAGCAGAAAAAAAGCAATCCTAAATTTCATCTCCAAATTTTCCTTTTCTAAATTTTCTTGAATAGGTTCGAATCCCATCTTATATTGATCGAAGTAATTATTCCTTTGAAGTTTAAGTGTGCCGAAAATAATACAAAAATGGAAACAATTTCCAAGCAAGCCATTCTCTTGTATCCATCTTTCCGCTAACTATCCCTTAACCAAGTGTCTCCATAGCTACCAGAGACAACGACGGCAGCGAAGAAATAAAAACTTTTATTTAATCGAATTAATTGCAATTGAAGCTAGCTGTTTTTTTCGCAAATTATTACATGTGTAAAACTTTGAAGACATCCACATCTACATGTCAATGAATTTTGTGCAAGTTACATATGTAGTTGCCTCCAATGAAGATGCTAGCAAAATTGTAGAGGATGGGGGAGGTGACTTGATATTTATGTAGATCAGTTTGGGGTGATTTTAGTGCAAATGAAATTTTTGGAAAACGATAACAAAAAAATATTACGATAGTTTATTTCCTATTGAGTATCGCCATTGTGTTGTTGGAAAAAATCTCAAGGATCAGATATAGTCACATGACATTTACTTCACCAGAGAACGTGCATGGACAGAATCTTATTTAAGGTTTTTGTACGAAGCGTGAAGTACAGGTGGAAAGTATAGAAAATAAAAAAAGAAATGTCTAGTTGTTGTCAATATACCCACCATCCACATTTCAGACCAGTATTAACAAAACTTTTGGTATTCATAACCCCTAAGCACTTTCAGTCGCTTGTTGTACATCATTTGCTGCTTCCAAAACATATACTCCTACTGTGGATCGGGTATGCGGAGCACCCTCCAATGCGTAGATAGCTTTCCGTAATAATCTGTTTCAAGTACCTCTTTAAGTATATGTAAATCCAATAGCATGACATAAATTGGTAACGTAGGTATCCTGAAAAGAGAATATCGTTCAGGTGTTGATAGGAAAACAGGAGGCAACTTGCCTGGCCGCCCTTACTCTGTGTGGGCTAAAGAAAAGCGATAAGAGAATAGAAATGGATATTATTGTGGGGTATAGATGCTGTATTTGGTGCGGTATCCAGATACCCACTGTGATTGCAGACTTGCAGCTTTTTATTCACCTCTCCTTTATCTGTGAAATGCGGAAAGTAATTTATTATCCTTATCGGAGGTTTTTGTTGCCTTTTTCAAATCAGACTGGAAC
Organism: Dioctria linearis; assembly: GCA_963930735.1. Lineage (NCBI taxonomy): Eukaryota > Metazoa > Arthropoda > Insecta > Diptera > Asilidae > Dioctria > Dioctria linearis. The sequence continues at coordinate 134,462,325 of OZ005744.1, read as the reverse complement.
AGGATTGTTTATAAATCAAAAAGAACTTTGTTTGGACCCAAGATTAGAGATCTATGAGTAAACCAGGTATGTTTTGTATTTAGGTAGGCAGACCTTTGCCGTAGGTTTTTTTATAGAATATATCCTCGATGTGTCTTCTTCTCCTCATTCTTTTTCTTACTTTCATTTCGGTTAAAGGAACGTGTTTCAGGATGATGGATTATCTAGTTGTTTTCACATCAATTTTGCATGCTTGGAATAGTTCAATTTACTGCTTACTAGAGAGTGTTCCGAAGTACCCCGTTTACGTGTATACTCCCCTGAATTCGTAAAATATTATGTCGCTGGCCAATATTTAATATTCTGATGGGTGCTCGAGAAAAAGAAGAGAAGAAAATAGGGTGAAAAGAAAGCATCCTTATATCGTAAAAGTATATGAAAGAAATTGTAAGAGTGATTCAAATTAATTCTGTGACTTGACCAGTGCTATCTTCGTCAACATCTTGAGAGAGAAACTTTCGTCCTTCTTACTTTAAATATGTCATTTCAGGAATTGTTATATGAAAGGACCATGAACTTCAATGCCGCAAATAATATCTACTCTGATGATGTGGAGAATAATTGAGTCCGACTGCCAGTCAGCCATCCAGCCAACACATCTAAATGACAGGACTAATAGCTTCCTGGTTTTTTTCGATTTTATGGTATTCAGCAATCCATAGAGTACACCGTTTCCTGAAGGGACTTTTATATTATTCTACTGGCGTGTCCTATTGCTTTTGAGGACCTTTTTAAGCCTTCACATAGAAACCCTTGGATATGCTCTAAAAGCACAATGAAATTATTCCTGTGTTCTTTTCCAGAATAAACTTAAGGAAAAAAAATATTTTCAGCCGTTCAAGGTAGTCTATACGGGAAGGAAAATTAATTCACTTTTCGTTGTTTGTTCCATAGAAATGGGAATTATTCAATTCTTCGCACCTGCACAAGGTCGTATTGTCGTGTTTAGGGCTTGGAAAGTGAAAATATGGAGTGGCGTCTTTTATTAGGCAGGTAGTATTTGAAAAGTCTTCAAAGGGAGAACAAATATCGTGACTAACTGGCATTAGCTGCAAGTTATAATGTCGACAATTAATAAAGTACGGATAATGACAGATACGATTTCCAGATATCAGAGAAAGACAAACCGTTTGGAATTTCTAGTATTTTTATTGTTTTGGGCTGGTGAAAATACATTTTTTAAGTGCAATTCCAGCATATTAATGTCAATCAAGATTTTGGTGTACATATATAGTTACAGTTTGATCTGACTATCGTCCATCCTTTGTAGTTTTTCGTATTTACCTGATTCCAATTTATACAGAAATTACGGTAAATCGCAATTATTATTATTATTAAAAAGTTGTTGAAATAATTTAGCGACTTTTGTTATACGCTAAGAGCATTCGGAATTGCCTTCATTATTCCCCCTCTACAATGTAAAACTCGTTTTTTTCCTAATATTCTCTTTCTTTTTCATTTGAAGAGCTATGCTTGCATGAGTGCAAAGTTATGTGTATTAACTAGTCTATCAGCAGAAACTAAGTGTGTAGTACCACATGTTAGAAAGCCTTGAGAGATATAAACGAGCTTTGAATAAGACAAATACACTCAACTACTTACTCCTACTCCTTTGACTGATTTTTGTTCATATAGTAAATCATAACAAAAAATTAAATATCCTTACTGATTTTTCGAAGGTTTGTAAAGAAACGAACACAAATAGCCGTACGAATATTGCGCTATGTCCTCTGACAGCTAACAGCTATCTAATTTGGCAGCTAAGTACAACTTTCATATCTCCTGTTTTATACGTTTTTCAGAAAAACAATTTCGTTTTAAAATGCAGTGTGGAAGAGGCATACATAAAGAACTAGTCACCAGTGCGTCTATTGCCTGAAGGGGAAAAATATACTGAGACTTTTTCTTGGTTCAAAGACACGTATCAGGAAAAAGTGTAACTTTCATTTTCACGGTTGTATTTTGGATATTAGCACAACTTTCAAAGAAATCCTGAAAAATTATTAAATTAATATATATTGGAAGACTAACATTAGAGAGACAATTAACTAGATTTCGAACAGGAATATAATCATTCCAATCACAACTTCAATCCCCATTAAACTTCTAGAAATAAATATTTTTGAGAAGAAAGTCAACTATGGATATCTGAAGGACCGGAGAAAGAAAGGCTTGCCCAGGAAGCACAGGTATAATTTCAATTTATAAATTCTCAACACCTTTTGAAACTTTTTCATTATTCGAGTGACGTTAAAATGTGCATGAAAACTACTTTGCTGCGCGTGTTTAATAGCCAAAGCACATAGTATACCTTGCGCGTATCATAAAAATTGTGTTATGCCTTTGTTTTTTTTTTTTTTTGTAAACCTGAAGGGGAATTTAGGGTTCCATACCAAAAGGGTAACAATGGGGACCCTATTACTAAGCCTTCGCTGTCCGTCCGCCACTAGGTTGTATCTCTTTAATCGTAACAGGTACATAGTTGAAATTTTCACAGAGTGTGTATTTCTATTGCCGCTATAACAACAAATAATAAAAATAGAATAAAATTAAAGGGGGAGTTTTTTTTTCTCGTTTTATTCTCATTCATTATTATTATCATAAGTAGGCATTTTTTTTTCAAATGACAGCATTCTTTTTTCACATGACGCCTACTCTCATTTGAAAAATAAAATAAAAAGTACATAGTGTTAAATTTTGTATAATGGTACGGAACCCTTCATGCGCGAGTCCGACTCGCACTTGGCCAATTTTTATTTATACTTAGAAACTAGAAAAGAACTTTTTTCCTATTAATAGTTATTCAACTTTCAATTTTAGTAATGCCATCAGAAACCAGAGGTACGCTGGTGCAGCAATAAAGTAAATAATCAAGTAGTGCGTAGTTCTTGGAAAAAAAGGGATCTCGGGAAAGAAAAGTATTTCCTTAAATTCCTTACTAAGAAATTAGTACGAGAATTCTGAAAGACGCATTATGTAGTTCCGAGGAATTCTTGTACATGAATGATGTTGCTGGATACAATTGGCGGTACGTACGTAGTTTAAAATTGTGCATGCCAGAGATAGGTTTTAGCCTCCGCAATACCTTAAGCAATTACAGTAGTGACTGGTGAAAGAGTGAATAAGTGAGTAAAGTTTGAGTTCATGTGTGAAAAGTCTGGGTAATCCTAAACAGACTAATCGGTATCATAACATGGATTATCTGGTAACCTACTTGATAGATTATTAATTATGTTTTCTCCGGATGACCATGATTCACATTATGGGTTAGGATGGTTTATATGTGTTTTTGAATTTTAGCGTACGATTTAAGTTTTGAGGCCGATCGCGGTGGTGTGGCGATAGCGATAACGATAGCGATAATCATAGGGATAAACTAGTGACACAATTCCTTTCACACCAACGCGATAGATCACAGCGATAGTTACATGCATATGCTTGAATCAAATAAAGACAATTGGTAAAAATCTAAATATAGGACAAACTAGAGTTTTCCAATTGTATAGGCTAGTATCGATGGTTAACATGGTACGGTTATGTGTCCATTCAATCTGCACTAGCTCCGCTTATACTGGGTCGATTTTTTCTTTGATATCGAATATACATTGTTAAGTGTCGACGTTGAAAGATGTGCACAAAGTGGTGACACAGATGTTTTAAATGTTTCGGCTATAGGGATGAAATTTGAATACGATTTGTTCGAAGAATACTACCAAATGTTTGCCTGATCAATATCAAAGAACACCTCAGACCTCGATTGTTGAATAAGGATTCTCTATAAAATATAACTTGATGCGTCGCATCAAGGTATGCTCGACAAAAACCTCAGAAAGATCAGTAGAACACTTAAATTTACACAACCTTGCAAGTAGATACTTGAAAACGCGTTTGGAATTTCGCGCAAATTGGAGAATTTGTATCGATCCTGGAACAACTATTAACAAAGCCCCATAAGCTCTTCATATTTTTTTACAAACAACACATGTGAACGATAATTATTACGCTTAACATTTGGAGCTCTCTTAATCAAAAGTGGGGGGTTTGATAAATTTTAAAGTTAATGGAACAAGACCAACGGAAGAAATGTTTCAATCCAACAACGGTTTTGCACATGCCCCATAACCTGCGTACGTAAAGTTAGCACCATAATTTGTCGGGACATTTTTTTTAAGGGAAAGTGGATGTGGTGCTAAGTTTACGTCAAGTTACCACCACCTTTAGTGTTCTTTAGAAAAAAGGACACCACAAATTTATGTTTTTCAAGAAACGACAAATTATAAGATGTGAAATTTTCCAATCTGATAAGGTTTGGTCGAGTTCTAATGAGTTCCGGTGCTAACTTGACCTCAACTTAGCACCACATCCAGCTTCCTTTAGAAAAAAGGACACGACATAGTTATGATTTTCATGAAAAATTAACGACAAATTATGAGACAGTTCCGGGTTAAGTCGGACAATCTTGCGGTGCTAACTAACGTACGTCTATAACCTCACTTCGTTTATCACTTCCCACTTGTATTCTAGGGAAGGACACAAGAAATCAACTCTGGTCGCGGTGTCCGCAGGGTCGCAGGGGCCAAGTCACGAATACTCTTAACCTAACCGAACCTGTATTCATCTCCTTGGCAATATCAACCCCAATGTCCTTTTTCTTACAACTGTTGTAATCCTTTTTGTATTCCTTTATACCATTTTAATTCATTTTTCAACACACGCTTGAATTTGCACTATCCATTTTGATCTCAAAGCTCGCGATAGATGACTAAAATTGTGCATGCTGCGTTAGACATGTGAATCGCTGGTCGAACGCTGCAGAAATTCTTTGTATCGCTGTGATCTATCGCGTTGGTGTGAGCGCTTACATTCAAAATTATGTGTAGCGTTCTATTGCTATCGGTTTGTTATCGCTATCGTTACATTATCGCAATCGCTATCGCGGCGGTGTGAATCGGCCTTTGGTCTCTGAGAGATGTTCTCACTTGTATCTTTCTACATTTTAATTACAGATCGTGATGGTGTGCGGGGACGTGCAGGGTTCGGTAGTTGTTCATCGCAGATATTATTTCTATTACATGTCTACTTGTTCTTATGAATAAAGTGATTGCCATCAGCTAACGTGATTTCTCTTGAAATATATTGAAATAAACAAATTTCTCCTTTTAATAGTAACATGAAAATGTTGGTGATCATGTCGTTTAAGTTGTTTGTAGCGTAATATGGCTCTTGTACAACTTCTATACAAATAAGAACTGCATAGCAATTTCAATGCTTATGTCATAGGTAGACAACCTGGGATCGTTATGATTTTTAATGAAATTAATTTTTATGAGTTATTTTTCTTGTATAAATCTATAATTTTCGCTCTTTGCTATCTTCTTCGAAATTGAAAAAAAAATATCTAAAATCATTTTTCGTGTTGAAACTTTTCACAAAAATAGGAAACTATTTTATTGCGATAATTCCAAAGATAAACCTTTAACATTTGTCACAAGTTAATGTTAATTTTAATGTCTTTATTCCTTGCGTATAAATTACATTATTATATTTATTATTGCAATCCTAATTTTTATACAAATGAAATCATAGGGTGCATTAAGTTTTCCATTTCGTTTCTAACGCACAGAATTAATGCCAGTGGAGCACAATAGGGCTGGATACCCATTCTTAATATTAAAAGTTATTTTGATTGTTGTGTGTCTGTCCGTCCGTCCGTTATTCCGGCCGTCCTCATAATAATTCGAAAACAAGTGCACTTAGAAAGCTGAAATTTCGCACGGGCTTTAAAACAATAATAATACGTTCGAAAATGGGACAAGTGGGGTAACTCCAGCGTGTGGTTGTCAAACAAAAATTTCGTTTTTCACACACTGCCTGAGAGCGCGTTAACGTAGAGACATTTTGTACACACCATTCTCATAGAAATAGTAATTAGATTTCAAAATAGACTAAATCGAACAATCCCTTCCTGGTGTTGCCATATAAAAATTTACGGTTTGTAAGGTAAACTTTTCTTGGTGTGGCATATCAAAATTTAGGTTTTTACGTATACAGTGAAAACGATCAGTCCTAGACGTTTTTATTGTACCGAAAAGTTCTTCACAATATGATATCCTTTGCAATTGGTTATAATCATTTTTACTGTCCGACGAACCGTGTTAGAATTAATGCGAAAAATCACTTCACAATCAGACTTGCACAGAGGGTGACCATACGAAATCATATATGGTGAGCATTCATCTACGGTATCATAAGAATTGGTCTTGGACCAACTTTAGCTTTTTTAAGTGTTTAATTATAGATACCGTAAGCATGCATAAGTTATAAATTTGGAATGTTCGTAGAAAATAGCAAAGGCAATATTCAAGCTTTTTTTTATGCGAATTTATTAGCTTTCCCGCCTTATCAGTGCCATATTATGTTTCGTTACTTTATATGTTTTCAAGGTGATATTTGGATTCTTTGAAGTTGAGATTACAACATATGTATCCGTTTTTACTTATGCTATAGAGTACAAGCCGGGAAAATTGGAAGTATTATAAGTGACCTGTTTTGTGCGGAATACCCCAAGGAACAGATCTAGGTTCTATGCTACTCCTTGTATATGAAGGCCCGAAAAATAAATAGAAAGTGTAGTATGTCAATTGATTCTTCGTAGAATAGTTGCTTGGAGTGTTGGAGTGTAGTTCCTCAAATGTTCACAAGTCATGACATTTTGTGATCAAATGCTGCAGTTATCGAACCCTAAGATTGAGTTCTCGATAACTACAATGCAAATTTGTTTTCTTATCCTTAATTCTGTAAAGTTTTTCAGAAAGGATACTTCTTTATTTCATAATCTATTATTATTAAATGTGACACCAACTCATTGGCGTAATTAGCATTTGCGGGGCAAATGCAAAAAACGATGGAGCCCCCACCCCCTCCCTCAACCGTGCCTTTGAAAACGAATATTGACCAGCGCCCTTTGGACGCTAGTCGGCAGTAGACACCTGAAAACTGGGTGGGTTTTTTTCAGACCTGTAAAGTACTTAAGTACATTGGTACTTAAGTACTAGTAACAGTACCAGTACTTGGACTTGTACTTGAAAAATTTTAAAGTACCAGTACCGGGACTTGTACTTGAAAAATTTTAAAGTACCAGTACCGGGACTTGTACTTGAAATTTGTTTAAGTACCAGTACCGGGACTTATACTTGTACTTAAAATATTTCATGTCCAGGTACTGGTACTGTACTGGTACTTGTACTTGGAATTTTACAGGTCTAATTTTATTATAAGTAAATTAAAACTGAAACTGCAATTATTTTTTTATTTATACAGGAAACAATATAGAACCTGTAGTAGAAAATCATTAAGTTAATTTTAAATACCAACATAGCTTACTACGTCGCATATAATTGCGCGACACTTTTAGAAGGTCGTCCTTCGATATTTAGCGCTCACGAAGTCATCGATGAATTTCGAGACATCCATCCGTTTTATTTTTCCGCCTCTATGCTAAGTAATGCTAATAACGGTAGCCCATAGAATTCCCCGGCCGTACTATTTTAACACACAGCAGAAAACTTTTTGAACTAAGAAACCAAAGGCCCCTCGCTACTGCATTGGTTGCATTGGCATAGCTGCGCCATTCCCCAAACGATTTTTTAAAATGAACAAAAATTTCTTCAATATCTGCTTCTCTTTAAAAGCTAAAATTTTTATGTTATATGAAATATCTTACAATTACAGCTCTTGTGAGCGTTAGCATAAGGGTACAGAAGTTCGTCAGGATAGACAGACGACAATCAGTGCCCTCACGAGGCAGAATATAATATATTCAGTACCAATAGTACCAGGTCAGTGCATGCTTGACATTGGATTTACTGGTCGAAGCGAGACCTATCTAAAGTCTCTACCGATCTTTGGGTCATGGCACCTGGTTGATTTAGCGCAATTCCACGACGAAAGCCAATCTTCTAAGCATACATTAATAGGCGACCATCCTTCGACTCCTCGGATGCTGTATGCAATTATCCAATACGAAGTACTCTTCAGTTCAAAGAAGAATGTCCGACTAAACCATGCAGACTCAGTCACAATCACAATGATGCTCTTATCAGGTGGCCTTTTACATGTTGAGGTGAATAGCACTACTATAGCAGCACTATCCGGGGCTCCTCAACGCCGTACCACCAAGTTAGCAATGTCGGCTATCCAATTGGTATGCCTGCATAATCTATGGCTACTCCCAGTGGATCTTCATGCAAATCGTTTTACGGGAATTGTTACCCCGTTCGGGCTTAATCATTTTAGCGCATAGGTGACAGCAGTGGAACACCAACAGGTTATGATCTGCCCCTTAAGTTAGGAGAGGCGTGAGACTACAGCCAGTAATCTTTAGCTTACCAATGTACTAATTCCAAGTCAAGACTACTAGGTCGTACACGTACAAGCTTCACTATGGACACGCACTCATATCACAAATCAGACTGCGTCAGCCGTCAGCACGAAAGACAGAGCAATATATACGGCTTTTCGCTTATATCCCCCTTGCACTTCACTCACTCCTTTTGTACTGCCTCCATAAAGATACAATAGTGGTGGAAACTATAAATATATTACGGAGATATTTTAAGCTTAATACTTGTATATAAAAAATGTAATAACAAGACACTGCACGTTGGGTTTCAACTACTATATTCAGTTACTACTCAATTTTCTTATTGTAGGGATATTCCTAAATTAGCGTTCATAATACTTTTGGAAGTTGAGGCTTTTTTATTCCATTTTCCAGCTCTAAAACCCTAGAATTTAAAGAAATTATTAATATTCAGCAGCCCAAACATTTTGTAAATTAACTTGGCTGCAAAATCGTAAAAAAAATCTAAAAACTTATTTAAAATTTTTAACGAAAATTTTCAAACGAAGAGAAATGACAAAAGAATAAAATCAGGATAAACACAAGGATTGATGCAACCAATCCAACCTACTAACTTAAGGACTTTTTCAACACGAACCAATCTCATTTCTCTGTGGTAGTCTAGTCTAGTTTGTGATTCTAAAAGGTGCGAGTTGTACCAGAGGCGGAAACTCAATCAAATAATCAAAAATATCACTGCGAATAAATTATACTCAAATATAGGAACTAAAAGCAAAACATAAAGGTTGTCAGAAAATTTCGTCAAAGCCAACAATGTTCGGCTTGATTGTGTTCGTGCCTTTACTCCGAGAGCTTTGCACGTACGACGAACGTCAGTCCCCAATTAACCACAAAAGTGGTTAATTTATGCGGTCCAGATGAGGTGGAATCCAATCCGCAACGCAGTCAGTATACCCCTCCAGCCTTATATGTATGTCGAGTACATGCGGGGTAATTTAATAAGCGCAAATTGTAACCTGATGGTGATGATGGTAATGTCTATGTTGGCCGACCGACTACCATGATTGCCACAAAATTTTTGTTGTTAACGCAAGCAAACGCACCTGATTGGTTAAATTGACAATTTTTACGACCAATCGAATGGGAAGCGTTAACCAGGAAAGTTGCACAGAAAAGCGAATTTTAATGCGGTTGTTGTGTTCCACTATGCTCAAGCATCATTTGTTGTTCATAGTCAGCTCCAAGTGATGGTGGTGGTGGATCCCTGATGAGTATAAATCAGCATAAAAAAGAGTCTATAAGAGTGAAGCAGCCAGCTTTTTCCCCAACTGCAACCAGCAAGAATAATATAGAAGAAAAAAAACAATTCTCCCGAAGGAATATATAAATGCGATATCTATCCCTCTTAGGATGTTCCGGGTTTAGGATGCTCTAGCCAGCCATTTGCAGATCATAAAGTCAAGGAATTTGCTGGTCTGGCTTAAGGCAATATGCTCCTGTAAATTACGGCACATTCCTGGAAATTAGTTTGCATTTATTCCCGAAGATTAATTCTTATTGGATTAGGCGTTTATTATAACAGACACCGAAGAGGTTGATGGTATCTCAGTGGTTTCATGACGAACGGTTATTTTGTAGGCAACGACCACCCATAAAAGTCGAAAGGAACAGAAGTCCACAATGTCCACAATGGGGCAAGAGGCAAGTGTTGTGCATACATATCTACAACGATACAAATATATATATATATACATTTGCAGTTCCGTCAAGGGCTTAAATTGTGGAACAAGAATGATTAGGCAAACGATATCTATCTAATTATAGATGTCGGCAAGGGCGTGGTTGAATTAATGGAATAGATTTGTCCCAAGGGAAACCTTTCGTTATCTTCAAGATCAACACAAATTAGTCAGAACTCTAGGACTTATAGGTATGTATAATAGTTGGAGGACAATATATGTTTAATTTGTACGTTCTAAACAACTGATGACATATGTTCTGTATATGTAAATGACCATTATAAAGTAAGTACCGGATATGAAGATGTCAGAAGCCGACAGCAAGACAAAAAAAAACAATTTGAACCTTTTATAAAACATTTTTTCGGAAATTTTTCTTCCAAATCTCTAAAAGAGTTATTCACAGATCTAAAACTGTGAAATTATTATTAAAAGCATTCACGAATCACCGATCCAAAATAATTGTGTTTATCACTACCTTTCCAAGGTCCAGATGTGTGTGCGTTGAGCTCTTTTACGTCATAAATTTATTTAAAATTTAAATTTGAATGGAATTTTTCGTGCTGTGAATGATGACGGAACCATCAGAGCGATTGAATACTGCTCATCAGGTATTAATGGCGCATAAATTACTGAAAAGAGATCCTCTAAACTGACTGTAGGATGATATGGCGGAATCCCTCATAGGACTTGTCCTAATTGAAAAGTTTTTTCTAATAAAGTGATGGATTGCTGATGATGGATGGATGGATGCGGATGGTGTGTATACATCGATGATGGGATCCCACAACGGCATGACGCTGCAATTTTCAAGTATTTTGCAAATTCTGTAAGGTTAATATCTGATGTTCGTCCGCAGTTTTTGATGTATAAGCAGCTTACGTAGTTCGGTGGTGGTTTCTTAAAAAGGAAGGAATTATACGAATCTATAGCAGGGATGGCAAAGGTTCAGCGATAAGACTTAACTGGTTCATTCTTGTTTACTCAGGTGAAAAGCTATAGTTTGAAAATAAATTTGAAATTGGAGCTAGAAACTATTTTCATTTTCAATTTCAATTCAAAATTAACAAAGCTATACACCCATCCAGGTGCCTAATACTTGTGCTTTGAATTGGAGGTTGTTACGTATTTGGGTTCTTACAAGAATGTAGGAATCGCAAACGAACTTCTAAACTTCTTATAATTTTTGAAAACTGAGTGCAGTGATTGGCCTAAAGCATTTTATTTGCACTCGAAGAAATTTAAATCCATGTGATCAGGACTCTTTTGTTATGGACGAATCACTCAAGGTACATCAACCTTGGCTGGTACGACGATGGTATAAACGGTTCTGTGTACCGCTATACCCTAGATTTAGGTATATTGCACCAAAGTGCCCTATTGCAGACCTTCCAAAGTCAAAGTGCTTAAAAACCTTGGCTTATATGTCGTATAGTACAGTTCCTTGTACTGCTGCACGTTTCAGCTGTTGCTTAACAAAAACTATGCCACACAAAAAATCAAATGAAAATATACTTTACTCTTCACCGTATTGAACAACAATAATAATTTATTCACAAAATCACATTTTTAAATATTATTTCCTAAGGCTAGATATAAATTATAAAATGCTACTTCATCAAAAGAGTGAACATAAAATTTCTCATGAGCCAAAATCGAGAAAAACAAAAGTGTCCAGTTACGTCTGGGTGTAATGTGAACACTCTTGAATTCGCATTCTTTGTGTAAGCTAGAGATACATGCAACACGAATTTTATTTTTGCAAATAATTTTGTACGTTAGCGAATTTTGAGTCATGGTAATTTTCCATTTTTGTTGTAAATAAACACCATGTTTAAACGAAAATCGAGAAGAACTGCTTTTTTATAACTGAGTTGTGAGCTCTTGTTCATTGCAGTATTTCCTCTGAACTGATCGCTGCGATAAATTCTATTTCTCCTTAATTTCTATTACTACTTGTGGGATTTCCTAAAAGACCGTACAACATTAACGAATAGAAAAACTATCCACCTCTTTTGAGTACCGCGACAATAGGGCTATGGATACATTGAAATTGTTGTTGGCCTAGATTAAGAATGAGCGAAACTCCCACTTAATCCATTAAAAGCTATCCTAAAAGGCTGGAAGAAAGCAGGAAAATTTTTATATTGCAATGCACTGTAATGGCTACGGCATGCAAAAATGAAAATTCGCAAATACGCAAAAGGGACTTCCCTCGTCTTTTCTTATTCGGTAATTTTTCTTTATTGTATTACCTATGCAAGATTGACTTAATTAATATACCAGTCTGCCACTTCTGGTAGGATGGCATGAAATATTGAAGAATTTGTACTGCACAGTAAATTCATGATAGAGGTTTCATCATATCTAGCACGCACTCCATTCTCAAATCCATGTGTTGGACCTTTATTCGACAGTAATTTAGACCTGTTATAAACTAAATACGGATATTTACAATAGAATAAATCTTCCAGATCCCAATAAATGTACATCTCTAAATATATAGTTTACAAAGTCGTGTTAACATTCATGATGAAGCACGGAGTGTACGAAGCTATCGTTGTTGAACGACAATTTGGTGCGCAAAGAAAAATTTTCATGAAGCATCTATTTTCACTAAAATTGTTGCTTGTGTTGAAGTGTTTTGAGTGAGAGTCTCAGCGATAAGTCACGCCCACATTGTGAGAGTGTTCGAATCGAAACCTGCCTCCTTCCATGGGAACATAACAAAGATGCATGCCATAACCAAAGTTAGAATGAGGCATATGCGAGGTTAAGAGGGGCAATATTGACTTACCTTGTCGTTCAGATATATACCTTCGGTGTAGATATAGTCGCAAGAAAATACCGCAGCGAAATCCCAGCCAAAAGTGAGGCAGCTAAAGGACTCCCGAATAGAGAGAGAGAGAAATGTTTTTCCGGTTGAGTTTCGGGTTCAAATAATTACATTTTTTAGGTTGAATGTTTCTGTTTGAAAAAAGAATCAGTGCTTAACAGAACATTTATTATTGATTTTATTCTCAAATTAAACTTTTTTTCTAAATTGCTCCCAAAATACTAAATTTGTTTTCTCTTCACAAAGCCCGGAATAGGTTTTATATATTCCAGACAAATGTTTGACAGAAATATATCAGAAAGGCACTTCTTACAACTTTTCTATTAAATGTTGCTACCGCCATTGCATAATTTTGCTTGCTGTTTAACATTTCTTTCAGCATGCGTATTTCTCCTCCCAAGAACTAGGAACTAGATATTATTTTGGTAGCGTTAGTGTTCATACATTCTCCACTACTTTATACTTCCGTTCTCAGTTATATATGAAAATCCTTTAATTATTTTATCTTTTGATTGTGCTAAAAATCCAGTTTGATCATTTCAGATTAGTCTGAATTTAGAATTTAAATGTAGCGTAGCAAATATATCTTAAATTTAAACCGAAACCCATAAAATTCTGCTTAACTGTCCTGCTCATTTTGCAACTTAATGCCGAATTCACAAAGCAGAGTGGAGTAGATTTGATCTTTGAGTCCAAAACGACTCAGTTCACAATGCAGCGCAGAGTGAATTTCAAACTTTGAAATTAATATAAAAAATCGCCATAAAAACACCAAATCAAGAATGAATTTTCAAATTAATATAACAAAACGCAATAACAACTACAAATCAACAAACAAGCAAACGTCTGTCATTTTCAAAACAATGAATTTGAAAAAGGACTCACCTGCTGGCATCATCATATTTCTTCAAAACTAGCTAAAAATTAACGTATACTTTGTTTGGTTTTTAAATCATTAAGTTTGCAAAAATACCTCTCGTTTTTTATTAGCGTTCATAAAAAAATATTATATCATAAAATGACATGAAAACATGTTAGTTATGATAAAAAGAAGTATGGAGCATTTTTCACACCATCTGCATGCTACTAGCTCGAAATTCTAGTTTTAAGCTTTCGGAAATCGTAGCGCGAAAATAGAATAGAACCTATTTTCATGCCTTTACCACTCTGCTCTGTTCTGAGCCATACAGAGATGGCTATGTGAACTACTGCATATGAAAACAAGGATACCAGTAGCCACTCTACGCCACTCTACTCCGCTCTGCATTGTGAATTCGGCATTATAGCTGCGTTACACATAAGGTAAATTTAACTGAGCATTTAAATTTGATTGCTTTTACTCCGTGTGTCACCAAATACCCTGAGTATTTAGAAAATAACTTGAAAAGCGAGCGCGTAATTTCAGCGTATTCTGTAACCCCAAAAATTGCTGCAATTATGCTGATAACAGCGCCAACTTGTTGCCACTAAAATTATTAAATTCGCGATCCAGGATTCCGGTGAGGGATGGGGGGGGGGGGGGGGCGGAACTATGGTTTAAAAATGGTATATGCTGAAAATGAACAAAAGTTTGAAGCCACTCGCCACCACTCGCAAATGTCAAATGCACAAAATTTATCATTTAAAAGGTACGAGTCGAACAGATAAGCAAGTGGCTACCCCTACCACTCGCAACGAAGAAAGTTGCTCAAGGTTCTTTCCAACTTCGAAAAGTCAAACGAGATGTTAGATTATTCATTTTGTTTTGGTTTGTAAATGGTGGTAGTGCAAAACTTCCCAATTATCCATTTTAGTTAATTAAACTAAGGAAACGTACTTTATTCAAATTCACGAATCATAATAAATTTTATCTTGTATAGGAATTTTGAGCTTATATTTATTAAAAATAGCAGTCATAGAATAAATGCAATACATACCTTGTACTTATATAACTTCGTCGGCAACCTAAGAAAGTGTGACTTCTTTTGTTTTTTATATTATTAAACCAAGCTCAGGAGATATCCCATGAACCATGATGCAAAGCACAGCATGGCCAGAAGAAGATAAAGAAAGGAATTAGGGAACGTGAGGAGGGTGGCGATGGTGCTGATGTATGCCACCCTTGTGGCTTGCAGTGCGAGTATTACACGGACGAGTCCGGGATCAGATTAGACATTTCTTCAGAACATTGATCATGCATATGCCAATATAGGAGCGAAAGGTAACCAACATTGCGGCGGTGCTCGTATAAGCCCATATGACAAGTTTTTGCCACATCGCCAATGAGCTGAAGGCACTCTTTTTGACAATATCCAACAAAGCTAACGCTCTGCGACCAGCACCGGACTACATATGGAAATTTTATTCCATTCTAGGTCTGATGTAGGACTTGTATAAGATCGCTAGAATCGGTGGGCTGAAATATTTTTTACACCTTTTCAGAAATCCAAATATCTTGTTGCTTATTTGGCAACAGAGAAGTTGTGATCTGTTCAGATTAACATACTGCAAAAATTAATGTGATGAATGCATAAAGACGGTGTATCGACAAGCAGTGCTCCATCAAATGCAACCGGCAGGGCAAAATTATGATCTTGGGATAAAAAGATTGGACAGCTTTGGAACTTAGATGTATTGAATTCGCTGCAATTCGGTTTGCTCCAAGCGAGGATATTATCATGGTGGTTAGTCAAGGATCTAATCATGCAACCAAGTTTGACAGATGTGACATTTCCTCTGTAGTCCACAAGGGTATCAAGGGAGTAAGCGAAACCAAGGGTACTGTCATCGGCAAAACAATGGATGGAATTAAAAGTAAGGGAAAGCTTATAACTAATGAAAATTGAGAAGAAAGATGAAGAGATAACAGAGCCCTGAGGCAGATAAAACATTTCAAATTCATAAAAGAAGGGGACGAGAGAGGCCAAGTTCTTTAAGTTTGGCTATAGGGGCGGAACTCCAGACACCACTGCTCTTAAAACCGTAAGGATAAGAAAAACCATCCTGCTTAATTACTCTTTTATCAAATGTAAATCTAATTCTTTTTGTTTCCGGTTCACATACAATCACGCCAGGTTATTTTCGTTTAATTTTACAATTATTTTATATTTTTACAGGCTCGGTTTCTTCAAAAACAATTTTCTTCATTTTATCAAAATTTATCATTTGAGAATTTTTAAAGTTTAATGAAACCCCTTTAAATTTGGTGACGTACTCAAAACCACTAGTTGTTTTAATTTTCAAACTATAACATTTGGCTCCAATACTTACAAACTCTGATATGTACGCGTTTTTTCCATAACATTCCAGCTCGTTTCTGAGTCCACCTAAAAATTCAGATTTTTTCAAACGTGTTTTCATTCGTTTTTTTCATTGAAAATTACGCTATAAGTTCGCAGTATAAAACACGATTTTGGAGTGTTTCTAGTACTCCATATAATTTCATAGTGGCATAAGAGGTCGTGTATGCCCCTATAGGAATATTCACATGACCAACTACATCTAGATCTTGCTGAATATGTCGCCAGTTAACCCATAATGTATCATTATTTATTACATAAGTGGATGATAACTCAATTCCCGGACTTTCAATAAAATCAGAAAGATCTTTAAAACTGGTTACAACAGTTGATTGCATTTTGTCCACTCTTTGGGCAAATTTTCCCCACAAAGAATTAAGACATAGTTTTTCTTCGTGTCTTTGTCAGGAATTTTTTTCGATTTTTGTTTTATCTAAAAGAATATTTTCGTATTTTTCATTCTGCTGAATATACAGTTCCCTTTCATCTTCAGTATTACATGTACTAGGCCAACCGCTAGCTTCCGGTTATAGCTTTAAAAACGTCTTAACATATTCGGAGAGTAGACCTCCCTGTCCTGTTTCACGAGCATATTGAGTGTAGCTATATTGCCAAACTTTATCTCTTATTTCATACGCTTGCTTAACTGCTAGGGCAACTTCAGGAATTACCCAAGTACCTAATAACATTCTTTCAGTTTCAGTATGTGGGCATTGTTCGCTGCATGTTTTGCAAGAGGAAAATATAATTTGTTGTTTATTTTAAGAGGAAGAACAGGAATAGTAGTATTTTGTGGGGGCAAAATTCTACATTTAACAAACCCATTCATTTTTATCAAATCTTCCGCGGAAGGTACTTTACATCCCCATGTTTTAATATTTTTGGTTGCCCAACAGGATAAGGTGCATATTTATTTAGGTACGGATAGAGACTTGTAAAGTCCAAATATTTAATTTTCTCATCAGCCTTTGCTTCACAATAAACAGCAGATAGCTCAGTACGCCCTCCTGTTATAGCTTCCCGCGGATTAAGGGAAAGTACATGACTTTTTAAATCGTTATCTAAAGACTGGTTTATTTCTGGATTTTTTTTTAAAAACTGTTTGAAATAACACTCCCACATAGTTATTAATTTAAACCCTGCACGTTTGATTAGTTAGATTCTTTTACACGTGCCTTCATATCGATGATCAAGATTCTGGAATTGAAGTTTATTTGAAGTCCGCTTTTTGAAACACAGTATACAACCATGGAAGAAACATACAAAAAATTCATAAACCGTATTGGTATTCGGATTAAACCCGTCAACTTTAAAGCCACATTTTGGTAGTTTTACTTCACCATAATTTTCTACTTGTTTAAGATTGCAAATTGTGCGCAAAACAAATAATTTGCGTTGCAAAAGGTCTGTGCAAAACGCAGTAATCTACAAATTTTTCTACTATATTTTCAGATCCATTTTGATATTTAAAAATATGTTCGCGTTTGCCGCATTTGATACAGACACCATTGTCTCTAGTGTCCGAAATATAACATTCATTACAATTCTGCTGTGCTATTATTAAGTTTACATTGTGTACAAATGAATCAGGTTTGTCATGATATCGTTTGTTTTGAGTGCTTTCACAATCAAAAAATATGAAGAAACAATTTTTATTTTTATTTTTTTTTTATACCTTTATAAAACACAATTGATCTTCTGGAACGTATTTAAATCAATTCGTGCAAAACACTCACCACAAATGTGAATTTGTCGTTTAGAATAATCGACAAACTTACCACAATCTTTACAAACTTGTAAAGTTTTGCAAATAGCTTCTTTATTCAATATGTTTTTTAAGTGATTATTGTAACACACGGTACCCCTAAAGAATCTATTATATTTTCACAATTTATTATTTCTTGCACAAATAAACACGGGGGAGATACATAACAATATGTACACTGCATTTCACATTTGTGGTAAAACTTATGATCATATAAATTATCACAAAAAACACAGAGATATTTCTTATTAAAGACCCCGTTGGAGATTTAACAACAAAAAATGGTTGTCAGCTTCAGAAAAATAAAGATAAATTTTCTTATTCCGCTCAAAATGAGTTGGCCCCTGAAAAAGTATATTTCCCTTTAACGAATTATAGACCACAATTTGAAAATCTTTTAATTTTTTTTAAATTTATGTATATAGATCTGATAATAAACATCCTTTATTTTCCGCTACTCGAACTAAAGCATTCTTACACAACACTTTTGAAAGGCTAAGTTTGTTTTCAAACTTAAGTGACCATTTTTTCGGTAGGGTGATACCTTTCGATATTTCTACTGAATAACACAAACATTTTGGAAGACATAAAAAACCGCTTTGACTAACATTTGTCAGACTTGTATTGTTTTTCAAGTAAGCGGTTTCATTCGCGATGTTACTAAATTATCCTCCTCCATATGGAAAATTCACAATATTGGCTTCGACCTACAATATTTCATCCGAAAAAATACGGAGTTTGACTCAATAACATCAGAGATCAGATTTACAATCAACTTACCGTTAATCTTATCTACCGGTCTCATGCTAACCCATATCAGTTTAACTTCCGGATTATTTGGCAATGAAAGTGACAAGCCTATTTGACTTTCCTGATTGCTGTTTAAAACTAATTCTTTAATCATTTCAGAAAATGCACTTTCCATCCATTCAATTAAATTATTAATGTCTTGATGTGAGGAATATTTTAGTTGAAAAGTCATCCTTATGCCATCCATTTTAAATTTCTTGAAATGTTTATTTTCTTTAGATAATATTTTAATAAAGTCCCAACCACCTGACTGCACTATTTCACTGAGTTTGATACTAGAAGAAGGTATAGCCACATCACCCGTATTTCCTAATACGTTGGTGCTGACAGTAGACTCACAAATATACACTATGTCGGAAATTTGTGGTTTGTTTTGGCTGGATAAATGCTTACCTTTTCTAAGGTAGAAAGAGCTTCTTGAACAGAAAGGTTTTGGAAACAGTCCTTATTAGAAATTCCATATTTAAAAATAATTGTATGTACTTTTAAAATATCTTTTGTTGTTAAAGCAAAATTATTTTCAAACATTTGGTTTAATCCTGATCTTAAAAAAACATGGGAAAAACTCTTCACCCTTTTCTGCAACTAGTTCTAAAATATATAAAAGCTTATTTGTTGACATGACGCCGTTATTTTATTAATCTATTTAGGCTGGTGATACTGCTGAAAAGGTGCTGTAACAAAAAACAAAAAAACAATATATTAAAAACTAGCACTTTAATTTACTTCCAAAATTATGTCTCTTATTTTTTACTCTTGCTTTTTTTCTCTGCGCACTACCTAGGATTAATAAAACTACAGCTTTTGATTTTAAAATACGCACAAGATTTCGTGGTAAACACAACGGTTGCTTATAAAAGCTCGCTTTCAATAATACCTTTTATATACCATAGTGTCCTCTGTTTAAGTGTATGTCTTGCTTACAAAGTAATAAAATCCAATCCAAATGTTTTTTACTTTCGCTGTTGTATATAAAACGGAATTTTTCATGTATATTTAAGAGCTCTATATCAACAGTTGTTGGCTCTTAAGAAATATTCGTAACGTCAGAGTTTAAAAATAATATTATTGTAAAGCATGGTGACTCAAAAATAATAGTTTTAAAACTTTTTACGTCAATAAAATAATATGATTAACCAATTCAGGCAAACTCCACATCGGAATTGTTGACGACAATCGGAAACGACCCAGCGTATAAACTTTTCAGAGTACCAGAGCTGGAAACTGATAAGGAATATAAAATCAACTATTTCAAGTACGTGAAAACGCAGTACGGCCAGAAATTAACAGTTTACCTTGATGGTAATTCATATATTCACCTTCCAAATCGATTCTCCGAAAAAATAAAAGCGCAAAAACAGCTGGATGAAATTAACTCTATTCAAAATTATTTTATTGTTTAACGAGTAGAGACGTGGAGAACAAGTTTCTTCAGTTTTCATTCATTCAAAAATGGAAAAATGTTCATCGATTGTAATAAAAATGCTTGGCTGCTATTAACCACGTCTTTTATTTCTTCGCCTGACCTTTTTCAGATCATCGCTTCTCTCAATAACCAGCCACTTTCGCTTTCAACACAAAAAAATATAGACAACAAACTTTGCCCCCAGCAGGCCCCTCGAAGACAGAGTGTAAACAACAACTTTGCCCCCGATCGTCCCCCACGTAAACAAAGCTTTGCCCCCTATGGTTCCCCCACGGAAACAAAACCACGCCACTGAAAAAACAAGTTTAAATTGAAATTCGACCGCGAAAAATATAACCCATCTCTTGAGCAGGTACACCGCGTGTATTCTCATGTGTCCGAACATAACAACTCTACTCTCATTTTTCAGATCTATAGTATCACACGATATAAACACACCTCCATATTCTGGAAGTTGTGTCCAATTCCGCCATTTACTTTACACACAAGTGGTACAAAAGCAACTTTAGTCTCATCAACTTTCACTTTCCCGTGCGTACGCCCATATCTCATATGATTTATTCTATAGTGGGACAGGGGTCTCCTGTCCCTTACAGACGCAACGTTATTTGGTATCCAAAATGTGCATATACTACTGTCTTTGAATTATCTAGGGCAACAATTTTGGACTCGCCAAAACTACGGTTCCAACGTTCCGTAAGAAAAGTCAGCAAGTCTCAAGATGAGCGTCCAGCTCGGAACCCATATTGGAGATCGTTGATGAGATGATAAGTTACTAGATACTTCATTAATTTGGAGTTAATGATAGATTCAAAAACCTTTGAATCGAAGTGATTGCAATTGGTCGATAATTCGAGGGATCGCTACCCTCTCCTTTTTTGGGAATAGGCTGAACGTGAGCTAGTTTCCAAGCAATTGGAAATTTTCCTGTCGAATAAGACAAGTTTTCGAGTTGTTTACAGACGGACAGATAAGCCAACAAACGGACGGTCATGCAAAACCCAATTTTAGTACACAGATATTATGCGTGGGTTCCCAATCTATTTTTCTTTATCAGCAATATGCGTCACAAGCAATAGGACAAACTCAGTATTATCTATGAGATGTCAGGCTGCAAATATAATTATTAAAGATTAAATTAAAATTTAAATTATATTATTCATATCAACTAATGTATTTTGTTAAAGTGGAAAGCTGTGAGCGTACATAATACATATTAAAAAAAATCTATCAATTTATTTGTTGAATTTATTAATTACATATATTTGCTAATATAACAAATCATATTCTGACAAACAAACAAACAGTTTCATTGTTCCAGCGAAAAAATTAATAATATGATAAATTAACTTAATTTCAAATAATTATTAACAAAACTTACTGTATTACAAACAACAACTTAAGCATTATGCAAAACAATTAAGGGCAAATTTACAAATTATAATTAGGAATTGTAACTAATGAGCATTTACAATTTAATTAACCACATAATTGTTTTTCCAGATGAATTTGAAGGAATTGCTGACGTACAATAAACCATTTGTGATTTGTGCTTTTAACTAATGATTTTTTTTAAAGTGCAACAGTAAAGGTCTAAAAGAGATAATCGCGGCACTCCGTTTTGAACAGGAATTTTTTGGTTTAACCTCAATACAAAACACTGCCGACCCATGATTGATATTATAATCGTCAGAAAAACTATACTGCAACTGTGTATGGACCAGACTCCCATTGGAGGCTATTAAAATTGGATTTAGTTACAGAAAGCTAAATCTATAATAAAAGTTTATTTAAATAGCAAAATTCGGGATTCTTATCACAATGGACCACAAATGGTCTAAGTGAGGCTGATCGCAGGAGTTCGCGCGATGGCCACCACTCTAAACAAACCTAACCTAGAGTTCGTTAATTTTGATTTTTAAATATATTTTTATTATAGATTTATCTATTTGTGAATTAGTAACTATATTGAAAAGTAATCCCTAATCTGAATCGTTGAGTGGGATCGAAATGTCAGTAATTTAGGCTATACGGTATAATAATAAAAAGTTCTAGTTACTTTTCCATAAGTAGCAATAAAGAACATTTGAGAGAATCGGACCTGCTCGCATACATATAAATTTCTTTTTCATGGCTTGGGAAGTATTTCTTGAGGGTTTTGGTTGTACTGATGAAATTATTATTTATATACGAGCTTTTAAGACCTTGTTGGTAGTTAATAGATACAGAAAAGGGCAAATAACATGAAATCGGTTACACAGAGTACAGAGTAAATTAAATGGATGGCTTTATTATTCTTAACACGTGAATGCTATATAATTCATTTTCATTGTGATTTATAATGACATGAACGCTACATTCAATACTATAAAGCTTTTAATTTTTTAAATTATGGATGCCATAGCATTCATAGTAATATAGGTATCTACTAAACTCTGATATTCTGAGCAGTCGGAGATAAAATGTGACTAATAAAAATTTGAATATCACAATGAATTTAAGTCGAAATCACCTGTCCATTTTTGCAGCTCATTGAAATTTTTACAGTATGCAAACGTGTTAAGGGTGGTACAAAAAGTTGTTGTGGATAACATCTTAAAAAAATTTCGACTCTAGCGACAGAGCAGCCCTAGAACAAAGAAATGGCCGAAGTCAGTATTGGCAGTAAAATACCTCATCTACAGGTGATGTTTATGTTGAATGGATTCCGAAACAGCGCCATTTCTAAATAGCGTTGCCGGATTCTTGACCGATAACTTGGTTCATCTGCACCTGGAAGAATGCAACAATTTCAAAATGAATAGCGGAATTTAGGCATTTAAAATGACAAACACTATCGGTAAATATAACGCATTACAGCGAGATTATAAAAACATTTTCAGCAAAAACATTCATTAGTGCATCCAAAAATGACTAATTGCTAAGTCCCTAAATACATGTTACAAAAAGTACCTGCTAGTAATTATTTACATCAATACATCTGCCGAATCCCAAATGCCCTTTCAGCTGATACCACAAAACCCTGGAACGGAAAGTCTACACGCATCTGTCGGTCATACATATATGGAATTATATATAGCTTGGCAGGTGCTAATGGTAATCATGTTCATGTCATCAATTTCACATGTCAATTCCAAATAATTAAGTTTTGTATGGAAACACGAAGATAGGGCTGCCCGATTTAGTCCATCTCTGAACTTGTGGTTGCAATTTTTATGAAAAGGCCGTGTACAAAATTTGAGCTCTCCACGCCGACGACGTGTTCACGCAGTTTTCAAATATATATTGAAAAACGAAATTTTTGTATGGCAATCCTTCGACGGAGTCTCCCGATTGATCCCATTTTTGAACTTAAATTTATTGCTGTTTTTGAAAGCCCGTGTGCAAAATTTCAGCACTTTAAGTGAACGCGTTTTCGAGTTATTACGAGGCAGGCGGACATGAATGAACATGAAAAAATAAAAATAAAAAAATATAATATAAAATTTAGCTGAATAAAACATCTACTTTGATATTATTCAATTGATTAAGGGGGTTAACAATGGATGGAGCACATATCTATTTAAAACAAAAAAAAAATGCTTTGTATTTGAATTTTTTTTTTTAAATGCTTATGCTGAAATAGAGATATTAAACAAAAATCCATCAATTCCAATCGAATTAAGAGTCACTGGTAGACAGGAGCTCGGGCGCATCCAGGCCATACAACCATACAAATTACCACGTGATCTGTTTGGTCGCTGTAGGTGCGGCGGGAGAAGAGGTATGAGTAAAAGATGCCCAGAGAAATATTCCGCAAACTATAAACACTAACAGGACGCGGAACCACAGCAGCCATGGTGCCATGGTGAGAGCGTGGGGCCACCTCAATACGATTTTTTGATCTTTTTTAGACAAACAAAAAATGACACCCGTTCTGACAAAGAAAACAACAAATATTTCAAAGCATATTCCCGAAAAAAAATTAACGGAATAAGCGAAACACGATGAATTCTCTATAAAAGAATATGATGTCTTTTCCTGAATATCTATACATATGCACCATATCACATATTTCTGACGTAATGTTAGCGTTGGGCGTTTACGGTGACAGTATATGCTTTTACAATAATATAATAGTTATTCGATATATAGAAAAATCCATGCCAAAGGAAATATTTCTGACATATTGACCCATACTGGTCATAGCGAACGGTTTACTCAAATTTTGAAGTGGCCATCAAATTGACATTTTCGATTGTCGCGGCAATTCGTACTATAATGCTGCAATTATGAGTAGCAAATACAAAGAGATGCAAGCTCAAACTCTGCAGAGACATGATTTATCAGGGTTTGTATCATGTTGTGGTTATTCTCTTAATTAGGTTAGAAAGGCAGCTGCTAACTCTTGCATATTGGCTGTTCAATTCTTCGGTTTCGTTCAGAATTTATATGCATTTTTTACAGCAAGTACAGAACGATATAGAATTTTGACACCAGCAACTATGAAAAAAACAAACAATTTTAAGTCTTGAAAGAGCGTAGCGTGGCTTGTCGATGGCAATTCCGAAATGTAGTGGCGTAGCAAGGGCTTTTGGGCCGTAATGCGGACTGTACATATGTTGAGCCAATTATTCCTATGTCATTGAAATTTCAACACAGGACTCTAGTAAAAATTTTAATTAGCTTTAATATGTATTTTAACATAGGCTAGGCTAAAAAATAAAGTTAAGAATATTTACAAAACTATTTTATGAACATTCCGACTAGCAGAGTCATTTAGTTCACACTCTCAAAGTCCATTGAGTTAGTCAGGAACCCTCCTGCCGTCAGTGATTCAAGGTGTTCAGGTTTTGGAGAAGCTTGAATGAATGTAATCAATCTTGCGCATTCCAGCATAAACTCATCCCAGCCGATTTCAACAGATTGCTTGAATGGGTGCTTATTATGAGGTCCAAAAAATTTGTTGCATTTAGAAGCTCGAAACTGCTTTCAGGCTGGTTCAGCTTTTCGAATTATGTTTTTACTTCTAGGTTGTTCAAACCAAATCGGTTCGAATATATTTTGGTTTTACCGATTACTTTAAAAGGAAAAATCCTGAAAACAAAGCATCCAATTTTTAGGAAAATTAAATCTAACTTGATTACTCTTAATCAAAAAAACAGGTACACAATCTAACAAAGCCATGTATTTGTCATCTACATAACACATTGCACAAATACAATACAACAATATAGCCTCATTGAGCAGATCAAATTAAAATTCTTATCATATGATTGAAGCAATTAGATTCGTGCTAGAAACAATTGCTAAAAAAGAACATATGCAAAAATACCATGCTAAAATTGAGTTCTAAAAACAAAACAAATTCAATCAAATTACAAATTTTCCCAAAAATAGGTGCAGCATCTGACCAAAGCATGTGTTGTTATGTAGCATACAATGCATGGCACAAATACAATCAGATCAAGCATATCAATTTGCAAATCTATCATAATTATAAATACTATCGAACGGGAATTTCTTCTCTACGTGATAGAGATAACATTTTTTGCAAATATACAGAATTCAATTTAACACAGCAGCATGGGTTGCTTTAAATTTCTTGTTACTATGCATTTTTGTTCGTTGCTATGCATATTTTATCTCTGGTACCGTAAAATTACAGAATCACGGCCAATTCTTGTAATCATGCGCCTCTGCTACTCCATCATTGGTGTCGTGTGCAAGCAAGGGCTATATAAACAGCAGTTTGACTTGATTCGCTCTTTTTTGTGATTTAGCAGTGCAGTGATTAACTTGGCGATTTTATTCCTTTGTGTTCTTTCCTAGTGATTTTTCCTAGTGTGTATTTTATTACTAAATTAATTACTTGGTTTAATTGACAGCTAAAATAAAATATTCTTATTCTGGGTACCGACTGGATTAAGGAGTTGTTTTAGATAGCGATTAAATTAAAGGTTTTTTTTTTATTGTGGGTAGCGACTCCAATAAAAAATATTACTAACAATACACTTTATTTCTGGTCTCGACGCAAATAAAGAATCTTTCTTCGGGTCTCGACTGAAGTTAAGATAAATACTAACATTCACTTTAAGTCGGGTCTCGACTGTCTTAAAGAATATTATCTCGGGTCTCGACTGAGATAATATATTACTAACAAATAACTTTAACTTAATTGCGAGTCTCGACTGTAATAAAGAGTCTTATTGCGGGTCTCGACTGTAATAAGACAATTACTAACAAAACCACTTTATTGCGGGTATCGACTGTAATAAAGAGTTTTACTGCGGGTATCGACTGTAGTAAGACAATTACTAACACAAACACTTCATTGCGGGTCTCGACTGTAATAAAGATTCTTGCTGCGGGTCTCGACTGTAGTAAGGAAATCACTAACACAAATCACTTTATTGCGGGTATAGACTGTAATAAAGAGTCTTATTATGGATTTCGACTGTAATAAGACAATTCCTAACAAATCCACTCAGCCAAATAAAAGGTCAAGTAAATCAGCTGCTATATATCGAACAGGTGAGTACAAGTCAGTTGCTGCAGTTGTGTAAATCAAATTTATATATTAATCATTTAATAAACATTGGTTTCAGCTTTTTATATTACAATATATATATATATATATCTTGCAGTTGTCAAGTTTTAGTATTTATTGAACTTGAAACATTTAGTGCAGTGAATAAGCAGATAAAAACCACTAGCTTTATACCAGTGGCATAAATTTCACTACACCTTTCATTTATTACATGTACGCTCTGACTACGGGCAGTACATTTTATGGTCCTTCGTAGCCAAATTTAAAGTCTAGTGGTAAATATTATTTATCTTTCAAACATGACTTCACTTCAAAAACTTTTCGCTAACCAATTCACCTCTGCACAAATATTCCAAAAATCGTTCAATAACTACAAAAATACTGATGTAGAAAAATGAACGAGAGGACTTATTTCTGAGCGGTTAATCGCCCTAAACGAAATTTGGTCTGACTATTAGAATACGCATTATACGATTCTCCAAGCTACTCAGGCTTTAGAAGATAGCGAATTGCAAAAATACGATTATTTTGCAAAAGATCAGTTTTCAAGCGTGGAAGATAAATATTACACGTTTCGAGGTATTCTCAGAGATGCACTAGATGCATTCGAAACAAAAGTAGATTCAAAGCCAAACACGAAGAATGAATCTTCTTCGTTTCTGAAGTTACCTAGCATCACAATCCCAAAGTTCTCAGGGTTATATGAGTCATGGAGGTCGTTTCGCGATCTATTCCAGTCACTAGTGCCTACAAATTCTGCGTTATCTCCAGTGCCGAAATTGCATTATTTAATATCTAATATTTCTGGAGAAGCAGAACATTTGTTGCGTCAGCTTCCAATCTCCAATGCGAGTTACGACAACGCATGGAAGATATTGCTCAATAGGTATGACAATAAGCCAGTATTAATTAATGCTCAGCTAAAAATTCTATTCAATCTACCGAAAGCGACACACGAGTCAGCCAAGGCAATAAAAACTGTGCTAGATAAATCGTCAGAATGTATTTATGAACTCGAAGCATTGGAAGTCCCCACTCATCACTGGGATACAATCCTGATTTACATGCTAGTGCAATGTCTACCAGCGGAGACGCATCGCTTATGGGAACAAGAAGTGAATAGTACAAATGAACTTCCTGCACTAGAATCTCTAAAAGCTTGTCTAGAGACGAGATTTCGAACTCTAGAAGCAATTTCAGAAGCAAAAACCATATTCTGTAACCAAACCAGCTCAAATTCCAAGAGCATCCACTAACCTTTCATCATCTGGTGATAGATGTATAATGTGCAAAGAGCAACATCGGATATTCAAATGTCCAAAATTTATTAAACAAGACGTAGATTCAAGATTCAAAATTGTCACGTCAAAAAACTTGTGCATTTACTGCCTTTCAAAAGTCATAGCTCGAAGTTTTGCTCAAGCAAACTCACGTGCCAGCGATGTGGAAGGAAACATCATTCCTTACTCCATAGGAATAATGTAATTCCACAGGGTTTGATCAAAGCATCTGAAACCCCAGATATACAAGTTCAATCTTCACCCTCCACTTCCAATCTTCACACGCTTGACGCGAATCAGTCAGCACGAACTACACAAGCCTTGCTTGCCACAGCATTGGTGAGAGCTCCGTCAAAAAAGGGTAATATGCTTACTCAACGAGCCTTGATTGACTCAGGCTCTCAAGTCACGTTCATAACACAAGCCGCCTCACGCATTGTGAACACGTCGACACAAATCACTGGCTTAGGACAGTCAGAAGCTGCGTTTGTTAAAACCCACGCAGCAATGAACATACACCCTTATTCAACATCGAATAAAGCAACAAAAATTAATGCCCTTATCGTGAATACTATCACAGATATATTACCTCCGTCCCCCATTACAAAAAAAGGAATGGAGTCATGTACGTTATCTGCAACTCGCCGATCCATACTTTTTCAAGCCAGGAAAAATCGACCTGCTCTTAGGGGCGGATTTATACGGAGAAATCCTCTTAGAAGGATTACAAAAAGGTCCTCCAGGAACACCAATCGCGCAAAATAGCACGCTCGGTTGGATTCTTTTCGGAAGTCTAAAAAACACTTCCACAATCTCCACATCGTCTACTTTAACAGCAAACGCTCACTACGAGCATAAGTCTTCACTGGATAAACTTCAACGACGGTTTCGAGAGACCGAAAAGGTTACTCCAGGAAGAACCTTGTATAAAGAAGATCAAAATTGTGAAGGTAATCATCAAAACGCCAACGGCCAACATCAAGCTCATTTTCCCTTTATAAAAGATAGTCCCAGCTTAGGCCACTCTCCCGGCATGACTTTACGTCGATTCTGTAATCAAAAGCCCCAATAATCTTGCCAAAAGATAGTAACTTGAAAAGATTAACAAATAATTCACACGAAAATAGTACATGGTGGTCTACAATTGGTTCTGTATACATAAGACATAAATTAGTACACCCAAGAGTAGAAAAAAGGTAAATTATGCTTCGCATCAATCTACAATGGATTTAAATAACCCATTTCAAAAAAACCCATCTATGGTGTTGCAAAAACACCAACATAAATGTTCATACGTCTTTTTTGTACACAAAACAAATGGCAGTCTAAGATTGAAGCACTAAATTATAGCCCTTCAATACATTGCCATTATTCAGAAAAGTAAAGTGAATGTTAAAGGAAAAAATCTTCTTTTTTTTGCCTCCTCTTTCATTTATCTGAAATAAGACAAACATTCATTTTTTGCTTCCGTGGGAAAATTTCAATAAACTCATATTCCCCAAAAATCGAAAATGCATTGCTAACAATTGCACATATATACCTACGAACACAAAAAATCAAACAAATAAACAAAATACCCCACGAAACATTTATTTCCTCCTAATCAAATTTTTTTTCCGTCATTTTACAAAAATTTCATATCCATGCAAAAATTTTAACTTAATTAATAAAACAATAAGTAGCAAGATCTTTACATTTGAAAGACATTACAGCCTTTCAACGGGGGGCAGTATGTTCGAACCAAATCGGTTCGAATATATTTTGGTTTTACCGATTACTTTAAAAGGATTACTTAATGCGGTACAAAACACCATTCTTTGCTTCACAAGAACAGTAGTACTTCCAATCAAAGTACTCACTACCAAAGTACTCTACCAAACAAGCACAGCCACACAATTCTGCCTCTACATCTGAGGTCATAACAGATAGTTCTTTACGAACATTTTATACAAATCGCCCACGGCGCGTTACACAAGCACTGCTTGCAACAGCATTGCTAAATATTGCCTCCTCAAAGGGCGTCATATTGACATTACGGGCCTTAATAGATTCTGGGTCTCAAGTGTCATTCATTACCCAAGCAGCAGCACGCAAACTGCAATTACCTACCACACGCGTAGAAATTCAAATAACAGGCTTGGGGAACACACAAGCTACAAATGTAAAAGCCGATCAATCTTTCCATAAACCCGGAAAAATTGATATTCTTTTAGGAGCAGATGTTTACGGGGAAATTTTATTGGAGGGATTAAGAAAAGGTCCTTCAGGAACCCCTATTGCCCAAAATAGCACCCTAGGATGGATCCTATGTGGAAATTTATCTCAAGCAGACTCTATTTCGAAGGTTTCATCTTTAACAATTAATGCGCAAGCTGACCAAAACGCATCTATAGACAAAATCCTGCGAAAGTTTTGGGAAACTGAGGAAATCACTCCTCAGATACGGAAATTCTCAAACCCCGAACAAGAGTGTGAACGATTGTATCAAAACACTCACCGTCGCACTGCGAGTGGTCGCTATGAAGTATGTTAACCATTCATCGAAGAAAAACAAGTGCTAGGGGATTCCCGAAATATGGCCCTACGCAGGTTTTATAGTCTCGAGAAGAAATTACTTCAGAATGCTGATCTTTACAAAGACTATAAAGATTGCATAAATGAATATCATGCCTTAGGGCATATGTAACCAGCTGAAAAGGAAATTAGCAGAGAACAAAGCTACTACCTTCCGCATCACGCTGTTATAAAATCAGATAGTACGACCACAAAGGTTCGAGGCGTATTTGACGCTTCAGCCAAGTCTACTCATGGGAAAAGCTTAAACGAACAGCTCCATACTGGACCAGTCTTGCAATCCGAACTTTTTTCCATCTTACTACGATGGAGAAAATACAAATACGCTATGTACGCCGGCATAGAAAAGATGCATAGAATGATTAACATTCAATCATCAGATCAAAGGTATTAAAGAATAATTTGGAGAAATAGTCCTAGTGAACCCATAAAGGCCTATCAACTAACAACGGTAACGTTTGGCACTACTCCAGCGCTCCTTATCTCGCTATCAAAACACTTCATCAGCTTGCACAGGATGAATCTGAGAAGTATGCAATTGCTGCTTAAATTGTTACTCGCGACTTCTGCGTAGACGATTTAATTACAGGTGCAGAATCTGTCGATGAAGCTGTCAAGATACAAACAGAGCTTGTCAGCCTATTATCATTAGCTGAGTTTAATCTAAGGAAATAGGTTAGTAACTCCTCGGATCATCTAGCAGGCATTCCAGAAGAGCAAAAGGAATTACAACTTCCCTTACGGTTTGCAAGTGATGAGTCAGTAAAAACTCTTGGTATCCAGGAGCTGATTACTTTATCTTGCAATATCGACAAATAGCAGATCGTCTATCTACTAAACGATCTGTTTTATCAGAAATTGCTACATTGTTTGATTCACTTGGCTGGATCTCACCAATAGTAATCACTGCAAAGGTTCTGATGCAAACCTTGTGGCTCTCTGGATGTTCGTGGGATGATCCGATTCCTGCACCCATTGACACCCAATGGCGGCATTTTAAGGCAGAGCTGTATCATATTAGCCAGCTTAAAATCCCACGCTGGCTACATACTACAAACAAGTTAACAAAATTGTCAGATACACGGATTCTCAGATGCCTCCAACCAAGCTTATTCTGCTGCCGTGTATATCAAGGTTGTTTACGTCGAAGGAAGAGTCCATATCAATTTGCTAATGGCAAAATCAAAAGTAGCTCCGGTGAAACCTGTGTCACTTCCTCGTCTGGAGCTATGTGGAGCAGTTTTATTAACTCGTCTCATAAATCGAATCAAGAGAGATTTGGAGCTTACTCGAGTTCCCATCTATGCATGGACAGACTCTTCAATAGTCTTATCTTGGATACACAATCATCCAAATAAATATAAGACTTATGTATCGAATAGAGTTTTTGAAATCCAGGAACAACTAGATATCAAAGTCTGGCGTCACGTGCGTTCCGCAGATAATACCGCAGATTGCAACTGCAGAGGAATCAAACCTGCGAATCTAATCAATCTTGAACTCTGGTGGCACGGACCCAGTTGGAGTCAGCAGCCCGAGGAAAAGTGACCTCAGTCAAAACCCTCAGCTAACATGCAGATAGATTCAGAACAAAAACGCGTGACACATACTGCTGTAGCCCAAACACGGATAAATGAATTATTTCATAAATATTCTTTCTTCATAAAATTAAATCGTGTCACACGCATATTGCCTCAGATTTTTGCACAATATCCGAGCAAACCGAGATGTAACAAAAGGTTTAATTAAACAAACAGAGCAGCTTTCCCCAACAGAGCTGCTGGAAACAAAATACTTGTTAATGAAAGTAGCGCAAGGCATTGCTTACGATAACGAGATAAGACAATTAAAAGCAGGATTATCGCTTCCAGCTAAAAGCAATTTGATATCCCTTAATCCATTTCTTGACAATGACAAGTTGTTGCGGGTAGGAGGTCGCTTACAAAACGCTCATATCCCATATGATCAACAACATCCGATCATTCTACCAAAACGAAGTAAATTAACAAACCTAATCATAGATCATATTCATCTAAAAATATTGCATGGTGGTGTACAGCTTGTGTTAAATACTCTAAGACACGAATATTGGGTTTTACAAGGACGACGAACAGTAAAAACATCCTAGATAGATGCATTCCCTGCTTCAAGCAAGCTGCCCGAACTAGGACTCAAATAATGGGAAATTTGACAATTCCAAGAGTGAATATCTCAAGACCATTTCAACAAACAGGTGTCGATGCCGGTCCTATTAATTTAAAAATGTCAAAGTACAGGGGCAATCGATATTGCAAAGGCTATATATGTATCTTCGTCTGTATGGCCACGAAAGCTATCCCTATTGAGCCAGTTTCTGACTTATCTACAGCTAGTTTCATCGCAGCTTTCAAAAGGTTTTCTAGTCGCCGAGGTTTGTGCACTGATATCTATTCTGACAGCGGCACCAATTTTGTTGGTGCCGACAAGGTTTTCATTCACTTCAGTCCACCTTCGGCTCCACATTTTGGAGGCCTGTGGGAAGCTGGAGTGAAATCTATTAAATTTCATTTAAAACGAGTCTTAGGAAATGCCCTTCTAACTTTTGAGGAATTTGCAACAGTCCTGGCTCAAATCGAGGCCTGTTTAAACTCGCGTCCCTTGTGTCCCATTACTGAAGATAAAGATGACCTCAATGCATTAACTCCAGGACATTTCTTAATAGGAAAATCTTTAATCGCAACGCCAGAACTTGTGATGCCCAACAGAATATCATCAGTGACTAGATTGAATCATGTCCAACTCCTGAAGCAACACTTTCGGAACAAATGGTCAACCGATTACCTAAATTCATTGCAAAATAGGACTAAATGGCATCAACCAACAGTAAATCCTTGTGTGGGACATTTAGTTCTGATTAAAGAAACAAATCTACCTGCATGTCATTGGGTACTAGGAAGAATACTAGAAGTGCATAAAGGAAACGATAATTACGTAAGAGTAATTACAATAAAAACCAGCAACGGAATCTTAAAAAGGCCGATAACGAAAATATGTCTCTTTCCAAAATCTGCAGGGAGCCCAAATATATAACGATAAGTGCATGTACCTTAAACATCAAATTATGTAGCATATGTACCTACATAGAGGTACACAACGGCAAGCCCATATAAAATTAACATTTATTTTTTTTCTTTTTTTTTAGTCACAAATGCATAAAATTTTTGCCGTGAGAAAATTCCAACAAATGGCAAATTTTGCAAAACTTTGTTAACTCTGGATCAATATCGCATCTCGAAAAATTCGAAAAAAAACAATTACTGTTAATTTCAACCAAACTTTGAAATTTTTCAAATATAGCTCGCATCGATTTGCATAAAACTCCTAAGAAGTCCGTTAGCCCTACCTATAAATTTGAATCAACATTCAAAATTACTACCCGTTAGGTCCCTTTAAATAGCGCGTACAGAATCCAAAGTGCATCAGTTTTAGTTCAAGATGCAATCACCCGAACGCGATTTGTCGAGTGCAGTAGCGCGGCCATCAACGCCTGGAAAAATTATTGAGGAGTTTATTCGGGAGCTGGATAAGCTGAAATCCCATGTCCAGAAGTGATCTGAATAGATGATTCACCTCTACCGTCTCCAACTCCAAGTCGAAAAAAGACAACCAATAGAAGATCCACCCCGACATCAGCATTCGCGGCGGAGCCAATCCAGACAGAGCCAGCAACACCGTCAACGGAGCAGCAGCCACAGCCGCTGATTTCTGCTGTTCCCATACAGCAGCCACAACCATCCACGTCTGCTCCAGCAATCCAGCAGCCGACATCCAAATCTATCCAGCAGGAAATTGTCCTCATCCCAGCAGAGAACGGAGATAAGGATTTCCAGCTACTCGTGATCAACAACCTAAAACCAGGACAAAACGAGAAGTTCACGGTTTCCTATGAAGCGTTGAAGAAATCAAAAAAGCGAAAGCAGCGTTTTACCACTAGCGACGGAACCAAGATAAAAATCAAGTTGTTAGCGGATGGAAAAATAAAACGCATTCAGTAAAATCTATTTTTTTTATTTAACTCCACCCTTTTTATCTATATATGGGGCCTAACAATAATTCTGCAGAGTTCAGGGCGTTGCGTTTCTTTTCTCCTAGACAACATAATACCAATTATGCGAATGTCCAGATCGTTGCTATCATTTCTCTCCCCCTCTCTCAATAACTTAGTCGGTAATGTAGGACTCCCGCAGAGCAGCCAACATTAGAGCGCCAGCGAAAGAACCCACACTTACAAACTAGAGACACGTTCCACAGAAACAATTTAATGAATTCCACATCGACAATCATATATTTCTACTATTATTGTTAGCCGATGATAATTTATCAAAAATAATATAAAATGATTTAAGACTTGAAAACAATTTGGAAATGGCCACAATATATATGTATAGGTACATGATATTATTTCTCATCGTTAAGAGTTCATACGTTGTACTTTCTAATCACAGCTGCTAAGGTCAATGCATTCGTCTGACCTACGCACAGCTGTTTAGGTCAACGGATTTTTCTGTTGCTACCTGCGCACAGCTGCTAAGGTCAATGTACTTTGATTGCTGTGCGCAAGGTAAAATAATTTGTTGGTGCCGTGCGCAATTCAAAGGCAATATAAGTCGCAGGCTAACTCAAATCTTTCTCTTTTAGTATCCAGCTTTCATAGATTGCGCATCATTTGGAATTCGACTTGGCTAGTGTAATAAAATATCATTATTAACAAATTAACTTTACCTTGGGTAACGACTGAGATAAAGCGATTTATTCTGGGTCACCACTGGAATAAATTCTACTAACATAATAACTTTATCTTGGGTAACGACTGAGATAAAGATATTTATTCTGGGTCTCGACTGGAATAAATTCTACTAACATAATAACTTTATCTTGGGTAACGACTGAGATAAAGATATTTATTCTGAGTCTCGACTGGAATAAAATTTCCTAACCTAATAACTTTATCTTGGGTAGCGACTGTGATAAAGATATTTATTCTGGGTCTCGACTGGAATCAATCTTACGAACTCAACAACTTTATCTTGGGTACCGACTGAGATAAAGATATTTATTCTGGGTCACGACTGGAATAAATTCTATTAACATAACAATTTTATCTTGCGTACCGACTGAGATAAAGATACATATTCTGGGTCTCGACTGGAATAGATATTACTAACTTGATACCTTTATCTTGGGTAGCGACTGAGATAAAGATAGTTACTCTGGGTAGCGACTAGACTAACACAGACTAACTCAAACCTTTATCTTGGGTCACGACTGAGATAAAGATAGTTATTCCGGGTAGCGACTAGAATAACACTCACTAATTTCAAACCTTTATCTTGAGTCTCGACTGAGATAAAGATATTTATTCTGGGTACCGACTATAATAAACACTACTACTACAACTTTGCTTTGGGTCTCGACTGAAGTAAGGTATCTTGTTCCGGGGAACGACTAGAACAAGAATTCTACTAGCCACATTACATCTTTTCTTTGGGTCTCGACTGAAGTAAAATATCTTGTTCCGGGGAACGACTAGAACAAGAATTCTACTAACCAAATTACATCTTTGCTTTGGGTCTCGACT
>OZ005744.1:134376581-134425870 GCA_963930735.1 Dioctria linearis | reverse complement strand
TTATTTTTGTACTTATGAACATACTGGCAAGTGTTAGGTCCAAGACCTCTTGTCTAATGATGTTCATAAAGGTTGGCTTATTACCACGATTTAGTATCTCTAAGTTGTTAGACAATATAAAATCATAGAGGTACTCACCCCTGGCATTGGTATCCTTGCTGCCCCATACCGTATGATGTACATTTGCATCGCATCCAATGATGAAATGCTTTCCTCTGCGTTTACAGTAGTTGATGAGCCGTTTTAGCTCTGGGGAGGTAATGAATCCGCTTCTCCAGGAAAGTAGGCTGAGGTAACTACTACCTCGTGGCTAGCTCCTGAAGTTGGTACCTCGACAACTGCTGTAACCACGTCCCTCGAGATGAACTGTAAAAGACGAATAAAGTTTAGTTTAGTGTTGAGCAGTAGTGCTGCTTTAGGATATTCATGTTCATTACTATATATTAACTTATATGATTTTATAGGAAGTCCTTTGATGTGGCCTTGATGTACCCAGGGCTCCTGAATGAGCGGCAGACTAAGTTTCTCCGAGATAAATCTCCTGATAAGCACGTCTGATGGCGCTTTAGCATGATGGAGATTTATCTGAAGGCAACTTAGCTGATCATTGGCCATGACTAAGATGGCTTTTTATGGCCGCTGTCAGCCTTGGTGGTGGATCACTTAGGACTTTTGCTTTTGCCCGGCTTGGCACGGACAGGAGGGGGCTTATTCTTAGTTTTTATAGACTTCTTTTCGGAAGGCCGCTTGGGTTCTGCAGTTCCTGCTGCTTTACCAGGGCGCGTCTTTGCCTTGACCAGAGGTTTAGGCCTGCTGACTCCTGATGTCGAAGGCTGAGGACTGTCAGCCAGAGTTTTAATCTGACTTGGGCCATCCCCAGCCTCCGACACAGCCTTTATTGTTCCACCCTTGGGTCTTAGTTGGACAGACCCGAACTTAAACCCAATTGCGAATTGAGCGTTCTTTAACTCTTTCATTGAAACATGGTCCACGGAGAGAGTCAGCTCTATGACTGAGGGTTTTTGTACTCTGCGCAACATTATCCATTCAGGCACGTTTAAACCCGAGCTCTGAACCTCGATATAATCGAGAATCAGATCCGTAGGGTCAAAAGCGCTGTTTGGAAAGTATCCCTCAAGGACTTGTGGGCGAGGAATTTCACTTTCCTCGACCATCAGAAGATTAGCTTCTTCCCAGGGCATTAGCTCCGCAACTACACCTTTCAGCCACGTCACGGTGTCTTGATTGGCGCAGTTAAGAACCGGCTACCCTGGTCTAAATGTGGAGGCCAGGAATCTTAGTTTTAAGGGGTTTTGCTTTCTTGCCGCGATTTCTCTCAAGATAGCACCCTGTACGGACTTCAATTGATCCGCGTTGAGTGCCACCTAACCGACGGGAAGAATACCCAACCGACCGCTCTCTGCTTATAGGAAGGCTGCTTACGCGAATGCAGGGAGACGTGCTTCTTTGAAGGATTCTCCGTTGCTGCCTTGCTGCGTTTAGCACTAGGTTGTTCCACTTTAGGAGAAGAGTCGACAGTCGTCCGTTTTTTTAGACTATCCTCATTCCGCTGATCTATCTGAAGTGCAGCAATCTCTCTAGCCTCTTCTTCTGTGTGACCGTGTTTTAAAAGCCATTTAAACCTTTTTTTGGTCGCGGCAGAGAGCTTTGGCTTGCGCTCTTTGCAATGTTGGCTATGTTCTGGAGACCTAATAAAGTCCACCTCGTCTGGGGGTAGTGTATCCATCACATCACCATCAGATGAAGGACTTGTAATGTCCTGGATGTTGCAGGGGTCGCTAAGAACCCCGGATTGGGTTTTTGGTACATTTAGAGGTGCACCTCCCTCAGATTTTATGGAATTATCAACTTTGTTCCCACGAGTATGCTCGGAAAGGTTGGTCCATCTCAGCAGAGCCGGCATGCCGAGATAAGGCTAGGGTTAAAACCGGAGGTCGCCTGGTATCCGGAGTCCATCGTTATAAGACACACTCACGCAGTGCCATTTATCCCATAGGCACGATTGTTTACACCTGGGATTGCGGGTTTTATCGAGTTTTCCTCTCTAGATCCGCGTATTCAGTCAGGCAACCAGCAGCACCCCAGGGGATGCACACCAGTTGCCTGTGCAGGAACACCTCGGGCAGGATGTGACTCTTCATCATGTACGGACGGTCTTGGGAAAATTCCTCCCCTGATGTGGCGTTAACGTAATTAAGCGCCTTATACTCACCTTGTCCCCTTAATTCTACCTTAATATTACTTGTTTTTTTTTAAAGCCCGTGTAAAAAATTTTAGAATTCTAAGTGAACGCGTTCTCGAGTTATCTTGCGCACAGACGGACAAAATGACGGACATGCAATAATCGAAATAACTTTTAATATTATACGTGAGTGTCCAATCCATGTTGCTCTACCATCATTATTTCGAGGTATTACGGAATGACAAACTTTATATGTATACACTTTAGATTTCATCTAGGGTATAAAAATAGAAATTCGGAGGGCAAAAGCTTGTGAGAATTTTTATGGAAGTCCTTACTGAAGTCGGTGAAGGTGCAGTCAACTTGAAACGATAGACAAAATGTAATATTTATGGTAGAGCAAAATGTATTGGACATCCACATTGAGAGTATTATTATTTTTGCATATCCGTCCGTTTGTTTGCACGATAACTCGAGAACATATGTACATAAGGGGCTGAGCTTTTGCACACGGGCTTTAAAAAAACGTTAAATTAATTTCGCAAATGAGTCAAATCGAGCAATTCCGTCGTGGAGTTGCAATAGAAAATTTTTTAAAATGGGATATCCCTTCTTGGTATTGCCATATCAAAATTTAGGTTATTGGTTATAATCATTTTACTGGCTGACGAACCGTTCTAGAAATAAATGCGAAAAATCACTTCAACAATCACACTTGCACGGAGAGTTTACCATACGAAATTATCGACGGACATTCATCTTGAGTATCATAAGAATTAGTCTTGTACCAATTCTAGTTTTTTTACGTGTTTTTATTCTCGTTTGCTGCGAATACAATCAGGACGGGTTATTCTTCGAGCTGTGAAACCCTAAGACTATATGTTGCGTCTACAAAAATAAGTTATGTGACGATGTCTGCTTAATGTCAAGTACTTGTAGCTTATAACATGTTATTATTATTCTCCAACATCCCATTGGATATGCCTTCTATCTTCAAGTTTGGCATGATATCTAATTCCGTCGAGTCGATAATTTTTCCTTGTGCCTTTGTATACAAGTAGCTTTCCAATATTACTACAAAAGATCTTATCATATGAACATATGTATGTACGTATTTAAATATACGTAGCCTTATACCATCTGAGCTGTCTGTACAGTACAGTAAACAATTTTTTGAATAATTTCATTTTGATTTGGGTATGTTTTCGTTATTGGTACCTTCCAAAATAATAATATTTTTTTAATTTTTTAGTAGGTAAAATCTTTTCAAATTGATGAAATAAGTTCTTCGAGTCTTCGTCTCGATTGGTACATAGGTACTCTATTTTCCCTATTTTCTATAAAGCTCATTCAAAGCCTCTTGAGGATTTAATCTACCCACACGTGTTCTCCAATCTCTTTATAAATTTGTATAAATTTCGTTATATAGTAAGTCTTATATACTCGCGCTCTGTCATGCTTGAAATGTTTAAGACGAAGAATCCTCCTTTGAATTAAGCTTAATTTGCGAGAAATACTTGTGCCGCAAAGTCAATAGACTTTACATTTCCCGCTAGACTACTAGAATTCAATGCGGACAAACCCAGGGGTTAGCGTCTTATTTAATTCTCTCAAATATTTGACTTTTGTTAGGTTTATTTTTCCACGGATTTAGCTGAATCCTGTAGAAATCACTTTTGTGAAGTTTAAGCGGAATTATGTTGGAATGTGTCGCTCCTTACATTTCAAAAGAAAAGAAAAAATTTGTTGCGAAGACTTCCTATTGAAAATTCAATATTTGTGTTCAGGTATTCAATGGATGGAGCGTGCTATACGAAAATTATATTTTTTATTATTGTGTTTTTGGTTTGAAAAAGGTCGGATTCGACTGGAATCA
Organism: Dioctria linearis; assembly: GCA_963930735.1. Taxonomy (NCBI): domain Eukaryota; kingdom Metazoa; phylum Arthropoda; class Insecta; order Diptera; family Asilidae; genus Dioctria; species Dioctria linearis. Next base: position 134,421,791 of record OZ005744.1, on the reverse strand, counting down.
ATATCAGAAAAACATGAAAAATTTATTGTTCGTGATAATCAGAGAAATTCCTGATCATCTCCTGAAAATATTAGCTAACAACGTGAATTGTACTTATGTACTTTTTTTTGGAGCATTATATATGTTATATCCATATGAATTGACTGCCGGAGTTGAAAATATATATATATAAAATATATAATAAAATTATAATTAATTATAGTTAGTAACGTATGGCTTGTATAGAGTTGGAGCCCGGTATATGTTGGTGTTTTATGTTGAAGGAAACACATAATTTAATGTATAGAATCTTTCTTTTGGCAATGGCAGCATTTCCAGTACCACATGGTGCTTGTCATAATTCGGTTAATATTAACTGAAACTCTCATTTTTTTACCATCATGAGTCACACTAGTCAGGGAGAAAAGTGAAGATTGGAAATGGCGAAACTGACCAGTGGTGGTTGTTTGATCCCTCTTAAAAGAACTGCATTCTCTACTGACGTTTATTTTACACATTTTTGGAGACCATTTACTTCTCTTCAGAAATATATATGAATATAACAACTTTCACTGGATAAGTATTTCCAAGAGCTGTCAATAGATTGTTGAGACTTTGGTGCCATCTGGTAGCACGATTTGATTATATAACAAAAATGATATGCTTATGAGGGAGAAAAACTATAGCCTTTTTCTTCATGTATTAGAATTGCATCGATACGTTTGTTTAGTCATGGAATTAGTAAACCACGATATTTTCTGAGCGGGCTCATAATTTCGAAGTTGAAACTAAATCATGTATTGAAAAGTTTTTATATATTGATAGTGGCACATTTATTTTCCGATAATATTTCGTGGCATTGCCTATATATGGCTGATTCATACAGACATCCGATGACAATTCAATTGTAAGCAAACAAACCGACGCGACGTTTGAAAATGTGGAATTTATACCACGGCTGTTTATTCTTACAACTACTTCACTTACATTTTATTTAAAATGCTATAACTTATTACCGAAAAAATTAAGCTTGCCTGAAAAACGAATTCCTATGGCAATAACTCCTGTTGTTACTGCAGCACAGCACATAGCACTTAATCACAATATTTCAAAATTCCGGAGCCTCGATTATATTAAATCTCTTGTATAGAAACAATATCAACAACAACTAAACACTCAGCCCTTTCGTCATTTCAACCCGTTTCTCAAAAAAAAATCTTATCACACGCACGCGACCTTTACACAGCATAGCCTATCCTTTTTAGGGTTCCGTACCCAAAAGGTAACAACGAGGCTCCGCTGTCCGGCCGTCACCAAGTTGTATCTGATGAAGCGTAATAGGTAGACAGTTGAAATTATCAGAGATTGTGTATTTCTTTTGTCGCTATAACAACAAATAATAAAATTAAAATAAAATTAAATATTAAAGGGGGCCTCCATACAAGAAACGAGATTTTTTCATCGTTTTATTCTCATTCGGTTATTTTTTTATATAATATAAGCTTTGCTATAATGAGAAAAAATTAATTCCGTATTCTGATTAAAAAAAGCTAAAAGAGTTTGATGGTGACTAGGTTACGTCGAATGTAATATTTCAGAATTGGTTAATTGAATTTCGTTGAGGTTTACAAGCACAAATGATGAGCAGCCGGAAAACCAAAATAATGTCAGAACTGAAAAGATAGTCAATAAAATCCACAATTTTTATTTTATTATGAAGTCAAACTTCGGGGATACCCTATGATGCAAAGAACAGCATGGCACAAAGGAGATAGGGAAGAATATTTGGGGTCTGCGCAGAGCGGTGCAGCCACAGTAGTGTTGATGTATGGCACTCTTATATCTTCGCAGATTGTAAGCCCGATTAAAATCAGAAGATTGTAGACAGTTCCACATTCACACAGCTGGGGATAAAAAAGCATCACTGAATTTTACTGTAAGGACGAAAGTAATTTGGAGGGTAAAACTATGTGCGCTGTTTAAGCCTCGAGTACTTCGCCAAGGAACTATTCTACAAGAGATCAGATGAGATATTTTATTGGAACGTTGACCATGCATGTAGCAGTAAAGAAGCCAGAGGCATCCAGCATTGCGACGATGTTCGAGTGAGTCGATATGATAAGTTATTCCCAAGTCGCCTCGCCGCAGATGTGAGAAGAGAAACGGAGAGACAACAGAGCCATGGGGTACACTGGCATTTAAAGGATGAGGTTCACATGTAACGCCATCTAAAATAACACGAATTAGGTGACCAGACAGAAAGCTGTCTATCCAAAATAGAAGAAGAGTGGAGAGACCAAATGCTTTAAGTTTGGCTAAAACGGGAGGATGCCAGACTTTATCAAAGGACTTTGAAATATCCAGGACCACGATTTTGAACTCACCAAAAGTGTGGAGACTACAGGTCCAAAGTTCCGTAAAAGAAGCCAGGAAATCCCATAGAGTCTATAGGCCAGAAGCCATTTTGGCGATCGTTGATGAGTTGATTGGTTTCGATACTTCACTAGTTTGAAGTTAATGATAGATTCAACATCCTGTGAAAGAATTGAAGTGATTGGAATTGGTCGATAATTTGAGGAGTCACTACCCTCTCATTTTTTGCCTAAAACTCTGGTCAAACAGAAATTATTCTCTCCGGAGAATGCACTTGCAGTTGTTTCGTGCAGTCTTGTAGACATGTTTCAGCTCTTTACATGGATGCAATTGATAGGAGCGAAAAGCAGACTATTTTGCTTTTATTGCATGGTTGAACATTTCGTCGAACCAAGAGCGTTTTTGCTGTTGTTGAAATCCGCTGTAGGAATACGGGATGTATTCAGGCCTGCCAAGAATATGCACCTTTCTAAGTTCTAATGTACACTCATCAACATTCCTCGGAGGAAAACAGACCGACCAATCAATTTCTTTAACAGGGGCTGAAAACGATATTACTTGGGACAAAAACTTCGTTTGTAAAAACCATGGTTAAGTGGCGAACAAGCAACAGCGACGTTCAACGTCGTAGGTATATCCAAGACGTGTTCGAATGCCATACACTTTATTGGATATTGTTCGATTGTTGATGGAATCAAAAATAAGTCCACTTCCTCCAGGCAGTGGTGCCGCTTATGATATCATAGACAGAGTCCAGACGTGCTCGAACCCTATACTTTGCATGTTGTTTGATTGATTTGGTGGTTTTGTTCCGATGGAGGTGATTATATTATTGCTTTTCTTTGATAGATAGTTTACAGCGAAGGACCAAAAAAAGTCTTTGGGGAAAACATTTTTTAATGAAAATATTTTGAAGAAATTGTTTGTCGTAATTTTTTGTTTGCTTTCATTTTTATATTATTTAATTAAATTAAATATAAAAACCTAAGCGGAGCAATGCTTCGCTTGCTTCAAAAAACGCCACGCTACTGGGCGCCGCAAGTTTGAGGTAGGTGGTGAATTGAGTCGTCAGTAAACTGTTGTCTGAATTACCGAGAGGGAACCGACTGAGATGGAATATTTGTCGGGATGAGATGCTAGAAACAAATCTAGTAAATTAGCTCTATTTTCAGCTGCTAGAAACAAATCTAGTAAATTAGCTTTATTTTTAGGTGCCCTCGCACGTAGGCGGCGAAGTCGAAGGGCGGCCGCCTACCAACTATTATTTAAGAAAATTAAAATTAAAAAAAAATTTGATTTTAATTTTGAGTACTAAACTGAAAAAAAAACTTTGTCGAATTAAGTAGAAGCAAACAAAACGTTATTTTCTTTTACCAGAAACACTGTGAAGATCCAAGTACATAAAAACTTAATGATTTTAATGTATTTAAAATTACTGAATTCTGTTCTTCTAAAAGACTTTAGTATTCATATAAAAATTTGAAAGAATGTGTGTATATACGACATTTCTGTATTAATTTCTAATTGATATTCAAGGGAATTTTTAACTCTTATTTTGATTTGTTCAAAGTAATAACTAATTAACGCAATAAAAGAGTATGTGTATGTAAAATTGTAAGTACATGTTCTGATTTTGCTGCTGTTATAGAAAACACATGAATACTTTAAATGTGTTTTTTCCAATTAACTTATGTTTTTTTCTTTTAAAATCCATGACAAAATTTTGCCATTAAAAATTTGTAAATATGCCATGACTTTTTCATTCATTCTACTACGGTCAGGAGGATAATCAATTGTAGTCGTTTTAAATCATTTGACAGAACTACACTACGCAACGACTACGCAACGCAAAGTGACAGTGAATGCACTGAATATGTTATTATTATATTAACATATTATATTTATAGTGAATTAAAATTAATTACAAGTGGTCATAGTTGGGTACCTATTACATTTTTGTTAATAGTTGCTTACTAAATACTATTATAAGTGTTTATAATTTTATGCTACAAATAAAGAATAATTAATAAAGGTAAGCTTTACTATTTATAAATCTTATTATGAATAAGAAAATAACACACCTTCTTAGATGACAGAAAGAAAAACAAAAAGACAATCTGGTGCTTACTATCGAAAAAAGAAAGAGCAAAAACTAAAAGAAATAGACAAACTAAGTGGGTCGTTAACGCAGTTTTGCAACCCTCAATTCAACCACCTGGGGCAAGTACATCAGTAAGATGTACAACGGAAGTTTATACTGGGGCCGGATTCTGTAACACGGAGAATTTGGGAATTTGGGAGATGAGAATTTCGTTTTCTTAGAATTCTTAATTCCCTAATTCTCCATTCCCAATTCACTAACATGGTAGGAGAATTAGGGGAAACGTAAGAAATGTGAAAAAGTGCGCCTGGGACGATTAAGGGTATCAGTTTTTGTTGTAGAGGGTTGGACTTTTTTTCATATGTGAGGTACATCTGCCTATTACCTTCCACTGTCGAAATAAATTTAAATTTCTTTTTTGTTGGGGTAGTTTTTTAGGGATGTAGGAGGGTAGATTTTCTCGAGTTTTTCGGGATAACGAGAGAATGGAGAGAAGAAGGAGAATGTATGTGGTATCAAAAAAAATGGTAGCTCAGGGCGAACCAGATAGGTTTAGGAAATGTGGCGGGGAGAATGCGGGGTAGAAGTGGGGCTGATTAACGGAAATTAAAAAAAAAATAAAGACAGTATTAGGAGCTGTAATAATTCGCAGGGGTAAGCTCAGGATCTGTAAGCTCAATAAAAAAAATAAGAATTCACTTTGGTAATTAGGTACGAATGGGTATTATAGGCTATATTTTACTTCGATTAACGGTAATTTGCAGATTTCAGTAGCCTCGGCGGTAAATTTTGCTATGGCAATATTCATGGTCGCCTAACTGTGGGAGGGCTGTAGAGTATTGGAATTTTTTGATAGATTAAGGGTTTAGAGTGCAAGAATATGGGTGAACAATTTTGGGGGCAGGGTGTTTTGCGGGTTGGGGTCGTACCACCCCTCATAGGGGGTTGCCCAAACTACCTCATGTTTGGTACCAAATTAAAGACAGAGGAGAGGGTAATCGAGTGGTGTAGTTTGTCTTTGATCGTTTTAACGTGATAGCTGACTTTTGACCGCCGTTTATCGGATTCAAAAATTAATTACATATTTAATTAGGGGACAAAATTTAGATGCGATTTCACCCTACACACAAGCTTTACCGTGTATAATTAAAAATTTTACAGCATCTATTCTGTAGTGGAAGACGACCAAATTGATCATTTTCGCGTGATTTATAATTTTTAGCGGCCATGTTCCTCTGTACGTATTGCATGGATTTCCATAATTATATTTTTTAAATATAGCCAGGATATGCAGTGAATACATATCTCAATTTGAAATTCCTAGATACCTAGATACCTTCATAAAACGCAACAAAACCAGAAAATACAATTTTTTCACTTACTTTTCCACTTGCAAGACACCGGAGAATTAACGAGTGGAATGGAGATTTCGGGAATTCTCTACTTACTTTTCGTCTTACTTTTCCCCAAGCAAACACCGGAGAATTAACAAGTGGAATGGAGAATTCGCGAATTCTGTACTCACCTCTCAAATTCTCTCTCAGTTGAGAATTTTTCGTCTTACTTTCACTTCTCAAATTCTCCGGTGTTTGCTTGTGGAAAAGTAAGATGAAAAATTCTCAACTGAGAGGATTTGAGAAGTGAGTAAAGAATTCGCGAATTTTTCGTCTTACTTTCACTTCTCAAATTATCCGGTGTTTGCTTGTGGAAAAGTAAGACGAAAAATTCTCAAGTGAGAGGATTTGAGAAGTGAGTACGGAATTCCCGAATTCTCCATTCCACTTGTTAATTCTCCGGTGTTTGCTTGTGGAAAAGTAAGACGAAATATTATCAACTGAGAGGATTTGAGAAGTGAGTACAGAATTCCTAAATTTCTCCATTCCACTTGTTAATTCTCCGGTGTCTTGCAAGTGGAAAAGTAAGTGGAAAAATTGTATTTTCTGCTTTGGTTGCGTTTTATGAAGGTATCTAGGAATTTCAAATTGAGATATGTATTCACTGCATATGCTGGCTATATTTAATAACAATAATTATGGAAACCCATGCAATACTTACAGAGGAACATGGATTTTGTCTCTCAAGGTACCCGCTAAAAATTATAAATGACGTGAAAATGATCAATTTGGTCGTCTTCCACTACAGAAGATATGCTGTAAAATTTTTAATTATACACGGTAAAGCTTGTGTGTAGGATCAAATCGCATCTAAATTTTGTCCCCTAATTAAATATGTAATTAATTTTTGAATCCCATAAACGGGGTTTGGAGATAACTGTAAAAGAAGTGAATCAGTCCATTTTAAGGTGAAAAAGTGGCCAATGTGGGTACAAAAATTGACATATTTTCAACTCATCATTGCGAAGAACTAGTAAGTTATGGAAAATTACTTGCCATGACAAAAATCTTCACAACGGAGTACTAATGGATGCAAAATAAAGAACGGAAGAAATATATGCAAAATACAGGAACTGGGGGTATATGACCCTAGTGTAAAAAAATCGTTTTTCGGCGGTCAAAAGTCAGCTATCACGTTAAAACCATCAAAACTACACCACTCGATTACCTTCTCCTCCCTCTTTAATTTGGTACCAAACATGACGTAGTTTGGGCAACCCCCTATGAGGAGTGGTACGACCCCCAACCCCCAAAACACCCTGCGCACAAAATTGTTCACCTATATTTTTGCACTCTAAACCCTTAATCCATCAGGAAAAAACTTCAATACTCTACAGCCCTCCCACACAGAGTTAGGCGCCCGTGAATATTGCGATAGCAAAATTTAAATTTACCGCCGAGGCTGCTCAAATCTGCAAATTACTATTAATCGAAATCAAATATAGCCTATAATACTCATGCATTCTTAATTACCAAAGTGAATAATTAGTTTTTTTAATTTAAATTTATTTCGACAGTGGAAGATAATAGGCAGATAGTCCTCACATATGAAAAAAAGGTCAACCCTCTACAACAAAAACTGATACCGATTCGCACTTTTTCACATTTCTTACGTTTTCCCTTATTCTCCAACCATGTTAGTGAATTGCGAATGGAGAATTAGGGAATTAATAATTCTACGAAAACGAAATTCTCATCTCCCAAATTCCCAAATTCTCCGTGTTACAGAATCCGGCCCCTGAAGAGCCTGGTACATTTCTGGATGTGCTAGATTCGTCTTCAAGCCCTACAGAAAATTCAGAAAGTCCTCGAGATGACTCATCAACATCAGAGTCAGAAGAAGAGTTTTCTTATGAAGCTGAATTAGTAAGCTCGTCTTTAGTGCTGGCAGATCTTGGAACATGGCCTGAATCAGTAAGCACACAACTTTTAGATATTTTAGTGAAGAAAGGACCAGTCTAACTTGGTGATAATGTTCATTTCCCACCAGATGAGACAAACAGAAGATTTTCTACAAAATATTTTTTTAGAATCTTAGAAAATGGTGAAACAGTTTCCAGAAACTGGGTAGTTTACTCTTCAAAATTGAATAATGTATTTTGTTTTTGCTGCAAATTATTCAGCAAAAATATTCTTAATTTTTCGATATTGTTCAGGAATTATTTAATTTTTTTCTGTCTCTCCATATAGATGGAATATGTTAAAAATTAAAATTAAAAATTTAACTTTAAAACCTTTAAGTGGTACTAGATGGTCAAGTCGTATTGACGCTATAAGACCCTTGCAGCAAAATATTAAAGAAATTTCTGAAAGTTTAATCAATTTAAGAGATGACCAAAGCAGAGATATAAGCACAAGAAATATGGCAAATTCGTTATCTGAGAAATTAAGGTCATTTAAAATTTTATGTTCGTTAATTATCTGGCAAGATATACTTTCAAAAATTGATATAGTTAGCAAAATGCTACAAAATTCTAACATTGACATTAATGAATGTAGTAAAGCGTTGGGTAATTTAAAAAGATTTTTAAATGCGAAAAGAAACGATGCCAATTTTAATGAATATATAAGTCAAGCTACAAACCTTCCCCGTGTTATTGATGTAGAAAACGAATTTCCACAGACCCGCATAAAAAAACGACCTTGTCAATTTTTATATGAATCAAGTGACGAGTTTGTACAAGATCCTAAACAAAACTTTAAAATTAATTTTTATTTTCGCATTATAGATATAGCGAATAATTCTGTAGAGGAAAGATTTACGTTGTTAGATCAATGTAATAATACTTATGGTTTTTTGTATTCCTTCCATTCAATAGATTTAGACACTTTAAAAAAATGTTGCTTGGATTTGGAAGTTTTTCTACAAATAAATATTAAGGATGCCATAGAAAAAACTTCAATGGATATGAACTATTTAACGAAATATTAAGTTCTAGGAAAATATTTCCTACTGTGGCAAAGCCTGTAATGACTTTGAATTACATCATACAAAACGACTTAATATAATCATTTCCTAATCTTTGTAAAGCGTTAAGAATTTTTTTAACAATTCATGTAACTGTAGCATCTGGAGAAAGAAGTTTTTCAAAATTAAAATTGATAAAAAATTACCTGAGGTCGTCGATGTCGCAAGAAAGGCTAACCAATCTTGCCTTGTTATCGATAGAAAAAGATATCCGTGAGAATTTAAACTTATCTCAAGTAATTGATTATTTTGCTTCAACAAAAGCAAGAAGAGTAAAATTGTGAAATCTGTTTTTGTTTGTTAGTTACACTTACTTTGTTTTTTATGAAACTAGTAGGTAATTTATTTCATGTTCATTGAAATGAAATATTAAATCATTTTTGTTCATTTTTTTGTTTTTTTTTGGAACTAATAATTAATTTAATGTTTATTGAAATGAAATATTAAACTATTTTTGTTGAATTATAAATTTTAGTTTTAATTAAAAAAAAAAAACGAAATAAAACAAAAATTCTCTTCTTAATATAGCGTAGTGTCGTAAATAACTAAAAAAAATTTCTTCGCTTAGTTTGATTACGTTTTGATATTCTATAATCAATTCTATAAGGGTTAAAATTTACATGAAAATTATCACTCCATCGTGTGATTCGCATATCAGCGAATTCTAATTAACAAATTTAATTAATAGGGGCGGCAATGTTGTTTTGCATCTGAGCGGCCAGCAACTCAAGAACGGCACTGCCTGCGGTATTACTGTTATGAGAACCTTGGATTTATTGTTGCTGTTCCTTGTGTTCCTTGCAACAACTAAAGTTGAACGCATGCAAGTCTCTCTAAATTTATTCCTGTACAGCCTTCTTATCTCAGATGACTTTCCCCTGAGATGGTTGTATGACAGAGCACGCAAAACACTTTGCAGCTTCCTCATACATGCTATGAAAAATATCGGGTTGCAAAAATGAATACAACCCGCAAAATAATTACATCATTCTTGGAAAAAACATCTCCTCCACACCCAAACATGATAACTCCTTTTCCCCTATCCCATTCCGCTACCACAATTTCCTACATGATAAATGGGTGAATAATATTTATAGCTTAATCAGATATTCATGAAAATCTGTCCGAATAAATATTTAAGGGAATTTTTGGGTATGAATATCCGGCTTTATTGTCCCATTTTCTTCTTCTTCATCTTTTTTTTTTAGAGGTGAGGCCAGGCCATGGCCAGACCATGTAGATGTTGAGGGCTGCGAGTCAGATCATTTTGATAAGCCGAGCGTTATTGTCCAGTTGGCGAATAGAGTTCAAGATTATACACGATGCCGGCCTGGAAACCTTGACATGTCCATTCAGGGAAAATATCAGGTAAAAAAAAATTTTTTTTCAGGTTTATTCTCGTTTCTAAGGAATATTCGTAAATTATTTATAGGTCTTATACACAAAAAACAAAGTGAGACATAAACAAAACGCTTTCCAGTTAAGCATATTTTTGCTGAAGGCGTTCCTTTTATTTGTTATTTTTAACTTACGCATGGTGAGTTTTTCTCTCTCTCTCTCCCCCTTCATATAACGTGCATAATTTTACAGTTCCGTAAAGATGTAATTTTTGGGAATAAGTATGCTTTCTTGGTTTTCCTAAATAATCAAACTTGAGAATTTTACAAGACCGTACGCAGGCGAATTGAAATTTAATAAGCTTGATTTAAAATGAGTAATTAAAAATTTATTTGTTCACTTTTTACTTGCTTTACCTACATGAATTATTTTTTAAACATGTAGCACTTAGCGGGGATAAGGGATCTCTAACTAATTCATAATTTAAGTGTCGTTTCGCTTGCAAAAGACACTGGCGATTACAACGTAAATTCTTAAAAACACAGCAAAGAAATAAAGTGAATGACAGTATTAAAAATTAATTAATTTTTGTTTATTTTTTTAAGCACAGTGGAGATACAAGCCTCATAGATATGTGCATACTCCAGGTAAACAAATGACATGATAAACAAAATTATTATGTCACAACAAAAATAAGCTATCTAGAAAATTATATCTATCTAGTTTCAAACTATAAAAAATATGAGACAAACAAATTTAAAAAGAAAAACAGAAGAGAAAACAAGTACAGATAAAATATTATGCATGTACATATATTATAATAATTATATAAGTAGACTGTTTGGGATCCTGCTAGACTTCCGTTCCTGTACGCCCTGAAAGAAAGAATAATTTTCACACAAAGCATCGTGAAATTATCAAAATACTTATCTGACTGCGCTGATTCAATCCAATGTTTACAGTTGCTCTGGCTTCTACTCAACATGCCTGCCTGTGTGTGCGTATTCAGCTGGAAGTGGAAATGAATGTCTATTTATTTTATTTGATTTAAGTAGCATTAGGTTTATTCGTATTTTAGGGTTAGCTTAAAATATACGTTTGTGGGCAAATAATAATGATTGAGTATTATACAAAAATATAGGAATTTATTAATATTGAATTGTAAGGTTAGGTTAGCATTAGGTAAACATACTTACATGTAAGCTAGTATAGTTAATGTAGGAAACATTGAAATGCACACAACACTAGACATCACACAACACAAATTAATTCTTAAATTTAATAAATAATATTAACATAGCGATTTACTTACAGTATATTTGTTTCCGGACAGAATGATGTATCCCAATGACCACTTCACTTCATAACACATTTGACATTTTATCGTTCAATTCTCAACTCTGCTATTTCGCCTTCTTCGTTAAGCAAATTGTAGAACCTTTACTTTAAGATAGTGGGTTGGAATACCTTATAGCAAATAATTTACATCGAAGAGGTGAATTCTTCCTCAAGTGAGATGCATATTATATCGATGAAAGAGATAATGATACCTTTCAGAAAAATTTAAATAGTTAAAGTAATTCCCCCCTTTTTAAATATCCGTTAATTAACGGAAACCCAATCGAACATTCTTCAAAAATTAATGTTCATGAAGGAGAAATAAGCTAGAGTTGAGTCGAAGAGTATTTCTGGTACGCAACGGTCGTCACTTTTTTTCGGAATTAGGGATTTCTTTGGAAATCTGGAACAAAGTGGATCATTGTGATATTGTTGAGCTCTTTGCTTAATCACTTTGAATTTCATCTAGTGGATCATTGTAATATTTTTGAATTCGCTTCTTCATTGCAATTTGAATTTCATGGCTACTATTATTGAACTCTATGCTACTATGCTTTTTTTCGATTTGAACTTTTTGGATGTAGTAAAATAAGAAAAGTGAACTAAGTGTGTTTCATTGCTTTCCCAGCTTTCTATGGTAGTGTCTTATTTGTGGTGCAGTGGAAGCGCAAAGAGACTATCACGCAGGAATCTGAGGTTCGATTCTGCGTTGGTTTTATAAGATGTTTTTTGTTTTAATTTCTTCTTCGCGAAACCTGATTTTTGTAGAACTATAATCTAGTGAAGGATCTTATAGTCCTTTGATACCCTCAAAGCAGACCTAATTAATCTCAGCATTAAGTAAAGCCCCAATCTTGAATTCTCTCAAACGCCGTGCTCTTATACCATGAATGAAAAAGGCTAAGTACTAAACAGGGTATGACATTTTTAGCAACTGGATTCGATATGAGTATAGAAATTCAACATAATACGTGAGGTAGTCCAGAGACAATTTATTTAAACGTTTATACGCCATTATGCATACCCTAAAATTAATATTACTATTCAAATCACAACCAAAAATTTGTCTAGAGAAGAAAAATATGTGATCATATCTTCGTAGATCCAATATATACCGCGCACAGGTGTTAAATGCGGCATTGAGCTTTCTCCTACGTGAGGAATTAAAACTAGTCGATTATTGAAACAAGCAACACTCTGTCCAGACGTTTACGAAATTTGGGTGGTGTTTACCTGGCTGACGCGAACAATTTCTTAATCCTTTGTAAACTTTTAAAACCGTTAAAAGCAGCAATGACATAGAGGACGTATCGACCTGCCGATTATATAAAGAACAATATTCTGGGATTTCGAATGATTTAACAAAAGTTTGCTCGCAGCCGCCCAGCCACTGATTCAAACCAGGATTTGCTTAAATTTAAAAATATTAATAGCCATGCTAGCAACAGGAGAGGAGAGAGTCATACATCATCAGCATAAAGTAGAATCCAGGAGTGTAGGAATTAGAACTACTTCGTTGATGTATAACACAAATAAAAAAGGACCTAATGGTGATCTGCTGGTACTCCTGAATAAATTCTGAATAATGTTGAACTGCGGGATCCACATAACGTGATTTAATAACGATTCACTAATTACGAAAGAATGAAATTTTCTGCTGAGATATAAAAATTAAGCTGAGTTATCAATTTCTGGATTAATACAATAATCAACTGAAAACTTTAGAATCGTCGAGATGCATAGTACGGTACAGTTCTGTTGTTCAATAATACGATGATTTAATTATATTAGATATGGGAGCGACAAAATTGTGTTATGATTAGTTCTAAAATCAAACTGTTGCCTAGCAATCATACATCGGATATTATATGTACGTATCACGAAATACTCAACCCCCTACCCCGTCTTCTATTTAAAATTAATAAAACCAATTTTCCTTTAAATGAGTCATATTTAGATTTTTAAATCTTTCTATTTACACCACCAACTTTTGGACATCTGAGTTATGGGTAGTGTAGACAGCAGGCAAGGTTTCATTGCTGCCCTGATGAGATCGGCCAGCACTGCTGCGAAACACATAGCATGCTCTCAATATATGAAATGTTGATTTTCGGTTTCAAGGCTACAGAAACTGACACAGCACCTCGGTGCTTGTCTTTTAAAAATCCTCTGCAATATATATTTTAATTTGATTATAAAGAAGATGCTCTAATATTTTATATAACACAGGAAGACTGCTAATAAGCCTGTAATCCTACGGACTGGACGGTTTTGGCCTTACTTTTTGTTTAACTAAAGTAGTTTAGAAGTTTTTCATTGTAAACGGAAACAAAAGGTAGTAGCGGTGTTAATAATATGCAATATCGATCTTATTATGAAAGGAAGAATTTGCTAAAGAAAACGTAAATCTATATTGTCAATTCCACTGACATTTGATTTATGTAATACCAAAAAGAACTTAATCAATAGAAACGTTTGTAAATGAAATTTGGTTACCGTAACTAGTATTAACTATCGTAAGATTGTTCAGATTTTTTTGAGAAACATTGAGAATACTATTTAAAAAATAAGTATGAGCTTAAAACCGATCAATATAAGTATTTTCGTTAGACTTAGGAATGATACTAGTTTGTTTAATATTTTTCCAAAGTGTTTTCGATGGTTGTGAAGGGTCAATTTTACTCCGATAAAAGTTAGATTTTGTACTCCAAATAGACTTAGTAGTTAAGTTACAAAATATTTTGAAATTGCTCCTTAGTTCCAATCTACCGTATCATTATTATCAAGTATTATAAGCACAAGTACGAACTCGAACGTATTCACGAAATAAATTTACACTTACATTGTTTAAGTATTCTACTTGGTCATTGACATCAGATGTCGAATAAATAAAAGCCCAATCTACCGCGACTACAGCTTGAACTGACGTATAGTGGATCTATTTGTTTGAAAGTGCAAGCAGTGGTCAGTGTGCCATGACGTCTAATACGGGGTAGGATGATTTCACTTTGATTACACTATTTAAATCCACCCGATTTGTGGAACTTCAATCGAACATATTTCACCAATTAATATGATACCTATGTAGTCGTGTTTTAGTTTATGATACATAACCCAATGTTACCTAATTGTGACAGAAACTCCCGCTTTATGCAACTTTGCATAAGAAATAAATATTAAAATCACCGCAAATAATATTAATTCCAAAAGCTCCCGATATTTGGCCCCACGCAGTAGAAGGGCTGCCTTCGACCATGTTCGTATTACAGTCTTCCCCATGTACAATGACATATTTCACAGAAAGAAAGAGAAGACCTTTTCGGATAGTAGATTCTTGATAGCAGCTTAGTTCTTTGAGTAGGTCTGTCAACATATCGATTAGCGAAGTCAGATCTATGTAGATTCAATACAATCAATGAATGACATATATCAGGGACATGAATACATATATGTAACTTTAACTCATTGGTTTCTGCTCCGGTTCTATTTTTATAGTTTTGTTAATTTAAAAAATTTAAGTAAATGTATAGAATAATAAAAAATAATCGAGGTATTAGTGTGCCAACAAAATCATTGCTTGGCACACCGTGAAACAGAAGTATTCATTAACTCATGCGTGTGGAAGATAATCCAGTCTTATGTTCAAATGATGAAATGTTACCGTTTCCTATCCAAAACATCGTATTACATGGCAGCACACAGAACAGTACCTTATTCTATATCAATTTTTCCACCATTGCATGTGTCAAAAACCGATTGAAGTCACTTGAAGTCTATTTGATATATATAAATGCATCTCGGTTGGTTGGAAGCATTTAGAAGGGGAATGTATTGAAAAAGGCGTCACTGCAAAAAAATAAGTTTTACTCTAATATATACCTGCCTAAAAAATCAAAACATGCAAATGTCTTTTATAATAACAAATTAGCACGCCAGCTTCAAGAAATTTTATGCGGTACACGGAGAGAAAAATAAAAATTCATAACAAACGCACGTCTCGTTTAAAGTGCATATTCGATTGAATTCATTTCATTCAACTACTTTTCTATCAAATTAAACGAAAATATATTGAAATTGAAAGATTTTCCAAAAACGCGTAAACGTTTGCGCGTTTAAAAAAGGCTTTCAATTTAACAATCACTATGAAAAGAGAAAATAATTTGTATTGAATAGTTAGACGTTCAGTATGATAGCTAAATGCATTTGGATTTTCAATAACCGCTATGTTGTTTGTTTTGAAACCAAAACACCTTCACTTTGATCGTCAACAGAGTTAAATTTAGTTTTATTTTTGTAGCTTTACTTCAGTTCGTTCACACTTCGATTCAGGAGTCTGCTTTTCGCAACTTAGAAGTTTTCTTTTAATTTTGGTATTTCGCCTATGTTCAATCATTTGAAGCTGAATTTGGAATTGAGTACATTAGCAAAGCGCACACTGTCGGAATTTTTCCCTTACCATAAGAATTATGCAAAATTCCAGGCAAACTTGAAATTGTGGCAGAAACAAAATTTGGTTCAGTTGTGAGTATGTATGTAATTTTTGGAACTTAAATAATATTGTGTATTTCTTCGTCAAAAAATTACAGCCAAATGTTCGAACTGATGATACTGGCTGTGCCTCCCCCATTAGATGATTTAATCAGTTAGCATCAACTCCTTCATCATAAACATATTTTTAGTGAAATAGTACTTATACAGAAGTATATAATGTGCATAAGTTTGATAAGTGAAATTTTTATCATAAATAAACAAGTTTTCAATTAAAACTCGAAATTTTTCAATTTTTTTAAAGGTTTATATTGTTGAAACGAACGCAGGGTTGCTTGATGTGAATATTTTCAATCGTTTCAATTTTGAACGTAAATGAAATTCAATTTGCATGCGAAAATGTTTCATTTCTTGAACATATTATTATGTTTGAAATGAACGCAAGGTTGTTTGATGTGAATATTTCTACAATTAGGATACATGCGTTCAATACGAAGTTTGATAATTGTTAAAATAAGCGTTAAGTGTCATTGTCGCCGTTTTAAACTCGAAATCGTTTGGTTTAAACAATGATTTCGTTCAGTTTGACATTTTCCTTTTTTCCGTGTAGTATTCGTATTCTGAGTTCTCTATTAAAAGTCTGAATTTAATGCTATTTCACAGTTAAGTTCGCTGCATATCACTAATCAGATTTATATTTCTTCACATGTATCTGGGAAACAAGTTATGCTTTAGTTGAGCCCTTAAGTAGGCGCACCAGCAAAATCATACAAGTGGGCGCATGGGGTCAGCAGTGAACCCAATTTCTTTCTAGAAATTAAATTAATAAAACCTTCAAACAAATTTAAAATTCAAATCAAAAATTCAGTTTAATCCTGCTCCTTAGTTTGTTACCACTAGAAGAAGACCAGAAAAATCGTCTGTAAACAGAATAAACTTTAATGGTAAAAATGTTAGTGCTGGTATTGCGTGTGAGCAGCAGAGTAGCAAATTGATGCACAGAACAAGTCTCTGTGAAATTATATGACGGATGCTGCTACGATTAGGCAGGAGGGCTGTATAAATGTATAGTAGTGTGCTGCAGCGTGTGGTACAGAACAATTGTAGTGTATACGCTAACAAATGATAATGATTTTCAGAGATTAGCGGGTTTCTCTGCAGCCGAATAATTTTTCTGCTTAGGTGTGTGCAGGAGAGTAGCAGATTAGTCTCTGCGGCAGAATTATTCTTCTGCTTAGGTGTGGACAGGAATATTGCAGATTAATCTCTGCAGCAGAATTATTCTTCTGCTTAGATGTGGGCAGGAGACTACCAGATTAATGTCTGTGCAGAATTATTCTTCTGCTTAGGTGTAGGAAATGGTAGAAATTTTCAGATTAATCTCTGAAATATAAAATTAATCTTCTTTAGTGGAGGCTAGGAATATTATTCTTGAATTCTCGGATTAGTTTCCGATTCGGATGAACTCTGAGCCAAAAATGATTTTCTGCTGCGGCTCGTCGGCTTTGTATAGACGCTGTATTCAGTCATGAGCACTGACATGTATACCATAGACTGCTTGATCTTCTTTTTCATATGGGTCCAATTTTTTTGGCTGCGGTGTGAAAACTATCTTAATTTTAAGATTCATTTTCACTTTAACAGTCATGTTACAAACTCAACAAATTCCAAATATACTCAAAATTATTATTTTTATTGGAAACTTATCGCCTATAAAATAAAATATTCCTTAAACTCAATTTTTAAGGAAATAAAATATAACAATTTTTGTTTGCCTATCCCTAAAATTACATATGGTGGACAGAGAAAGGATTTCAAATGTTATATAGCCATCTATTTGTATTCTATATATTCATTTTGAAAACCACTGAACTGAAAGTGAACTACGGTGGATTTCGTATAGATCTTATTATTTCAAGTTGAGTGTAATCCAGTCGTTAAACCAAAAAGAGACAACTATAGAAAAGTGACCCCATGATAATGTAAGCGATTTCAGTGGTGTCAGCGGTCAATGCTATATACATGTCAGTGGTTATGAGTTCTCTTCTTTCGGTGTTGCCAGCAGCTTTTTGATGCATTTGCTTGAATTCTGACTGCGGCGAAAATATCTGACTGGCTTAATATCACTATCTGTCGTAGACTAATGTAAATATAAGGAGCTAGGTTTGCTTTGATGCATTTACATTTTATTAATGAATTTTTTATTGACTGCATTGTAGTGGCTTACTGTCTGTCCTTTCAGGAATATTTCCATTACTCCGTAATTGTTAAATTATCACTGCGATAATTTGAGATACATATCATGTCACCCATCAATCAGAATTAGAATTTATGGTATAGTGACATTGTCATTCCTTCGAAGTCATTTTGTCACTGTCATTTATCATTTTAATTTTATCAGAATCCTGCCCCTGCAGTGTTCTATGCTTGTAGTTAAGTCAATCTTTTTCTTAAGCCGTGGTTACAATTATATATCTACAGGAATTTGGTTTCTTAAAATCACGTAAATTAAAAATCGGTTAACCGTCTACAGAAGATTTATGCATTGATGCTTACCTGATTTCATAGAGCTAACATTTTCAAAAGCCTTTCAGCGACTGACTAATCTTGGTCAAATTTCTATATAGGTTATTTTCAGGGACCGTAATTGTTATAAGATATATGATAAAAATTGCACTTTAGTTATCTTTGGACCACTTCATAACAATGATTACGACGTATTTTTCACAGCAAAGCTTCAATGTAAATTAATATCTGGTGTACCTAAAAGTTGTAAACTTCATGAATTATTTCAAATATTTTATCCAAAATCGATTAAATTGCAAATAATAAAAGCGTACTTCAAAAAACAAATGTCACTTTCAGATTCTGTTGTGAGAAAATAAAAGTCGAGAAATAACTCGTATTTATTAATAAGAAATAAAAAGTTATCGATAACTCTTAGCTCTTAACCAAAAAGAAGATATTGTAAAATAATGGTTATCGGATAACCAAAAAATTGATCAAAAATTGACTGTTAAGATGCAATTTTTATTTCATTGGTTATTCAAGATCGGATTGTTAGTTCCATATGATTTTTTTATTTGAAAAATCGAAAATAATGGTTATTTTCGGTGCCTGGTTAAATTACAAATTTAGTAGAATCTCATCCAAAATCAAAATCCGTCCCTCGAGTCCACTTGTACAATTTGAAGAAAATTTAAACCCTTAAACCCCATCGCAGTAATAATTTAGAGCAAGTTACAAAATTAAATTGACCCAAATTTGTGTGTAAACAATAAATTTCCGTGAAAAGCCTTGTAAATTTGTCAAATTTAAAAAAAAACATAATCTCCGACGTATCGTCCGAATTAATCAACAGAGTCCTCAGCAGAATTAGGTTATGTATCCACTCCGTAGCCATGTACGTATGTACATTACATAGGTACATATACTGTACTAAACCGTGTCGGCCTGCAAAGATTCTGTTATTCGCAAATTTATGACGCTTTTGTACATCATTTTTCATTTCTCTCTTTTCAGCGAGTCGGCTGTGATTTAAAAATTGGGTCCGTAAAAATGGTCGTCGCTTCTGAGGTGTTCGGCGGGGAAGGCAGCTCATGTTCACAGCCCCTCAATAATTGGGAGATGGCGCCGATGTCACTCCGTGCGATTACGTGTGGTGGTGGTCCAAAAGTAATTTTTATACCATTTTGCTGTTGTTTTTACAATTTGTCTATTTTTGTATTTTACTGCCCCACAATTCCCCCATTCCTGCCTATAGCTATCTGTCATCTGCCCAAACAAAGAAATGCAAGCATCAACATTATGTCAGCCGGAATCCCCTTCTGCATTTTGGTGAAGTTCATCGGTAAGAATCTCTGGCAGCCATGAATTATTCAAAAGCTAAGTTCGTGTGGTTTTTCATTATTGATACGCACGTTCAAGAGGAATCGAAGTTGATACTTTTGGTTGTTCTTAAGACATCCCGCACTCAGTCCAGAAAATTTTGGTTCGACAATTTGTTAGGATAGATTTGCGGAAGCCTTTTTTTTGAGCGGGTTAAAGAAAGTTGCGGTGAATTTACACTTTTCCAAACTTAAATCAGGTGGAGGACCACTTTGCAAAGACATTTCCAACCCTGTTCTTCTGCTCATCCCCAACCCGCCCCACCTTAGATAATATTTGATCGAACCACAGTACTGTGCTCCTATAATGTTACACAATACAGACATTGTTATTCATTGGATTTTGAATTCTTTTAAGCCCATGGTATAACTGTAAGTATGTAAAGCCACGGATTTTACAGCGAAACACAAGATAATCTCATGTCAATCCTTTGAGGAAAACATATTTTTAGTATAACTAACGATGGATTTGGAATAAGGAATTCCAGCGCCTCGATTTGGCCTTCAATCAGTTAATTCGATTTCTGTGTTTCCGTATATACCATACAATTGAGGTTATCCACATCGAGGAAGGTGAAATTGTACGCAAGTGTCGGCCTCATTATTGGGATTGCTGATGGATTCTCAAGGTTTATTTTCGACAGAGATCTGCAGATGAGTAATGGATTAGTCAATATCCGACCTGAATATCTGCAATAATTATTGCACAGGCTTATGTATTACCTAACCATCATCAATTTACTTAAATATGGCTACAAAAGGAGTATCCGAACTGGGATTAAGATACGTTCAGAGACGTGGCAAATGTATGGAAATGTATTTATGTACATTCAGGAATAAGGGAAGATTAAGCTTATAACTCTTCGTGAGATTGCAATGCCGAGTTTAATTACAGCTCATGATGAAAATCTTATCTGCTTAATTCTAGACATAAATTTCCCTTGAGCAGGTAAATTCGATTATTGTTAAACGACGGGTTACCAGTTGAAGTATTATTGTGGGCAGTTAGTAGTAGGGGTATCTAACAATCTATCAGGAACAAAATACTTTTCACTTTCATAGATTTACAATTGTGTTTGTGCCAATTTACTTTTTCATTTAGAGATTGGTTTCTGAAAGTAAATTTGCTGCTGAAACGTGTGTGGAAGGATTCTCAGTGAATAAAGCCTTACTTGTAAAGATTTGTAATAGCTATCTGTTTGGAATCCGGAATATACGCTAAACTGTAGGGTGATATATCGACCCCCACCAACGGAAATGGAGACTTTTTTCAATTTACTAATTTCACGAATCCCTTAATGGGCCATCCCACAAGAGTGTTCTTGATGCAGTATGTAAACTGGTTTGTTAGGGAACAGGTGAAAAGATTCAGAATGCAAACCGGTTTTTTATGGAAGAGGTGAAAAGACTCAAAGAGATATCTCATTGCGTCTCTTCACTTCTTCCCTAAAAAACCAGTCTACATACTGCATCAAGAATGCTTTTCTGGGATGGCCCAATGTGTTTATTCCCCCCTCCCCTCCCGCATCTTTCTAAACCAAACAATCCCGCAGCACAGCAGCAGCTCTTTCGTTTGGAAAATTTAAAGAGTAGTACAATTTGTTGCCAAAGAGGAGTACTTTTGGAAAAAAACAGAGTACACGACTAACGAAATGAAAAAAATTCAAATTAATTAGAAGGATGTCCAGAAATCATTTAAACGTGAATAAAACCCATTTTCCGTAATATTATATGTAGATTTTTTAATGAGTCTTTATATGGTTACTACTGACTGCCTTGGTATCTTAGTCCAATGGAGTATACCTGTAGACAGTAGGCACTAGTAGAGTTTAATTGCTGTCCTGATGAGATCGCTCTGTGGTACTGATCGAAATACATGATATTCTCTGAAATTAATTAATCAAATTTTCATTTTCGTCTTTAAGCCAGTACACTGACAGATACTGTACCTCGGTACATCATGTTAAAAATCAATTATGGGCTTGCACGGTTTTTTTTCGATTGCAAAGTCATTTCCATGATAAGTTTTTTGATATTCTGAAAAACAATTCCAAAGATAACCAAATGTAAACATCTTCGAGATAAATTAAAATGTAGTCCAATGAGCTGATGTCTTAAAACTTTCACAAAGCTTTTTTGAATCGAGCAATAAAGTCGCTCAAAATTCCTTCGTGTTAACTTCAATAAAAAACCGAGTCGAACCGCTTTCGATCGGAATAAAGGAGGAAGCCTAGAGCATGTGCTTTCTAATCACATTAGAGATCATCATGGCAAATTAAAAAGGGTGTGCTGAAGTTGGAAACGTAGGTGTGAAAATCCTTGTGGAGACTTGCTGCAATACAGTACGCATCTTTATTAATTACCTAATAATATGTGTCGAATGAACCAAAAATAAATTATGATGCCTGAACTTCAAGTAAAAAATTAATATTTTAGAGAAATATTTAATACAAAATTTAATAATTTATGGTTTATACAGTATTGCGCTTGAAGTTACACTTATTATTACATTAATTTCATTTTTTTATATAGAAACAACTATGTAGTTTTTAGATTTTCCCACGATTTTTTTTCCAGCAATAATAGTTTCTTACGTTTTAATTTTATAGTTGACAGCTGTTAATTTAAAAGATTCATAAATAAATAGATGTGATTCAGGTAATCATACCTGGTTCTGTCATGAAAAGCATACCTGCATAAAACAAATTAATGCAGGTGTATAATAATAAAATATATAAATTCTGTAACTACTTAGTTTAGTTATTCAAATTTTTCAATATTCAAAGTTTTTGTAAGGCTTTTTGATACAGTCATCACGCAAAATTGTATTGACAACTTCAGTCGCTCTAGTTTAGATTTCAAATTTTTACAATCATTGAAGCAGCTACAAGAGCTACTATTTGCAAGGTTATGAAAAAGGAGGAAAACAATAATTTTAATTGCAGTACTCTTGATTTTTTTATCTTGGACTGAAATTCATTAACCTCATCAGCATTATTTATTTGTGGGCGGTTTTTTGTTACGGCCCCAAAGAAGTTTGTCCTTGTTAGTGTTAAATGTAAAGAGTCAAGTCCGTCCCTGCCGTGTTATGTGTATAGTTAAAACAGTTAATACTGCGTATATGTATTTTGCAGGAAATGACTGTCTGTACTTGCTCGGATTGGCCTTAACTTCAACTGGTTACAGCTCTGGAAGTGCAGGGAATATTGCTTGGCAAAATTCTTCCTGGCCGAGAGTTATGTATATAATTAAAACAAAAAAAAGGAAAGAGGTATAAAATCTAATGGGAAGCAGAGGTCTTACGTTTTAATCTAGTGCCACCCACTTTAAGGAGATTTTTTTGTATCTGGTCGAAAAATAATATTGTAAAAAATTAAGATTTATACAATTGTGTAAAATAAGCTATGTAATATTCTTTGAATTATGTAAGGTAATTTTAGGGTACCCACTTGAAATAATATCTAGCAATTTTGAATAATTTTGCGCATTTACTGAATTTCCATTTTTCTTTAAAAGTAGAGCTTTACTAAAATTTTCATTTCCAAATTGTTAAATTATAATCGAGGGTTTTTTTGCTAGCTAAAGTTTCGCAAAAGCCAGTTAGCGACAGTCTCGTGAACAGTGCGGTCGAAAGTCTAAAACGTGCATTCAAAAAGTTGGCTTATACTGACGAAAAGAAAATTACTATTTAAACATAAAGGAATGAAAAATTAGAGATAAAAGGTTACCAGGAAACTTAAAATTACAAAGGAGGGATCAACAGGGATCCTTGGACTAAAGCAGGATTTCTTTTTTTTATTTCTTTGTTTTACGGCACGACCCTGGAAGGTCAAAGTGAAGGGCAGTAACCCGATGTGCTGTGGAAAAGAAAGCTAAGAACATAATATTATAATATACATTTACATATTATTCTTTCAATCGACTGACTGGCTTAGTTTAGATAATTTTTCTTTTGTTAATCCATTTAAAGGTATCGCATCATATTATAGCCTGTAATGAGAATTTTTTTTAGTTATATTTTATATGGGCCGACACTATTGTTTTTTTCATTTTTGTTAAAGTGAGTGAATCCCAGTGATTTGTTGTATAGTTTATTCCAAAGCCGGTTTCGTGATATACCCGCAGTAGAGAAAATCACGTGGCGCCCATTTAAAATCATAAACGAACCACCCCGTCTCCTGACCCAGGTAGCACGTACCGCGGATTACGTAGCATTTTTAGAGATATTTTAGCACGCGATACGAAATTTCGTATCAATATGTCTCTCAATATGAGAAACAATCATATTCGTCTTTGTTTTTTTTCTATTTCCGTTCATACGGAGCGAAATTTTTGACGATGTTCAGTTTGTTTATTATTATATTAGCATTAACTTCTGATGGCCACAGAACAGCTTCCGTAGAATTTCCAAGTATGGGTTCTTGATGTGTCCAGTCGTCATGCTCTAAATTTATCGTTATACTAGAAATTCTGTTTTCTATATTAATTATGTTTGTTGAATTTTCAATTGTTCTAGATTCCCTTTGATTTTCGGATATATTTGTCGGACGGGATTTATTTTGTTTTAAAGGACTGTTAATACGTCACGATTGAGAAAAGAAGAAATTATGTCCTTGGTGATAAAATTTTACGAAATCAAGTCCCCAAACCCATTGACATCTCAACTTGAAAATTTAACTATTTACTAACAACATTATGAACAATAATTGAAAAGAGCTTGCATAAGCTGTAAGTTCCTTGAATTCCGTATTTTCCAAATTGAGATCTTTTGCCTTTGTGTCAAAATTCACAAATTTTATATTGTTTTAATACAAACATTGAATGGTTTTACAACACTTGTATTAAAGAAAACAAAGGATATAGTTAAATCAAATCACTAAATGCCAACCATCCATAAAAATTTACTGTTAATTGGAATTAAGGGCGAACAGCGATGCGGTCTTAGTTATTTTGTGAGAAGGAAAGAAGAAGAAAATAGGAAATCTAAAGGAAAGAGAAAGGAGAGAAGCGATTCAAATACAACTTTTTCTGGGCTAAATTAGAATTTCCTGGAACTCTGCAGTTCTGAGTACTTTATTCGTTTCATAACCATCAATCACAGCGTCTAATGAACGGATCATAATGACATGTAGTAACATAGGAGTTTTAAGTATGAAGAAATGATAAGCGGAGTACTTTTATGATAGGAGTAGTACAGGAGTATACTACTAGTTTTCGGAGTACAAATACTCCGATCGGAGTACAAACGACCAGTGGACAGCAGAGAGAATTTGTTTATACCGTCTTGAGCCAGTAATGCACACGAATTCTGAAGAAATATTGTCGTTTTATATTCTAAGAAAAAAATTAAATATTTCCTACATTGAGCAAATTTGTACAAAAACTTTTAGTTCGTACCCATGATATATTGAGCAGAGATGAGGGAACCGTTTTAGAGATATTCCCGTTTCTATGATTCTGAATTTCATTAATTTTGCTACTGACGATGATAATCGCGCCTACTATTTTGCAATTCCACGCAAAATTAGCTAAATTAATGAAATTATGATTCTTATACGCGGGAGTTTTTCCAAAATGGTTGCTTTTAGGCAGGTACATGTGCACTGTCATATTAAAGTCAACATTCCGGGGTTACTAAATTTTGTAATACAGCTCTATAGTTACTATCTATTTTGGTGAGAAAATCGTTAAAATTTGAAAAAAATTATGATTTTTTTTCCATTTTTTTACTTTGATGTTCTGCAACAGAAGATGACAGGAAGGCTGATTGTGCATTCATTGGAACTCTGAGACGGTTTGCTGTCATCTTGGATGAAGTACTAAATCTAAATCTTAAACCCCTCTACAGCTGAAACGACGCGTCTAACCCCCCATTCACTTTATAATTTTTTGCTTGTCTCCACCTCAGTTATCAAATCCTTGAGCTAGGTGCACCAATTATGAAATACCGTGTATATAAAAATATTGACCAAATGGCGCATATGATCCACATGCTAATAAGAAACCTGTACTAAGTTATCGTATATCTATATAACCCCAGGACCAACATAAATCAGTCTTACGAGCTAATTAAAATAAATAAAATAAGTTGAAAATCATGTTCTATTAGGGTGTTCCAAATTGTGTTTAAAAGTAGAAATTTTGTTATCCACAAGAATGTTCCTATTTCTTACAGTGTCAATAATAATATCCCTAAATCCTTAGCTAAAATCGCCAATAAGTTGCTTCCAAATCATTGGGAGAAAGTTGCCCTCTGTTTTTTCAAGTCCATCAGTAGCCCGCATGGAAAACATTTATGCTGTTCCCTGTCTGTCGCAGACCTGTAAAGTACTTAAGTACTAGTAACAGTACCAGTACCTGGACTTGTATTTGAAAAATTTTAAAGTACCAGTATCGGGACTTGTACTTGACATTTTTTTGAAGTACCAGTACCGGGACTTATACTTGAAAAATTTTAAAGTACCAGTACCGGGACTTGTACTTGAAATTTTTTTTAAGTACCAGTACCGGGACTTGTACTTGTACTTAAAATATACTGGTACTGTCCTGGTACTTGTACTAGGAATTTTACAGTTACAGACCTGTAAAGTACTTAAGTACATTGGTACCTAAGTACATTGGTACTTAAGTACTAGTAACAGTACCACTACCTGGACTTGTACTTGAAATTTTTTTAAGTACCAGTACCGGGACTTGTACTTGTACTTAAAATATTTCAAGTCCAAATACTGGTACTGTACTGGTACTTGTACTTGGAATTTTACAGGTACAGACCTGTAAAGTACTTAAGTTCATTGGTACCTGGACTTGTACTTGGAAAATTTTAAAGTACCAGTACCGGGACTTGTACTTTAATTTTTTTTTAAGTACCAGTACCGCGACTTGTACTTGAAAAATTTTAAAGTACCAGTACCGGGACTTGTACTTGAAATTTTTTTAAGTACAAATACCGGGACTTGTACTTGTACTTAAAATATTTCAAGTCCAGGTACTGGTACTGTACTGGTACTTATACTTGGAATTTCACAGGTCTGGTCTGTCGAATGATCCGAAAGTGATGATTGAATGGTTTTCTATACCACCGAACTTCTGACAAAGCTTGCTTTTCACTTGTTGTATGAGATTATTGAGCATGGCTGTTTTGGTTGCAATACCAACTTTTGGATCGAAGAATGCTAGTCCAACTAAGTGATCTGAAAAATAGTAGAGGTTGTAATTGAATGCATTTGCTGCAGCAGTGAGGCTTCATTTCTAAGCAGACCATATATGTGCCAAAAAAATATAGTAGTATCGGAGTAACTGAATTTTCCGAGTAGAAATAAGAACTTATTGCTCTTGATGCATGCGGATTTATAGACAATATATTTCATTCGGGGTACCGACCTAGACTTGGTGAGCGCACAAATTGGAACCTCTGCCCTAATTATTTTCGATTAGGATATTGTTTGCGGTCGTGAACTTGTTTTTGTGTAGTGATTGTCATTATTTCTGAAAACATAAGATCAGTTTATTCAAACTTCACTTCGACAATGCTGCAGAATATAAATTCAAAAATATTATATCTACTGGCAATTCAGATAAGTTCCATACCAACGTTTTGCATGAACGTGCATTTATCTTCAACTCAATGTTAGAATCAATGACACCATAATTTACTGCATGTATCAATATCATTAATTAGGCAATAAGAACTTGTAGTCTGGTACTCCTGTTCTTATTCTGTTCATAACCTGTGGTTCTAGTGACGTTCGGAATGGCTAACAGTTTTTAAATACTACCTGCAGTAACCGGTAGAACCACATTTCTATCCACTTGTTTTCTTTCCTCCAATAATTTCTGGTAGCAATTACTATCCCGGTAAAGAACAAGTGGGTCCTGAGAAGGAGGCCTGGGTCTCTATATAAAACTTGCTTTTCTTTAACATAAAGTACTAATCTCCAAAATTATGGAATTTCATTTCATCAGCGTTAATTCTTTATGTGGGAATCCCTGTTCGTTTTAAAATTTTTAAAAATGTTCGACTGTGGCTCACATACTGTGTAGTTTAGTTTCCCCCGGATGGTGTACTTTTTAAAGCATTCATTTATTGTTTCCGAAGTTTTGTTGTTGAAAGTGTTTCTGTTGCTTTATCAATCAGCCTGAGTTTAGATGTTCTTCTAGACTTATTGGTACTAGTAGAAGCCATATTAACATAAACAAAAAAATATATATATATTACATAAGTAATTACAGAAAATAATCAAACTGGACAAAAAGTAAGAATAAACAAATCCAATGGTGAACCAATCACAAATGAAAGCAATTTCTTGAAATTCTTATTTGGTACTAGAAACTACAATTGTTCATTCCACTTGATGCGACCCTACCCTGGTCAGATGACTAGGTAAAAAAAGGCAGTTATTTGTTTTATTGCGGAGTTAAACAAGCAATTAAAACTACATAATTCAACTAAATTGAATTCAAATTAATAATTGTTCAGTCTACATACACACTTATATATACCCCGTTGAATTCCCACCATTAAATTACATCCCTCGATGAAAACACTTTCCCTAAAAATACAAAAAGAAACAACACGAAGAATCAATGCACTATTTTATCATATTCAAAATTTCTCTTATATTCTCAGCCTCAAACAACGTCCTGAACAAATATAAAAACAAAATGTTTGCCCTATTCAGACTCCGTGGTGCGGAAGATTCCTTTCAGGTGGACTGTATGATGATTAACAAACCGACTTGCTGACATATGTACCTACTCATATATATCACTTCAGACATAGTTTCTGCGTCACGAAACTAATCATTGTATAATTGAATAAGCTGGACTCCAACACCAAGGACAACAACAACTTGAAATTTGCAAACGAAAAAATTTATTTGATGTGATTTGTACAAAGATCTGATTAGGAATGCCCATTTACACAAGTACAGGGTTTTCCAATAAGAGGTGTTATTTTGATATTCAAAGAAAAATGCTATTTTTTGAGATAAATGATCGGACCTTTATTTCATTATAAAGAGGAAGGTATGCTGTTAATAATGGAAAATAACATCAGCCAATTGACCACCACGACCACGCCTACAGAACCATATCCTTTTCATGAAATTTTCCATAACCAAATCGCAAAGTGGCTGCCCTATGTCCTCGATAGCCTCACGAATTCCATCTTTGAGGTCTTGAATCGACGCTGGGCTGTTGGCGTAGACCTTCTCTTTCACGTGGCCTCAAAGGAAGAAGTCGCAAAGTGTTAAGTCACAAGATCTCGGTGGCCAATTGTGATCACCTCTTCGAGAGATAACACGGTCCGAAAACTTTTCCCGTAAAAGATCAATGGTTTCGTTGCTTGTATGGCACGTAGCGCCGTCTTGTTGAAAGTAAACGTTGTCCAGATCACCCAAGTAACAATTTTTCCAATTTTTGTGACTGAAGGGGATGGGTAGCTTTATTAGGGGTATATAACGGTTACTCGGTTATATAAGAATTTCAGTGGTTATATAAGAGTTTTATAATATTACCAATTGGTGATGTAGTTATATTAGAGTTTTTTAGGTTACTAATGGTTATCGTGGAAGTAAGTTACTAAAGGTTTTATAAGTTGGTGATGGAAATATTTCAATCACCGGTCTATATAACTTAGAGTAACCATTACTAGAAGGTACATAAGAAAGTTTTATAATTGTTTCGATCACCACGTTATAAACTTATTGGTAATAAGTGTTTATTGCGGTATCCGTGGTTACCCTTATACAACTCGACAACTTTCAGTAATTTAAGTGACTTTAATAAAAATTGGGAACTTTCGGTAATATATATACCCACTATAAAATATCGTAAAAATTTTTGTTGGCCCTTTAGTAACTACGGTGATCATTATAAAAACAAATTACTTTTAGTGTCGAATGGAGCCATTATAAAACTGTTTTTATTTATATAACATAATATGACCAAAGGTATATAAGAACACTGTCTGTTTTTTTGTGACTATAATTAAGATATATAACATTACCAAAAGTTACATATTATGACTAAAGGGTATATAAGGACCATTTTCGAAGCATGGTAGTGCCTTTAGTTTACATAATAATTCTAGAAGTTTTATAATGGTCATTCAGTTTATATAAAACTACTTGAAGTTTTATAATGGTAATTTGTTCATTTAAGTACAAGCCGCCATTTTTCATCTGTCCATTACAGATAAAAAAGAAAATGTCGGTTAAGCCAATTTTTTAAATTGCAGATATATGGCTTCCGTTTTATTTTTATATGAAGAAAATATGTCATGTAGTTTTTATGAATTAATATCATCTAAGAGAAATTTATAAATTTTGTCATATTTAATTAAAATTATTAAAAATTGCTTAACTTTGGCGGAGTCTGTATTTTTTAGAAGTATCTATGATGATATTCACAGTAAAATTTTAATTGCAGCTGAATTTCACCACATATATGCCGAAAAAATTGTACTTCTAAAATGTAAAAATATTAAACCCTTACATTATAAAAATACAATAAAAAAAAATCGAAATTCTATGTCAAGATAGGTTTCGTAAATATTTGCATATTATTGTTTTATAAAGGTAGCGAAAAATAATTTCCCTAACATTTCAATCACTGAAAGTAATCCGTCTGAGAATTCCAAGCGTTGTGGAAACGTTACCATCACCATTATAAACAAAGTTTATAAAGGTAACCGAAACATTACCGCAACCACTGCTGTGACCAAAATATTTTAATCGACGGCACCTTGGGTTATAATAAGGGTTATATAAGAAGTTATATTAAGGTAACCAGAATATTTTGGTTACTCATTTTATAAAACTTTTATTTATATAACATTACCTAAATCAAGTCACGGTAACCTTTATATAAACCTCCATTTAAGCTCTATAAGGGGTTTATAGTGGTTACAAAGACGTTTCGATTACCAGTCTATATAACTCAAGTTATATAATTTAGTAATGGAAACTTTACGGTTGCTACTATATAAAAAAATTGTTTGTTGGGCAATACCATCCAGTTCCGGCCATAAAAAATCATTAGTAATCTGTCGATAGCGCAATCCATTCACCGTAACTGTTGCTCCAGCCTCATTTTCGAAAAATTAAGGTCCAATGACCCAGCGGGACCATAAACCGCACCAAACAGTCACACGTTCAGGATAGAGAGGCTTTTCCGAGCCCCAGATGCGACAATTTTGCTTGTTGACGAAGCCATCGAGGTGGAAATGGGCCTCATCACTCAAGATGAGTTTTCGATGGAATTCCGGATCACTCTCATGCATTTCAAGCACCCAATCAGCAAAGACTCGACGTTGTTGATGATCGGCCGGCTTGAGTTCTTGTGTTAACTGAACTTTATAAGCCTTAAGACCCAAATATTTATGCTAAATACAGTGTAATGACGTTTGTGGAATGCCTAATTCCAAAGAACTACGAGGAATGGACAAACCTGGGTTTTCTTCAACACTTTCGGCTACAGCAGCAATATTCTCGGCTGTTCTTGAGCGACGTGCACGGGTTTTATTCTTCACATCACTAACTTGTCCCGACAGCTCGAATTTTTCTACCAATTTCTGTATTGCGGTCCGACAAGGTGCTTCACGACGACCCAAAAATGTTCGAGTTTTACGAACCGTCTCTGCCACATTTTCACCATTTTTATAGTGAATTTTAATAATTTCAATTCGATGTTGAATCGTGTATCGTTCCATTTTTATTAAAAGCGTAGTTTCTACTTGTCAAATATTAAAAAATGACAGCTCCAAAAGTGACATCTACCGAAATACCGGGCTAATTAAAATAACACCCCTTATGGGAAAACCCTTTACAACAAGTTCTCGACAGACAAAATTCTGTTATATAAAACCAAAGTGATTACAGTTGTTATCTATAAAGCAAAACACATGATTATTTATAATGATACAGGGGACTCTACTCTTTACATTAATTTTGGTTAATCTTAAAGTGTTTTGATGAGCTGGAATAAAAAACGTGATCTCAGTCCTCCCTACTGCCGTCCTACATATTATTGAAACTGAAATTAAATCAAAACACATTAATAATATGTAAATTAACTAAAAATATCCTAAACTCATATACATCTCCACAGTTCTATAATGTCAATCTGATTATGTCGCCACAATCAGGGCAACACCATCAATTTACAGGCCACAGTGTATATAAAGGCGACGAGCCCTAGTAAAATCACCCATTCTTGTTTCAGAGTCTAATCTGAAAGCATTCTCCTCTGAATTTCCTATAATTTGAAGATAAGTGTAATTTTCTTTGCTCCTTCATACAGAAGTTTAATTCTATTGATGTAGGGATATAGTTCTACACAAATCCAAAAGACCCAATATTTCTACTCTTTTTCGTTTCAGAGTTTAATCTGAACGTATCCTCCACCAGAGTCTAATCTATCCTTTGAACAAAAGTCTAATTTTGTTTTTTCCTTCATATAGAAGTTTAATTCTACAAAAATCCAATCCCCCAGAAAATTTAATATTTGCCCCCATTCGTATAGGAGAACTATAATTCTGCCTACACGCTTCAAAATTCGCTTTAACAGAATAATGATTTTGCTTACAGCTTCAACACATTGAGCAGAAGTATAATTCTGTTTCATAGAATTAATTTCTTTTTTTTTCAAAGCTTAATTCCAAAACGTAACGAGTCTACTTCTTATTTACAGAAAAAAAATGAGACAACGACAATATTGCATTGAATTGGATTTCTGGATATCGTATTGTTATTTGAATTTTAAACTTGCCTTTATTATTGCTGGATTTTATTGAATATTTATAGTATTAGAATTACTAGGAGATTTTAAGATTTAGTTGAATTCAATAGTGATATAAGGTTAAAATATATTAATAAAAATTTATCTTTGAATTAAATAAAGGCTGAGTTATCTCTTTCAACCGGCACCCTCTTTTAAGCTGGAGACTAGATCTTACAATAATGTTTAAGTAAATTACATCACAACTTTTTACATTCTAAATGAAACCGTAGAATGTACTAAGTTGTTCAATGTGTTTGTAACGCACAGAAATAATGTTATTGGAGCAAAATGGGTTGGACATTCATGCATAATATTAAATGCTATTTTGATTTTTGCATGTCCGTCTGTGCGTCCGTCCATCGATCCTCACGATAACTCAAGAACGTCTTCATTGCAAAAAATTGTACACACAAGATTTAAAAAAAAAAAAATGTAGGTTCGAAATGGGATCAATCGGGCAACTATTCATTGGGTTGCCATACAAAACTTTCGGTTTTCACTATATATATTTGGTGACTGCCTAAAAAAGCGTCGAGGTACAGAGCGGAAATTTGTCACATGGTGTTTTCATAGCAGTAACAAATAAAATTTAAAAAATGGGCAGCCCTCTTATTGGTTTTGCCATAGAATAATTTAGGGCTATTACGTATACTAGGTGCAGTACAGTGCAGAAGTTTTATTATTTAATGTTTCAACAAGTGCTCCTATTCTTTGAATGAAAGCCGCACAAATTGTTCAAGTCCTCGGGCGGGATTTTCCATATATTGACCTGAGTTTATCGTTTCCACATGCGCAATAGTTTTGGCAAATTTGCTGGGAAACCATCTAGTCTCGAACAAGACATATTTTGATGAATGATTAAATTTATTATTGTCAAATTTTCAGAAGCATATAAATCTAATAATATTTTCAATACTTGTTCCACTTTTCATATTAATATCTGAATAAACGTAAAAATTTACGGAGGAAAAGTGTATATGAAAAAGTCACTACAAATCGCTGATTGCGGGGGTGACATCCGATATTTTTAAAAATGTTTCCCGCAAACGGTCCGCTGCTTACAGATTAGCGATTCTCCCCCGCAATACCCCACACAGCATAAATCTGTCTGTGGTAAGTATAATAATCGGCAATCCTATTAGAATGTATTAGTTTTCCGGCGGAAATCCCCTGCGGTCCCAATTAACAATTTAGGATATCTCTAGCGGTGCGAATATGTGGGGTTCGGATGTCCGTGTTAGAGCCTATGCCCTTCCCATAGGATTTCTTAGGCATGGTGCGGTAACGCACTCAGTATGTAAAGTTCCTGCTGCAAGCATACCTAGAACGTCTGATGGATCTCCAAGATTTTTTAATGATGTACGGCGAATATCTAAGGATATTATATGACATCTTCTGTGTAGAATTTTATTTGATGCGATTTGCACAAAACGTAAAAACAAAATTTTTAACACTTGCAAGTTGAATCCTACGATAAAATCACGTTTTGAAATGTACAACCAAGAAATTTTGCCAAAAAGAAGAAATTATAGAAGCGAATAGCATTCTAATATAGCTAGACATTCAACGCAGTTCTCATATAGCTTGTTTCAAAACATATTTTGTTGTTTTATTTTTCGTCTTCAAAAACAACACACGGAGGCACACCAAGCGAATAAATTAGCGTCTGTGCCAGAAAACCACGCGAACCCTGAGAATCAGGGAACATACCGAAATAAATTCTGGATATAGTGGTCTACGCACTATAACCAAACGAATAGAAGCAGATCCGATATTGGACATGATATCAGACAGAATGATAGTTAAATAAAGTCTCCGTTGGCAATTTAAGATAAGGATACAAATAAGGGAATAAATAGATACAAGTCTAGAAAACAAATCCCTAATTTGGTACGCAGATGGTTCTAAAACCGAGAAAGATGTAGGAACAGGAATATATGGTGTAAAGGCAACAGTATGTCTACCAATGGCTAGGAAAATACGCCTCATTATTTAAGGCAAAAGTATAAGACAGATCTGCATACGAAAATCTTAGCCGCTGTTACATTACGGAAAAATATATATGTATAATCTACACAGATAGCCGACTCGTCACCAGAGGTCAAAACGACTTTAGTACAGCAATTCATCCAAGTATTAACAAACCTTGACACAAAGAACCATTTAGCACTCGGGAATTGATGGGAATGACCATGCAGAATTACTGGCTAAAAAAGGGGCATTCCTGCCCCAGATTGGCCCGGAACCATTTTCCGGTATCTCTTATAATACCGTGAAGCTTATCATACAAAACTGTCTCTTGAAACAAATGGACTAGAGATGAACTTCAATGATAGGCTCCAGACCAATCAGAAGATGCTTCGGAAAGGCATATCTAGGTTATGTAGGTTATGTCCCGAAGAGGACGGAACATCGGACCACGTCTTATACGAATGCGAGTCCACTGCACAATGTAGATTCCATACCTTTGGCTCATAATTCGCAAAGCTTGCTGACTTTGAGGAAACATCATAAAATTGCTGCTTTTCATAGAAAGAGTGGGATTAGAGTGGAATTATTAGTAAGGGAAAGTAGTGCACAATAAGCCAATGAATGCCTGCAGTAGAAAGGCCACTCGCCTAATCTATTATAATATAATCTAGGATATACTGTTTTAGCTCGCAGCAGTATAGTTGAAAATTCCAAATTATTAAAAACTTTGAAGATATAAGACTCGCACGCAAAATAAATGGCCGGCCATGGTTTGTCAATGTTTAATAATCAAAGTGATATTTTGTCAGTCTCTACTGTCCGGGACTTGATAGCTCGATACAATGTTCATACATATGTGCAGAACGAGGTACAGTGCGTGGAAAAGTAGGAGATGGCACTTCGAGGAAACCAAAAACAAAGTACTCCTTAAGAGTATCAGGATCTTCACGTATATTGCGCTCTTTGCTGAGCACTCCAGTACTCGTCTATACTTCCTGCTGTCTATAAACAAGATGATGCAATTTTTCAGCCGTCCTAACCTTTTCCCCATTGAATCCCACAGAGCGTTCCATTCTAAACCACATCCACACAACAATTATCTCCTAAATGTGTACAGCAGATGTGTCCATCTGCATATAAAGGACGGCACAGTTCCACCCTCATAATCTTCCATCAAATTAAATTTCCAATCATCTTCCACAGTTTTGAAATTTTGTTTTTTCTGTTCTCTTTGCAGGATACAAAACGTCCCGACCAACTTGTCGAAGTCGAGTAACGGGAGCAGACGTCGAGGGGTCACTTCGCAGTGAATCCAGTTGGCTGGAACCATCTGTTGTGCAGTGCAACACTCACTTATGTCCCACAAAGCATCTGCAATTTTTTTTCTATCCCCCTACTATCCCCTATATGAACAAATTTTGTTTATGTGGTGGAATTTTCTAACAAAATTCCGTAATTTTGCTGGCGTGGCCAGGTGATCGCAGACGAATGGGGCCTATGTAGTCGACCATGTGGCAGAGGTTATCGAAAGTGTGCAGATGTGTGTGCCGAAAAAGCAAAAGCGTTGAAATTAAAGTATGTCCTTTTCATTAAATTATATCCTGCCAAGGACTACCACATAAAACGGAAGCAGAGTGGGGACAGTGCCAATTTATATTCAACTCGTTGGGTCTGTTTCCGGCTCCTTCCTTTGTGACTTCTATGGATGTCCTGGCATAGGAGAGATACCATTCGCGATTCTAAACTTTACTAACGGTACTTACATATATATATATGTCCAAAATGGGTCCCAACTGGTCGCGGGTATATAGCTGACTTTGATGTTCTATTTCTGCTCTATATGTGTTTTAAGTGCTTACATATGTCCCAGAGGTATGTTTACCCCCCCCCCCCCCCCCCGCTTCCACACTTACCGACAATCCCCGATTTGTTTTTTGATTTTTTCCTCCCGACTGCCACTTTTCGTATGCTCAGCTTTTCACTACTATTTTTTATTTTTGCTCAGTGTCGTAGTGTTGAATGCATGGATGCGGATGGAACTTTAAGTGCACAGTGTGATCCGCATACGTGGCTACCGGCAACACAGCATTGCTGTGATTCCTGTGTAGTTTTCATGTCTCCTTTTTTCGTTTCATTTAATACTTTTCTATTTTTTTATTATCCCTAGGATAAAGAATGTTGTACATCGCCCAATGTTAGTAGTTATCCTATTTTTGGAATAGTTATGCACTAAGAAATCCTTTCGGATTCATGTAGATGTCTTCATTTATTTTTTCTTATGTTTTGTGTAGCAATTACATTAAAGCAAGAAAACTTTTGTTACTTTTTTTATGTTGGTTGAATATGAAACGGATCGGATTCTGAACAATAGTATTGGAATTAAGGCGTTCAATATCTACGACCGCATGCTCCCTTCCCGTAAAAGCATGACTATGTGCAAAAATTAATATTTCATGAAAGTCTACGTAAATTAGATTTCATTGATGTGAAACACATCAGATGGAAGCACACATGTATATAGGTACCACTCCGGCTCCTATAAAGGATTCCTGTACATATGGAATATTTTCACTAATCTTGACTTGGTCCTTATTTAGTATGACCGGTTAATGAAAGGTTTAAATAAGGATGTCCGGGCTTTTTGTAAGTTTAATTGTTTGCAACATCTGAACGAACGCTAAGGAAAGGGATGGCCTTTAATAACATTAATTGCTGCAGTAACCCCGCTTTTTATATTAAATTAAACCGTCAGGTTTATCGAAAATTTTACTCAAATTGCTGGATGAAAGTGTACATAAATGCGCCTAGGAATTATTACAAAGGGACATCATTTAAATAAAATACGGTTTTTTTGTAGATATGAACGGGTTATTGCATTATAAAATAGCAATATTTAATCCTAAGAAATCATCACTAAGTTTACGTACATTCCGTAGAGTATATACTGTGGAGGACTGGTGCACCCGCCATGATATGACGGTTAACCTACAAAGACCAGCTTGATGCCCTTTGTACTGCCCGCAGTTAGAACAGACGCGCAAATTTGAATCTAGTGAAGACTGGACTGAATGCACTGATAATTGTGGATTAAGATCAGTAGTCTATTTTCCTATACTAAAAACACTTTTAACTTTCAATAAACTGATATGCTTATGTTTTAGAATTTCCCACTAATTATATTAAGATTAGATTATTTATTAGGTCAGAAATGTACACATAAGAGAAAAACCACTTACTGACGCAGATTTATAATAAGCGATTTTCAAGAATAGTTTAATTGGGGATAAAGCTCTATATATAAGTTTGGGTTAGAGATTTTGATATCACACTGAAAGACAGACTTATCATTAGAAAATTTTACGTACAATTTGTCAAGAATGTGCTTATGTGATATTATATATATATATAGAATAAATATATGGAGTAAAATAAAAGTATGATTTATATGACATACGCACCCGAAATTAGATTAAAGGTATTAAGTTAGATATTAAAATAAATGTTACAAGTGGCTGGTACTCCCCGATTTAATACTTGGCACTTGAGAAGTTGGCTTTAAGCTACTTATAGGACCCTTTGTTTTAATCGTTGATTAGAACAATTCTTTATTCCCGTCAAGACCAGGAATAAAGTGTTAATGTTAGTAATTTTGATCTCAATCAAGACCCGAGTTACAATGTGCTATAGGTCAGTCAAAGCCCGAATTAAAGACTTAACTTAACTTCAGTCAAGACCCAAAGTAAGATTCTTTATTTCAGTCAACACCCGAAATAAAGTGTATGTTAGTAAATAATTATTTCAGTCAACGCCCGAAACAATCAATCAAAAATTGCGTATATCAGTCGAGACCCGATATAAAATGTTAGTCCCTATGTAGCCAACCTACCTCAAGCGATGCCAAGTGCAAAAAGAGATCGAGATCAGTCAGCTTGCCGTTTATATAGCCCTTTCTTGCACACGACACCACTGCTGGAGTAGCAGAGGCGCCTGATTGCAAGAATTTACAATGCATCTGTGAACTTACGGTACTAGTGATAAAACTTTCATAGTAGCGAACAAAAATGCATGGAAACAATGATTTTATAGCAACCCATGCTGTTGTGATAAATGCAAACAATATTCTGCTTGCCCTGAAGAGGAAAAGATCCCATTCGATAGCATTTAAGTTAATCTGCTCGATTTGATTTTACTTATACCATGAGTAAGTGATGAACATCTGGCTACGATGAATAGATTTCTTAATTTTACGACAAAAATGTTGATGTTTTATGATTTGTATGCTTTCTTTCCAGGATTTGTTTTTTAACATGAATACTTGAATCGACTTGGTTCGAACACTCTTTTCCAGGAGACGTAAACTTGGGTAATTTATTCTTCCAAAGTCTTTGGACGCATTCTGCTCTGTCTCCCCATGTCAAGCACCTCGGAGTCTCCCTTGACTCGAAGCTGACGTGGGGATTGTATGTATGTATGCGTCTATGAAGGTCTTCGGCCACTGCAGGAGAACCTTTGGCTGCACATGGGCTTGAAACCGAGTGTTGTGCACCGGACGAATATCTCGATCAATGAACACATGTGCTTCATTGGTATGGTGGCCGATGGCACTCGTGGGAATTGCTGGCGGGGCTGGACTGGATCTTTATATAACTCTTTGGCGTGTGGGCTGAAACGGAAGAAGCCTTGGCCCGCATGCGACTTGATGTGATAGTTCCAGAGCTTCGTTTTGAGCGTCACTTCTCTGTGGGTGGAAGGGAACCGCGAGCTAAGGTAGCTGCCCTATCGAGCCTTCCTCGGTCCTCTCTACAAATTTTTACTGACAGCTCTCTCACTAAAGAGCGAGATGGTACTAGCCTTTAGTTTCTCCAACCTGACATTAGGTTAGGTTACTTACTTGCAAGGCAAGCCACTGTCTATAAAAAATAACAGAAAAAAAAGAGCCATGGGGACATGAGTTGTCATATATAATACCGCCACCTTTCCGGGTCCCGCGCGGGGGCTTCCACAGCTCGCCTCGAAGCATCGGTTTAACGATGGAGAGAGAAAATATTAATTTTTTTGCGCACATTGTTCATTCGTGTCATAGCATCCTCCTGTGTACCTTCTATTTCATTTTCTGTCAAACAAAGAACACACTTGACCTAACATCACTTCTCTGTGGGAAATGAATGGATACTTCGTCTATATAATTTATAAATAAGGACCGAGCGTCTGTCGGAGCAACAACGAGAATATAGCCCTATTTAGGACAAGATTTGAAATCGAAGGGGATGGTTTGGGTTAGAAAGAGATATGTTTATGAAACACTCTGTATATTTGAAATTACTAAGATCTACTATTAGAGCTTTAAGTAGATATCGAAAATAGATATGGTGAATATAAGAAATGTCACTCAACTTATAGCAAATTCACAAAACGTACTGCTTGCCATTAATGGTAGCGAGACATAACCCGTGGAATCGTGAACTCACCAAGAAAGGAGTGGAAAGTTACCCTGGCCTCAAGTTATTGCGGGGAATCACAATGATAACATCTTAATTCTACCGTTAACTTTAAACGGTCCATGGAAATACAGGCATAACGTGTGGCAGATTTCTCCACAGAGGGTTTTGCGCTAATGCTTTCCTGGTAATGTTAGTTTTTTGGATATATGTATTAGTTTTTTGGATATATGTAGATGGCTGTTAGTTATCTAATCCCAATTAGCGCATGGTACAATACATATCTTCTGATTTCGATAATATACAATGGTTTTTCGATGATATTCTTAGTCTTTGCAGTATCCTCTTTGAGAGCTTTTCAAGCGCAACCGTGTATCCTACTTTTAGGCTGTTTATGCACTACGAAAACTCTTTCATTTTCATTCATGTCATTCAAGCGACTTGTATTGCTGTCCCACATTAGTCCCCGTTGTCCCCGTAAAGCAGCACTTTACTTATCTCTTACGATATGAAACTCTTGCTTTTCTGGAGTATTATTTTATAGCTACCAAGAGCTAATATAATATAAAGAGATGCTTCTTCTGACTTAAGAATATCATGAGTGCTGGTTAAAATTTAATGTCAATCATTATTTATCATCCGCTTGATTTAATTCTTGACACGCTGAAGGCTCTATAGTGGACCTACTTCTCTTAAATTAAATTTTGTTCACTACTGATTCCAAGTATTCGAGAACATACATAGTATGTATGTAAATCTTTTAATTGTCATTGCTAAGATTCTTATTAAATAAAATCAGTAACTGTTATGCCCACAGTAACCGGGAATGGAAAATTTTAGTCTTGGGACTGGTGTCTTTATAAGTATTTCATGATTAAATTTATTTCCAACTGCTTCTTATATTTAGGTTAGGAAATATAGGTATACTTAGGAAAACTGAAAAGCAAAAACAAAACATTTTATTATCAAAATCTGAAAAAATAGCATACATCATTTACTTCATACATTCAACGCTTATTTTACTTTATTCTTTTTAATAATTCTAGAAATACTTAGTAGATCGGCTTTTAGTATTCTATTATTTCAAGTAAAATAAATTTTTTTATTAAATTTTGTTATCTAATGTTGCTATTCTTTTTTCTTTCAGATCTTTTGATGTTGATGGGCGTAGTGTAAGTAGTTTGAGATATATTCTCAGACAATGAATGATAAGAATCGGCTTTGTTTTGTTTATGTTTTACTAACTGCCAATAATCGCCCGTTTAAAAGTTGGTGGAGTGCATACACTAGAACATGGTCAGATTCTTCATCTCTTCGCGTAAGGTTCCCTAAGCAGGAAATCTTCTATGGCTAGACCGTTAGGAGATCCATCCATCAAAGCGTATTTGCCAATTTGCATCTGGGTTCATACTTCTTTGTCGGGGTGAGGCATGTTTTCTTCCGAGCCCCCAGAAAAGTCAGAGATATGCATTCCTATTATTCCCATCAGAAAAATGTTTTGTACACCCCACGACGAGTGCTCAGGTTCGTTCATCGCTCCTGATGTTACATGCGAACATCCGCTTTAATGAGAGACCTCAAAACCGATGCTGCAACGCCTACAGCGTGTTCCGGTCCAAGGAAGAGCGAACTAGAGACAAACTTGGCTACAAGGTCACCCCTTTCATAACACATGTGTTCTGGAACCCACTCAAGGAACGCCTTGTGGATACACAGTTTACGTACATACGTCTTGCAATCCACCAGTAACTTAGATGTTATGCGAGGGCCACTCAAAGCCATCATGGCTGCCTAACAATTCGTGAGAATAGCAATGATCGTTCCCTTTATTTGCATATTAAGGACTATTATCGTTGTGATTGTGATGGCGAAAAACATCAGCTTGGAAGACAGTGGTGTGCCTTTCAAGTGAATACTGCCACCCCCATTTGAGGTTGAAAAAAATAAACATTAGCACCGGATCCCTCATTAGTAAAAGAGCTATCA
This sequence comes from Dioctria linearis, assembly GCA_963930735.1. Taxonomy (NCBI): domain Eukaryota; kingdom Metazoa; phylum Arthropoda; class Insecta; order Diptera; family Asilidae; genus Dioctria; species Dioctria linearis. The sequence goes on along the minus strand of OZ005744.1, from coordinate 134,379,747 downwards.
GTGAAAAGTTAAGTTTAGTTGCGTTGTTTTGTCTGAGAAGAGGTATGGCCGTAGACTGATCATAGAAAGTGGGTGTATAACATAAGACTGATGGACTGAGATAAATTAAACACGACCTACTAGTGTAATGAATGATGACAAACTGCTTTATTGCATTTAGATAACTAACGATGCTACTGCTCGTACCAGTACCTTGCTACATTAAAATTTATTATTCTAATTCATGTTAATATTGTTTTCAGTAATTCAAAACAACAAAAAAACATCAATAGGGGAAACCGCCAGATCATAGAAACCTTCTTCGAAGACTGTGAAACCATACAAAGTTTCTTTTGGACCTTAAATTTTCCTTGATTTTTGTTTTAATTGTTAGAATTCTAGTTATAAAAATTGTGTACTGAATCCAAATCATCGTTGTCCTCGTACCTAAATCAGGTAGCGGCTGAATATGCAATTGAATTGATCGCTGATTTAAAATAGCATCTTCAACTTCAGCTCTCAAACTTCCACTCGAAACAGAATTTTCAACTTTCACAATTTGGTGCAAATTCATATACTTACTCCTGTAGAAAAATTTTAATTTAACTTACATAAAGTGCATACCAATCCCATGTATGTGGCTCTTAAGAAAAACTGGATTAATTCCAGTACAATTTAGTTCAAAATTTGATTTATTTACTTCGATCTAATGTGGGGTATTTTTCGAATTCCTTTTAGATACTATTAGTGTAAAAAAATATTATGTTCTCAAGAACTTGGGTCTCGATTCGATAAAGAAACTTGTCGATATCGTCAACTTCAGATTACAAAACTGGATGTCGATTCTTACCAATCGAAAATTCACTCGTAAGACATTTTGGTCGATCAACTGTCATAAAAGCGGTTCTCTTAACTGCTTTAAAATAAAAGAATGTTTGTAAGATGGGGTTTTATTTTTAATATAGTTTAAAAAAACAAATGTCTATAATTTTTTTAATATCCTTACAAATTTTTAATTAATCAAATCTGAGGTCCAAAATCACGACATAAAGTCAGTATGAGTTTTATGACTAAAACACACTGAATTAATAAAAGTTTTCCTGAATGAAGTCAATACCGAAATAAACGGAAATGTCTTATGGGAACTTTTTGAGGCAGGTGGCGGTTTTAAGCAGTTATCACTTTCACCGTTGGTGGAAAATATAATCAAACTTTTCGCCATTTTACAGTGGAAGGGATGAAAAACGTTCAATCTCATCATCAAGGATAGAAACGAGCGTAACAGATCTATCTAGTCAATTCTCTACCAGATTTAAGGATTTTCCAAGTGCTACTGTTACGTTACCTTCAGAATCACTTTATATACTCAATCGAGTTAAAGATCCACGAACGGCAAAGTCAAATTTAACCGAATCGATTGCAGTATCGAATCGAGTTATAGAATAAGGTTCTTATTGGAGAACAATGTCTTCACAACGAAGTGTGCGCCCAGTTTCTGAAGTCACAACGTCATTTTTTGAAAATTGAATTATATAAAACATATTGTTGCTAACATGGTTCATTATTTAGAACACAATATTTCAAATATCATTCAACAGTCCTTTTTATTTCACCCTACTTTTCCTATTTATCATCACACCTTTAATTATCACTAGCAATGTATTTCAACTTCTCCCAATCCAACACTATCTTCTACTTATTCGATTTCGCTTGTATTCACTGCACGGTCTAAGTTAAGAATAGTCCCTGGTGGTAATAAGCGCTGTATTTATACTCTACAAATTGCCGATGCTTCCATTCCTGAAATATCGTTTCTCCGAACCTATAGTTGTTTATATCCGAACCAATAGATCTCGTTTGCCCTTTTCTATTGCACGTAACAATTTTTTACGTATATCACGTACCTACGCAATATGTTTAGAAATCTTTCTCAATCCCCCTAAAAATATATGTTGGTATATTCCCTAATGTATTTGTCTAGTTTTAAGGAGCCTTGACGGCACCCATGAAAAGTTCCGTTGCAAATATACCCTCCTATAATGCACTTATCTCCAGTAAATATGAACATCTATTTAAATTCTACCTAAATGTATGTATGCATACGAAAAGGCTTTCATTTACCCGCAGTAAATGTTACACATTTCCTTGAAACCATTTTCTATTGTCAACGTTTTTCGATGGAGTGGATTCTCATGTTGCCACGTTCATCACGGACATATTTCAAATCATTCGGAAAAACGTCCAAATGCGGACGAAGACAACAGAAAACTTTTAGCAAACGTTAAACGCCAGCAATCAAAACGTTGCGATAAATATTTTATCTCTCCAACTCTTCATGTGTTCCACTTAAAAGGTCCGATGACTTTCATCAAGCACAACTCATAGATATATTCCAGACCTTTTTCGCCCCCCGTCGTTAATCATCCTCTTAATTCGCATGGTACTTTGGTAAAACAAATTATAGCTTTAGGTTTCTGGATATTTTCCAGCTGTATTGGCACTGTCATTTCGCTCCGTGACGTAAATAACATTTACAGAGGTATGAATAAAATTAAGTCAGAAACTAATGCAAAATAAACTGCGTTGTCCTTGATGGAACAGATAGGCATACAATTTCCACGACTCATCTCATACAAGTCATCAAAGGAAGAATACATGTTTTGGTAAAGCCCAATACCACCGCCTCATGCAGCATAACAAAGCTCCACCGATTTATCGATTTCATTAAGACGCGGTATGTTATAAATGGCTCGAACCATCACTGCAAGTCTTCCAGAAAATGTGAGGAATATGAATCAATTAAGTTTTTCTTTGTCTGTTCTGGTCCATTTTCAGGATATGACGGGGGGGAAAAAGTAAGATCACTCCGTGGTTGATTTGACACAGAGATTGTTGCAATTTTTTAAAATAATGGTCTTTTCCGCCAACATCGTTCGCTTGCAACAAAGTGTGAGATTATGACCTTTTCGGTGTTTATTTTTGTTAGTTCCTCATGTGGAGTTAATTTTTGTTAGTACTGCGAAAGGAAAACAATCCTTGTGTAACTTTGAAGTATGTATATATATGAGAGTGGTGCTTTTACACTTGAAGTTTGTTTGCCTGTTATCATTCTTCTTGATTAGTATGTGTACTTTTATTGGTGGCATCTATTTATCATTGACTCGTCGAGTCAGGACTCAACAGATTA
>OZ005744.1:134219406-134376381 GCA_963930735.1 Dioctria linearis | reverse complement strand
CATTTTCGGCGAAACGTGACCTCCTAGAGGACAACGTTCTCCACAAAATCGACATATAAGGCATTTTTAACCATAACCGCAAAACTTTCGAGAAAATGGCGGAAAGCCGACTTGGCGGTTTTTTTGTTGTTTTTCTCTCGTAACAGTAATTCAATTTAAATGAAATTTTGTGAAACTATACTTTTTTTTTGTATTGAATATGCATAATTTTTTTTTGATTCTGTAAAACGAGTGGTTTCTGAGATATTTATATTTTTAAAAAAAAAAATCAAAATCTTCTACGGAAAACTTTATTGGCGTTTTTTCGATTTAAATATTTGCCAAGCTCGAGTACGTCAGTGTAATGGCCAAGCATGCCTCAGTGCCTCATCAATACCAAATGATTCCAATGGAAACAGCGTATATGAAGTCCTCGAGCTTGGCGAAACAACTGTAGCGGATATCGAGGACCATGATAATGATGTTGACATTGACCTTGGGCAACCTCATGACGAAGACGACTACGAACAAGAATTTAATTTTAAATACGCTATTTTATATTTCGTCCTAATAATAAATAAATGAAAAATAAAATTCTTGGGCCCGCGATCACATAGCGTTGATCGCTATATACGGCTGTATACGGATGAGCGCTTGCTCGCTACGCGTTGTACGTCAAAACAATTGTAGATATAAAAAAATGCTTGAAATGAAAATTGTCGGTAATTTTATAATCTACAAATTTCATAATGACCTTGAATGACGTATTTTTCATAGAAAATTAGATAATTTGCAAAAACCGATTTTCGCGACCTTTGACCTTGAATATCTCGTGAAGTAGACACGAGATTATATGAGACTTTTTCCCAGTCTTTAGAATGCCCCAACAACGGTTTATACCAATTTACAGCTTGTTCGCTTCCATTCCTAGGTTGAATGCTTATTTTACTAAGGTATGAGTAAATTTCCTCCATTGCCTCGTCTTTTTTTGTTCCCGTTAGGTCGTCCTTCCTTAATCTCCCCATCAGGCAGTTGCCTCCAGCAAAGTGCTGCAGAAAAAAAATTATTTTTTCATTAATTCTTCTTTTATTAAATATATGTTTTTCCATCTACTTGTTGGCAATTTCATTTGATCGCCGAAAAGTTGTCCACAAAACAAGCATTTGTTTTAAAGTCAAAGATATGTATGAGCTGCGGTTGTTCTTCCGGTTCTTCACTTCGTCGAGAGGTAAACGACGCTAGTCTTTATATTATATATATTAGTCGACATAGGATGATGAGGATGATTCGACCATTGAAGAATCATCTCATGTTTTTCAAGAATACGATGAGTATTCCGAAAAGGAAGACTGTGAACGTCACTTTTCGTCATCACAGCGAGCTGAAATTTGGCACACAAGTTCATGTCGCGTGACAATTGAATCTATCAAAATTTGAACCGGAAATTTCCATGGAAAACCCGGAAAATCGGGAAAAATTACTTGAAAAATTGGTACAAATTTGATTAGTGATAAATCCGTTTCAGGAAAAATGCAGTTTTCCCGATTTTTCCGAAAATATTTTCCGGAATTTTCCGACTTTTCGGGAAAATTTTCCGGTAAAAAAGTTTTCTAAATTATGCAGGATGAAGATCCCTATCAACCGGCATCATTACTTTCTCTCCGACAATGGTGAAAACTTGCAGACAAAATCGAGAAAAATTCATGTAAAACGCTTTTCCGGAGTTTTTCCGACCAAGGAAGCGTTTGACCGTTTTGCAAATTAAGACAAAGTTTTCGAGCGAAATCAGTTGCATAAAGTTGCTTTTGTGAAAAATTCCATGGAAAACGCGGAAAAGCGGAAAAGCGGAAAAATCATCGGAAAATTTTTCATCGATATGATTAGTGATAAATCTGTTTCAGGAAAAGTGCAGAATTTTCCAATTTTTCTGGAATTTCCGGAATTTTCCGACTTTTTCGGAAAATTTTCCGACAAAAAGTTTTATAAGCTATGCGAAATCATTTTTTCCGTCCTACTGCCATCAACACTTTCTCTTCAACAATCATGCAAACTTGCATGAAAAATCGAGGAAAATTCATGTAAATTTTTAAAAAAATTTCATAGGAATAGAAAAAGTCTGTGGAAAACATTGAAAATCTGGAAAATTCAGTAAATCAGAATCTTTTCAGCCGTCATAAAATTGTTTTAAAATATCTCCATGCAGCACGTAATAACAATTTAATTAACATGAAAAAGGCAGAAAATAAAATAAGTAAAAAACGAGTTTTCAAACAAAACTGAGGCCAAGCAGCATGAAAAAGTAGAAAATAAACGTTTCATCACACACAGAGGTGGACTCAGATTTTATTCGCTGACAATCACCGATATATTTCAGTATGATCAATCAGAGGTAATAAGTGATTTGATTCATGAAGAGAAAGAATATTCAAGAGAAATGTCCCAATCAAAAAATCTGAGTCCACCTCTGTGTGTAAAGTAAAGTTTATTTTCTACCTTTTCATGCGGCTTGGCCTCAGTTTTTTTTGAAACTCGTTTTTTACTTATTTTATAGTTTTATTTAATTATATTGTACCTTAATAATTTCCTCTATTCACTTAATTTTTTACTTTCTTACCACCTTACATTGTGGCGAGCTAAAAGTCGTAATTTTCGTCTAGAAAAAGATCATATTGTAGGTATTAACATGCCCTACAAGTTTAATAATGGACATTTTTTCGATATGTATCACGGGAAAGAAGAAAAGCCCAAAAACCCTGTTTTTTTTATTTTCTCGTCCGATATCTCAACAACGATCAACGCTAGGTAAAAAATTCACACAATCTTATCGAAATAGAAACCAAATTTACCCCTATTTTCAAGATGGTGGAGAAAGCTCATAGGAAACCTTGGTCGAGAATTTCTAGTTAAGCTTTTCTAAGCCCCCACTACACAACATCCAAAAATTAGCTCGCTCGGTCTACTTGCTTTTATATGCCATTTTTCCGCTATAATGACTGGACTAAGCAGTTTGGAGGTTGTGGTGAAGTGCAAAAGAAATAGAGGTTAAAATAAAATAAAGGTAAGAGAATCCGAAATTTTTAATTTTAATTGTTAAGACCATCATAATTCCTGAAAGGAGAAGAGTACGAGCCTGTTTGAGAAGTTATTGGAAATGCCATGCAGTTCTGCATACAATTAGCTCTTAACTGTGACTTATCAAGGTACAGTGTACTTTGTGAAAAACTAGCATTTTTTTATCACCCTTTAATTCCCAAACGGTTGATGTGGACCCCCTGCCATATAATTTTTTGTTCGTCTAGGTGAGTACTATCACCTCATGCTCTATGGAACAGCTAGACGAAAACACCCTGTATAGTATATTTAGTCCAGTCCATATTGGTTTTTGCCCTACAAATGTTATTTGTGTTATTTAGTTTCGGCACGATGAAAAATCTTGAATTAAAAGCTCAATAATTTATTTTTGTTTTAAGTAACTCATCTATGGCTGATATTTCGACAAAAATCGCTGATACAAATTTGAGGAAGACTAAATTCGCTACACTTTAGGTAACGAGTTACAGCGGCGGAAAAGTGAATATTCTTCCAAAAAAATGTATACGCATAGTACCCTTTATACAGCGTGTTTCGTCTGAGGTGGTCCATAGGACAGGAAACGATAGTAGTCACCTAGTTAAGCACAAAACTGTATGGTAACGGGGAGTGGCATCTTAACCGTTTCGGAGTTACAGGTGAATCAAGAAAATGTGCTAGTCTTTGACAAAATACGCTGTATCTCAAAAAGTACAACGTGTACGATCAATTTTAGAGCTCATTGTATGCAGAGCTTCATGGCCTTTCTAACGACTGCTCGTCCAACCACGTGCTACCCTCCTCTTTGGAGTTACGGCGGTCCAGACTAAGAATTTCGGATTGTCTTATATTTATATTTATTGACTTTGCCCTCTTGTTTTTTTCGCAAAAATGTGCCTAACGTAATTTTTTTATAAAAACTGTAAACTGTAGACTCGCCTCTTTAATTTTACATATCATACATATGTCCTACTTGTATAGTTGGTAAAGAGTTATTAGCTCAGGTTAAACCAAAAAGAGACGATTTTTTTATTACATTTACATCCTCAAAAATGTCGAAAATATTATTGGCAAGAATAGAAACATGCAACATAGTGATTATCTTAGCTGACTATTTGGTAGTAAGGTGGAGATGATGCGCATATTTTATTTTTTGGTTTACTTTGGAATACTGAAACCGGATGATATTGAGTTTTCCGCTTTATGAAGTACTTGACAATACAGCTGGAAGTAATAACTATAACACGAATATTCCAAGTTTAATTACTAATGGTAATTGAATGCATCGAAAACCAGCAGATCATCCGGTTAAACTATTCGCAGCTTAACATGAACTAGGCGTTAAAATGTGAGCTCACTCTTAACTGCTTTTTCTTAGCAGCTTATAAAAATAAAAGTTATATTCAATATCACTTAAAATCGAGAAAAGATTGTCATCTACAGTAAAACAACACAGCTATTTAGGGCAATCCACAAGAATTTTATTAACGATTTTAAAATAGCGTAAATACCCAAATTTGTATATACCGCGTGTCCCACCTAAATTATATAATCTTTCATATGGTGGTAGAGTATACATAAATTTAAACAAAAAAGATTTTTTAGAGGAGAGGTTCTCTCTCAAACACTATAGAGATATAAAAATTGCTTGACATAATCTCCAAAAGGAAAGGTTCGTGCCTATCTGCCTATAACTAGTGAAATAGATAAGCGAAATCAATGCATTTTTTTATTATTTTATTGTTCACATTCTACACTTTCCAATGGTATATATGATGCAATGATAAACAATTTTTTAATTCATAAATGTAAAAAAAAAATGTGCATAATTCTTGATTTCTAGGAAATTCAAAAATCTAAATTTGGGCGAACAGTATTTCTGATGGCAGCATTTGGTAAACTGCTTGAACACCAGTGGAAAGGCTCGAGTGTGGCCTATGCAATAAAAAACTGCATTGATTTAGCTTATAGAAGATAAACAAGCCTTTCCTTTTTGGAGGTTATGAAGGAAAACCCGTTATACTCTGTAGAGCAGGGGAGGGCCCCCTAATCGTGAATAGCTTTTTGCTTGAATCAATAAACTCTACAATCATGTAAAAGAAATTATTTCGGGACTCGTAACTACGGCGGGATATGGAACCACTCGCACTGACGCGTCGTTTCTAGGTAACGAACGCGGGATTACAGCGTTTCATTTTCGGTTCGCAGCATGCAGCGTCTTTCCCGTCATACGCATAGTTCCCGCAAGAAGTAAAGGCGAATATCACAAAAACAATTTATAGAACGACGTGACGGGATATCGTTACCGCTTCGCTCCCGCGGTTTCATGTTGGTCTGTGAAGGCATATGCTGTAAAAAATAAAAAATTACCCGTATCTCGTAAAAGTAAAAGCAGTTTCCCTATTTAAAAGTTTCCAATTAATTTCTTCCGTTGATTTTGAGGATAATCTTCTCAACCCTTTTTTAGTGTAGGGCCATGTTCCATCGCCCTGAGCGCATAATTTTCCTTTGCAACGCTGCAGAAAACTCGTTCGCTTTCTTGCGCAATTTTAAATGGGTTAAGCTCATTTCACGAGAGATAAATGTGTTTCGGAAAACATTAACGAAATTGTAATCAGCGAAGCCTTTCGTCCTTGATGAGTCGCGGCGGCATGTCAGCACGTTAATGTTGGAAGTTTGATTTGAACAATTTCATGATAGAATTATGAAAAAGGTCATTGCCGAGATCTGGCAGTGTGCCATATTTATTTTGAATATTATTTTAAACAATTAGTAATCTAGAAATTAATAAAGTTAATTAGTTTCAAAGTTACAATAACGTGCCGAAGTCTGAAAGATCAAGGATGGTATTCATATGTACATGGGAGATCAAAGTACATAAATTAATGACCTTGCAGTAGTCATTGAAGGCCACCAGCGAAAAGTGAGGATAGAGGGTTCATTTTTAGTGTTCCGTACCCAAAGGGTAAAAACGGGAGCCATATTACTATGGCGCCAATATCTGTCTGTCTGCCACCGAGCTGTTTCTCATGAACCGTGATAGGTAGATAGTTGAAATTTTCACAGAGTGTGAATTTCTGTTGCCTCTATAACAACAAATAATAAAAATTAAATTAAATTAAAAGGGGCCCCGTGATATTTTCCGCGTTTTTTTTCTCGTTTTATTCTCATTGAAAAAATAAATAAAAGGTACATAGTGTTCAATTTTGTATTGGTACGGCACCCTACGTGCTCGTGTCCGACTCGCACTTGGCCGTTTTTTTTTATATTCAAGGTACATGGATCTATTAACTCTTGACGTCGAGATAAATTGAAGTTTTTTTTTAGAATGGAATTTTTTGAGGGATTTATCTGTTTAGATTTTTTTTAAGTTTTTATCGGTCTTACTACCATCTATAAACGTTGCCTAAAATACGATGTAATAAGGTAAATTGTGATTCCCTTTTCTCCTTGCCTTTTTCTTGGGGTTACTGTGTACTTTTGATATTTTTTATTGTTTTGTGTATCATTGTGGACTACATTCAAATTGGTGACTAAGTGATAACGTAATGGCATCTTTTGAGCGATTGTTTTCGTTTATATAAATAGAAATGTTAGAATAATAACGCAATGTTTCATTTTTGTGATTTTTTCTGCTATAGTTATATAGATTAGTATAGTAACGTAATGTCTTTTTTTACTTCTTCATATATAGATATAGATATAGATATATATATATATATATATATATATATATATATATACATATATATTATTACAATCTTTACCTGAAATTGAAACTTTCACGGAGTCTGTATTTCTATAGCACCTATAATACCAAATAATAAATTAAATTAAAGGGGGCTCCCACATAAGAAACATAATTTTTTCGGAGAAAGAGGAATTTTAAGAACATTTATTTTTAACGATTCTAAATCAAATTTATAACTGCAAGAAGGGAAAACAACCGCCTCGTCCGAGGTTTGAAACCGGGACCTTCCGCTTGCCGGGCGACTGCTCTTACCACTGAGCTAACGAGACAGATGATTTTCCCTCTTGCATTTATCAAATTTGTAACCAGCCTACTACGCCACGTTTGCTTTCGGCTGGCATTAACCAGGAACGATGAATGTGCACAAATAAATTGTAAATTCAATTTTTATTAATTTACCCGCGGACAGGACTCGAACCTACACTTGTTAGAATCGGTCAATGACGGAGAAAGAAAATTTTTAAGAACATTTATTTTTAACGATTCTAAACCAAATTTATAAATACAAGAAGAAAAAACAACCGCCTCGTCCGGGGTTTGAAACCGGGACCTTACGCTTGCCGGGCGACTGCTCTTTCGACTGAGCTAACGAGACAGATGATTTTCCTTCTTGCATTTATCAAATTTGTAACTAGCCTACTAAGCCACGTTTGCTTTCAGCTGGCATTAACCAGTAACGATGAATGTGCACAAATAAATTGTAAATTCAATTTTTATTAATTTTCCCGCGGACAGGACTCGAACCTACACTTGTTAGAATCGGTCAATGATGGAGAAAGAAAATTTTTAAGAACATTTATTTTTAACGATTCTAAACCAAATTTATAAATACAAGAAGAAAAAACAACCGCCTCTTACCACTGAGCTACCAGCCTACTACGCCACGTTTGCTTTCAGCTGGCATTAACCAGTAACGATGAAATCGCACAAATAAATTGTAAATTCAATTTTTATTAATTTTCCCCGCGGACAGGACTCGAACCTACACTTGTTAGAATCGGTCAATGACGGAGAAAGAAAATTTTTAAGAACATTTATTTTTAACGATTCTAAACCAAATTTATAAATACAAGAAGAAAAAACAACCGCCTCGTCCGGGGTTTGAAACCGGGACCTTCCGCTTGCCCGGCGACTGCTCTTACCACTGAGCTAACGAAGCAGATGATTTTCCCTCTTGCATTTATCAAATTTGTAACTAGCCTACTAAGCCACGTTTGCTTTGAGCTGGCATTAACCAGTAACGATGAAAGCGAACAAATAAATTGTAAATTCAATTTTTATTAATTTTCCCGCGGACGGGACTCGAACCTACACTTGTTAGAATCGGTCAATTGTAAAGGAGAACGAAAATTTTTAAGAACATTTATTTTTAACGATTCTAAACCAAATTTATAAATACAAGAAGAAAAAACAACCGCCTCGTCCGGGGTTTGAAACCGGGACCTTACGCTTGCCGGGCGACTGCTCTTTCGACTGAGCTAACGAGACAGATGATTTTCCTTCTTGCATTTATCAAATTTGTAACTAGCCTACTAAGCCACGTTTGCTTTCAGCTGGCATTAACCAGTAACGATGAATGTGCACAAATAAATTGTAAATTCAATTTTTATTAATTTTCCCGCGGACAGGACTCGAACCTACACTTGTTAGAATCGGTCAATGATGGAGAAAGAAAATTTTTAAGAACATTTATTTTTAACGATTCTAAACCAAATTTATAAATACAAGAAGAAAAAACAACCGCCTCGTCCGGGGTTTGAAACCGGGACCTTCCGCTTGCCGGGCGACTGCTCTTACCACTGAGCTAACGAGACAGATGATTTTCCCTCTTGCATTTATCAAATTTGTAACTAGCCTACTAAGCCACGTTTGCTTTGAGCTGGCATTAACCAGTAACGATGAAAGCGCACAAATAAATTGTAAATTCAAGTTTTAGTAATTTTCCCGCGGACGGGACTCGAACCTACACTTGTTAGAATCGGTCAATGATGAGAACGAAAATTTTTAAGAACATTTATTTTTAGCGATTCTAAACCAAATTTATAAATACGAGAAGAAAAAACAACCGCCTCGTCCGGGGTTTGAAACCGGGACCTTACGCTTGCCGGGCGACTGCTCTTTCGACTGAGCTAACGAGACAGATGATTTTCCTTCTTGCATTTATCAAATTTGTAACTAGCCTACTAAGCCACGTTTGCTTTCAGCTGGCATTAACCAGTAACGATGAATTTGCACAAATAAATTGAAAATTCAATTTTTATTAATTTTCCCGCGGGCGGGACTCGAACCTACACTTGTTAGAATCGGTGAATGATGGAGAAAGAAGAATTGTAAGAACATTTATTTATAACGATTCTAAATCAAATTTATAAATACAAGAAGGAAAAACAACCGCTTCATCCGGTGTTTGAAACCGGGACCTTCCGCTTGCCGGGCGACTGCTCTTATCACTGAGCTAACGAGAAAGATGATTTTCCCTCTTGCATTTATCAAATTTGTAACTAGCCCACTAAGCCGATTAATGCCAGCTGAAAGCAAACGTGGCGTAAAAGGCTAGTCACAAATTTGACAAATGCAAGAGAGAAAATAATCCGTCTCGTTAGCTCAGTGGTAATAGCAGTCGCCCGGCAAGAGGAAGGTCCCGGTTTCAAACCCCGGACGAGGCGATTGTTTTTTCTTCTTGTATTTATAAATTTGATTTAGAATCGTTAAAAATAAATGTTCTTAAGATTCTTCATTCTCCATCATTGACCGATTCTATCAAGTGTAGGTTTGATTCCCGTCCGCGGGAAAAATTAATAATTTTTTCGGCATCTGTGCTCGATCTTAACAATCGCTGAAGGGATACAGGAAAGGTAGAAACATGAAATTTTCAGAGTTTGAATAATACTACAGCTACTAAACGAAAAAATAATGAAAATAATATAAAGTTAAAAATTAAAGCGGGTCTCCATACAATAAACTTTTATTTTTGCTCGATTCAAAAAGTACATAGTGGTAAATCTTGTACGCTGGGAGAGAACCCTTCGTGTGCGAGTTTGACTTGTACTTGGCCGGTTTTTTTAAAGTCAGCTAGGATATGTGGTGAATTCATAATTTAATTTGGAAATTCCTAGGTACCTTCGGAAAACACAATAAAAGTAGACCAGACTATTAGTTGAGACAACCAGATGGTTGTTGTTTCTCTTGTATTTAATAACTTTATTAAGAATCGTAAAAATAAAAGGTTTTCTAAAAATTTTCTATTCTATTCTATTTCTAAAGTAAATGAACATTGCAATCTTGTAATTGTTCAGTTCAAATACATATCAATTTCTACTCCGCAAAATAAATCTCTCGTACAATTCCTACATCCTGAGATGTAAACATTTGTCCTAAAAATACATAACAAAACTCCACAAAAAATCATACTTTATAGTAAATATATAAATAAATATACTTATCTGAACAAGGAGTTTCACCACCTCTAATCCCTCCTGCAAGATATTCTGCAGTTCATTCTACATATCTATAAATATGCAAAAAGTATTAATATTTTAACAGAAATATATATAATTAATAACAAACTCACCTAATCATACACTTCCAGCATATTTACATTTTCGTAATGTCATCTAGTGACATTACGTCAAACAGCTGGTGTCGCCACAATCATGGACCAAAACCAACCAAGCGCTGCCAAGGCAACACATTATGGAGCTCGGACATAGCTGTTCACAGAGGCTATAAAAAAGCGGCAAGCCGCAGCAAAATCATCCATTCGGTTGTCAGAGTCTAATCTGAAAGCATCCTCCACTACAGTCTAACCCGGCGATTACACGAGTCAGTAGAACTGACTCTGACAGCGATTGACACTTACACAGGCTCGTGCAAACCCCTACTGACTACTCTTTTTCACTGTACCAGTCTGTACGGACAAGATTTCTGACGAGTCAGTACGGACTAGTCAATAGACTGTCAAACGTACAATTAAGATGGCGGAAATTGAAAATAAAGGTTAGATGCTAGTGGATATTTGTGTTTATATTCCTAATCTGCTCTCTTTTGAGTGGGAAATGGTGAAAAGTGTTTAACATACATTTTATTGTTTATTTTGTAGAGAATAAAGACGGATTAATGCAGAAACTGTTTGATATGCATATAGAAGAGGAACGTCTGCACCGCTTGACGACATTTTATTATGAACAGACTGGTCAATTGATAGAAAGCAAATCGTTTTTTGTCAGTAAATTTGATAGACGAAATCAGGGCTGTCCGTCAGCTCTATTGACTCGTGTAATCGTTGCGTAATCTCCTTCCTATCCTTTGAACAAAAGTATAATTTTGTTTGTTCTTTTATATGGAAGTTTAATTCTATTATTGTAGAGGTATAACTCTACTTATATCCAGCATCCAATTTTGCCGCATACTATAATTTCAGAGGTTAATCTGAAAATATCCTCCGTCAGAGTCTAATCTGAATACCCGTCCTTTAAGCAAAAGTCTAAGTTTGTTCTGTCCTTCGTATAGAAGTCTAATTGTTTGAAAGTCTAAACTCCCAAAATCTAATATTTGCTCCCCAATCGTGTGACAGAAGTATAATTCTGCTTACACGTTCCAGGACCTTGCGACTGAAGTCTAGTTCTGCGCACACGTTTTGCCATTCGCTGAAACAGAAGTGTAATTCTGCTTAAACGCCTCAGCACAATGTAGCAGGAGTATAATTCTGCCTACGCGTCCCAATACTCGCTGTAAACAAAAGTATAATTCTGGTTACACGCTTCAGCACGTTGCAGCCGAAGTATAATTTTGCTACACCGTCGCTCTCACCCTCAGAAAATCCTATTCTGTACTTAAATTTGTGGAAGTCTAATTCCGAAGAAGTAAAACTTTCTTCTTCTTATTTTCAGGAACAAAAATAAGGACAGAGAGTATGGGCACAGCAGCACGAATTTTAATATTGAATTTTGTATACTGATAAAAGCGGTCAGCGGACTTCTTCGATAGAAGTAGATATCTGCAACGGGACTTAATGCCTTTCATTCGACGGATTCTTTTTGCTGCTTAACGTAGCTCGTTGATACTCATTTCAATCATATAGCTTTTTTTTATTTTTGTTGCTTTATTGTAAGATGTTTGAAATTATGTATTAAAATGTTTTGATATTTCACGGTTTTTTTTTTATATTCATTTATTTTATATATAGGGCACTGGTTCTTAACCGGTGCTCCGAGGAGCATTTGTGGTCCGCAACCTTTTCTGAGGTGCTCCGCGAAACGAAAGTGAAAAGAAATATTAAAAACTGTTACATATAATCATCCTTTAATTTATGTGGTATATGCTTTAAGAGTTGTGATGTGAACATCACATGACTTGAAAAAGTAGGGATATACACCGCATTGCGATTTAACAATTGAACGGATGATGTGCACTTCGATTCGGAACGTTACTTTTGAAAGTTGAATTAAAGGAATAAAACTGGGGAGCAATACTTCGATCGCCTTAACGGCATGGCATGATGTGTAAAAATGCTACATTGAACACGGATGGATTAACGGAATTTGAGAAATTTTCCTTGTTTTTTAAATTACAAAAAAAAATTGTAATCAAGAAGGCTACCCAAAAAACGTCGATTCAAGTAAAGGGTGAAAGAGATTACACTTTAGTGCGCGGCGACACAACACGGCAAATTGAGCAGTGAAAATGTTCCGCCGCACTGTAACGCAGATTGCAACAAAGGCGCAGCAGGGTAGATTTGGCGCTTTTATATTGGTACTACATATTTTGATGTGAAGCTGCCTACCCCAAATGCAATTTTTTTGTTGGCACCACTGAAAGTGAGCAGCGAATTTAGGATTAGAAATAACTACGCTTCAAAAAATTTTGCCGCCCTGTCGCGCCGCGCTCAATGTGTGATGCACATTAGTGAACACTTGTTTTCTAGCATTTTGCAGCGTTGTCGCGCCGCGTAGCAAAGTGTAATCTGTTTCAGCCTTAAGCTAAAATTTTCGTAGTTTTTTAAATTCCAAGAAAAAATCTAATTAAGTAGGCTACCCAAAAAAATTCTAAACAAGTAAGCTGAAAGTTTTTGTAGTCTTGTTGGACCACGTTATATAAACACAAATTTTCACGTACTCTAATGTAAATGTGCTTTTAATTAATAATTGATTAAATTTTATAAGAAGTGACAACAAATATAAGTATCTTACGTAATAAATTTTTAGTTCACATGAAAAAAAAAATTAAATCATAAATAAAAACTTAACCATGTGTAACGTAAATTAATTACTTCGTAACGAAAATTAAGTAAATATATGTACTTATTCTTATTCCTATTTTATTTAAAATAGCGGCATGGAGAAATATTTTAAACGAAAGGCAACTCGAAGCAAAATATTAATGATGGAGCAAGTACAAGCCGGGGTAGTATTAATAGTGGCAATACAGAAGATGTCATCTGTAATAAAATAAGAAAGACAGTAGGCAGTATTCTGATCAATACATCAGTTTTGGGTTTACATGGACCGGTGAAAAGGAGTGTCGAATTCCTCAATGTATTGTATGTGGTGAAAAGGTGTCCACTAGTGCTATGTTTCCTGCTAAGTTGAACCGCCACTTTACTACTAAGCATGACAATCTTGTTTCTAGAAATAAGGATTATTTTATAAGGTTATTGGACATGCAATCTAAGCAAGCAAAACGATTTAAGGGTGCTATCACAATTTCTGAAAAGGCACAAATTGCTTCATATAAGGTAGCAGAATTAATTGCCCTGAAATTAAAACCACATACTATAGCAGAAAGTCTTACTTTACCGTCATGTTGTTGTGATATCGTTTAAAATTATGTTTGGTGATAGTGCAAAAAATGAAATTATGAAGATTCCTCTTTCTAATGATACAATAAAAAAAAGAATAAAGACATGTCACATGATATCGAGGAAACGGTTAATAATAAACTTTCCAACAAATATTTTGCTTTGCAAATTGATAAATCCATCGATATTAGCAGCAAAGCTCAATTACTTGCATTCGTTCGCTGCATTGATGAAAACGAAATAGTAAATCAATTTCTTTGCTGCATAGAGCTTACCGAACATACAACAGGAAAATTTTTTTAATTGTATTGCCACATATTTAGAAAAATCCAAAATATCATTGGATTTCTGCGTAGGAATTCGTACAGATGGATGTGAAGGATGTGTTACACTTCTAAAAAAAAAAAAAAAAAAGCTTAAGTTTTAAAAACATTGCCAAAAACATTAAAATCTGTTTTGGATGAAATTGTACAAATAGTAAATTACATCAAATCAAGACCTCTGCAGGCACGAATTTTTAAACAAATTTGTATATCTATGGAAGGTAAGTATAAAAGTTTGCTTTTGCACACTGAAATAACATGGTTGTCTCGCGGTAAGGTTCTATGTCGTTTATTGGAGCTCAAAGATGAGCTGCTGTGTTATTTCCAAAATGTAGCTATGGATAAATTTGTTAAATATCTTGAAAATGATATTTGGTGTGCTAAATTGGCATATCTAGCTGATATTTTTAAATACTTATATTAAGTGAATACAAGTATTCAAGGTAAAAATGAAAATATTTTTACGTCCACGGACAAAATGCTGGCATTCAATAAAAAAATATTGTACTGGAAAAATCGAATAACAAAAAAAAAAAAAAAAAACGCTTGATATATGTTTCCTTCAATTCAAACGGAAAATTTTACAGATATTATTCCTGCTATAATAGAAATCTAACAATATTGAATCAAAAAATCACGTGTTACTTTCCATCTCTTAAATTAGAATCCTATGACTGGATACGAAATCCATTTGGCACATTTGAATCTTCAAATACAGAATTATTTTTAGAAGAAGAAGAAGAAACTATTTCATTGTCAATAGATCGCTCTCTGAAAATTCAGTTCACAAAAATGTCAAATTAAAATTTTTGGATTTTCGTCTCCAAGAAGAATACCCATCTATATCTAAGAAGGCACTCACGATTTTACTACAATTTGCTAGCTCATATCTTTGTGAATTGGGATTCTCAACATTAGCTAATATAAAAACTAAAAAAAGAGAAAGACTTACAGATCTGGAGGAGGAAATGAGGGTAGCAATATCTCATATTAGACCTACATAGTATTGGCGAAATATGTAAAACTCGCCAGGCTCAAATATTGCATTGAATTTTTTATAATATTATTTTGAATTTGTAACAATTTACTTTTGTTGATTTGATTTTATATTATGAATAAAATTATTATTTTTACTTGAATAAATGGAAAATTTTACATATTTCCATATATAATCCAAATTACTGGAATCAATGTTAATTAGTTCTGATGCTCCGGGAAGGTTTCATGTAATTAAATGTGCTCCGTGACCCCGAAAAGGTTAAGAACCACTGATATAGGGTGTTTCCGCCACGGAAATCCATAGGTCAGCGCTGATAGTGCTCATTTAGACAAACAACAAATTGTATGGCAACCAGGAGGGGGGAGGGGAGAGGCATTTTTAACCATTTCGGAGTTACAGGGTGATTAAGAAAATATTCTAGCTTTTCATAAAACACTCCATAACATCTTTTTTTATACAACGAATTATACGAATTTGAAAAGTCAGAATGTTACCTTTAATTTGTTGTGCCTACCTACATACAACTTTTTTTTAGATAAAGCTATTTTATGATGCATAGTTTTTATTTATATCAAATATCAACTCTCTTTAATAAAAAGAAACCACAAAATAATCAAACCTTTTGGTTAAGAAAAAGCCCGACTTCATAAAGGTGAAAAGGAAATACAGGGTGTTCCCACGTAGGTGGTCCATGGAGCAGGAGGTTATAGTGCTTACCTAGACACAAAAAGTTGGCGGGAATGGGGCATATTAACCGTTTCGGAGTTACAGGGTGAATAAAAAAAATACATTTTCTAGTTTTTCACAAAACGCCTTTTTTTTAGCATCTAGTTTTTTTTAAAAAAAGGTGGTTAACATAAGTTTTCTCATAAAAACTGTATACTGTGGACCCTTCTATTTAATTTGACCTATTACACCTATGTGCTATCGGTAGCCGGAGAGCCCACATTTAACAGTTTTTTTAAGAAAAAAGTTATGTTAACCATATGAACAAAAATTATGTTAACGTAAACAAAAAGCTAAGAAAATTCGAAATGTTTAGTTCAGACCACCAGTAATTATGTACTATTGTCTAGATGAATACTATAACCTCCTACTCTGTGGACCACCTAGGTTGAAGCACCCTATATATAAAGCCCATGATGATAGATATCAGCATGGAGACTTTATTTTTACAGAGTTGATTGGGAATAGTATTGACTGATAAAATCCGTCAAAAAAGCGGACGCAGATGACGCCGATTTTGATGATGAACTAAATTTTTATTCAACTACACCTTATCTTCAAACTTCAAGTATCAACAACGAAATGGCGCTTCAAGAAATAGTACAAAGCAGAAAGCAATTACGAAATCTAATCCTCAGAAGCATTAAAGTAGCTTAAAATGCAAGCTTAATGCAGCTACGAGTTTTATTTCAAATTTCATCTGGCGCCTGTTATTCCTACAAAGAAATACGAATACTCAAGTTGCTTAAATTGTTACTCTTAATATTATTAAACACTTGGCTGTAGTCTTAAAAGAGTAAGTTTTAATTTTCGCCCAAAATAATTAATTAATCTTATAATTTTGTTTAAAAGTGAATTAATGTCCGAATGAAATTAAATTTTAATGCCAAAATATAATACAAAGTTTTACGTCCGGTTTTTTCTGTATGAAGTTACCTTTTATATCAAGTGGAATATGCTCATATGAGATTTCCTACTTCTCACTTGTGTGAATAAATTTCGGTTTTTCTTTTAACGACTAAAAATTGCCTTCCTTATAATATTTCTTCACGGACGTATCAAGTAGATTAAATTCTCTAACCTTTTTCATTTAAAAAAATTGAACATTTTTCCTTTTCGTTTCAAAAACACGGCTGGTCGTCACGATGGGGGCTTAATGTGATTTTTCCGTTTACTGATAAAATCTTACACACCTTTAAAATTGGCTGACATTATATCTTAATGTAACAGGAAGCCAGCTATTCTGAATTTGAATATCTCAGGTGTTGGTATGGTAGTGGTTTTACGAAATGCGCTATTTCATTGATTTTTTTATGGACATTAAAAAGGAGAAGTGACTTCCATCCTCCTTATCATTGGCCTACTTAAAGTAAATCTCACTGTATACAGTACCAACCAACTAGAAAATTATTTCTGCTATGTATACCTACTGATTTTGATATATAAATGCATACCAGATCCTTTCTATAGTGGTCAGTGGAACAAATCTTCTTCATCGCATCTCTCAAATCGATTCTATTCCCTACCTGGATTCATTAATCAGATTACATCCATCCTTGAAATTATTCTGAGAAGAAATAAGATATTAAAATATTAAATAAAAAAAGTGTAATAAAGACAGGTGTGAAAACTTTACCAAATTTAATGGTAGTGGCTGGGAGGTTTAGAGGAACAGAGAAGCCAGTCAAAACTATTCTACCTCTATAGCGCGAATTTTTAATAAATCGATGGTTAAAGTGCAAAACCTCGTAAGACGACATTTTTGTCATCATGCGTTTTTGGTAGAAAGTTTGCAAATATCGGATTCCTTTAAACTGCTAAAGCTCGTAAGGGTATTCTCAGTTTTTAATACTGTTGGCTCCATCTTTCAAAAGCTCGTAAAACTAACATGGAAATTAGGTAAAGCATGAAAGCTCACTAGCTGACTTACGAGGTTTTCACATTTAACTTTATTTTGTTGACACCATATGAAATAATAACCTAAGAGTTTTCGACCAGGTTTGACGTTTTAAACAAGTTGCGTTTCAGAAAGATTTTAGTGACTTAAAATTAATTAAGTATGTTAGGCACTCGTGGTAAATATATTGTGAGTTTAGCTTTAGCGGGCAACAAAGATAACAATGGGTAAGTACTTTTGCCTTATTTATTAACTTAAATAGGCGTAGTTTGTGATATTAGAGGTTATATTTTGTCGATGTTTTATAGTCTGCAAACCAAAAATAAAATTCAAGACGATTTCTGCGAAGATCTTTATCAAGTTCTAATGTCAGATTTAGAAGAATGTAGTAGCATTATCGTTGAAAGAGATTTAAACCCACAGAGTTTTACTGAAACACAACCAACAACAAGCAATAACTTTGACCCGGGCGGAACCCCTAGTAAAGAAAATACAAATATTAGGGAAAACCTGCCGACATTACCATTAAAAGCATCCATGGATATCCATAAAACAGAGCAATGCAACATTAACATCACTGAATCCGAAAATAAGAACAGCGATGGTGAGAGCAGCGAGCCCAAGAGTGAGCCTTTCAAAGACACCGGTTCTGAGTATGTTAACTCAGAACTTCATTCTGAATCTGAACAAAGCCATCATGGCTCTTTAGAGTCCGAAATTTCCCCCGAGAATTACCAAGAAGAAACGATAATTGTTAAAAAAAGAAAAAGATCTAAAGGGAAAAACGTAAATATCTCTAATTGGGACCGTATTAAAAATAAACTTAAAAGAATGAAAGGAGAAAATTACACTGCAACGAAATTAAACAAAGACACAAAGAAATACAACAGAGTTGAAAAAAAATCAAGAAAAATGGGGCCTGCTTGTAATTGCAATATTTCAAAAAAATCAAAAAAGTTTTATTGCCAAACTTTTTCCGAGGAAGAAAGACAGTCAATTTTTGACAAAACTTCGATTGGAAGGGAAAAAAGATTTATATAACGGGATTGGTTGATGCAGCACCTGTTAAAATTCACCGGACTAGTAATACTTTTTTATCCTACTTACTTTTCTAAAGTAATACCAATTTTCAGATATTACAAGTAAGCAGAGAAATGCATTTTATGTATTCCATTTAAACAAAGAAAACATGCGGAAACGAGTTTGTAAAAAAATGGTTCTTGGGACTCTTGCTATTGGAGAGTGGAGTTTTCATAGTTGGATGAAAAAGAATTTGGAAGTAGCCAGCGAACCAGCTAATAAAACACCGACGTGGATGACAAATCGAAAAATTAAACGATTCTCTAAAGATAAGGAATTTCTGATTAGATTGCTGTCTGAGCTTCCCAAAATGGATAGCCATTATTGCCGCAAGGACACCGCTAAATTTTACTTAGATTCCCAGTGGCAAAATATTAATGACCTATACAGATTTTATAGTCAACAATGCGCGGAGCAAAAGTTTCAAGTACTAAATCATACCACATTTAACAATGAATTTTATAATCAAAATCTGTCTCTTTTTCGACCAATGTAAGATAACTGTAAGATAGTTCTAAGATAACTGTAAGATAGTTCTTTTTTGCTACTTAAATTTGTGTGTCTTGTTTCAGGAAAGATTAGTGTGACAGCTGCATTGGATATTCCGTGGGCACCGTCAAAGAAGATGAATATCAAACTCATATTGCAAGAAAAAATATGGCTCGTGCCGAAAAAGACAGACAAAAAGAACTGGCTAAGGCCAATCCACTAATATTTACTATGGATGTACAAGCCGTATTGACAGCACTTCGGCTGCAGGTTTCTGCTTCCTACTATAAAATGATGTCCATAATTTTACGTTTTATAACCTGGTTACTGGTAAAGCAGACTGTTACATCTGGCATGAAGGTGCTGGGGCAGTAACTGCCAATGAGTTTACCTCAGTCATTCTTGATTATATTTATAAAAATTTGACTCCAGATTCGAAAACTGTAATAGTTTTCAGTGACAGATGTGGTTATCAAAACCGAAACGTAACTTTATCTAACGCTTTATTAAACCTTGCCGAGGATAAAAAGCTTGAAATCTTTCAATACTATCTTGAAAAGGGCCACACTCAAATGGAGTGTGACTCGATTTATGCTTGTATTGAAAGAAAACTTAAAAATCGACAAGTTTACGTACCCGGTTGCAACGTTCAGATTTGCCAACGTGCAAAACTAAAAGATCCTTACAAATTTCATTATATCTCTAACGATTTTTTCAAAAAATATTCTGTTTTAACTAACTATTCCTCCATTCGTCCTGGCAATACGACCAAGGATCCTAAAGTTACCGATATTCGATGTCTGGCCTACAGGATAGCTGGCTCTATTGACTATAAAATAAATTATGATGACAACTGGGTAAAACTTCCATGGCGTATAAAAAAACAGCAAGAGAACTTGATTATTCCTCAACTATACCACCAACCACTCAACATAAAAGTCGAGAAGTTCAATCACTTACAGGAATTAAAAAAGTTTATACCTGTAGATTCTAGGCAATTTTATGAAAGTCTTTTACATGATTAAAAATTACATTTATCAGCTGTTACCTGTGTCAAGTTTATATAGTTTTAGGGGATTTACGTTTATATAGTTGCAGTTGCTCATTTTAAGTTGGCCAGGATTTGATTTTTTGCCAAATTTTCGCAATTAAATACTATTTTTTTCAATCAATATTGTTTAAATTATCCTTTGCCAACGTACCAAATAATTATTATAATGATCCCTGCGTTACAAAGCCTCGCAAGTACAAGCAAATTTTACAAATCAAATTTCAAAACTTCGTAAGTCGTTTATTTTTGTAATACACAACCAATTCTTAAAATGTTACTAAATGTCTAAAAACTAGTATTATTTAGCGAATTTTGTAGCCTCAATTGTTTTCCAAAGAGGATAATTAAACCATGTAAACGTTTTTTCTTCCTCCTGTAAAATTTGAATTAATCGACTTACGAGGTTTTGCAATTTAACCATCGAAATGTCGATTTAACTGAATCACTTTAACTGTCCAATAAATGTCAATTAGGGTAGACTTGGAGTTTTAAAGGGACTAAGGCGATACGTGAAAGGCTATACAGGTTGACGGCCTCTGATTCTCTTGGCCAAGCCATCCTTACCAATACATTTCCATGTTAAAATATTTTTGTTTCTCTGACTAGGGGTAGTGTAAGCGTTGCTTCTGCTCATCGTCTATTTTATCCATTTAATTTATTTCATTTCGGTTTTAGAGTAGTTGTCTTGTTACTAATTTCTTTTATTTGTTAGAATCTATACATTGTCAACAGATGAAGATATATTTTGGCTACGTTAAAAATCATGTAAGGCGGATATTCTTCCGTCTATACTCTGCATATAGATCATTTTTACAGATCTAGTGAAAATGTTTAGTTTACTGTAGTATTTAGGGACATTGGAATGATTTTACTAAATTGAAGGGTTATAAGTCTAAAGGGTCTAAGTGCCAAAAAATCAAAAGTTAAGATTTTTACAAAAATACCATCTAAGTGCAAAGCCTAATAATATCCAAATGGATTCAAATGTCTCTTTCTTTTAAAATTTTACCCACGCACAGGTAAAGTTGTGGCGGGGTCTAAGTGCCAACGAGTTTTCGCTCAAAAGGGTCTGTGCCTGTTTGCCTGCGGGATGTGCTCAAAGATGACCTAATTAGAAGATGGGAAGCAGCCGAGCAGAATTGAAATTTTTCGTGTTTTTAGAAAGAAACAAATAATGCTATATATTTTCGTCTTTTGCACGAATGGAGGAAAAGAATTTGGCTATGCATTATTGTATTAAAAACATTGCAAAAAAGAGCAAGTGTGTCATTCATGTCCAGGAGACGCTCGTGGATATGGATGACAAAACGTTGTACAACAAATGGGGCACCACATTCCACCGTTGCGGTATTAGTTTAGCCACCGTGGCACTTTAGCACGGTACTAACAGGTTTCAGTATAAAGCGGTAAGTAACTCCATCCTTAAATGAAGTGTATTAAATTATTTTAGAAAATTTAAAGTACTTAATCTTGTAAGTATAACAGGCGATCGCAGTGAATTTTTAGAGAAGTTATAGTGTGTATGAGTCTGTCAGTTGTATATGTCAGAAACGAGAGATAAGGACCAGTCGTTTAGACTTAGCTCTAGCTCACTCGACCAGTATTCGTCCCTGCCAAAGGACTCATCACGAGTGTTAGTTCTTGGATTAAGATAGCCGGAGTGTACTTAAGTGCAGTATTAGATGAGTATTGTTCTAGTTCGTCAGGTCAAGTAAGTGCTTATGTATATTCATCCCACATTTATACCTGATCACCACAGTGCTGGGTGTTGGCTAGTATCATTGTGTTTACCCCCCCCCCCCCCCCCCCGAGCACACTATCAGTGATCAGCACGGTGTTGGGAGCTCCAGGTTTTACATACAGTGTGGCCAATAGACGCTGTATATTGATCTAGATCTCCTACATTTGTACCCGAACTCTAATACTGCTCTTTTTTTGCAATGTTTTTAATACAACCTATGTGTTCATATTGCTGACAATCAACAAGCTTACATGTTCCTCCGGGATGAGTCATATGCGGGAAGAGGTGGTAACGATGTCGGCTCTTCCATATTAAAGGTACTAAGCATGATGTCATCTAAAACTTTAAAAAAGCATGCAGTTATTTGGAGTGATAACTGCATAGGATATATTTAGCAGGTAATGGCATTTATGATACTATTGATCATAAATACTTGGTCAGTGGTCACTCTTTTATGCCCTGCGATCGAGATTTCGCTCAAATTGAAAAAAGAAAGAAAGTCGTTAAATGTTTTGAACCAAAGGATGTGGAAAAAACGATACGAGAATCTTGTCACAAAAATCCATTTGAAGTGGTTAATTTTGACCAAAATTATTTTAAAGACCTCAATAAGACTTCCAAGGACTTTTTAAATACTACAACATTAAAAATTTCAACTATTTCTTGGATCCGCATAGACAAAGATAAGTTACCTCGTGCTGATTTAATGGAATCGCACAATGACTGAATACCGTGGGACAGTGTCAACATTTTCAAAAAAGGCAAGTCTCCAAACCAATTAAAAAACTACACTTTGCCAGCATTAGAAGCTCGAAATAATATATCAAAAGAAAAATGACATGCTACCATATATACCCAGCGAAAATAAGGCATTATACGAACATTTGATTAATCAAACCGAAACCTGAGAACTTTTTCAATATCTGTTATTAAGGCACTTAGCCCATTTTCAATATTAATTCATAAGGCACTTAAGACATTCTTAAATAATGAATGTTTATTTTGTATTACTTCCTTGAATTCCTATTCTTTTAGATTTTTAACGACTTCCTGTATTTATAAGATATCTGTTTACTTGATTTAAGTAAAAATGAATAATTATTTCATTGAACTGTTTATTTTATTACGTTTTTTTTGTTATATCTCTAAATAGTAAAATTGGCACTTAGACCCTTTAGGCTTTCAACCCTTCAATTGTGATGTCGTTGTTCTTGTTGTCTTTACAAGTGAGCTTTAAATTTATTAAAACGTATACAGCCTTAGCTGAACCGATCTGGCTTGCAATATTGAAGATGCAGTTTATTGATGGACTAAGCATACTATATTCCTAGACATTTACGACATAACTGAGATCTTCAAAAGATCCAGCACGATAGAGGGATGCAAAATGGCGATCAAAACTCCACGTGCTTTAAATACAACGCACGTTAATGTTTGACGAAACGGAAAGCAACTTTTCATCTAAGAAAAAGAAAAAAAGGATGTAAAATCACTGAGCAGTAAAAAGCACGAAACCACATATTTTTGCAACATCATCTGTATCAACAAACCCAGAAAAAGAATTCACCTTGCGAATATTTTTGAAATATCATATGAAGGAAAATTATAAAGCTTAAGGCAAGAATTGTGCCCAATGAATGTAAGACTATATTTTTGTAATAAACAAATTATATGTATGAAAAACGCATTGGTGTCGTGACTTCCAAGGCTTTTATTCCATGTATTTTAATTAATCACCCGAGGTAAGTCTGTTCCATTTCATTTTATCCATCCGCCTTAAAAGTAGCGTAATTGCACTGCTTCAAATATAACTAATCGGTACCAAGTGGAACGCATTTGACTGTTTGCTTGGGTTTAAAAGTCAGCATTTTATTTACAACAGTTATTTATTTTAAAAGTTTTTTAAATGTATTTTATTTTTGAATCGAATTAAAAACTCCAACAATTTATGTGGTGTACATACAGCTTTAAAGTTATTAGTATCACTTTTTAAATTTTCTGTATATGCGAAAAAATACATTCTTCTGAGTGACGATATTATCACTCTTGGTCTATTATTATATCATCAGGTAGTCAGAAAAATGAACTGTAAGATTCTTAATTTTTCTTGAGGAACGGCAGTTTTGGAATCATAAAAAATGAATGAATGAATGAGTACTGGAATAAGTTTTTCAAATTGTCGACGACGTATGAGTTATAATTTCCTAAGTAAAGGAGCAAAATGGTACCCTGATGTCACAATAAATACATAAACCATTGCTTCGTGAACTACTTCAAATACCTGAATAATGCTTGGTATAATATGAATCATTCTTATATACCTTATAAGAACATATTTCAATGGAAATTTGTTTCAATAAGTACACATTAAAACTGTATGCTTAGAGGTTTTTCTGGTAGTTAATAACGAATAGTTGTATTGTATGAAATATTATGGAAAAAAATTCTATATTCTTCAGAATGCTTGTTTATTGTTGTTATTATATGTAGGGTAGGTACATATAGGTGGGGAAATCATCTGCTATTTTATATAAATACCATGCAAAGTTTAAAGAAATTAGGAGAGAGAGTGAATGTTACAGCAGTGTAAATTAAATAAATTATTATCGCGCCAATTGCAATACTTCCAAGGTGGTGTGGAAACTCGTAAATTTTTAATGCTCATTTTTTTATTTTTTTATTTTTCATGCATTACACCATTTAATAAAAACCAGTTTCGTATTAAAAATAAATATTAACGCACACAATTTTAAAGTTAATAACATATAATTGCATTAAATAATATCATTTTTGTGTAACAATTTCCCTTGCAGAAATATTTTTCTTACTTTGTGGCGGTACAAATGGCCGCAACATAAAAAGGATATTTTATCCTGGCTTCACTTTTTACGAGCTGTCATCAGTCTATAATAATAATATGCGTTTCCACTTTTAAGACCATAAAAAGCTCGCCTGTACTGTGCTAGCCAATGTTGAGCTGTGTCCAATATGCGCCCGGCCTAACACTGCTACATTGTTGAAAATTAAAATAAGTAAAAATTATTGGAAATATATTGGCCACGAATTCAAAAATTCTCTACCGTAGCCAAAATATAACGGAAGTATCCCTGTAGCCAAACGTTGATAACCCGTTGCTCGTCAAGTCTGTGGAGGAAAGTGATGCTCCTGTAGAACCTACTAACAGTGCAGATGAAATTGAAGATGATGAGATAGAAGAAATTGAAGAAATATCGTACGTAAAACCATTCAAGGGTGCTCAATATTACATTAATGGTCTAAAACAATTCGTGAGTAATAGAAATAATTCTGTAATTTTCAAATGCATTTTGAAAACAAAATCTTTTTCCATCTGGGAAACAAACTAAGATAAACGCGTTTTTTCTTTCTACAAAAAAAAAAGGATTTTTTTTTAATATTTACGTTGGATTTAAATTAAACTATTATTCTTTCTTTAAACAAAATCTGCTTTAGTTACGCATTTTAAATATTTTTATTTTACTTTTTGACACTCAGATGAGTGACACCCCTCTTAAACGGACAGTTTTCGTGGTACCGTGTCCGTTTAAGAGAATGTTCACTGTATTTAAAAATTAATAATGGATCTTAGTAACAAACAATAGGAATATATTATTTACCATATACTGTGATGGAAATTCTATTAGCTTATTATATATTTTTCAAGATTAAGAAAAATGAGTAAGGCTTGTATTAAAAATCTGTTCTTATTTTATTTTAACATCTTCCATAAATAGTTAATGTGGTTAAATATTAGATAGATAGATATTCATTTACAAGCAAGATGCTTGATCTTTAAGTTAGTATAAGCTTCTATTTATATTTTGAACATTAAATAATCAAAATATAAGACACTAAAACAAAAAATAATAAACATAAAGCAATTCAAAAATATGTAATAATCCAATAGAATAAAAAAGCATGAAAAGGGAATTGTATTATTAGCTGTACAAGTAAATAAATAAACAAGTATTTTACGAATTTAAATAAAAGGTAAAGGGAGTGTTTAAAACTGTTAAGTGTGCGAGCTCCCATAGAATTTCTTAGGTTAATTGGAAGACTATTCCAATGTCTAATAGTGAAGACGAAGAATTGCTGCTTTGAAGTTATTGAGGTGAATCGCAGTATAACAAGTGCAATTGTGCTATTAGATCTACCATAATGCAAGCAGTTACGCAAATATTTAGTTACACGTTATTTAATAATTTTAGCAAATAATAAAGTACATCGAAATTTGAAAATTAGCACAAAGTTGCAACCAAGGACGGAGGAAACAAACTGTGAGATGTGATTATACCTGCGAAGGCTGTAGACATATCTTACTATTAAACAATTCGAGTTCGCTAATTTGAGCTAACTCACTGTTCGTAGCTCTTCAATGTGAGCTAAAGTGAGCTAAAAAAGCTCAGCTGAGCTAGCTTTTTTACAACTTGGAATTTTACACTTAATTTTAAACGTACTTTGATTTGTATTATCTTCACTAATTTAAAATTCACTTCCCACTCGATCTTGAAAATTAATTGTGTTGGTCGAGTGAAAGAATATGTAAAATTGAATCTGCACTGCAATCTAAAAGTTCGACGCAAAATAGTCTAACTGTAACTGATTAATTTAAGCTTGTATTATCTCTTCTACAACATATATTTATGTGTATACACTCACACTACAACAAGAAGAAGTAATTCTCTTTATTAAGCTTACGCCGGCCAAAGGTTTTTATTGTGTTCTGTTTTGTTCGTTCGTCTTTATGTTTTGTTTAGAATACAAACATTCAACGATATCCTTTCCACTTATTTTTTCCCGGACGGGAATCAAACCCACGTTTGTTTTAAGTACTTTTATCTTTAACGTTTCTAAATCAAATCATAAATATAAGGAGGAAGAAACATCCGCCTCCTCCGGGGTTTAAAGTCGGGACATACCGCTTTTTGGGCGACTGCACTTACCACTAAGCTAAGCCAAGGAGACAGATGATTTTGGCTCTTATATTTCTTTAAACTTAAAATGAGCTTACGTTTGAGCCAGATCAATAATCTGAGCTTTTTGAACAACTTAACCACAGATAACATACAACTAGATAACAAGATCCTTCATATAAACTCGGATCACTTTTTCAAAGCTCTTTATCTTTTTATTCAAACAAAGGATGCTATAATTACCAAGAATTTATGTGGAATGATATAGCAAGAGAGAGGGAGAATGTATAGAGCTTTTTATTGGTGGACATTAGCTCGTTTTAATTCGACGGCTTTTTTGTGAAGTTTTCACATCAAGATGTAAAATGTCTCAGATTGGACTTAGCTTACCGAGCTTTTGAGTTTGAGCTAACTCACTTTTCAACTAGCTAACCAGTTCGAACTAGCTCACTTTTGAATTAGCTCTCAGTTCGAACGAGCTCACCTTTGAGTTAGCTCGCCAGGGGCCGGATCCTTTAACAGGGAGAGTTTGGAAGTTTGGAAGATGAGAATTTTCGCTTTCCCCGATTAAAACTCTCTAACTCTTCATTCGAGACTCTGTAACATACTTGGGGAGTTATGGAAAACGTGAGAAGTATTGCAATATTGAAGGATGGCTAACTCTGTGCGGGAGGGTCGTGTTAGGGAGTTATTATTAAAACGACTTAACTTCACGACAATTTGACTCAAAACTCTATTAACTTCTTTCTTTTACATGAAATTACATTTATTTCTTAAGTCAAATTATTTCGTAATGGGGTCATTCTTGCATTATTGCTTCTTGTTATTCATTGAAATGATCGACAAATGTTTATTAAGCGCTTTATTGTCTTATTGGAAAATTTGACATAATTTACACAATAAAGCCAAAGTAAGTTTATTACGTTGGTGCTCTAATTGAGCTCTTTCATAATAAATAACTTTTGTCTGATCATTTCGATGAATAACAATTTCTTGTTTCCTAACATGCCTCCCCCTTTACAGATTCTATGTATTATTCTAATTTTATTTTAACGTCGTTTTTTTTTTTCACTTTACTTATTTATTAATTTTTGTGTCTTTTTGTGTTGGTAATATAATAACATAAAAAGAATTTAAAAACCATTTGCAAATATCGGATTTTGTATATACCTCATATTAACTTTTGTTCTAAACTCCCTAAATTATTAATTATTTTAGATTATTTGTAACTCTTCTTTAACTGCTAATTAATTAATTTATTCTTGTTGCTAGATTATAATATCATTATATGTATACTTATTTTTATAATATTACCATGAATTTATTATTTATTTCATTTATTATTTATATATACTATATATACATATATATTTTTTTTGTTTTTTTTTTTTTTTTTAGTCTTGGGTAGTAAATTTTTTTTTTAATACTTAGTTATTGGATATATATATATTACTGTTAACTAATTAATCTTATTCCCTTTTTCTTTTTAATTGTTAGTATCAGTAGTTGCAGGCTGGCATGTTTCAATGCAAACATCATTGTTTTGTGGCGAGTTATGTATGGGAACAATGATTTGTTCTCTTCTGGGAATTATTATAGGTTGAGAAATGAATTCACTCCTCCGTTTTACCTCTAGCGGATGACTGGATTTTTTACATCGTTTTTTTATTATGATTATAATAAGAAGAGAAGAGCAAACTATTATCAGAATAGTACCAAGAGAAGAAGTTAAAATATTAAACTTCTTGTGTAAGTAAGCAGTTGATTTACTTGCTTCGCTTTGAGCCATGTCGTACTCTAAATGCTCAATAGTCTTGCTACTTTCCTTAAGAATGGAACGTAACGATGATGGTTCTAGTACCTTTAACCTTTTTAAGTCGCCCTTATTAATCTTCTGCATTCTTAAAAATGGTTTATATTTATCCAGTATTGGTATTTCTGGATTTTCTGGTTGGGTGAACGATAAATTATACAACGCATTTGTTTTAAAAGGAATAATAAAGTCTTCAAGTCTGAATGTACAAGGTTGTAAAAGTCTAAATATACCTACACCTTGTAAATGCACAGTGGATAAGCCATCTGGACACTGACAATATAGTGGACTACGGTTATGCATCCAATATAACCAAGCATTTTCATGCTGCATGGGAACTAAAAGATTGTCAAAATGTTTGAGTATTCGATGAGCACAGGTAGGTGATTCTGAGAAGGGATTTTTGAACAAATTTTTGATGCAATCTCCTTCCTTTGGGATGATACGCATGGGCTCTACTGATTCACAAGTGAAGAATGTAGTGTTTAATGGGATGCAACGTGATTTGAATTTTTCTTCACTTAATTCAAAGTTTTTATGTAAAAATGAACTATGAAATAAGTAGTCCGGTATATCGTCAAAAATGGAATAAATACCATCTTTTATTGGTGTGGGAATTAGGTAGATCTTATTTACACTGAAATAAGGACTTTCAAGAATAGGTATAAGGATTTTAATGAGGATTCTATCACCTAAACATTGAGAATATGTTTTAGTGATAAGCTTTGTTATGGAAAAATCAGATTCTATATCATGTTGAGTTGATGTTATTTCATCATATAGTGATTTAAATTCTTTAGTGGGAAGCATTAATGGACTTAATTCCTGGCGTTGAATTGATTCCAAAACAAAAAATGTTGTTGTAAGTTGTTCCGAAATTTTTTGTAATTCATTTAACATGAATAAAGCGACTTCGTTCATTTCTGTCATTACGTGAATCAGTCGTACTTCAGTTGTGGTATTCTTTAAAGAATCTTCCACAAACTTATTGAAACGATTAGTTTTTTCAACTAGTAAATTATGTTGAGATGTGAGGTTTAAGAGTGAACTTCCCATAACTTCTGTATTTGTTTTTATGAGTGTTAATTGTTGTTTGGTAAGGCTTATACTCTTTTTGTTACTACCCTCTAATTCTTCCAATCTAGCATAGATTTGATCTGAGTCCTCGTGATCCATTGTTCCGAAAAGGAACTTTGCCACTGAACCACCTAAATTAACTAAACCTCTCTTCTTTCTTGATGTGTTACACTGCGTATAAATATTGATTTCATTAATTTTTTCCTCAATTTTCAAAATTCTTAAATTTATTTCTTTCCTCCAATGTTTACAATTACTCTCACCTGGGCCATAATTTATACCACTACATAGATATTCCAAAGTTTTTTCGCAGGATCGTACAAAACCCAGAGTGTCGTTCCACAAAGGGAATTTTATTTGCGTTAAGAATGTCCAATGTTGTCGATATGTGAGAGCCCGTCCAACTTCTTCGAATATAATCCCCGTTTGCCTTACGGGATGTAGTTCCACGGGTTCTGTTCCGATCATGACTGGTAACCATGCCAAAATGAGGAGTGTGCGAGACATTCTGGAAAAGAATGTTTATATAAATAACTTCAGTCTATTGTTGTGTACACGGCGCTTTCGTTTTCTAATAAGTATAGTGCTATTTACAGGACTATTTATGTTGAGAACTGGAAAAGGTCCTGTCCAGTAAGGGGACAGTTTATTGCGTCTCGCTGATTTTCGCAATAGAACCTCATCTCCTACATGAAATTTTACTGGATGAATTGTTTTATCATAGTACTGTTTTGATATATTCTTGCTTTGGAGTAAATTTTCTCTTGCGAGCTTATGCGCTACTTGAATTTTATTTCTAAGGTATAAAAAGTAGTTCTCATGGTCATATATAGGCAATGGTTCTCTTTTCAGGTTATCAGGAATTCTGGCCGTAAAACCGAATAGGCAATCATTCGGCGTTAGTTTGGTACCTGCGTGAACACTATTGTTCCGTACGAACATGGCAGGTCTCAGGTGTTCATCCCATGTATTCAAATTTTCATCAACAAAACCTCTTAGATATTCTATTAATGGTCGATGCGATCTTTCCAATGAACCATTTGACTGAGGATGGTAAGCAGTTGTTTCTAGTTTTTTGATTTTTAGAAATTTGCACAAAGCTCGGAACATCTCAGAGGTAAAATTTGAACCCTGATCTGTAACCAAAATTTTAGGAATACGATATCTGCTAATTATTTCATTGAAAAATGCCTTAGCTACTGTTGTTGTTTCCATATTGGAAATAGCAACAACATCCATGAATTTTGTAAGATCGTCTTCGAAAGTGAGGATGTATTTATTTCCGTTAGTAGTTTCAGGCAGCGGACCTACAATATCCATGTATGTCTTATCAAAAGGTTTAAGTGGAGTATCCGTTATCTCCATTGGCATTTTATGGTCTTTCCCTATTTTATTCTTTTGACAAACTTCGCATGCTTTTATGTAACTTTTATTGTCTTTTAAAATGTTCTTCCATTTAAATCGGTTTCTAATTTTTTTGTATGTTTTAAAAGTACCCTGGTGACCGCCAAGGGGAAGATCATGGTAGTCACGTAAAATAGTTTTGATGTCTTTGGGGTCTGAAAGAATTACTGCTTCTGGATTAGATTCATTATCCTGTGTATATTTGATATTCAAATTTGACTCTCCTGTTTCATTAGTTGTGTTTTTTTTCATGTTTGTGCTTATTACTTGTTTTTCCTCACTTACTTTGTTTCTATCAGCAATTTGTTTCGTTTTCGATCTAGTGATTGCCAAGCATGCACTTTCAGTTGATTTTCCGGAAAAGGGTTCATTGACTTCGGGAATTCTACTTAACGCATCCGCATTTGTGTTATATCTTCCGGCTTTGTATTCAATACTATAGTCATATTCAGCCAGTTTATGTCTGAGACGGAGTATTCTACTTGTAGGATCTTTTATATTTACTTCACCGCGTAAAGGTTTATGATCTGTGTATACTGTAAAGCGACGTCCGTAAAGGTAACATCTAAAATTTTTTACTGCCCACACAATCGCAAGTAACTCTTTTTCAATCGTTGAATACCGTTTTTCGGCATCGTTGAGCGATCTGCTTGCATAGGCTATGGGTCTATCGTGCCCCATTGGACCTTGTGATAATACAGCCCCTAAAGCATCATTACTGGCGTCAGTGATTAAGCTGAAAGATTTGGCGAAATCAGGATATATTAACACAGGTGGACTCACAAGTGCTTGTTTTAGAGTCTCAAAAGCATTTTGACAATCAGGATCCCAGTTAAATTTTACATTTTTCCTGAGCAGTCTATTTATTGGTGCGGCAATTTTAGAGAAATTGCTGATGAACATCCTATAATAATTTGCTAAACCTAAAAATGATTGTACTTGTCGGATTGTCTTTGGCACTGGGAAATTTTGGACACATTTACTTCTGCTTGGATCGGGGAGAACACCTTCAGTAGTACACTTGTGACCCAAATATACAATTTCCTTTTGCAAAAAACTACATTTCTCGGGTTGAAGCTTCAAGTTATGAGCTCGAAGCCTATTGAAAACTTCTCTCAATTTATCTTCATGATTTATTAGGTTACTAGCAAATATAAGAACATCATCAAGGTACGCCCATGACTTGAACTCGCATGTACCCGAAAGCACATGATTCATTAGTCTCTGAAAGGTTGCCGGCGCCCCCTTAAGCCCAAAAGGCATACGTTTAAATTGGAAATGCCAATGAGGAGTGCTAAATGCAGTCTTCTCTCTGTCATTTCACTTACTTCTATCTGATGGTAGCCGCTAGCAAGATCTAATGTGGAAAAGTATCGGGCGTGACCCAACTGGTCTAGAATATCTTCTATTCTAGGCAGTGGATAGGCGTCCCCCACAGTAACTTCATTGAGCTTGCGATAATCGACTACAATACGCCAGCGCTTCTCCCCATCAGGTCCCGGCTTTTTCGGGACTACTAGAAGTGGCGAATTCCAGGGACTTTTACTCAGTTCAACTATTCCCTCGTTTAACATTTTATTCACTTGGCTATTTATTACTTCGCGTTGTGTTTGAGGAAGACGATACATTCTTTGATTTATAGGGGCTTGATTTGATTGAGTCGGAATGTCATGTTGGATACTTTTAGTATAAGTAAGTGCATCTCCCGGTAAATAAAAAATGTCTTCATACTCATAAAGAAGGTTGTAAATAGAATTTTCTTCCACTACATTAATATTTTCTCCTAACTGAACCATATTCATTATTTTATTAATACGTTCCTTTTTATAACTTTTTAAATTAGAGCTTTGAGTGCAAAAAATGTTTCTTATATCACATTCCACTTCATTGCTATTTTCAATATTTTCATACTGTTTAAAGGAATTTATATTTAGATTAATTATTTCATAATTATCAAGCGATTTCAACTGAGGTGAGTAATCTTTTATTTTCACACTGTACTCGTTTACATTAATAACACTTAAAGCGGCTGTATCATCCAAAGGCTTTATTAAACAATTACCAATGTACACACCTTTCTCAATCTCAGCAGCCAAACAGAGCAGTTCTGCTTTACTGTTTAATTTAATTGGCACCAATACCTCCGATCTAGATGGTAATTCAAAATTAATTTTTCCTTCGAATGTTATCAATTGCTTGGGATCTATGCTCCCTTTTGTATCACTTTTTAGCACACCAACTTTCTTATCTTGCGAATTAAGATTCGTGGCTTGTTGTGTTTCAATGCATGCACTTGAGAGCAATCCTGTATCGATTGACTTTTGAGACATGTATCTATCATTAGGCATCAAATCAACTCCCTTAGAGCGTGATCTAAGATTGATTTTTGCCAGTGTTGGAGTGTCAACATTCGAAGTATTTTTGACAAAGGGTACCAAAATATCTTCAGCGTTCGCTTCCGTGCGAGGAAACTTGAGACGCTGAGATGGTCCATCAACAACGCAGTGTGAGGACAAAAAATTGTTGCCTAAAATTCCATCACTTAAAATGTTATCATTATCAGAGATAATGTGAAATTTACAAATGTAATTTGAACCGACCAACAAATTACCATCACAAGTTCCCACAGTTGAACTTTGACCATTTATCGTTTTAAGCTTAACTTTTTCATGTTTGTTGATTTCTATATTATCTTTTAATTTGCTTTCTTTTATTAAACTCACTTCTGAACCGGTGTCAACTATCAAGTTAACGTTTTCATTTTTTGTAATGATCAGTGGGATATTTACCACTGGAACATCACTCTCAGCGGAGCACCCTTTTACGGTGTTTTTAATTAGAGACGTGCCGGGGTGTCGGCGGACGTCTCCAAATCGTTTCCCGTTTCCAATCTTCTTAGTTTTTCTTGTAGCTGTCGCTTCTCCCATCTTTCTTTAGCTATGCAGAAATTTTCGTCATGTCCAGGTTGTAAACAAAAGTTGCATAGAACAGGAGGTTGTTCACTATAACCGGAACGGTCGACATGACTCATATTCACCTTTTTATATGAATTCCCCTGCTCATTCTTAATGAATTTATTATTATTATTTCTAAAATTGTTTTGCTTTCGTTGGCAATTTTGATAAGCATGACCATATGCCTTACAAAAAGTACAATACGGTGTCGACTTACGAGTTCGACATTCGTAATATGTATGGCCTAGGCGATTACAAAAACCACACTTGACCTGATTTTGCTTTTTGTGTTCAGGAGTTAACCTTGAGCTGTTTTCTGTAAGTTGGTTCATGGTAAAATTTTTATTCAAATTAAAATTATTATTGGCATTTATGGGATTGGGGTTTGTTAAAAGATTTGAATAAGCTGTTGTACAATTTAGTGTACCAAAAATTGGATAGAGCATGAATTGCTCTGCTTGTTCGAGTCGTTTAACTTTTGAAGTCAATGCCTCTAGTGTTGTTTCTGGATCTTGCCAAAGATAGAACTTTTGAGTTGGGTTAAATATTCCCATTTTAAAACTGTTAACCGCAAGTTCCTCTAACTCTGTATTAAGAATATGTGCACCCGCAGGGTATTGTTCCTTAGCTTTCAATTTACACTTTTCTAATTGTCTTTTTACACGATTTAGAAACGTTAACAGACTTTCACCAGGCACTTGTTGCATTAAACGAAGTTCATTATTAAGTAACATATAGGATTTTTCATCCGAAAAATTATCTTTAAAGGAAGTGAAAAACTCTTCAATGGTTTGGAAAGTCTTATCGTGAAACAATTCTAATGCCCGACCACGCAAACGAGTGGGAATTAATTTCAATAAAAGAAGTTTTTCTTCGGGGGTCTCTAAAGATTCATATGCCAGCCGACAACAAGTCATAAACATACATATGTCATTCGACAAATTGGAATTATCTTCTCCAGAAAAAAGGGGAATAAGATTTAAAACAGTACTATTTACTGTCTCCATTTTTCTAATTTTAAGTAAATTTTTCGAATGCGAATTCGTCTTATTATTACTAAGAAAATTTCTATTACTGGGTTCTAAATCTACACACCTTTGTATTCCTATACTGGATGGCGCTGAGTTGAACCTTGGTCTCAAGTATTTCCTTCCGTGACGTAGCTGTATAATAGTCACGTCTCTCGTTTCATTTACTTTCTCCGCTTCTGGTTGCTGTTCGGCTATTTCTCCCACAGCTGCGTCGCTTGTTTCTTCTATGCTTACTATTTTTTCCGCTGCGTGAACTTCAACTATTATTTGTTCCCTTGTTGTTGTGATTGGAACCTCAGTTGGATTGTTGTTTTGGAGCTCAGAACTTGCAATTTCTGAGATCTTACTTCCGGATGTTGACGTAGAAAAGGTTGGGCTACTCTCCTCGAAACTGAAGGAATCTATTCTCCTTATAAATCTTTCCAACCTGTTGTCCAAAGGTAATTTCGGCGTGCTAGTCGTCCCAGACATGAAAACTAGTATCGTCTTTCATACACATGTATGTACATAACTGCCCCACATTTCTTTTTGTTTACTTATTCACATGAAAACTAAAATCCACTTTTATACACATGTATGTACATAACTGCACCACATTTCTTTTTGTTTACTTATTTTTTCGTTTTCCCATATAATTTTTCACACTGATTCACTTCTTTATTTTGCGCACGTGAATTCTAATAGTATTACAATGAACAAAATTTTTTTTTTCTTTTTTGGTAAAAGCTACCGGCTGCGCCAATTTATGTTAGGGAGTTATTATTAAAACGACTTAACTTCACGACAATTTGACTCAAAACTCTATTAACTTCTTTCTTTTACATGAAATTACATTTATTTCTTAAGTCAAATTATTTCGTAATGGGGTCATTCTTGCATTATTGCTTCTTGTTATTCATTGAAATGATCGACAAATGTTTATTAAGCGCTTTATTGTCTTATTGGAAAATTTGACATAATTTACACAATAAAGCCAAAGTAAGTTTATTACGTTGGTGCTCTAATTGAGCTCTTTCATAATAAATAACTTTTGTCTGATCATTTCGATGAATAACAATTTCTTGTTTCCTAACAGTCGTAGAGCATTGGGGTTTTTCCCTTAGGATATAGGGCCTAGAATACAAAAATTTGGATGAACAATTTTTGGGGTGGGGTCTTTGGGGGTCGTAAAGCCACTCAGTGGGTGTTGTCAGAAATACGTCATGTTTGATATCAAATTAAAGAAGGAGAAGCGGCTGTACTGGTGTAGTTTTTTTTAACATTTTAACTTCGTAACTGACCTTTTACCGCAAAAAGGACGGATTTTTTGCACTTGGGTCATATACACCCCAGTTCCTGTATTTTACATATATTTCTTACGTTCTTTGTTTCCATCATCCATTAGTACTCTATTGTGAACATTTTGCTAATGGAAAGTGATTTTGCAAGACTTACCAGTTCTTCATAATGATGAGTTGAAAATATGTCTACTTTTGTCCCAAAATACCACAATTTTTTCACTTTAATTACATATCTAATTAGGGGACGAAATGTAGTTGCGATTTAATCCAACATGCAAGATTTAACGTGCATATCTAAAATTTTTATAGCATCTCTTCTTTACTGGAAGACGGCCAAATTGACGATTTTCGAGTGATTTGAAATTTTTGCGGGTACCTTCCGACAACAAAATTCATATTTTTCTTTAAGTATTGCAAGGACGTCATTAATTTGTTTTTGCAAACATAGCCAGGATATGCGATGAGTCCATAATTTAATTTGAAATTCCTTGGTACCTAGGTACCTTCACAAAATACATGAAAAACAGACGGTACTGTCAGTCTACTAACATAGGCGAGAGTTTTTGTCGAGTGGAATAGAGAGCTTGGGAATTCTCAATACAAATTACCTGAGTTACAGAATTCCTAGTGGAAAGTTAAGTGTCAAAAGAACTCTCATCTCCACAACTCCACAACTCTCCGAGTTAGTGAATCCAGCCCCAGTTCGAACTAGCTGACCAGGCGAGCTAACTCAATTTGAGCTAGTTCAACAACAGGATGAGCTGAGCTTTAGTTCAAGCTCGTTGCTTTTACATCCCGGCTATTTTGCCTCAACAGTAGCTCAATGAAATCATCTTTGAGGTTCAAAATTACTGTAGAAATTTATGGCTGCAAATTAGTTTACAGGCGTACCGCCAAGGCAATAATCGAATTCGCGAAAAGGATTTCACTTACCACTTCCAATTAGAGCCGAAAGTTCGGGATAATTTACTCCATATAATCCGAAATAATTAGGATCCGATTCCTCAAATCCGGGTATCTGGATACTAGTATCTGAAGCCCAACTATCGGAATACATATCCAACCTATCCGGATCCGTACTATTCGGATCCAGACAAAGAAAAAAATGGTCAAACTTTGCACCAGATTGCATAGCTTCATTGGGAGAGTATAGATTTTCATTTGCTCAATGAAACAAAACAATTTTGAAGCTTTTTTGCTAAGTCTGGATCCGGATAGGTCGAATCCAGATCCGGGAAATATGGATCCGGATCCGGGCAATATGGATCCATATCTGGATAGTTCAGATCTGGATTCAGATAGTTTGGATCTGGAACCGAATCTCATCTCGAATCTAATTTTCAGCTCGTCGAGTTCCAGTATTAATCAAGCTCAAGTTTACAAACACCGGAAAATATGCGTTCGTGCGAATCGTACATTCCACAAGATGGCTTTTTGTTTCTCAGATTAAACTCTAAAGAGCCCTATTACCTGAATCACTCATACATACGGAAGCATTGTCTTCGAATAGTTTTTAGTTTTGTTCCTTTGCTGCCCTTACGTGGTCGCTTTTATTTACCTTAACACGTTGACGCTCACTTTGAAATCGGTGATGGACGACAAAAACGACTTTTTGTTTTTTTTGTTAATTAGTTGGTTCTTGCGGAGTTAGATCAAGATATCATACTTAAAGAATAAAATAAATGTATTTTCCACCAAATATTCCTAAAAAATTTTGGACGTCGATAGCCGTCATTTGTTTTTAATAGCTTCGATTTCACTGATACACAAAAGACGTCTATAGACGTCCTGGTAGCTGTAAAGACCATAACGATATTTGTTGAGAATAATTTAGTAGAAATGAAATAAATATATTTTTATAAACACCAAACTATCCGTCACCTAAAACTGTTGGGCAGGCCCGACGCCTACTAGGTATGGCGGGATGGTATCAACAATTCATTCCGAGCTATGCTGATCTAACTGCCTCCATTAAAGATACTCTGAAAAATTCCAGTCAGTTCCAATGGACACCTGAAGCCCAGACGTCTCTCGAATTGTTAGAACAGAAACTTACCTCTGCTCTTCTCCAAAAAGTTGAATTCAGCACAGCGAAATTACACAGTCACAGAGCAGGAATGCTTAGCAGTGATCTTAAGTGTACAGAAGTTTCGGCCCTTCATAGAACTTATGCCATTTAATATAGTGACTGATCATGCGAGCTTGAAATGGCTGATATCTCAAACGGACCTCAGCGATAGACTTGTTCGGTGGAGTTTGAAGCTTCAAGGTTTCGACTTCACCATCGAATACAGAAGAGGAAGCTTGAGTGTCGTCCCGGATGCTCTGCCACGAATCCACTGTGACACCTTCTCACCATGTGATGATCCTGGTCCGGAAGTTGAACTTAGCTCCCCACAT
This sequence comes from Dioctria linearis, assembly GCA_963930735.1. Lineage (NCBI taxonomy): Eukaryota > Metazoa > Arthropoda > Insecta > Diptera > Asilidae > Dioctria > Dioctria linearis. The sequence continues at coordinate 134,337,589 of OZ005744.1, read as the reverse complement.
TTCAACTCGTTGGAATACGGGGAGTTCAGGCAGAAAGTTTAATCAACTTCTATGTCAGGGATGGCTTCGTCTATATTCGGACTGTTCCGAGAACAGGCGATCCGATTCAGGAAGAAGAAGCCCACTTTTAGACCACCTATGGGAGTTCAGTCTGTGATAAAAAGACCATGCAAAAGCTGTACGTCGACTTTCTAAGTCCATATCCCAGGTCAGCGAAAGGAATTGCCTGCATACTACTAATTCTTGACCACTTTTCTAAATTCCCGATTCTCAAGCCAATGAGAAAGGCATCTATTCTTAATGTATGTCAATTCATCGAGACAGAAATATTTCATGTGCTCGGAGTTCGTTCCGGAGACGATAGTCTCTGACAATGGAGTCCAGTTTTGCTCGGCTCAGTTCGCCAAATTACTGGATAGGTATGGGGTCAAACACTTGCGAACGGCAGTCTACTCGCCGAAAGCAAATGCCTCAGAGCAAGTGCACTGGTCTCTACTGGCAGGGATTAGGCCGTACATCCAGAGGGGTCACACTAAGCGAGATGAGAAGCTAAGCCACATAGCTAGCTCCCTCAGGAGCTCAATCCACCAAGCAACCGGTTTCTCACCCTACCGGATACTTTTCGGCAGTTGATTGATCATGCGAGTTCCTATCACATCCTTAGGAACCTTGGAACTCCTAATGAACCTCTAAGAGTAGATGCTGAAGACAAACTGAGATTGATCCATGCGAGAATGCCGGAAAATATGAACTATGCGTTTGAACAGGGTTCAAAAGCTTATAATCTTAGAGCGAAGATGAGCTTGAAGATCTTCAGGGAAGAACGTTAGGAGTCTATCACGCCAAGGACATGAGGCCTTGATATCCATATTTCTGGGACGTTGTAGGTCTAGTGCAAATTTCAATCCTGGTAGCCCTTATAAGACATCCAGCCAGCTTCACAGGATGCCAATGTGCCGATTAGGACCCTCCCAGCCTAGCAGTCGGCATACTTTTTGGAAAATAGACACGTTTTACCCCAATCCCTTGCCTGACAATGCGCCAGAACCCCACCTAAATGGTACCCTACGGCAAATAGGTTGTCGTAGGAATTCCACTTCCATAAAGCCTTGGCAAATTTAAGGAAAAAAATCTGGCACGTCGCTACCTCAACGAGATGTTAGGGCTGGATAAGCTTTGCGATCAGTTGGTTAGGTTACTGACATCGGGGTACCGTCGGCTAATCTCGGTGAAAGAAGGCAGAGGGGTACTGGCCGACTGGATTTTATAGGTTACCAGCTTGTCAGTACACATCTGACTGCCGGCACGGAAAATCATGTCGAGGTCTGATCAAAGATTGATGGGACTTCAGGGATGTGTCTCCGATTCGGCACACTTCAAGTAGATCAAATCGGCCTGGACAATTCGTCTCATAAGAATATAGGACGGCTATAGCAGTCATTTGCATCTGTAAGCACTAGCGTTGGACAGCTATAGACGTCATTTACGTCAACGTGTTAATTAACAAAATTATTAAAAGATTTCAGTTCAACCGATAAAAACTATGACTTTCCCGCAAGCACAGGCGCGGAATACCTGTGACCTGTGCTGAGCTGAAAGATTTTGCTCAGCAACTTGTAGTTCTTCGTTTCATCCAAAATTGTGCTATTTGTTAGGAAAAGTATTTAAATTAAACCACTTTTGCAAAACTGAGTATTAAGGAATTAAGTTCAAGATCACTGGAAAACTCTTTTTCAGTACGAGTTATACGTAGTTCAGGCATTATGAGAATTTAGATTTAGTCATTTAACTCTGATCGCGGGTCTTATTGACCTAGTTATCCTTTAACCTTAACTCAGTAGAAAGGAATGTAGAAGTTTAAGACTTTCTCCATCTACCTGCTGCGCCGTTCCTCCTCTTCCGCTCTTTATTTCTTTTAATAAACCCAAGAATTTTGTTACTACAAAATTTCCTTTCCAACGCGCATATAGTTTGTCCATGTTATTTTCTTCCCATTATCCTTTTTCTAATTGTTGTTACCCTTCTTCTTCGTTTGGTGCATATCATAATAATAATCTGTAATAATACCCTTTTAACCTGACTTCTTTGGTGAGGATTTATGTTGTTTAGTTGCGTTTCTATTAGAGTTCGAAAACTCCTCCTTCTGGGAAAATACGTTCTTCTGCATCCTCGATATCTGGTTGCAATAGGTTCTATAACCGCTTTGTTGTACTAGTTAATTTCTTTGAAGATTTCATCAAATTTTCAATTTCATTGTACATAAAGCCCTCACATTTCATTATTAACATTACATTTGGAGCAAATCTGGAAGAACCAGGGCAGCGAATGTATGAACCGATGTCAATATTTAAGGTGAAAAATTTTCAAACTGAATAAACATAATTTTTGGTAAGCTAACAATATTTGTGCAAGTTGGTTAAGTGTATACTGCCTGAAAGCGAGGAACATAGATGTCGGTTTACGATCTGTTCCGACTGCTTTATATCTTTTTTCTACTTTATTTTTGTTTTACGCATTGTTTGGGGAATTTACTATTCCCATCAACAGCTGTTGTCTAATAATATAGAGTATATTGGTGTATTCTAAAAAGTAAAATTGAAGGGTTCCTGTTGCGTTAACAAAAAATCGCACAGCCGTAAGCAGATATTATCATTTCAAAGCAAAAAACCCAACAATGTAAAATGAAAATGTATGACATTAAAAAAAAAAGTAGAAAGTTGTCAAGAAAATTAATGATAGGCCTGCGATTTTTGTTGTCGTCATTGGAAAGCTCGTTCCCAATGAACACAAAAAGAGGAAATTCTGGCAAAGAACATTTCATTTTCTTCACAATAGAATCAGACCATCAGAGAGAGGTCGGCGGAAGAGACTAGCCTTGAAGGAATTTTGAAAGCCTTTTCATATACAAAGCACCCCAATGAATAGCGATATATTATGAAAATAATAGCTCAATAAGGTATATAGCCCTCGATTGGATTTCAGGTCTCTAGAACATGCACAATTTTACGTTTTATACAAGGAAATCCTAGGGTTGTACGGCATATTGTCCTGGCTAAGTAATTTCACCGTTTAACGTGTTTTATTATCAGCAGCTCTTTAATTTTACCTTTAGAAGAAATTTCCGTAACAATTTTTGATATGAGCTTTTCATAAGCTCACAATACAAAGTTCTTGTGCGTTGCGTACATATAACCGGTGGGGGTGCTTATAGAAAATATGAACCTGCACTGTATCCTTTGGAGATACTGTAGTCACATCACAAAGTTATTACGAAGCAATTGCAAATTCTATGAAAAAAATTAAGTAATTGAATGTGTATAGTTCCAGTGTGGGCGTTGTACCTGTAAGTTTCGTAAACAGAAAATTTTTAAGAACTTTACACCATGTATGTACAGTCGCAGCTTGCAAAGACAAAGTTTCCTAACAAGTTTGTCTGTATGTTGGTTAAATTAAGGCGATTTACTTTAGATCTCAAAGTTTCCACTAAACTCCACCTAATCGTCTTATACATACATGTATATTCTTCCCCTTATAATCTATTTTGAAGATTTTACTAGAATTGCTACTATTGCATTCACCTGTCTCAGCTGAGCGACAGTACCTTCTAAAGTTTCTCATTAAAGGAATGACGCCCGTTCATAAAACACATGAACTTTGTACCGTGACGATAAAGGTGTGGTGGTAACTATAATATTGATTTTTTGAACCTCTGTCCGTTTTGTTTGATATCACTTATTGCGGATTCTAGTATCACAACATTTGATAAACTCGCTATCGCTTAATCTAGCACATTGTTGCTGAACAGCGTGGATTATGAAATGCTTTTGTTTTAGTTGTCAAAAAAAAAAAAAAAAGTTTTTTCACAAGAAATATGATATTTAAATAATTAGTTTTGATTATAAAAAGTCTAGTTGTGCAACCAAGTTAATCGTTTGAAATATAATATTCATTTGTGTTGTTAAAACATTCCGGCTTTTTATTCTGTCTTTCTGGATATATCAATATCGTACCATAGTTGGACCTGCAACAGCTAGTACAAGTTGGTAAACCTAATACTACAGAGGTGACGGAAAATTCATTGGATCATATGTACCTAATATATACCTAAGTAAATTAAAAGCTTAACTGGAAATAATTATTGCTCTGATGGGGGAGCTTCAAATTCATCAGGAGAAAATTCTGTAAATAATGGAACAGGACTTTGTCGTTACAGTTTCGGAATTCACTAAGAATAGAATTAAGAAATTTTTACTGGGCATTGATAGCTTCACTTTGGACGGTACGTTATTTGCTCCAAGAATCATGAAATTTTCTAATACTTTTCCTTGTGAAGTTGTTGATTTTTTAGATCTGTTGGGTGACTTGGTGAACTGTATAACGGGGATAAAATGTCTATCAATCATCACTATTACATCTTTAATGCTAACATTGGATGGGTTAACCAAAATGGGTGAAAGTTACATACATCAATTGGTAATAATTAGTGTTTTTAATAATTAAAATGATTGTTTTTTACCAATGATATTGCTGGTATATATATTATGGGCCTATAGTTAATAGTGTTTTTAAAATGTATGACAAAATTACAAACAGTAATGAGTAGGGGTAATATTCCAATGGTGTCATGAAGGAAGGAGCGAAGCGCCAAACAATAAAGTCCGTGATACATAAAAATTGAAAGCAGCGACAGAGGCAGAAGCAGAAAACAGTAATAGTTACTTCTCAATTAGATACACAAGTGTTATAATTTTTAAAAATTTGTTCTGTTAATATTGTTAAAAGATTTGTTATTTCTAACGAAATCAATTATTTTTTTCAACATAGACATTTTCTTTTGTCGCATCAAACTTGTTTGACACTTCTAAAAGAAAGGGCACCAACAATGAAATAAAAGTTTTGGTTCCCTTTATATTGGCAGTACTGAATAGAAGCAGAGTTTTTGAGATTTGATCAGCTCTCAAGTTCTGCTATTGCTGCTGCCGCTATCTCTGCTTTCCATTTGTTATTGCTCGAACAGTTGCATGTTTTCAGAAAATGTTTACTTCTGTCGCTGCATTTTTCTTAATGAGTCACGGGATTTAAGGTGGGTGGCTCCGGGAGAGACAAGGAAAATCGCGTTAACCCATTTTGTTGGTGATTAACATTTTCTATTCAACATTTATTTGTGTATACATTTTCCGAACAATGTTTCAAAAACAATGCCATTCAGATGATGATTGAGAAGATTACTAAAGAAAAATTACTCTAAGGTAAGGCGTTGCGTCAAGTTAATAGCGTTCTTGATGTTTGTACAAAATAAAGATTCGGTAATTCTTACGTTGATAAGTTCTCATTAAATTTTCGTGCAAGCAGAATGCGCTTTGATTGCAATTCACGTTACTGCATATGTTATCAGTTTTTTAAATGTTTAAGTCGAGAAGCTTTCCGCTAAATTTATATTATAATTCATGTTATTGCTCGAGAAAGGGGAAAAAATTCGTTGCATCAACAGACAAAAATTCGTAATCTTTGAAATGTCGACATCATAGGTGCCATTTACTATATATTTTTCTCTCTAAGGAGCTTCCCAAAGGTTTCTGATTCTGATAGTCTAAGAGCCCGCAGTAAATTTTTGGTGTGAAAGATAACCAACAAATTTATACACACGTATTAAGCTAAAGGAAAGGCAATGTCGAAAACAATCGTCTGGCAGGAAATCTCCGCGGCCAAAGTGAGTAGTAGTATGTTGAAAACACAATTTATTCAAAAATGAAATACTTATTATAATCACTTAATGCTCGTCTTAAAAAACAGAGACGTTTTCCCGGAGCACAATTATGCAGGTCCAAGAAATTTGGCGCGCGGCTAACCTCTTGCCAGACAAAGTTAAAGTACTGAAAATTGCAGATTTTCCAATACTCTATATAACCACATGAAACTCGGCTCAGAAACAGAGCTAATGTCTCGGAGCACAAATCTGCAGCTCCAAGACATTTTGCGGGCGGCTAACTTTTTGCCAGACGAAGTTGAAGTACTGCAAAATATCAAACAAATCTTACAATTTCCAGCACTTGTGTTTTACATTTAGAAATCGTTTTTCCAATTCATACTTAATTCAAATATCAGTGTCAGATTCGTTCTCATCTGATGAATCACAAGTGAGTTCATAGTTTTCGTTTTCTTCATTTACATTAACTTTAAGGATATCTTGCAGTCTCTTCGGTGTGGCATTTCTCTCGAACCATTTAGTTTTCAATTTATTTTCTGCTAACACCCAACCACTTTCTGTTGGTAATCATTTAATTTCTTCATTTTTCACCGCATTCTTCCATATACAACATATATAATTGCTTCTGTAATTTTGTTGCAACAGAAATGCTTTTTTTGGGGGTAGCAGAATTCCTTCGAAACCTATAATAGACTAAATTATAAGTAGTTTCCTGACATTTCCAAAGGTTCACAGAGAATTCACTATATGTATAAAACTAAAGTACAGATTGTAATCGTATGATGTTGCATTTATCCTTTTTACACAGAGATAGCTCAGTTGTCATTAAAGCTAGGCGCAGACTGACGCGGTGGCGATGGCGGTGGTAAGGCGGTTGGAGTAACGAAGCGGTAGCGGTGGTAACCACTCACACTGGTGCGGTGGCGATTGCGATTTTTATTTTTTTATTTGCTTCATTTTAATAAGATTTTTGAAAGGAATCAGTAGGAACTACTGAAATGAGTGGAAATACTGAAGAAGAACTTTTGTTATTTATGTTTGCCTTATGCGAAGATGAAGAAAAGTAAGTATTTGTGATTATATTATAGTTCACCTTTATGTATGTAAATTTTTTAATTATTTTCCATTATAGACACGAAGTTAAAAAAGGAAATGGAGCTGTGACACCAACTTGAGCCGAGAAATCAAAGGAGAATTTTGCACCTTGTTCGCAGATTTGCAGAAAGATGAAAAGCGGTTCTATCAATACTTTGGAATGACGGAGCCCAGTTTTAATGAAATACTGGGTTATATAGAACAGGATATTCGAAAAAATGATACAAATTTTCGTTGTGCCATACCTGCAGTACAACGTCTGGCAATTACTCTACAGTAAGAAAACTATATATCTTAATGTTTGAATTCATATGTATTTCACCAAACGCGTATATATATTACATTTTATTTACTTTCACTTTTAAATTGAATTGTTAAATTCATCCATATCAGCATTGAAATTTTCATACCAAGAAGCAGCAGAAGCAGAGGTAGTAGTGTTTGAAAAATTTTTAAAATTATGATTTCCTAAGCTCGCTATCGAGTTTTCTTCGTCCTCTTCCATTTGCAACAAATTTTGCGCTTGTCTTCTCGCTGAAAACGGTTTTATTTGTTTCGCATATCCCAAAAATATCAGCTCTGTTGCATCCATGCTTTCTGTGTCTGATTTCCTTTCTTTTAAAAACGATATGACCTTATCGACTCCTGATGTACAACTACTTTCAGCTTCTTTTGTAAGTTTCTTCTTTTTGCTTGGAATGACGTGTCCTACATCAGTATCAACATTTTCAGACTCTACCATGGTTTTTTTGGGAATTGGTGTTGATGGAATGAGTTCTCTTTCTAAAGTGGTTGATGCTGCTAAAATATCTGTTTGCGATAAATATTCACTTTCAGGCAATTCATCATTAGACCCGTTACCATCGCTGCGAACATTTGTTGCAGACTTTGCAAATTTTAAAAAAGGCCTTAGAAAATCCATATGTTTTGCCCATTGCCAAGTTTTGTAAGCGTTCGTGCTTTTTACTGCTCGGCCTGTATGGGTTTTTATACTTCTTAAATGTTTGCTGTAAGAATGTCTTAAATTTTTCCAATGTTTTTTTAGTTCTTCTCCAGAAATTTAAAAAGAAAAATAATTAAATTTATTATAATTAATAAACAAAATATGTTTTCAGATTTCTAGCTACTGGTGACAGCTTCAAGACAATTGGCAGTAGCTACAGAGTAGGATTTACTACTATAAGGTGCATTGTTCGAGAAGTCTGTCAAGCAATTTGGGAACGAATGCAATCGACTTATTTACCCGAGCCTACAAGACATACTTGGGAAGCAGCAGCGAATGGATTTCTAGAAAAATGGAAATTTCCGAACTGTGTCGGAAGCATAGATGTAACATGCTTTACAATTAAGTGTCCTCAAAAAAGCGGATCTATGTACTTTTCTTATTTGAAAAAGTTTTCAATTGTTCTATTGGCTATTGTTGGACCTGATTACAAATTTATATGTATAGCTGTAGGCGGGTACGGGAAAAACAGTGATTCTGGCATTTTGGATGAATCAGTTATGGGTAGAAAATTTGAAAATGAACAGTTTGCCCTTCCATCAGCAAAATGATTACCGAATCAAACAACAACTACTCCTTATGTATTGATTGGTGACGAAGGTTTCCCTTTGAAAACATACCTTATGCGGCCATTTCCTTAAAGAGTTTCGAGATATAATCCAGAAAAAGAGAGATTTAATACTTGTCTCAGTACGTCTAGACGTGTGGTGGAGAATGCATTTGGCGTTCTTTCTCAAAAATGGAGAATTTTTTTCAGGCCGTTAGAAACCAATGTAACAACAACAATAAAAATAGTTCAAGCAGCTTGTGTATTGCATAATTTTTTAAGATCTAAAACTTATGAAGACAATTATTTTGCAGTTTTAGAACCTCCTGAACCTCAAATGAAAGCTTCTTCAAATTTTAAACAAGATGCAAAAAGATCAAGAAATGAGGCTTTTGAGATACGCCAAAACTTTGTAAAATATTTTAATATAGAAAAAAGATAAATACATTTTATGCACTAAATATAAATTGAATGTACCAGTTTTTCCCGTTTCCTTTCCAATTTCGTCCCATATTTTATTCTTTTTTTTTTTAATTTTTATAGTCTTCATGACGCAAATCTTACAAAATTGGATATTTTCTCACAATTTCAATCACTTGTTCACATCCCATTCTGCATCTGCTACTTATCTTATCAAGTTTAGCGTGATGTGCGATATCGAGTAGATGTTTCTTCAATTGCTCCTGTAAATTTTTCCTTGTTTGTCACTGCCGCGCTATTGTTTTTTGTGTAAGCTTACTTAGTTATTGGCACACTCTTTGTTCGAGTGTAAGTGGTCTTAAATTTAATTTTTTTTTCTCTTTCACTAAATTTTATATTTTCCATTTGTACAGTACTAAAAAAAGATGTAGTCTTTTGTACATATCCATGAATAAATTATTATTATTATTATTATTATTATTATCTACTTGCGATCACGCGGTGAAATGGTTCATGCAGCGGTTGGTGGCGGTGGCGATTTTTAATCGCCGCACCACCGCTCATCGCTGTTCAGTAAATCGCAACAATGTATGCTGACACATTTGAGAACACATGCAGCGATTAACCGCCTTACCACCGCCACCGCTACCGCATTCACCGCGGCGTCAGTCTGCACCTAGCTTAAGTCTACGGATACAGATGTACTCATAATAGTGCTTTACAACCTGACTAACCTTAAAAATAATATAAAACTATGGATCGAAGTAGAAACTCTGTCTAAAAACACTCTTAGGTATATAGATGTTAATTTAATTTACCAAGAACTCGGACAAACACTATGCAGCTCTACCTTTATTTCACAGCTTTACAGGATGTGACTATACTCCATCTTTTTTCAAGAATGGAAAAATTAAACCTTTTAAAATTTTGGAAAGTAGACCAGAAATGCAGTTGAAATTTTCTAAATTTGGAAACGAATTTTAGGAAACTGTTTATAATTTTGTCTATTATAGGTTTCGAAGGAAGTCTTCTTACCCCAAAAAAAGCAGTTCTGTTGCAACAAATATACAGAAGCAATTTTATATATGTTGTATATGGAAGAACGCGGTGAAAAATGAAGAAATTAAATTATTACCAACAGAAAATGGTTGGGTGTTAGCAGAAAATAAATTGAAAATTAAATGGTTCGAGAGAAATGCCCCACCGAAAAGACTGCAAGACATCCTTAAAGTTAATGCATTTGAAATCTGAAATTTTCAGTACTTTAAATTCGTCTGGCATGGGGTTAGCCGCGCGCAAAACGTCTTGGCCCTACCTATTTGTGTTCAGGGAAATCCTCTCAGTTTTTTAAGACGTGCATTAAGTGGTTATAATAAGTATTTCAATTTTGAAAGAAATGGTGTTTTCAACATAGCATTACTCACTTAGGCCGTGGAGATTTCCTGCCAGACGATTGTTTTTGACATTGCCTTTCCTTATGCATAAATTTTTTGGTTATATTTCACACCAAAGATTTACTGCGGGCTCTTGGTCCATGAAGCTTGAAGTCTGAAATGAGAGAAAAATTATTGTCTCCTTGATCACTTCGAACATTACCGCGGTTACTTTTCGTTGTAAGCAGAGAATTAATCTGGTGGACTTAATATTTGCTAAAAAAAATTCTGATTATAATTTCAACTTGACGCTCCCCTTTTTCCTTCTTTTTTTATTCACAGCATTGTAAAAGAAAATGATATAGGTAGTTAACAAATCAGACATTTCCTTCAGCAACTCTTCAGAACTATATACTAATAATATTTGTATCGATAATAATTATTTGGAAAATATGATTTACAAGTTTTTCTTTTTATATGCTTAAGCATTAACAATATTATGTCACACAGCGCTCTTAATGAAGAAATAACTAACGACTCATTAGTCTATAATGATTCATTATAAACTGCAGACACGCAGACATTTCTTTAATTAAGTTGTACTGTCAAACTGGTTCTGATATAGTTATGACATTAAAGAAGCGATATGGATCGCATGAATGCGATAAACTTTGTTTTCATTTATTTTATTTTTCAATTTAATAATTTACAAATGAGAAAAACATTATATTGAAAAGAATAATGACAATATAGTTTGTGATTTGTATTTCCTTGCATTTCTTCTTCTTATTTTTCAAATCGGCAGATGCACAGCGGAGCTCCACATTTATATTATATGCCAAATCTATCACATTTTTCTTCATTATGGCTATATTGAACGAAGAAAACACTTCACTAGTGTACTTCATTATCATATGATTTTCGAGCCATAATGACGTATGACTATGTGACACACAGCATTTTAATCAATAATTAGTACGATTGATTCGTTAGATCATGCTGTGTGACTAGAATATTAGGTCTACTCAGGAAAATTAAAATGTTAACTCCGTCATCACATCTAAAACATATACAATATGAAAAATCTAAATGTATGACGCTCATTATAGCAGTCACTGATTTCTTGAAAGTATGCTGATACTCTTTGCTGGAATCTGCTCTGTCAATTATTGCTTTATAAATCTCGGCATGCGAGCGTGCACATGTGGATGCAGAAGTATAAGAAACACGAATTGCAGAGAGAATTCGGATTGAATTAATAGATACAAGTTCGTAGTCGAAAAATCAACTGTATTTTCATTTACTTTTGCTACCCTATTTATACATATTTCTACACTTAGAATCTAAAGAATACTCACTTACCTGAAGAATTTCAAAATCAATAGTAAGCAAATGTGCTCCTGAATTCATTTCTTGTTTGCCGATGCATTATAGCACTTCAATTAAATCGTGTTATTTCGTCATTAATTCAGTCATTCTTCCATCGCTTTCTTTATTTTCATTTCTTTGAAATATGAGTAATTATGCAAGTGACGACATTTTAATATTAATAATATAATTATAAAATAATATAATATAATATATAATATATTTAATATTTTAATGTTGTAAAATGTTGATTTTGCATGAATGCATTTCTGTTTGTAAGTAGGTATGGTTTAATTAATTGGTTTGACCCAGAACTTTTTTGTTGAGTTGATTTTCTTTATTGTAAGATTCTGGTGTTTTCATAATTTAGTAAGATTGATTTGTGATATTAGATATTCGTAATTTAATGATATTTCCTCTTTTCAATTTTGTATTTAAGTAGATAAAGATCACAGTTTTTTTCAGATTACACCAGTTTAGTAATCCAGTTGTTATGACTTATAACCAGAGCAGTGCTGGTTACAGTCAGCAAGTACAGTGGTCAGTGAGCATAGTTAATAATAACTCTGATTAGAAAAGCCATGAATCTATTTATTTTGATAAACCATAGGCACAGTATATTCATACAGTAGCCCAGCTCTGCAAAACTGTCAAGCGAGTAGGATGCTTCTATAAAGAGGCTATACTTTCAATTTCAACAGTTTTAACTAACAGACTAGTCAGCTTCTAATACAAAGGTTCCTATGTAAATCTAAAGTGGAAGAAACAGAACTTACAGCATGCACAAACTTTACCAGAGGAAGAGAGACAAAATGGCAATCAAAACTATTTCCGCAAGAAAAAAAAAGCTAAAAATAATTTGTTCCACTTCCCATGCCATTCGGCTTGGTAAAACTATCAAACTGTCACAAACATTATTACAGCAATATGCCTGTTCCACACTGTCCAAGTTATCAACTAATAATGGAACACCCATTAAACACTAACCACAAAAAAATGTAAAACTAGATTACTAATTGCCGACATTTAATCACTTTAATGCCAAATGAATACATTAATTTTAACTTCAAAAAAACTGTATCGCACAACTTACAACTTAAAGCATCATAATCTCTTCTCGCTTTGCACAATCAGCACAAATTTCTAAGAAAAAATCAGAAATTTTCCAAAGTACGTCTCCAAGTAAAACATGAGTGCACAGCGGGGGGAAATCCTAATGGTTTCCGAGATAAACGAGACTTAAAGATATTTGGGTATATTTTTATAGATTACCCTGTTACTTAAATGTTACACCCACTGAATAAATAACTAATAACGAAACGGCATATCGGGTGAAAACCTAAGCCACTCGGCGAAATGTATTAGTGTGCTGTGTTTGTATTTGTTTCGTCATGGCAGTAGTGAAAGCGTGAAATTTCGAATTAGGACATTTTTTATAATCCAAATTGCGATGTAAAATAAACAAATTTTTGGCGCCACCTTATCTTCAGACAGTATTCCTTGGCGTTGCCTATGATAATTTAAGTGACTTGTCAAGCAGAATTTTGAAATAAGTGACCAGCCCTCTTTTTATTTCTCCCCCCGCTCAATGGGTTTGACCGTCATCGAATTGCCTACTCACGTACACTGTATTCGCACAAAACCCCGCTTCCTTATCAGTTATTTATTCAATGAATTGCCTACTCACGTACACTGTATTCGCACGAAATCCCGCTTTCTTACTAGTTTTTTATTCAATGGTTACACCTTATGATGATGACTTAAACTTTGATAGATAGATAATCGTTCGACTTTTCTAATGGTCCTCATTTTCTTTAACTACTATTTTTATCAAAAAACACGTTATCAATTTTGCTTTTTAATACTGGATTTAAGAAACCCGAAAGCTTAGCTTTAAAACGACCTATCGCACTCTGTAACTAACATGTAACGCTTGTTCTGTTTTTTGCACTTTTTCAATAAATGCCAGAAAATAGGAAATTATCTTTTGGAAATGAGCTTTTAAGCCATTTTTGCTGGACTTTAAAAAAACGCAAAAAGCTTACATTTTTAGTACAGAGTCAATTTTAAAGGGAGTTTTTTGGGCCTCTTTACTCAATATGAAAAATTGGTGTAAATGCCGTATTTTTTAACATCTATCTATCAAATAGTGAATTCTTTTCTACGACTCGGTGTAACCACCGCCACCGAAACTGTCATTTCCCGGTTCTTTTCTTCCCACTACACCAGTAGAGAAGAAAAGAGCACGAGACTGTCATATTCGGTGGCAGGGTTAACACCCAGTCGTAGAAAATAATTCACTAAAAGTTTAAATCTTCATCATAGCGTGCATTCAGAAGTTAAAGGGTGATCTATAAAAACATACCCAAATATCTTCATGTCCCGTTATCTCGGAAACCGTCAGAATTTCTCCACAACACCCATACAAGTCTTTGCTTGGCTATGCATAGCCTATCCATAGCCTTCATGTTTAACACCACTTACGGGACAACCTGCATACCTCGCGCGATAACTTTCTTCACTCCCCCTGTTTTGCAGTTCCTTGCGAGAAAAATGCATGCTTCTTTTGGATGCTAGTTCTTGAACCAAAGTGTTGCAGAATTGAAATAATCGGACACATATTAGTGGATATAGCGATGTGTCCGCCTTAACTTTTTTCGCTTGTCGCGCCCCTTACGAGATAGGGTTTGTCATTTTGAATCATATTTTGAATAAAATAGCATTTTTAAAGTTTTAAACATTTTATCCAGGACCGCCCTACACCAAACCTCAAAATTTCAGCCTTAAACAAATTAAATGCGATCTTTAGCATTTTTCGAATTATTTGACTGAACTATATTCCCACCAGGGTTCATGAATATTGACGAATTCTTTAATAGTTCACCAGAAGACACCCTGCTTTGAAGAGGATCTAGGGTTGTTGATTTTCAAAGCTCCAAATTCCTTTCGCATCTTTTAAGTTTCGGAAGTATATTCGAACATCGAAGCTTTGACCTTCAAATAGACAAAATTCGAAACTTCGAAGCTACCATATGATCTGTACTCAACATTTGTAACACTCTGCCCTTTTTATCCAATTAGACTTATAGAGATTGCATGACAATATATTTTCGCAATTTTATATAATGTAAAATAAAGATGGTGACTATAAGATGATGGACGAATTTTGCCATTAATGATCCAATTCGATTCATGGTCAGTTTTTGGTCTTTCGTTGTTGCAAATTCACGAATTTTTGGTCAAAATTAAGAAACGCAAAATGGGGGATGAATTTTGGTATTTATGGTTCGATTCGACTTAAACCTATATGTTTAGATTTCCGGGGTAACAGATTACAAATTTTTGCTCAAAATTTATAAACCCAATTTGGTAAATTTAGCTATTTCTATTCAAACTCTGTATCTCGCGGATTATCGTATTTTTGGATAAAATTTAGAAATTTTTATTATTAACTTCACTTGTCAGTTTCGGTCAAACTTTGTAATCCGATCGACTTGAAATGTGACACTTGTTACCTACCCACATTACAGTCCTTATGACAAGACAATATTTTTAAAATTACACATTTCAAAAAGTATACAAAGAACAAGATAATAAATAATAAAAAACTTTTCAAAACAAATTTTTAATCAAATTTACTGCGAGCGAAGGTTCGAAGGCTCAAATTATCAATTCAAGTGCACGTTCAACAGAATTAATAAATATTAAAGAACTGTTTTAAAATTTAGGATGGTTTAACGGATAAATTTATTTGAAAAATAATTAAATTTGAATATAAAAATACAATACTGTTTATTTGAAATTTCACAACTTAATTTAGAAATGTCATTACATCGTTAGCGTGATAAAATCTATAGTATGCATGTGTTTGATTCTAAGTTTGTTATGTTGAGAAAGAATTACATTCTGACTATTCCATCTTTCCATCAGTCCATTCCATCACAATCAATCTTTAGTCGAATCTGACCAAAAACGACATAGTTCGTCTGCCATTTTGAATTTTTATCATATAAAATTTCATCCAAGAAGTATTAGGCCTAACACGCACTGGAGACTTTTTGGTCACTGTCGCTGATTTGTTGTTGCGACTAAGGTCGATAAACACTTTCATAGATATTTCTCCCCGCATTTTGATATTTCAATTGCTATCAGAGTATTCCTTACAATTTTTGGTGGTTCCATTTTTACTTCGTTTATTACTTATTTATAATTGCTTCTTACACTACCGTTGCAGCCATTTCTCAAAATAGATGCCTAAGTTTATTCCTAATTCTACGAATTCTCACAAAACTCTGGCAGTTAAGCGGAGCAAAAACGTAGCACGCACATGCATAAAAACGTGAAGGCATGGTGACAGCTTTGTCACACAAAAGCTGCTAGCCGGAGGAAGCAAAAAGTCATGTTGCTGCACATCATTTCGTGCCTATGGACTTGACGGTGGTGACAAAACAGTTACGTGAAAGTCTCCAGTACGCGATAGCCCTTAGTGTGCCACATTTTAGTTCAAGAGCCCACCGAGAAAATAGTGAATTTAGCGTTAAAAGTTTTGAACCACCAAACCAAAACTCCAGAAAACCGACCCTTTTTCAACAGTTTAAAAATTTCTAGTCACTTTATTATAATTCATTTTTAATTTTTGTTTTTGTGTGAAAAAAAAGCCCGTAAAATGTATTGAGATAAGATATTATTCTTTTCATGTTTTTTTTGCTTCTAACTCAAATTTTCGAATTCTTACATTTAATTCTTTATTTCTGAATTCCAGCCAAGACTAGCGCCCCACTTCTTCAACCTCAAATTATCTTTTTTCTAATTCATGATTTTTTTTATATACAACAACTTCTATTCTATTTTAAGAGCTTTTCCTCCATTGCCGGCTTTTTTCCCAGAAGTTTGCCGCTGTCTTTTCCTGGGAGCCGTTATATTTGCGGGTTGAACTGCCTGATATCTCCTGTAACAACTATTCCTCAACCATTTACCCAGATGCAATGTTCTATAAATATTTTAATATATAAATAAAATCTGTTTTTCATTAGAAATAAAAGGTTTGAAATAGTTATCATTACTTACATTTGCAGTATTAAACAGGTCTTCTAATTCATCGTTACAATGGACAACTGCTAGTACCATTAGCTGAAGCATTCTCTTTTAAAATCCATTAGCTGCTTCATTTTTTGGGGCCATTCGCTCTACTTCTATCAAAAGCAACTTTGAGAAGCGCATCCCTTTCCTTAACATGAATTCTAAAATATGAAAACAAAATGTATAATTACGAGTATACCGAAGTAATTTTAAAAATCTTTCTCACTTTTGACTGTGGCGAAACTTTCTCTACTTAGGTCCATCTTTAATTGTCCCACCCGCCTAAACTATTTAATTTGTCCATTTGACAATTTTTTAGCTCTTGTATGTGCTTCATCAATCGATTTGAATATGAAATAGAGAATTTGTAATTTAAAAAATTAAATTTGTATAAAATCATCAGAATGCTATTAATATACTTATTTTTATAAATTTTTACTATTTCGTCGTTGGAAAATTTAACATTAATTTCCATGAAATTAACCAAAAATTCTTGGTTGTCCCTAACATGGGCCCATAGGCATTGTCTTTTATTATATATATATATATATTTTTATAATGTTGCCAAAGCTCAGGGAATACTCTATGATGCTGTAGCACAGCCTTGTCTGGAAAAAAAGAAGGGGTAGGGAATTGAGGACTATTGGGTTGAACCAAGAAAGTGACAGTGTGCCATATGCTTTAATGTTTGTGGCTCATACCTGGGGGAAAACAGAGGATGGCAAAATGTTCCACATTCATGTTGTTTTGCTTAAGAAGGATTCGCGGAATTTCACGGTACAGCTGAATTTGCCTTCGGCGGTGTACGGGTGAGCCCGGGTTAAATCTCGTGTGTTGTGAATAGGAAGAATTCTATAAGTGATTAGGCTAGAAATTTGTTCACCATAGAAGTAGCAATAAAAGAGAGAGACGTCCGACATTACGCCGGTGCTCTATCGTAACGCCGGAACATACAAGCCATGAGGTAAGTAAAAAAGAGAGCAGCGTGCCGGTTAGCAGGTGACACCTTCTGCCTTGTTTTGCTGCAGGAAGCTTTCATATAAAAGTTGCTTGTATTTTGTTCAAACGCTATAATTTCCATAAATTTGTTCTACATGCTATTTTTTGCTTTTTTAACTATTAGAAACAAAACATATTTGGCTTCAATTTATTTTAACTCCATTTTTTCTGTGGTAGCGACAGTTTTCGGATTTGGACCTGTTTAACATGAAATTTTAGTTTTTCCTGACGAGTATACACAAACAGTGAAATTGACCTCTTACTGCATTGCTGTAGCCAGCCCGTTAAAGCCTCGGCGACTTCATGGCTTATATTATATTACGGGGGATAGGGCTTTAGGGAATAGTTGCTACTGAAATGGCATAACTAGTAAGCCGGAAGGCCTTCTTTTGGACTTTGTCTAACGCGGACGATGCCGCTACCAAAATATGGGAATTACATTCTAATCTAGGCCTGACATGTAATTTGTAGATTTGCGCCAAGTCTGATAGAGTAAAATATTCTTTGAATTTGCACAAGAAGTCCAGGCATTTCATCATGCTCTTGGCAATACCAAAGTGGGAGCGGAGATATATAGACTTTTAAGAATATAGGGATCGGAAAATTCCTCAGCACGACGCCCGACAAAGCCAAGACGAGAATTCGCCTTGCTCACAATAAAATCAATGAATGCGATACCAGAAACTACTATAACACCAAGATCAAATGCGAAATCACATTAGAAAAACATCCAGTATAAGTTTGGCTGCTTCAAGATAATTACCAATCTTAATGAATATTTTAAAGACATCGGCAAACCCAAAGTAGTGGATATTAAAAACTTTATTGATAAAAATTATAAAAAGAATTGGGACCCAAGTGACTACCCTGCGGCATCCCAGATTGTACACGAATGAAACAAGATGTCACATAATTGATCACAATCATGAGGAATGAATGCCGAACGTAATCAGCTTTGCAAGCAGCGGGCGAATGTTAACCCTATCAAACGCTTTGCTGAAGTCTGTATAGAGGACATCTACCTGACCAGAGGACCCTATTACTCTTAGGGAAATGGTAGTAAAAGATATAAGATTAGTCTCTGTAGATCTACCTTTAATGAAACCATGTTGAAAGGAGAAATGTGCTTTTATTGGTTACAATTATCTCAAATAACTTAGGAACAACAGAGAGTTTACAGATTGGACGGTAGTTCATGATATCGGTTTTGCACCAGATTTATGGATAGGTTACATAGAGAGCTTCCATTGATCGAGAAATACTGCTGATGAAAGAAAACGATTGAAGATGTGATACAGAGGTTGAGATAATGGCTCACGACAGCAAAAGACAACGACAGCTAGAATACCATCAGGATCCGAAGAAAGCCATGTATTAAGCAAGTTAAGGGCATCAATAGCATCATCAACCGACATATGTAATAACCCCAAATCAACAGATGAGGGTATGTTCGTCAATAGGTTATTATCAAATGGCTGATCCTTGACGTATACTGACCCAAAGTACTCTGCTATCATACTGTTATAATGGACGCATGAAGGGATACCGTAAGGGTTCTTTTACCATTAAGAAAGGACCCGAATATTCTGGCATTATGGTTAATGTCAGTTTCAATCGAATTCAAATACTTCCTGTATAAAACCTTTCTCAGAATTTCTACTCCCTCAGAAGTTTTTTACCACATGTCACTCAATATTTCTTAGGGGCCGCGTTACGAAAAATTTTTTAATTTAGATAATCTATGATTTCTCCATCAATGGCCAGAATCGCCTCCTCTCAAAACTAAGGGCACATGAGCGGAAATAATGTTGTCCAAATTGAAGCAAATTTAGAGTACGCCCGCATTAAATCGCACTCAGAAAACAAACTCTGACGTGACCCAGGCCATACGCTTTTGATACGTTCACTTAATAGCATCAAGGCTTCAATCGTTTCAAGCTGAAGAGACGTGATTCAGGCGATACGCTGGTGATACGTGAATATAATCAACAATTATTGCACAAAAGGTCCAATCCTCTCAACTAAGGAGGCGTGATCTAGGCGATTAGGTTATCATCACTGTGCTGAATCCAGAATAGAGTCAATTGCCATCAGAATGGAGGAGTTGTCCGCTCAACAAGAGCAAACTGGAAAGCAAATCCAAGCAATCATCGAAAGTTACAGAAACGATCCTCCCAGTTTCAAGAATTCTGCGTCCTACCAGCAGAAGCTAGAGTTGCTGCAAGAAGATTACTACGAAGCCATAATAGTAATATTGGAAAGGTACTCGAATCAATTTAAGAAAAATTATCTGAACTTCATGAAGAAGCTACTACAATAGATAAATTAGTGGCAACCCAAGGCAGCATAGGAAAGGCCATTCAGCAGCTTTTCGAAAATTCGGCAAAGGAAAGATAGCTCGTAGAACATCTGAAGTCACAAACAAGTATAAGCGGAATCTTGACGAGCAATGGACCCAGTTTGTCAAGAACGACAATCAACTCAGCGAATTGCAAGCTGAGAACAAAGATAATCCCTGCTTCTCTACAAATTATTTTGAGTAGGTTCAAGTACAATATCTAAGGTTTTTAAGAAAAATAATGGAACGATTAGAGAAATGTCCAAAATCTGGTGGCAGTTCACAAACCACGGAGGTGCATAAAACGGGGGAAGAGAACAATGCTGAATCTCAACCATCTCAAAATAACATTAATCCAGCAGAAGATGTAGCCAAGGTGGTAAGGAAGCAGAAAGCAATAATCGAATCTCTGCGTCGACTTTTGACAAGGCTCAGCGAAGATAATCAACACATCTCGAAGCAGGCATGCGAAGAAAAAATATCAACTATTACGCGCTATTGGAATCAAATTGAGGCGTTCCATCAAAATATTTGCGAGTTCACTGATGATCCAACTAATCACGGCTTGTACAAGAAACTCTAATACAACTTTCAGAAAAGTTATCCATGTTGTCCTCAGCTACTTTGAATACCGCGACGTTATCTAGAATGCCTATTGGGGACTAGAAAATCTTGGAATCAATACCACCAATTGAGATCCTTTACTGTTTTATCTGTTAACTAGAAAGTTGGATAAAACCACTCATGGATTATATGAGCAGTCGTTCTCCCATCCTAAAAAGCTGCAGCCCATAAAGGAGTTTCTAGATTTTTTGGAAACACGTTTTCAATCACTAGAGGCTTTGGGAAGTAAAGCCAGGAGCCCCGAAAAGTATCAAGGGAGACTTACAGCTAAATCACTTACTTCAATCGCCAAGGTTACTCTACAATGTATGTTCTGCAAGGGGAATCATCCGCTGTTCACGTGTCAAGAATTTCTACGAATTCAGCCATACCGTCGACTGAGCTTCCTTAGAAAGACAGACTTGTGCACGAACTGTCTCAAGCCCGGACATTGTGCATCACAATGTACTTCACGAGGATGTTCCAAGTGCTCAAAAATTCATAACACTTTGGTGCACCTAGAGAAGGTGTCACCTCCAGTTCCTAAGAAGAGCCAACCATCATACACAAACGCACAATTGAAGGTCAAAGAAGCAGTCGTCAATACACCTCAACAGACTGTTTCCAATTGAAAGAGAATGCAACCACAGTGTCAATACACGGCACTCGCCAAAAGAGTGGTTACGTCATCTTGGGCACTGTACTTATCAAACTCGTAAATTATGAGGGCACAACTGTGGAGTGTAGAGCCATTCTGGACTCCGGATCGCAGCTAAATTTCGTGACAGAGAAATTGGTTAAAGAACTTGGATTAAACGAAACGCCTGAGCTCATGCAAATTCAAGGTGTTGGACAAAGCAAGCAACACACACAAAAACGAGTCAATGTTCTATTACAGTCAAGAACAAATGGGTTTTCTAGCAGACTGGAAGCCTTTGTTTTACCCAGGATCACCTCTCATCAACCAACGCAAGTAGTAGACACCACAGATTGGCAGATTCCCTGCAATGTGACGTTAGCCGATCTGTAGTTCCACCGACCAAGTCGATTCGATTTTCTGATCGGAGCAGAAATATATTGTTAAATCATGTCAATTGGTCAAATGAGGTTGGCAGACAACTTTCCAACTTTACAGAATACAGTATTTGGTTGGGTGGTATCTGGCAAGGTTGACGGAGAATCCCCAAATACATCAAAATGTGGCATTTGTAGCGAGGATGAAAGGACTGAACAACAAATAGAAGAATTCTGGAAAAATAGAAGAAGTTGATTCAGCATATGAAGAAAACAACATAACAATTTCAGAACAGCGATGCGTAAATCATTTTAATCAAAATACGAAGAGAACCCAAGAAGGAAGTTTCATAGTAAGGCTGCCCTTCTCACAGAATCCCAAGGCATTCGGGGAATCAAAAACGATTGCACTTAATAGATTCCTATCATTGGAACGGAAACCTGGTAGGCAACCTATCCTCAAGGCACAGCATGCTGACTTAATTCGGGAATATATCAGGCTAGGCTACATGGACCAAGTCGATCCTCTTGAAATAAGCAAGCCACACTATTTCTTGCCACATCACTGAGTCAAAAACCAGATAGCAGCACCACTCAGCTCCGAGTAGTATTCGACGCATCCGCGAAAACGTCATGCAACATTTCACTCAACGACAGCTTGTACAAGGGCCTACTATGCAGGACGAATTGTTCTCCATTCTGTTACGATTCAGGCTACCGAGATTCGTTTTCACTGCCGATATAGAGCAAATGTATCGACAAGTTTGCTTAGATGATAAAGATCAAATGTATCAACTCATTTTATGGAAGGTAGATCCAAATAAACCCATAAATTACTACAAACTTCGAACTGCGACATACGGGACGACAACTGCTCCGTTCCTAACAACAAAGTGCTTAGAATACCTAGCGGAAGCAGAAAAGGCAAGATTCTCACTAGGATCAGAAACTCTCAGAAGAGATTTTTATGTTGATGACGTAATGACTGGTTCCAATAGGTTATCTGAAGCAAAGGAAATTCAAAGGCAGCTAAAAGAACTTCTTCAATCAGGAAGTTTTAACCTCCGGAAGTGGTGCACGAACCACCCGCAATTACTGCAAGGAATTCCGGAAGAAGATATTGAGCTACAACTGGACTTCACTGAAGCAACTGAAGGTCATATAAAGACTCTCGGTTTAACCTGGCTTCCGAAATCTGATGTATTTTCCATAAACACAACATGGAGTGACGGTAAAAGGGGTTACAAAACGATCAGTATTATCGCACACTGCTCACATTTTTGATCCCCTCGGATTGGTAGATCCTGTTACAGTGACCGCAAAGTTGTTCATACAAAAGCTGTGGACACTTAAGCTGGACTGGGACGCAGCCTTACCACTGGAAATGCATACTAACTGGCTCATCTTTTATGAAGGATTCAAGGCGCTTATTGATATTAAAAAGTTCCGCGACATGTCTTTTCAAATCAACAGGTCGATATCTCAAGATGGTGTTGTAATTGTACGACTATTATGTGCAAGGTCCAAGGTAGCACCCATCAAAACTGTAGCACTGCCTCGGCTGGAATTATGTGCCGCAAAATTATCTGCTCAGTTAGTTCAACGGGTTACAAGAGACCTAAGACTGCACAACATACCAACATACTTCTAGACAGACTCAGAAATTGTGCTTGCTTGGATTTATTTTGAGTTCTCATCTTACAACACTTTTGTGGCTAACAGGGTTCCCAGCATTCAAAGGTTATCAGAGATAGAGCAATGGCGTCATGTTAAGTCCAGTGATAATCCTGCCGACATTGTGGCACGCGGAATGCTTGCAGAAAAATTAGCAAATTGCAGTATGTGATTCTATGGACCTCCGTTCCTGCATGGATCAGAGCGATATTGGCCCCCCAAAATATTCGAAGGTGAGTGTTGACTTAGATAGAAAAAGGTCTAAAGTAGTACTCACTACAAGCAACATATCGTCATCACGCATTAAAACCATCAATCATGGTAATTCATTCAAAAGGCTCCAAAGGGTGATCGGATATACTCTGCGATTCGCTCATAATGCAAGACAACGTGAGAGACAAACGAGACACACTGGCTCTTTAAGAACCGAAGAATTGGTCAAGGCACTCATCATCATTCTGAAGGCAATACAACATGGAGGGCTCACAGAAGTCAATTGAATCATTAAGAATGGAAGCCCCTTAAGTAGCCTAGCCCCATTTCTTGACGACGAAACCGGACCCATCAGAGTAGGGGGCAGATTGGAACACTCCAGTCTGTCGTACGGTGCAAAACATCCCATGCTGCTGCCGTATTCTCATCACTTAACGAAGTTAATAATGACTGACATCCACATCAACAATCTACATGCTGGTCCACAAACATTACTTGCAATCACCCGACAAAGCTACTGGCCAGTCAAGGAAAAGACAATTGCTAGATCAATTGTACAGAATTGCATTCGCTGCAACAGAGTGAAACCTAAGCTACTGACCCAGCTCATGGGAAACCTTCCTTCAGCCCGAGTCCAACCCGCAAGACCGTTCATAAGATCTGAGTAGATTTTTGTGGTCAAATTTGGACACATTATAAGTTAAGGGGAACACGTCCTCAAAAGACTTATTTGGCAGTGTTCTGCTGCTTTGCAACAAAGGCAACTCATCTTGAAAGTTGTCAGTGACTTAACCACGGATGGGTCTCTTGGCGCACTTAAACGTTTCATCACCAGACGAGGTTATTGCAAGGATCTGTAATGTGATAACTCCACCAATTTTGTGGGAGCAGGGAACCGAATCGAGGAGCTCCAAGATATATTATATCCCAGTGAAGCTCAAGAAAATATTTCGTCATTATATCACAAAAAAGGAATAGAATTTCATTTTATTCCACCACGTGACCCACATTTTGGTGGTCTGTGGGAAGCTGCAATAAAGTCAGCAAAGATACTGCTATAAATATCTCTTGCAGCAGCCTCTCTGACTTATGAGGAGTTGTCAACAGCAGCAACTGAAATCGAGGCAATTTTAAATTCGAGGCTAATTACTCCATTATCATCAGATCCTAACGACTTCACGGCATTAACACCAGGACAGCATAAACGAAGACGATGGTTGAACTAATAGTCCAATGAGGGGGAGGATGTTTAAACTCATCATCAATAGCCATAGATACACTTTAAGATATAATAAAATTTTCATAATTAGCCAAACATAAGTAAGTCACACAAGATAATAAAATTCTGCTGAAACTTTGTTTTTACATAGATCTAATTACGAGCATACAATTTTTACCTGCGAAAGTTTTTGTTATCGGATCGGTCTGATTCTGTGTGAGAAAATTTCTCCATTAAAAACAATAAATGCTTACGCAGGTGAAAATTTGCGCTCGTATGTAAAAATGTGAATTAAAAATATGAAAATATTACATAATTTCCTGTTTTGTTCTCAACTCGAATTTGAGTGTGGGAATATAGTCATCATACCTGTGTGATGGCTTTATAATGTATATAAACAATAAATTGAACCCCGATGGGGGCATAATTGTAAAATAATTCAAAGTGAATATTGCGTTTTTACTTTTCCCTACATCGTTTTAGCTGGATGCATAGGTATTGTACCTAAGCATCAATTTCATCAGTGTCCCGGTATTGTACCCTGAGAAATCAACACCCACAGCGGCTGATAAAAGAATTGGTCGCTTAATAAACAGTTACTTTAAATAATTATGTTGGTTAATTAATTTCACTTCACTTCTTAACTAAGGCTAGCAGAAACAGGGAACGAAAATAATTAGTATTTTGAAAATGTTAACCAAAAAAAGCTGGGATAAATTATGATCGTGGAATTTAGGGGAATATACCACAAGATGTCGCGTGAAACCCGTTTAAATTTTTGTAAAGCTTTTGAAACTAACTTTAAAAAAAACAAAAAAAACTAAGCTGGAAAGGCCTATTATTTTTTCTGGCCAAAATAAAAAGCCAGCTTGACTTTTTATTGTTTCGAGCTGGAAGTAACAGGTTTTCAATTCAATTCAATTCAAATTATTTAATTATTCCAGGTGTACACAAGAGTATTTTTACTTCTTATTACTAGTACACAAGAATAGTGGTAGCCAACATATGAAATAATATAATATAAAATAAGACAAATTAATTAATAACTAAAAGTAATCCTAAAAGATATAATATAAATAAAAAATAAATAATAAAATAGAAATTAAAGAATGACAAGAAAATTATGAAAGAATATAAAAATAAGATACTTAATATAAAAATAAAAGTAAAAGATTAAAAAAAAACTAAAATTAAAGAATTGTGAATTTTGAAACAAAATTGTAAAAATGTTCACTTGATTTACTGATTTACCCATGAAGACCCTGCCACGCTACCACCGAGCTACCGAACCAATCCCGGACATACTGCGGTTTACAAATTCCAATTTTTAATAATCTCCTTGAATTTAACAATCGAACTAGTGCGCTGAGCATTTGTCGGCAGACGGTTCCACAAACGCGAAGCTTGGACTAAGTAGAGTCGCTTTGAATAGAATAATGGAAGACAGGAATAAGTAGGGTAAAATGCCGTTCATAATTGAAGAATCGCAGTTGATGGCTAAGGTACTCTGGCTAGCCTGTATAGATGATTTTATGGAGAGAGAATAATAGCCTTCTCTGACGGTGGTCATTGAGGGACCAACCCAGCAAGTTGTTACTAACAAACGAGATGTGATCAAACCTTCTAAGTCTATACACAAATCTTACACAGTCATAAAAACTATATTCAACCTTCTTAAGCAAATGGAATCCAAATGTGGAAAAACTAAGCTATCATTCGTAAAGTAAGGTAGAAGAAATGATCTGACCAGCAATAATCTGGTGCCAGCTGGAAGAATACTGGCCGACAACCACAGCCGCCGAAGGCCACCATAGATTTTCCTATCATATTGCCGATATGGTCATAGCATTTCATATTCGTACCAATTAATACACCAAGATTTTTGACACGTCTAGAAAAAGGCATACTAAAATCATTTAAAGGGATAGGTGGGAAATCAGAGAGCATAATATCATTCCAATAAAAGGCAATACACTGTGACTTGAGTGAAATCAGTTTTAAATTATTATTAGTAGCCCAACGAGAAACATTTTCCAGGTCGGAATTCATGCGATCTAAGCAATCTTCTAAGAAGCCGATAGGTCTGCTAATTTGACGCTGCTTATTGCAATTGTTAATAGAATTCGGCAAATCATTTATAAACATACTGAACAATAATGGACCCAGTATGGAATCTTGTGGTACACCGCAACTTAGAGGGCAAGCACTTGATACAAGATCACCGACTTTCACACGTTGAGATCTTCCTGCTAGAAAAGTACCGATGAAGTCGACAGACGGATTTGAGAAGTTAAAGTTAAGCATTAGTTTATACAGTAATTTTGGATAATTATCTGAGTCAAAAGCTTAAGAGAAGTCGAGTAAAGTTAAGACACACAGATGATTCGTGTCAAGTGATTTTCTTATGTTAGACATGACTTCAATCAGTGCCGTTTCGCAACTATGCAAACGACGAAAACCAGATTGGTAAGGACCGACAAGGTTACGACAATCCAAATAATTATTTGAAGATACAATAGCTTCTGAAGTACTTTGGCTAAGAAACAGAGAATACTTATAGGGCGGTAATCAGCTGGTTCCTTAGCTTTTTTAATCTTAGGAACCGGTAAAACTATTGCAGTTTTCCATATAGATGGGAACTGAGAGGTGGTTAGACATGTGTTAAAAATCCGTAGCAATGGCTCGATAATCCATGGGAGAAGAATTTTTACAAATCTGGGGGAGATTCCGTCAGGTCCTGTGGCATTGGACCTAATAGCCAAAATAGCACTTATAACTTCAGATTCATCCACACATCTTCTAAAACTAAAATCATCGTCATTATCATTACCTGAATCCAAAGTACGTCGATGGCTTGAAGATGCGTTTTGTGTGGAAGAAGTTTACAAAGATGAGAAATGATTGTTGAATAATTCCGGATCAATATCGCTGACGGAAATATCTTTCCCGTATACACCTGCCTTATGTATGTTAGTCCATAGATTTCTGGTACACAGATTTGGTCAAAATTTTGCTCCGTAGTACTGCTTCTTGGCTGCACGAATTTTAGGATTGACTTTATTTCGCATAACCTTATAGTATAATCGACTTTTAATGGTTCTTAAAGGCCGAATTATGCGAAATAAAAAATCTCGTTCTGCAATAAGAGATCTAATTTCAGCTGTGAGCCATGGGCAACCAGCATCCATCCTGATACTTGTACAGGTACAAAGCGATCATGGAGATAATTTAATACTTCATAAAAAATTTGAGTCTGATCGTTGACAGAGACGTGAGCATTAATACGAGCGCAGGGCAATGATTGGCATTCTCCATCAAGTGCAGCCATATTTATATTCTTATAATTATGAAAGCTAACCATTTTGTAAAGAGGACAATTTCTTATATTAAAGTTGTAAGTAAGGAATAGAAAGTCGTGATCAAATATGGAAGGAGAAGCAATTTGGTAATGGTAAAAAACTGCTCTCGTATCTATAGTTAAAAACACATCCAGAAGCGAAGGGTTACTTGAGTTGAAATATGTTCGTAGATTATTAATAGCATTCAGGTGCAGATTTTGTAATAAAAGTAGAAATGATTGCGCCAAACTGTTTGAAAGTAAAGTATTTACATTAAAATCTGCTCCAATAACAATGTTAGAGTACCTGTAGGCTAAATCACTCAAGGTTTCTTCAAACTCAGATATATTAGCGGGTGTAAAGCAATTTGGCGGGCAGTAGACTGAAGCCAATAAAAATTTTTGTAAGCCATATTCAATCTCAACACATAGGAATTCTAAGGGATCTGCAACAGAACTTCTTATCAAACGAGCCTTAATATCTTCGCTTATATATATAGCCACATCGCCCCCAATCTGCCAGACCTATCATTCCTGAAAATCCTAAAGCCAGGTAAAGCAACCATAGAAGACGAGATTTCGGAGCGTAGCCAAGTTTCGCAGACTAATATGACATGGATATTAGATCCAGCCAACACTCAGTCAATTCATCCATTTTAGGTCTCAGGCTTGTAACATTCAAGTTACAAAGTATGTTTAGAAGAACTCTCACCCCGCTCAGCGCATTAAAATGGTCAGCCATTCTCATAAACGCACAAAGTTCGATTTGTAATATAGTCTGTTAAACCACCACGAGAGCCAGCAGACACATAACCTCCATGGGAAAACAGCTCCTCAATCACAAGTAAACAAAGAGAAAAGAGAGAAAGAAAAAAACTACGCTAGAAAAACTAACGTATATGTCACACATAATAAGCAACATTACATCTAAAGATACTCAAACATACATATCTCAAACCGATTAATCAAATTATATAGAAAGTAATAAACTAATTCATGAAAAAAAAGCTTCTTATTCCCGGTCCAAAGGCAAAGTAACGAGCGTCCTCAACAGATCCAAGTGACTCACACGATGAGCCCGATCTTCACTCCCCAGCTTAACAAACAAATGACCATCACTTGTGTACGCAGATTTAATTTTGCCCCGCTGACGCAATCGCAGGGCTTCACTCTGACACTCTCGTGAATGAATACAGAAACAGAGCTTTGAGAGGAGAAGCCATCTAGATCCGACAATCGCATTTGTCCGAAATTTTTCAGCGCAAGTAAGAATGCCTGCCGCTTGCCAGAACATGAGAATTTGGCGATAATTGGGGTATCAGCAGCTATATTTCCACTTATCCGAGGTTTGCTCTTTACTCGAAAAGCACTTACTTAAGCAGATGGTATATGCTGAATGCGTGCACAGATATTTGATAAAATATTTCCAGGCCTTTCATTTACTTTGGAGGGGACATCACGAATTACTACATCACTCGCACGGCACGCTGTAA
Organism: Dioctria linearis; assembly: GCA_963930735.1. Classification (NCBI taxonomy): domain Eukaryota; kingdom Metazoa; phylum Arthropoda; class Insecta; order Diptera; family Asilidae; genus Dioctria; species Dioctria linearis. Next base: position 134,308,107 of record OZ005744.1, on the reverse strand, counting down.
CTGGCATAAGCTCTCATTTGATTCCTCCAGAGCAGAGTACTTCTCCTTCATGATGGTTACAGACTGTTCAACGGCATCAAGTCGTTTGTTTATCAAGCCAATGATATCATGAAACTTGGTCATCACCCTGGCTTCAGACTCCAGCAGAAGCCCATTTATTTTAGGTAGTAATTTGGCGACGATTCCACCAATAACAACATCTGATACATTATCAATGCTGAGAGAAAGACCAGCTTTCGACGAGATCTTTGGAGCTCTCTCGGGACTCTTTGCCAACAGTGCAGCATCAGAGACCGGACGTACTTCAATTCAAGGAGAAGTAGCAGCCTTTGTTGAGTTTTTTGTTAATCTCTCAGCACTTTTTGTCGACATCGAGGGAACCGTTTAGATTTCACGTTGAAATTTAGGTGAAAAACGAGTACAGAAATTCAATATTTTGAACAGAAACCAGGAACCAAAGCAAAAATAATTCAAATATACAACATGGAAGATTGAAGTGACCGTAAATTAGATAAATATCGCCAAAAATCACAGAAAACACCGGAGCAAGCAGAAGCACGTCTATTCCATTTCACTCATATTGCTAACTGATTTTGAAGCCGGAAGTATAAAAAGGAAAGCTGGCTTCTTATTTTCAGGGACCGAACCAGTTATTAATTTTTACGAAAAAAGCTTAATTTACCTGTTATTCCAGGCCGGTAATAGTTTTGAAGCTAGAAAAGGAAGCGCAACGACTTGATACTTTTTTAAGTAAAAATATAAAAAGCTAGCCCGGCTTTTTATTTTTTCTAGCCAAGCTGGCTTTTAATTTTTTCCAGAAAAAATAATGGGGCTTTCCAGCTTAGTTTTTTTTAGCTTCAAGCTATTATCGGTCAGAAATAACAAGTAAAGTAGGCTTTTTTCGTAAAAAGTCATAACTGATTCGGTCACTGTTCCATCGCGGAACAATTAAAACTAACACTAAACTTACATACTAAACAACTCACGCACTATTTATAATAACGAATCCCACGATGAGCATCGGCAATAATTCCCGCGATGTCCCACTGAGCACCCAAGCAAAAATCTAAAAGAAAAAACAACTGCGGGTATTTATAAAATCAACAAAATAGTAAAATCTCAGATCATTTACAAATTTAAATGATCTGAGACTTTACCAAAAAACAAATACTCACCTACTAAACAAGGCAAACAATCCCGCGCCACAGTCATGTCTCCACCACCTAAAAAGAAATAGAAGACAAAATCATTAATAAAATGAATAAAATAAACATTAAAAAAGAATATAAACACTTACCAGTTTCAATCAGCTGCCACCAACAATTTGACATAATCAAAATGGTGGCCCATAACATAGCAAAGTATTCCGGTTAAAATTATGATGACGCCATTTTTGGGCCAAAATGGATAATTCTTGGACCAAATACATGAAAAATCACACGATGACGCCATTTGTGGACCAAATACGTAAAAATTAACGCAAAGACGCGGGCGTCATTGGCAACATCACCGGCAGACACAATCTCCATTGTGTTTCTGCCTATAAATAGCGAGCGATTGGAAAGATGAAATCACTTGCGATTTGACCAAGCGACAAAGCAGATCGGCAGTATTGAAGCCACATTAAGCTTTGATTAAACCAAACTAAGGGAAGTATTGCACCCTGATTACTAACCAGATTTATTAGTATTGAAAATATCTTATTTTTTCAGCATTCTTACTGGGAGATTCGTTTGACCCCAGCCCTGACCTACATGAGCAGTTCGTTGACGCTCATTCTAACAGCCAAACCTCGGTTAATCAAAAATTAATAATTATTTCTTTTATTGCAGATTAAGAAATAATATCCAGTGGAGGTTACAAAACATACACACGATTGGACATTTGAATTGTACGTGTTAGCCAATTTTTGTTATATAATCTAAAGACACAAGTGAATTAATGGAATTGAATTTTTTAGGTTAAGAATATTTTGTAATGAAATAAACAGTGAATATTTTGTTATTTGAAAAAAAAAACATCCTGTCTTATCATTTAAAACCCGGCACCTGCCCCTTTTTATGCTAAGCCCATATTGGGACTTAACATTGGTCCTTCGAGCCGGATAAGACAGGAGGATTTTCAAAATGGCGGATATCGCTAGTTTAACATTATCACTGATAGCTCTTAACGATCAAATAAAAAAAGCTGCCATAAATCACACCAAAGCAAATAGTGATACAAAGGCAGGCAAGAAATACTATGCAGCACGCATAGACTCATTAGAAAAACTCTGGAAATCGTTCACAGATCTGCATGTAGCAATCTGATCGACCAAAGATGGCGCTCAAAGCGAGTATGCCAAAGGACAACTATATGAGGAAACCGAACTCATATATATAAATCTCCTATCCACTCTACTAGAGGAATTAGAGGAGTCTTTCCCAACACTACCTCCTTACACAAATACAAATGAACCCAGAATTCAGTCAGTACGACTTTCAAAGCCGGAAACGCGGCTTCCACCAATACATATACCGACATTTGACGGTAATTACAAATCATGGCGGACGTTCCATGATTTGTTCAATTCATTAATTCACACAGACCTAAATATATCCAAGGTCCAAAAGCTACACTACCTCAAACTCAGCGTCACTGGCGAAGCTGAACGCTTATTACGTCAGTTTGAAGTGACAGAAGCAAATTACGTAAAGGCATGGGAGCTACTACAAAAACGATATAACAACAAGCGGGCTCAAGTTAACACACACTTAAAAACGTTACTAAATCAGACACCAATAAGAACAGAGTCTGCCAATGCCATTCGCTCTCTCTTAGACCAGACAGAAGAGAGCTTACACGAGCTCAAATGTTTAGAGCTACATATTGAGCAATGGGATGCAATACTAATTTACAACTTGGTTCAACGCCTTCCATCAGAAACGCATCAGTTATGGGAGCAAGACCAAGGCAGCAAAACTGACATACCGACATATGCCGATCTGTCAACTTTCCTAGAGTCACGTTTCCGTACTCTAGAATCCCTTCAAGTGTGTCAGAACTTGAAACCATTAGATTGTGGACGACAAGCAAAGTCTCCTAATCAGATAGAAAATCGTCGTGGTTACAAAACCACAACTACAAATGACCACCCGTCATCAACAAAACATACGCACAAAGGCGCATATGCATTTATGAACAAATCTTATACATGCGTCAAGTGTAAACAGAACCACACGCTGTTCCACTGCCCAGCGTTCAAAAAATTAACTCCAACATCAAGGCTGCAATTTGTGCAACAGTTTAAACTTTGCAAAAATTGTCTCGCCTCAGGACACAGCATCAATAATTGTCCCAGCCACAAAACCTGCTTCCTGTGTCACAAGCGACACAACACATTACTACACGTAAACCAATCTCTTGAAACAAAAAACGAGATAACAAACATTGACCAAAGGCAAGCAGAAATGAAGCTTAACCAACCTAGTGGCAGTAATGAGCCAACATCACTTTTCACAACGAATGTCAACCATGCATTGTTGTCAACAGCTCTCGTTCACATTGAGGGGCCGAACGGACAAAAACACGAAATGAGAGCACTGATAGATTCAGGCTCTCAAATTTCATTCATAACAGAAGCGGCAAGTAGACGAATGAGGCTCCCGACAAACCCTATCAAAATCAAGGTAACAGGGTTAGGCAAAACACAAACAGCTTCCATAAAGGCACAAACGTCATTCAAATTAAGGTCACTCCACACAAGCTTCGAAACAAATATAGAAGCATTCATACTAAAACAGATAACAGATTTCATACCAGCTGACACAATAAATAGCAGCAAATTGCCTTATCTGCAGCATCTACTACTTGCAGATCCTAAATTTTACGCTCCCGGCCCAATTGACATCTTACTAGGAGCAGACATCTACGGGGAAATAATTGAAAACGGAATTATTAAAGGTGCACCAGGAGAACCCATAGCACAGCACACTCAGCTAGGTTGGATTCTAATGGGTAAAACTAGAAAAAGTGACAGCACCGATAGTATTAACGCGCTCACGGTACAAGTGACAGACAATGACAAGTTGAGTCAACAACTAAGGAAATTCTGGGAATTAGAGGAAATTCCACAAAGAGTGATCCATCCCGATGATCAATCATGTGAGGAAAAATACAAAAACTCACATCGACGTTTAAGCCATGGAGCTTACCTAGTTAAATTACCCTTCAAAAACGAAAACGGACCAGAACTAGGGCAGACGAGACCCATGGCAATAAAACAGTTTCTTCAGCTAGAACAACGTTTGAAAAAACATCCAGAAATGTGTGCCGAATACAAGGCATGCATAAAGGAATATCAACGATTGGGACACATGAAAAAAATCCCGCCAAGTCAAATAAAAACTGAACAGAGCATGGCCAGAGCAAACCAAATCCAGCACTATTATTTACCTCACCATGCAGTCACCAAAGAAAGCTCCACCACAAAGATGCGAGTAGTGTTCAACGCATCAGCCAGGTCATCCAACGGTCAGTCATTAAACCAGCAAATGTTAGTAGGCCCAACAATACAACCCACATTGTGGGCCATCATTCTACAATGGCGGCTATATAAGTATGTACTGACAGCCGACATTGAGAAAATGTACAGGATGATACACATGCATCCAAACCATCAAGAATACCAAAGGATTATATGGAGGGATAGCCCAGACGAGCCATTAAAGGATTTTCGTTTGACAACTGTCACATTTGGAACAGCAGCAGCTCCATATCTGGCTATTCGAACACTCCATCAGCTGGCCAACGATGAAGAGCACAGTTTTCCACTCGCTGCCAAAAGTATAAAAACAGAATTCTACGTGGATGACCTACTAACTGGAGCACACGAGATCAATACAGGCTTATCACTGCAAAGGGAACTCATCAGTACTCTAAGCAAAGGAGGGTTTAACCTCAGGAAGTGGACAGCAAACAGTCCAGAATTATTAGCGAACATTCCGATAACAGATCAAGAAGTCAAACCCATCCTAAATCTATCAGAAAAAAATACGATAAAAACTCTCGGCCTACAATGGGATCCCATGACAGATGAATTTAGCTTCACTATTAAGCCAACAGTAGCACAAGACAGCTACACCAAACGAAGCATTCTGTCAGAGACAGCTGCTTTATTTGACCCACTAGGATGGCTAGCCCCATGCGTGATACTTGCGAAAATCTTCATTCAAAGGCTATGGCTAGGTGGATATGCTTGGGACGAACCATTACCACCCATATTAATTCAAGAGTGGACGAAATATCAAAGGGGACTCCAAGATGTCAAATTCATAAAAATACCTAGATGGATAAAATATGCACCAAAAATAAAAAACATGCAGCTACATGGATTCTGTGACGCGTCAACAAAGGCCTACGCTAGCGTCGTCTTCATGCGAATCATCGATGAAAACGACTCGGTCACGACACAGCTGCTGACATCCAAAACGCGAGTCGCTCCCACAAAGACAACATCACTCCCCAAATTGGAATTGTGTGGAGCTCTCATTTTATCACGCCTTCTAAAACAGATCCAACACGACATGAAACTACAAGATATAGCAACCATCGCATGGTGTGATTCTGAGATCACGTTGGCGTGGATACAAAGCCATCCGACGCGATGGAAAACATTCGTCGCTAATAGAGTGGCAGAAATCCAAGAGAACATCCAGCCACAGCTATGGCGTTTTGTGCCATCAAAGGATAATCCCGCAGATGTCGCCACTCGAGGATTATACCCCACCGAGCTCAGTAACTACGAGCTCTGGTGGAACGGCCCCACTTGGCTTCAGCAACATGCTGACAGGTGGCCACAACAACACATAACGAACAAGTGTCTTGAACTTGAGTCGCGAAAAGTCAAGGCTCTGATTTGCACAGATAACCATATCGACTGGTTAAACAAGTATTCATCATTTCCCAAACTCATACGCATCATTGCATATTGTAGAAGATTCTACTTCAATTGTCAGACAACCTCAACAAATCACAAGAATGGATATCTAACATGTGATGAACTTCGACAGGCAGAAGCAAAAATTATCACACTAATCCAAAAGCAAACATTTGCTGACGAATATGAAAGTTTAGTCAAACAGAAGCCAATTCAAACCAAAAGTCGATTATTAAGCTTAGACCCATTTTTGGACACCAATCAAATCATTCGAGTAGGTGGCAGACTTGAAAATGCCATCCTAACTTACGATCAAAAACACCCCATGATTCTACCTAACAATCATCACGTGTCCAAAATAATCATCGATTACATCCATTTATACACGTTGCACGGAGGTACACAACTTGTGCTCAACACCTTAAGAAATAAGTATTGGCTAATAAATGCCAGAAACAACGAATTTACCAGTGCATAACATGTTTTCGAACTAAGCCAAAAACATCAAATCAATTAATGGGGAATTTACCCTCCCCAAGAACAACGCCATCTACGGGAGTAGACTATGCGGGTCCAATCGACATCAAAACATCAAAAATACGAAATGCCAAAATCGCAAAGGCATATCTCAGTATATTTGTATGTATGGCCACCAAAGCCATACACATTGAGATTGTGACAGAACTCACAACAACAGCATTTCTCGCAGCCCTCAAACGCTTTACCAGTAGAAGAGGACTATGCAGACACTTATACTCCGATTGTGGTACAAACTTCATCGGAGCTAGCAAAGAACTGTCATGCCAGTTGCAAAAACTGTCAAGTCGGCTCCCACATGACAGCTCCAATGACATCACATTGACAGGAATAACTTGGCACTTCAATCCACCAGCGGCCCCTCACTTCGGAGGGCTGTGGGAGGCCGGCGTGAAATCAATAAAAACGCATCTAAAGAGAACACTACAGAATACGACACTCACATACGAAGAACTATCTACGGTCTTATGCCAGATAGAAGCATGTGTAAATTCTCGACCATTGACACCACTCTCAAATGACCCTAATGACTACAACGTGCTGACACCCGGTCATTTCTTGACAGGCCGGAATATCAAAGCGGTTCCAGAGCCATCTATATTAGAAAATTGCAATCTACTTAAACGATGGCAATACGCACAAATTTTGACAGAACAGTTTTGGAAGAAATGGTCTATCGAATACATCCACAATATGCAACAACGCACAAAATGGAGAATTGCGAAAACCAATTTAAAGATCAATGACTTGGTTTTAATTCAAAACCAACATTGCCCACCGACAAAATGGTTATTAGGAAGAATCACAAAGATCCATACAGGGGCGGACAACCACGTTAGAGTCGCCACAGTAAAAACTGCATCACAAGAATACTGTCGTCCGATCACAAAATTATTTAGATTACCAATAGCAGAAGAACAAACAAACAGCAACGAAAGCCACGAGTAATTTACTACCGTATTGCCCACACGGCGCAACAGAAGGAATTGCAGCGCCATCTATTCAAATCCTGATAAAATAAAAATGCCGATAATACAGTACACCAGCAAGAAACAAGCCAAACTTCAACGCTAACCAAATGCGCCAAAAATTTGACAACCTCACAAGAAAACAGCAGCGACAAAAGAACTAACCATTTTTTATTTTTTCATTTCATTTGCAATTATCTATTTTTATTTTCTTTATTTTTTTTAACAAACTCGTAAGTTCTATCGCTTAATTTTCATTTTTTTACTTTTTATTTGCCTTATTATTTTTTTGCACAACTTACAAATTTTTTCTTTTGCTTTGTTATTATTTATTATTTTTATCCTTTTTGTTGTTGTTTTTATCATGATCACTAGGAGAATGAATTGTCTACCCGACCTAGACGACTGCCTAGACATCGACGACGTTCCGGAGCTTGAAAATTCTTTGAAGGACAAGCTCCGTACAACAGACATGCCCAGGCGCCCGAAGACGTACTTACCGCCCTTCGAAGCCATACAGGTACGCCCAAAAATCAGAAATCTGGCTGAGGAAATATCCACCAGAAAACCGACAAGGCCAGCTAGACCTCCTACAGGGGCACGCAAACAGAGTCTTCAAAGAGCAGAACGGCCTCTTGAACTTGTGGCTGGCACAACACCACATAACAATATAAATCGCAAAAGGTCAGCACTGACGGCCTTTACTACGCCAACAACGGCAGCAGCGACAACGCTTCACGACACAGCACATGACATTCCACACAAAAAGCCAGCATGGATGGCACCATCAACAGCACCAGTGGAGGCATCACCAAAGGCATTTATAATGCCTCAAAAGCGACACCCGACTCCAGCAACACCAAGAGCATTCACAAAGCCGCCAGCCAATTTTGTGGTCGATCCTCGGCTGTGGGAGCAGATCCAGCATCAAAATATCCCATGGCTAAAAATCATGGCAGCTAAAAAGTGCTATCGAATTCCAACGGAGGACGGGGATACACTTCGTTTCCTAAAATTGGCAACAGGAAAAATCAGGGTTCGTTTACAAATAAAAGACAGTATCGTAAGTTGCACACAATTTATTTACTAATTTATTCTTGCTAACAAAAAACATAACTTCTCTCTTTTCGAGAGGCGGGAGGATGTTCCGTCGCGGAACAATTAAAACTAACACTAAACTTACATACTAAAAAACTCACGCACTATTTATAATAACGAATCCCACGATGAGCATCGGCAATAATTCCCGCGATGTCCCACTGAGCACCCAAGCAAAAATCTAAAAGAAAAAACAACTGCGGGTATTTATAAAATCAACAAAATAGTAAAATCTCAGATCATTTACAAATTTAAATGATCTGAGACTTTACCAAAAAACAAATACTCACTTACTAAACAAGGCAAACAATCCCGCGCCACAGTCATGTCTCCACCACCTAAAAAGAAATAGAAGACAAAATCATTAATAAAATGAATAAAATAAACATTAAAAAAGAATGTAAACACTTACCAGTTTCAATCAGCTGCCACCAACAATTTGACATAATCAAAATGGTGGCCCATAACATAGGAAAGTATTCCGGTTAAAATTATGATGACGCCATTTTTGGGCCAAAATGGATAATTCTTGGACCAAATACATGAAAAATCACACGATGACGCCATTTGTGGACCAAATACGTAAAAATTAACGCAAAGACGCGGGCGTCATTGGCAACGCCACCGGCAGACACAATCTCCATTGTGTTTCTGCCTATAAATAGCGAGCGATTGGAAAGATGAAATCACTTGCGATTTGACCAAGCGACAAAGCAGATCGGCAGTATTGAAGCCACATTAAGCTTTGATTAAACCAAACTAAGGGAAGTATTGCACCCTGATTACTAACCAGATTTATTAGTATTGAAAATATCTTATTTTTTCAGCATTCTTACTGGGAGATTCGTTTGACCCCAGCCCTGACCTACATGAGCAGTTCGTTGACGCTCATTCTAACAGCCAAACCTCGGTTAATCAAAAATTAATAATTATTTCTTTTATTGCAGATTAAGAAATAATATCCAGTGGAGGTTACAAAACATACACACGATTGGACATTTGAATTGTACGTGTTAGCCAATTTTTGTTATATAATCTAAAGACACAAGTGAATTAATGGAATTGAATTTTTTAGGTTAAGAATATTTTGTGATGAAATAAACAGTGAATATTTTGTTATTTGAAAAAAAAACATCCTGCTTATCATTTAAAACCCGGCACCTGCCCCTTTTTATGCTAAGCCCATATTGGGACTTAACAGTCACTTAGCAGAAATGTTCATCGAACGTATAAATCATACGATGATTTCTTCTGCAACATTTAAATTCTGAAAATGAAGATTCAAATTATAATGTTATAAATAACAGCATTACCCCCTATTAAAAATGAAAGAAAAGAAAAAAGAACAAATCAAAATTATACATGAAGTCAAACTATGTATAAAATAAAAATTAATCCAACTTGATTACTGTTAAATATGCCAATTGTTAACAGAATGCTTATACAAACTTAAAATTAACTTGCTGACGACTTGATGAAAAAGAGAGTGATTCCTATTTGGGTTCGCCATTTTATAAGGCTTTTCCGCTAACTTTTGTAGGTACTGCCAACGTGCCTTGATCTCCCAAAATTTCGATTACATGTAATAGCAAAGGCATATAAATAAATGTTTAAATAAAATATATTTATGTTCTGCCCCCTGATACTTATAACTGGTTTAAACTTAGTGGCTTATTTTCTTATTTCAATACTACACTTAAAATAACCACTCTTGCACTTAGATTAACCAATTAATTCACTTGTTACAAGCACTTAATTCCTATAGAATGTGTAATTATTTATATTAGTTAAAAATAATATCAAACTAAATTCTATCAGCCATTATTAAATTTGTTCAAGAAGGACGGTATATAGCAAAAGCTAAAAAATGTTTTTAATTTGTTATTTCAACACACAAACCCATTATATTTTTGGTGACAAGTTTCAAGTCTTGGTTTGACTCATCAACAGGTCCCAAATAGCAAAATTGAGTGACTTGAAAATAGAACAAATATTAAAGAACAATTATTAAAGAATAGAAAATTTGTTTCAATTTGACTTGTACTTATCAACTCGATGTTTGGCACTTGATTCAATTGGTTTTCTATTTCTTTAGGTTGGGAATTGGAATATCTTTATTGCAGTCACTGATCACAATAAGTGTTTTGTTAATACTATTCTTATTGCAGTCTTTATTCCAGTTGCTATAGAAATCAAAGTCCTTATTATAGTCGATACACAGAATAAAATGCTTTGATTCCAATCCGTAATCAGAACAAAGTGTGTTTGTTTTGTTATTAGTAAGATATTTTTACTGCAGACTAAGAAATCTGTAATTTCAATCCGAATTTAAAACAAAGTGTTTATTTTATTGTTATTACTATAATTTTCATTGCAGTCGGTACCTACAATAAAAATGTTTATTTTTGTTGCTACTCAAAATAAAGTCTATTCTAGCCGATACCCAGAATACAAATCTCCATTTCAATCGTCAATCAAAAATAAAATTTAAGTTAAAAAAGAAATGATTTATCAGGAATAGAAATTTACCAAGTGGAACGCTATGTTACCAAACTAAAAAAGAGATCGATTCAAGTCGGATTGTGGATTATATAGCCATGCCATGCCATAGCCAATAATGGCATAGCAACAATAGCTTAACATAGCAGCGGCACGTCCTCACATTCTTTAGAAGTGCTACCACTGTATGTTATTATTAACACATCGTTCTTACCTAATTATATTATAAAAATATTTGAATAAATTCAATTTTGTTAAATGAATAAAATATGGTTGCAACCAATTATATTTCTTGCTTAGTCAAATATACTCTCATATATACTGTTCTTTTATTTCAAATTATTTATGAATAATATTACAAATAATATACTACTACCATGTAAATGGTGCTGCTCTTTCGTTTCAGTAGCTATGTCCATTTCTGCATCTAGCTCGTTTCATCTATTCAAGTTTTTACACTTGCACGGAATTACTCGTATTGACTGCTGTAGCTGTGAAAGTTCAAAGTTAAAGTTTAATTGTTTGAAACTAGTACAATCTACTTTATATATATATGCTGTGTGGAAAGTCAATTACCCAACTTACAGATTTGAAGAAGGTTTACTGTTTGAAAACATTAACCAGTACAAAATGTCTTTACGCCTCTATCTAAGACTACAAAAAGGAGGAGTACACTCGACCTCGGCGTACTTATCTTCTGTAATTGGCATTATTTTCAATTGGATAATTTAGAGTTTTCATCCGGATCCCTTGAGTAAATATTGGATAATATTTTGCTAATATTTCTTTCTTAAGCATGGATTCTTGGTAGTTCTTTCTCTCCCTTTCAGGATTGCGGAGCCGACATTGGTGATTACAGCTGAGAATCTAAAAACATGTAAGATGTGTAAGTAGTCTGAGAAGTTGGACATCGGATACTGTTAATCAATTCATTAATTATGTGCCTAAATGTTATCCGCCTCTATTTATTGATTCTTTATTTTAACATTTTATTTTAGCTAATCTGCAATGCTGAACATATAAATAAAATTGTAATTACTGAACCAAGTTAAGAATAATAATTTTGATGATATTACACATCTTTGCTGATTTTATTTATGGTTTAGGACTCTTTAAAATTACAAAAATAAAATAATCAAATAAAATCTCTTCCTGTTGTGGTGAGTATAAAAATATTGATTGTGCTAAAAAACACGCCGGGCAGTACGCTTTATTACAGTACTAGACTTTTTCATTGTCGATTTTCGTGAGAATCAGTATTTTCATCTCTTTTTCTATATTAATTGTCCTTTTCCCACTAATTGGACAAATATAAATTAATTAATTTAATAAATAATTAGAAAATAATTTATTTTCGAGCAAAATTGGCTTTGATTTTAAATTCTATATAAAATTTCGTTTTTGCTGAATGTGTCTTCCTTGAGCTATCAATAAAGTACAAGACGTCTACTCGTTCTAAAGTTTCGCAGCCGGGAATTTGTGTAATTGTTTAGTTTAATTGGTAAGTAATAGGTTAGTTTTGTTATTAATTAATTGATTTTCAAAACCAACCTTAACAAGTTGTAAATACATTTCATGTGATTTGTTGAGGTTATCTTTGTTTATATTCATGCTATATTCTTTATTGATATAAAAGTTCATTTATCATATGCTTGTTTTGTTACTAATTCATTTTATTATTATTTTTAGTCTCCGTTCACCTTGATAACGTGCAGGGATTAAACATTGCGCTTGATTGTGAGGACAGGAACATTTGATGTTGAAGATGGGAAGTTTAAGGGAACAATTTTATGTAATATGGGGAAGTATTTTGCATACGTCTTGTAAGTTCTTTGTAAACTTTTATATTTCTTATTTCAGCTTTTATTGCATATTTTAATGCTGGATGTTTCAGACAGGACTTTACTTAGAATCCATCTTTAACGTCATTGGATTTTACCTAGACCAACTTTGGATAAGTCTTTGTGAAACATAGATTAAGTTCATCATTTATAGCCGTATAATGGCTTTTTTATGATGACCTATAAAACAATAACAATTTCGTGTGCACAGTGATAAACATTATTCTTAGAGGAGTTAAATGATGAAGAATTAAGAGTACTAACTGAGTTGTCACTAATAAATACTAAATATACAAGTCTATTTATTGAGCTCTCCGCAGCATTAGTCTGAAGAAGATCCATTGACAGAAGTCCCACCACCAGACGGCGTTTAATATCCTTGAGAATATTAAAAGAAACAAGCATCTTATCATCGTCTCTCCATAACATGTGGACATTGCCGTCATTAAAATCACCAAGAGCACAAACGTAATCGTTGGCATGAACCATAGTGATGATGATCGATTGAACATTCAAGATATACATTTCATAAATCTCCACTTGCGAGTTTGGCGGAATGTATGAAATGAAGAAAATAAAACAATTACATCCGTAGAAGATACTTGAACACAGATCTGTTCAATCTCATAATTCGAATGAAGTCGGTAATGGAATTTCACTTGATTGGAAGGTAGAATTAATTGCTAACAGGACACCTACACAGCGGCTAAGTTCGGATTCAGCAGGATGATCTTTGCGATAAACAAAATATGAAGGATTAAAGATATCTGATGAATGAAACGATGGATTAAGCCAAGTCTCAACCATCGCGATAACATCATACGAATGTTGAGTGGAGCTAACATAAATGTCGTTGACCCTACTACTAAGCACGCTCACATATTAAAAATAGCTGAATATACAGAATGCACAGAATGTACTACCGCTTATACATATTAGTTCTTAAAGAAGTATTTAATGGAATTTTCTGAGATACAGGGCAAATACCACCCAGCAGCGAATATCCGTATTCATGAAATTATAATGAATGACTATGTACATCGACGAACATAATGAAAATGTATTCGATGAAATAGTCGGCTAAATGTAATGCAGAAAGTAAGGAGCAACTGGTTTTCCTCTGAAGTGGCACGTGGCATAGCAGACAATTAGTCACTGAGAACGGTGTTGCTGCAATTAGTAGGCTTAGGGATTTATTAGTTCATGTTGAAAGTTTTAGTGAGCAGGTTAGTGGTGCGTGCAGTTGAATAGTTATTTTTGTTGTGATTTTTTTATTTTAAAAGGGAAGTTTTTGTTGGTAAGTAATTTTTCAATTTAAATTTAAATCGATTAAATTTAAACCAAGGAAAATTGAACATCCCGGGGCTCCTACGACGATGCAACACTGAGCTACATTTACGGCGAAATGAATTTGTGACAAGTAAGTAGCTCGCTAATTACGAAGTAAAAAAATATAAATAATTTCATTTTTTTCAGGTAATCAAACAAACGGCTCTATTTTAGGAGCACTGGAGGAAATGAAAAGTTAAATTTAATATTTTTATATGTACACAACTAGTAATATACATTGTGTTATTTCAGCTTATGATAACTGAAATAGGAAGCTTAAGAGCAACAGTAGAAGAACAAAATAGAGAAGTAGTTGAAATTGCAGCAGAAAATGGAGCCATACTGAAATAACTAGCTAAGAAGGAAGTGAATATATCTTGCCATGAATTTACCAGATTTCCAATTAACAACAAAACGGAACTTGATAAGATAGAAGAAGTCTGCAATCAAGAAAGAGAAGAGATCGTAACTACTTATGAAAAATACAGTCTGAAAAGTAATGTTAATTTTTTTTCAACGGACAGTTTATTATACTCAATCGGATAATAGGAAAAGCCGGATTGAAAAAAAATGTCAATCGAATATTTGGGCAGTATATTATATTAAACTTTAACTCTGATGGAGCGAAAGATAACGAGCCCTTAAAAAATTATAAAAATTTTATGGATATTCTTTTTCGTAAGTAATTCAATATTTTAACTAATTAAGTAGCAAAGCATTTTTCATAAAAATTATTTCTCTATATTATAGAAGCTGTATAAGCAGAATGATATTCAGAAGATGATTTCCAAAAGGACTTGCGCATAGGCTTCTAATTGCATAAAAATATGCACTACAAGGCTGTTTCTGACAAAAAGAATAGAAGGCAACAATTAATAGAAAATAAAGAAAACAGAGAAGACGCAGCATTGTCTAAATAATTCATTTATACTTATGTACTTTTTCTTGCAAGATAATTTTCTCCTATGAGTTTTTGTGATGGTCTCTTTTTGTTTTTTTAATTGATGAAGTTGACTTTTTTATTTTACTTATTATTAACTTTGATTTAAACCTACTGCTATGTTCTAGTTATGTATATACGTTTTACTACGTATATTTTAATAAATTGAGAAGTCTTGCCGCATTTTTTTGTTTTCATAACACTTTTATTTCTTTAAAATTATTAATTACAAAAACTGCCACATTATGAATAATTTTGTGACCACCTGTTTCACTCGGTTTCTACACAAATGAGAATATCAATGAAGAAAAGCTTTTTTCACTACTGAGGGGTGCATATTTTGTAATCAGGGAATACACTGATGATCATGTAATGCAGAAAGTAGCCATTATGGCTACTGCCCTATGACATCGCAATGTAAATGTAAGTGATGATCTCAGTCAAAATGTAGCTATTGTAGCCATTTTCATTGATGAGAGCATTTATTTTTTCACTGATGGTGTCGCTGCTGGGCAGTTATGGAACTCATCATACTCATTAAAGTGTTAGCCACGAATAAGGTCTTCAGATGCACTGATTGCTGAGTATATAGGTTTTTTGGCATGCATGCAAATTTCCACGGCCAGACATCATCTTTTATGAGGTCAGAAAATTCGTATTCTGGGATACCCAGCTTGAATGTTCAAAATCTCACTGAACATAGATCCATATCCCTTCCGGTTAAACGCTTGCAGACCAGGATGTTAGGGTCAATATGAAATTTAGAAGTTATACATATATTGGATTATCTTGTCTTCAGTAGCATCATTTAAGCCAAGATGAGAAAAGTGAAGCCAATTGAGCTTATTAACAGTAGCGATCTTACGGCTAGAAGAGGTACCAACTACCTTAAACTGTCTCCTTTTATTGCTATTAACTCTAACCCCAATCTGGATAAGATCTCTGGAGTGCGATACAATCCTACTAACATTCGCAGCAACATCATCAGAAATAATAGGAAAATCATCATCAGTGATGCCCACAATTGAAGTAATAACTGGGTTAATATTAACTGGGGAATATTGTCATCCCCCTAGGGTCGACAGACTGGTGTACTTACTACTTTAGAATTCATTGTAACCACTACATCTGACAGTGCCTGGATACACTAAGCTCTCTGCAAAATATGCCTTAGGGCTTTTTACCAGGTTACTGATATGACTCATAATTTTTTTAGCGAACAACACATTTAATTCATTAAAAATTATTTTGCTTTCCCGTAAAACATTTTTTTTTAAATCAATGCACTCATTGCACATATACAGAATGTGATTCTTTTTGGGAACACTTTTTAGGTCGTATTCAGTTAGGCTGGCACATTTGCCACAACATTTTTTCACAGATACACCGCCATATTTTACATTTAATCCGTTTCTGACTGTTGACTACACTTAGCACAAATGAGTGTTATTGCGAAGAAATTTACGTAGACGCATTACTACTTTAATATTTCCACAATGCAAATTGAACGTTGCAAAAGTCCAGAAACATCACAAGTACACCAGATTATTCAATAATTAAAACATGAGCCCGGAATACAAAATTTTTTAAAGAAAACAATTAATAAAATTAGCACTCCATAATTTATATATTAAATGAGTTTGAACAATTAAAAATATAACACTTTCAAGAATTACGGAAGTCAAATCACATGCGACTGCACTCGGCGGTGATTCTCGACCATGACCGATATTTTCTTTTCAACATGTACGACAATTCAAATATTTTCTCCTGTATAAACCGTTCTATAGATATTGTAAACACCAACTAACATAAAATATTACCATTGTTTTATTCATACAAAATTCGCGGCCTACTGTTGAGTTTATTAACGTACTTCTAGTACTCTCATCTGAGCACCTTTTGATCTGGAACACGACACGGTAATTACACTACGTGCCGTCAAGATGATTGGGCGTTTTCCTTGATTGTCCCGGGATAGGTAGAGCAGCGATGCGTATGGAGCAGCTTACTAGCTTTACTCCCAGTACGATTCAATGGAGCAGCTTATTAGCTTTACTCCCAGTATATGTGAACGGAACAGCTTACTAGCTTTACTCCTAGGTACAGATAAATGGAGCAGTTTACTAGCTTTACCCCTAGGTACAGATGAATGGAGCAGCTTACTAGCTTTACTCCTAGGTACAGATGAATGGAGCAGCTTACTAGCTTTACTCCTGGGTAAGTGAAACAACTCGTGTTCTGATTAACTCACTTACTGACTTCTTTATTCCAAATGACAGTTTATTTATACAGTTTTTCACTTAATACTATTGTTATTTTCTTACTACGCTAAGCTAATTTCATCACAGCATTTATTCGTATATAAATATTATTTCCGCAAAGTGTTTCTTTGTGGCATTCATAAATTAATTTCCGCAAAGCTTTTGCCGGTTTGTTGTTATTACATCACGGCATTCATCGCTTTCACATGTACATACATAAATACTTCCGCAGACCGTTCGCCGCTTTGCTGCTATTATGACATCATCATGAACCATTGTTTCGTTCACCTGAGTTCTACCGCTGCTGGCGCAAGGTTATCAAATTGCATCGTGTGAATTCTTGCGCGCAGGGGATTGTGTCACTGCCTTCACTTGTTTCTTTATATGATTAAGAAATTGGTGTAGGTCAGTAGCCAGTGACTTTACTGAACTTGCAAATATGTTTGTAGATATATGTATGTTTATACTTGCAGCTGGGAATTGTAATTCCGCATGCAATGATAATGCTGTAGGTATGTACATATCTACATGTTTGCATTTCTTTATTGATGCATGAATTTTAGAATTCTGCGTGAAGCGAAATCGATTCAGAGATGCATGCATGTATGTATATACATGATTGATTGATGCTCTGTATGTAACAAATCTCCCCCTTTTTAAAAAAAATGTGTTATTCTTGGGAGAGGAATAACGCATTAAAAAATTAACTTGGTAGCTTGGGAAAAAGAAAAATATTTACTTGAAACTTTTGTATGTATATACGTAATGCTGAGATGAGTACATGTGGTGTTTAGCTGTATTAAAAACAACCAAGCTTATCTAAGCGAGGATTAATTTGTATTAGCTTAACTGTATTTTGTACTTATTTATTTATTTATATATATATATATTTTTTTTGTTTTGTTATAACTATTTTTATGTCTACTATTTATGAGTACAATAATATTTTTTTTTTATAGGTAAAAATTCGTACTATATGTGTGAATACATATTTTATGGTACTATTACTCTTATGTTCCATATGTGTAATTACATATATATTTTTATTAGCACTATATGTGTGAATACATAGTTTTTGTTATTGGTACAATATGAGTGGGTACATATTTTTTGGTACTATTATTTTTATGTTTTATATGTGTAATTACATATTTATTTTTATTAGCACTATATGTGTGAATACATTTTTTTTGCTATTAGTACTATATGTGTGGGTACATATTTTTTGGTACTATTATTGTTATGTTTTATATGTGTAATTACATATTTATTGTTATTAGCACTATATGTGCGAATACATATTTTTTGTCATTAGTACTATATGTATGGGTACATATTTTATGGTACTATTATTTTTATGTTTTATATGTGTAATTACATATTTATTTTTATTAGCACTATATGTGTGAATACATATTTTTTGCTATTTATAAAATTTAACTTAACCCTATTTATACATTTATAAATTATTTATATTGATTTATTAATGATATATGTACATGTAAAAAGTGTGTAGCAATTGAATTCACCATTGAGATGTTTGTTTTATCTTTGGCTATGCAGAATGGAATTAAACTACCTGTAAATGGCGGGTGCGTGGAATTGATTCAGATTCGACACGGCTTAGTGTTTGTGGAAGAGGTGGTGGTGGAGGGATAGGTAAATGTTGTCTGTTACCTGGTTGTTGCTGATGGGTGGCACGTTGTTTAATGGCATCCTTTAATTCTGAATGAGGGGTTTGTGAGACAGCTTGTTCTTTGTTTCTCGCTGTCGTTACTTCTACAGAGGTTAGAGTTTTAAATTTTGATTTGTTTGTGTTAGAGATCTCCGACTGGAAATTTTGCGAGATCTGCTTGACTTTACTTGTGGGAAAAATCTCTTGTTGTGGAGATGGTTTATCTTGAAACTTGGTATCTATTCTGGACTCATGGTTCAAGGTATCCGTAGCTTCTTTAGAAAATTTAGGGTATGTCTCAGTGTCTAACTGTACCTTTTGGTTACTGACAGTTAATACTGTGGGTGTTTTGACAACTATTTTTCGTTTCTTGTTACTTATAACTTTACATAGTTTCAATATTCCAATTATGCAGAGTACAAAAATTACTACGGAACTTAGAGATAAAGAGCTTATTTGCATCATTTGTGCTTTATTTCTTTCTTTTCTTTGGTTGTCCAGTGTATTTATCTGTTCTTCCAGCTGATCTAGGGAGTTACACTACTTCAAACTGAGGGTTAGTCTGGCTACCTCTAGAGATGATCGAGTTAAATACGAGAAACTGGTGAAGGATAGGGTGCGCCAAATAAATGAGATTAAACGTACAAAAAAAATAATAATAATAAGTAAAAAAAAAAATGTTTTCCCGTGCAATTTTTTGAAAAATAAAGTTTATCAAATTATATTCTCTTTTTCTTTGTTGTTTTTTTTTTTTATTTGTGTGTTTTTTACTGAATAGGTATGTTGGAGTGCCTTTTGTTGCTTCTTAAGTTTGTCCATTGTTTTACTGCCCCCATTTTTATTTTTTATTTTTTTTATTTTTTTTATTTTTGACAGTCATTATTCGTGAAGTGGCTTCAATCTGTTGTTATGTACTGTTACTCATCGT
Source organism: Dioctria linearis (assembly GCA_963930735.1). Taxonomy (NCBI): domain Eukaryota; kingdom Metazoa; phylum Arthropoda; class Insecta; order Diptera; family Asilidae; genus Dioctria; species Dioctria linearis. The sequence continues at coordinate 134,288,111 of OZ005744.1, read as the reverse complement.
TTACCGATTTGAATAACAGAATTAACAGTGTTAAAGACTTGTACCACTAGATATGGTCCTAGCCAAATCTGGGAAAGTTTGTGTTTTTTAGCGGGGTTTTTCAGTAAAACTTTATCTCCTGTTTTGAAGGTTACTGGACGTGAACGTTTATCGTAGTAAACTTTTGACTTTTCTTTAGATTTCAACAAATTTTTCCGAGCGGTAACGTACGCTTTTTGTATTTTATACCTCAGAAGGTGGTAGTAACTTTCGTGGTTGTAAATGGGTTCCGGCTCTCTTTTCAGATTAGAGGGAACATCCGCTGTGAATCCAAACAGACAGTCCATTGGTGTGAGCTTGGTGCCATCATATGGACTATTATTGTATACAAAAGCCGCGGTTTTCAGGAATCGATCCCAAGCCTTTGGATTTTCAGATACAATAGCTCTCAAATACTCCACTAGGGGTCTGTGGGTTCGCTCCAGTGCGCCGTTGGATTGCGGATGGTAAGCGGAAGTCTGCATTTTTTTTATTTTCAGAAGTTTACATACTCGTTTGAAAAGATCGCTTAAGAAGTTAGAACCCTGGTCAGTTACTACCTTTTTAGGGATGCGATTATCTCATCGAAAAATATTTCTGCTACCGTTTCTGCTTCGCCGTTTGGTATGGCATAACAATCTACGAATCTCGTTAGATTGTCTTGGAAAGTCAGAATATATTTGTTTCCTGAGTGCGTTTCCTCAAGAGGACCTACTATGTCTAAATAAACTTTGTCGAAGGGCATCTGGGCAGTATCTGTTATGACCATTGGCATACGATACTCCGGGCTAGCCTTCAGTTTTTGGCATTTAGAGCATTTCCGAATATATTTCCTGATAGAACTAAGCATGTTTTTCCACTTATACTTCTTCTTTATTCTTCTATAAGTTTTGATTACTCCTTGGTGACCACCAAATGCGGAGTCATGATAGTCCTTCAGAATTGTTTCGATTTCCTCAGGGTCTGAGATATTTTCTGGTAAAGTATGTTGAGAATTTATTAGATTTTGGTTCCAGGGTGATTCGCCTTGTTCAGATGCACTGCTTTCGGATTTGCTGTTATCCGTTGAGTCAATTTCGACTAATTCATTTTGGAGGCTCCGTGGATATTTTTGAACTTTATTGGGAGTTTCTGTGTTTTGATTTTCATCTTCAATATTATTTTGTGCCTCCCTTATTTGAGCTCTCGTAACAGCATGACAATGTTTTTGTTTAGGCTTTGAGGGTGTTGGAGAACTAGAATCCTTTTCGTCCATGTCGGAATCGGCTCGGTGATGTACCTGAGCTTCCACAATGAACGAATTGGGGTTTGCCTGGTTTAGCTCGGCAGGTATTCGACTAAGCGCGTCTGCATTAGTGTTATATTTTCCAGGCTTATATTCAATTTTATAGTCAAACTCTGAGAGTTTATGGTGAAACCTGACTAATCTCGATGTCGGGTCTTTCACATTGAATACGCCTTTCAAGGGCTTGTGGTCTGTGTAAACCGTAAAAGCTCTACCTTGTAAATAACACCTGAAGTTCCTGGCGGCCCACACAATAGCGAGCAACTCTTTTTCTATTGTGGAGTACCTTTGTTCCGCCTTATTCAAACTTCTACTTGCGTACGCTATTGGCCTGCCTTTACCTATTGCCCCTTGTGATAAAACAGCTCCCAATGCCTCATTGCTAGCATCTGTTGTTAGATTAAAAGGTTGGGTAAAATCTGGATATTTGAGTAGAGGTGGATTTATAAGAGAATTTTTAATCTCATTGAAAGAGTCTTGGCACTTTTGCGTCCAATTAAATTTGACGTCTTTCCGTAATAGATTTGTTATTGGCCTGACTATCTTTGAGAAATTAGGGATGAACTTGCGATAGTAGTTTGCCAATCCCAGAAACGATTGAGTTTGTCTGATAGTTCGTGGTGGAGGAAAATTTTGGACATAGCTTGTTTTACTGGGATCTGGAAGTGCCCCTTCGTTTGAGCATTTGTGTCCGAGGTATATTACTTCTCTGCGAAGGAACTGACACTTTTCTGGTTGTAATTTAAGATTATGGGCTCGAAGTCTGTCGAATACTTTAGCCAGTTTCTCGTTATGATCTTGTAAATTTTTTCCATATATTACAATATCATCGAGATAGACAAAGCATTCTAATCCTTGGAGGCCCGTTAGAATGTAATTCATCAGGCGTTGAAAAGTCGCAGGTGCGCCTTTCAACCCAAATGGCATTCTCTTAAATTCATAATGCCCGTAAGCGGTACTAAATGCAGTTTTTGGTCTATCCCTTGGGTCTACCAATACTTGGTGATATCCGCTTGCAAGGTCAAGTGTAGTAAAATACCGCGAATGCCCAAGCTGATCCAGTATATCCTCTATCCTGGGTAATGGAAAGGCATCCCCTATAGATTTCTCGTTAATTTTACGGAAATCTACAATTACTCGCCAACGTTTATTGCCGTCGGGCCCAGCTTTCTTGGGGACTACCAGCAATGGAGAATTCCACGGGCTTTTACTTAATTGGATTATGTCGTTGTCCAACATTTCCTTAATTTGCTCATTTATGACTGCCCGGTGTGTTTCTGGAAGTCTATACATCTTTTGATTTATGGGTGGCTGATTGTGTAGTATGGGGATGGTATGCTTTATGGTATTAGTGCATGTGAGCTTATCTCCCTTTAAATAAAAAAGATCGTTATACTGATAGCATAACTCAAGAATTGATTTTTCTTCTTCGCGATTTAAATTTTCATCCAACAGTAATTCTTTACGTAAAGCCACAAGTCTGTCTGGGTTATAGCTTTTAATATGGTTTACGTTTCTTGAATATGGATTGGAATTAAATTTCAATTTGTCGTTTTTGACGTTGTGTGTGCTTTTGTTTTGTGCACGAAGAAAATATGGGTTGGAATTAATTTTTAATTTGTCTTTTTTGACATTGTGTGTGCTTTTGTTTTGTGCACGTAGGAAATGTGGGTTGGAATTAAATTTTAATTTGTCGTTTTTGACGTTGTGTGTGCTTTTGATTTGTGCACGTAGGAAATGTGGGTTGGAATTAAATTTTAATTTGTCGTTTTTGGCGTTGTGTGTGCTTTTGATTTGTGCACTTAGGAAAGGTGGATCACCCTTTTTATGAGTACTTTGGGTATTTACGTCGTCCAAAGGTTCATGGAGATACTGTATGTTATAGCAATTACTTGGAACTAGAGTAAGCGTTAAGTTCCTTAGAAATACTGGTTCCATGTTTACATTTAGAACGGATAACGGTATGAAGCTTTTATGAGGACTAACTAGGCAATTTGCGACAAATACTCCTTCTTGGATCTCCTGAGACAAGCAGATCATTTCTTGGTCTATTTGTAGCGGTATGCTCAGTACCATTTGAGATCGAGGGGGTATTCTATTGGATCGCTGAAGTACTACTTCATATTGCCTACTTTTATCTTCTTTTGAGATGTTCAGAGTTTCTTCCATTGGAGGTAAAGCATTTTTGTTATCTGTTTCCCGTGATTTAAATTGCTCCTCCAGTTGATCACTTGGTATTTCCTCTCCATCTTCTAGGGATGTTTCGAGAGGTACTGTGAATTCAATAGGGTTGGTTTCCGTGCGAGGGAACCGGAGTAATTTATTAGGCCCTTCGATATTACAATTTTTTGCAAGAAAGTCATTGCCTAACAGCCCATCGTGGGAGATTTGGGCAATGTCTTCTACTACCTGGAGTTTGCATGGGACACTGCGGCTTAATAAAAAGTTGCCTTGGCAGTTTCCCAATGTTTCTCCTTCTCCAAATGAAGTTTTCAAAGTCACCTTTTGGCTTCGTTCTATATGTTTTGGGTTATCTAGTGCTTCCTTTTTTATGATGCTTACTTCAGCTTCGGTGTCTACTATCAGCCGAACGGCTGTGTTTTTGTCTATGTCCAGTGGTAAGTCTACCACTGGTACATTTTCTCTATTTAATTGTTGTTTTGTTTGAGAGGACCCTGAAGTAATTTGAGCGGTTTTATTTAATGTCGAGCCGGGGATTTTTCGGTCGACAGTATGCCGTTTCCCGAATGTGTGGCCTCCCATCGTTGTTTCTGCTGACAAGTGGACACCGTATGACTTCTTCTCCCACAGAAATCGCACATATTATGTATGGGGTTAAATCTTTGTTCCCTATCTGCAGAGCCCCATCGATCATTGTTTTTTGAGCTTACATGTTCGGGTGGCGCTTTAATATTCTGTTTACAATATTGGGCATCATGGCCCTTCATTCTGCAGTTAGTACAATAAGGAGTATTCTTACGCTTTAGGCACTCGTCATACGTGTGCCCTTTATAATTGCAGTAGCTGCAGGTGATCTTGTTTAACAGCACTTTCTGTTTATCGTACTTTTTTTCTGCCTGCTCGTAAAAAGATTTCCTGTTTGGAGGTGGACTTCCTAACGATTTCCTTGTTATGTTTGTTTGAGGAGAGCGCCAATAATTTTCTGAGTTTCTGTCGGTACTAAAGGATACTGAAGTTTCTCTTGGTGGTTCCGCTATTGGAGGTATACCAATTTCAGTTTTTATGTTATGTCTTCCGAATTCCTTTGTGTAAGGGTAGGAAGACAAATTTACATTCTCAGGTATGGGATAACCATAGGTATTAGAGAAATTTGGGATATTATGTCTTAGAAAAGGGTCCACTTGGAAAGAGTTTGTTGGGTTAGGGATATAATTTGTTATGTCTTAGACTGTGCCCTCTGAAGCGTTTCTGAGCGATGCTCGCGATACCAATATATGGATGGTTTGCTTTGGGGTGAATTTCGCTCTACTATTGGGCTGTCTGGAGGACATGTGTTGTCAAAAGACAATGAGTTTATTGCTGCCTCAAAATCTGAGCCAGGAGAGCTTTGATCAGGTCTTGGCATGAAAGACAAAACTTTGAGTTTTACGTAATTATTGAGAGCGAAGAAAAAAGAGATTAGGTAGTTTATCTAATTCCGTATAATAACCGAAGAATGATTAATTAAAATGTTTCTACTGTTTTTTGTCGCTTATGTACATGCACATATATCGCTGTGACTACTGTATTTATTTCTTTATTTATTTATTAATTTTTTATTAGTCTAAAGTAATTTTGCTACTAAATTGACGCGTCTTCTTAAAAATTTTTTTTTTTTTTTTTAACTAACTTTTACTTCACTTTAGTTGAAGAGAAGAGAAAAGCTGTTATCGTTTTTTCCGCTATGCAGATATGATGCTTTTATTGTTGTTACTGATGTCAATGGATGTTGTTAGAAATGCCGAACGTCTCGGTTTTGTGTGCCAGATTCAAAAATAATGCGCTCTTATGCACTCGTTTGTTGTAAATTCGAGGATCAAGGTTTTTCAAGTTTGAATTTATATAACTTCCTCGATCTTACCGGCTGCGCCAATATTTGTTGAGTTTATTAACGTACTTCTAGTACTCTCATCTGAGCACCTTTTGATCTGGAACACGACACGGTAATTACACTACGTGCCGTCAAGATGATTGGGCGTTTTCCTTGATTGTCCCGGGATAGGTAGAGCAGCGATGCGTATGGAGCAGCTTACTAGCTTTACTCCCAGTACGATTCAATGGAGCAGCTTATTAGCTTTACTCCCAGTATATGTGAACGGAACAGCTTACTAGCTTTACTCCTAGGTACAGATAAATGGAGCAGTTTACTAGCTTTACCCCTAGGTACAGATGAATGGAGCAGCTTACTAGCTTTACTCCTAGGTACAGATGAATGGAGCAGCTTACTAGCTTTACTCCTGGGTAAGTGAAACAACTCGTGTTCTGATTAACTCACTTACTGACTTCTTTATTCCAAATGACAGTTTATTTATACAGTTTTTCACTTAATACTATTGTTATTTTCTTACTACGCTAAGCTAATTTCATCACAGCATTTATTCGTATATAAATATTATTTCCGCAAAGTGTTTCTTTGTGGCATTCATAAATTAATTTCCGCAAAGCTTTTGCCGGTTTGTTGTTATTACATCACGGCATTCATCGCTTTCACATGTACATACATAAATACTTCCGCAGACCGTTCGCCGCTTTGCTGCTATTATGACATCATCATGAACCATTGTTTCGTTCACCTGAGTTCTACCGCTGCTGGCGCAAGGTTATCAAATTGCATCGTGTGAATTCTTGCGCGCAGGGGATTGTGTCACTGCCTTCACTTGTTTCTTTATATGATTAAGAAATTGGTGTAGGTCAGTAGCGAGTGACTTTACTGAACTTGCAAATATGTTTGTAGATATATGTATGTTTATACTTGCAGCTGGGAATTGTAATTCCGCATGTAATGATAATGCTGTAGGTATGTACATATCTACATGTTTGCATTTCTTTATTGATGCATGAATTTTAGAATTCTGCGTGAAGCGAAATCGATTCAGAGATGCATGCATGTATGTATATACATGTTTGATTGATGCTCTGTATGTAACACTACTGCCGGCAGGCAATCAGAAATGTAGCCGGTTTTTTAACGACAATTTTAACTAAAAAAAGTAAATAACAAGCTTTCAAGTACTAGATCAGAGCTTTAGACAAAGTTCAAAGCAAAGCTAAACAGCACGGCTAAGATGAAACTATAGTTTAATGGCTGAAAGATGCCACAATACTTATCCACTAGCGGAACCGGTTAGGAATTCTACTGGCCCTGTCAGTACGCGTTAGGAGTTTTAATAAGACCATGTCGAAATGTGCAAAATTAACGTTACGTGGTTGGATGTTAACGTTCGGCTGAGTGACGGGGATTTCTGCAATTACTTCATTTGTTGGAGAAAAGGGTCAAGGCGATCGTATGGGATGTTGACTTCTCTGCCCTTAAATATTAGTGTGTAAAATTTGTCCAAAAGGCTTAAAGCTTCAAAAGGACCCCCATAATAAGGTTGTAAAGAGGCACAAAGGGAATCTGTACCCATGAAAACACGGGAGCAGGAGTAAAAAGCCCTACATTTGAAAAAAATTACAAAAGAATGATTTAAGGCCGGAGTTGGATTAATTCCAGAAATTAAGTTTTGAGAAATACCACAAATTCTATTTGAGGCTTGAAGCTTTACTAATTTTGAAAAATCTCGAAAGGTAGACGAAAAATCTCTCCAAAGACTAACTCGGTTGCTGCTACTCCAAGCTCTTCCTTGAAAATGAAACGTAGACCGAGTAACACCAGTTGCAGTATCTTCAAACAAAACACAATATATACAACGACAGATCCATATTTCCAGACCGGTGGCTGTTGGAATGCGGAAAATGAGGAAGTGATATATAATAGATAATGGTGAAGCGGCTGCTGCATGAGGAGAGAGGATCTCCAATCCTGTTGCCACAAGATCGAATTGTCATATATATTCTACTCAAAGCATGTTGCTATAAGGCCAAGTTACCATATATATTCTACTCCAAGCATGTTATCATATATTGAACCAAATATCTTACAAACGACCTTAACAATCAAAAGAATTTTGGACACCAGAAAAGACATTATTATCATCGATTCAGATAAACGGAAAATCACCGTGGAGCCATACAAAGATGATTATGAAATAATGGTAACTACTACACGATAGTAAAAGCAGTAGGTAAGTTTGTATATATATAATCAGTCCTCAGGAATGGACTTTACAACAAACATGTTAAGGCAGATTCCAACATAATCAAAGCCATGAGGAGCTATGATAATGATATGAATAAGCCCCATGCATCCATTAATCACGGCACACGAAACAATCCCAAAATAAATCAGCAAAGCTATGGATAAGAAGAAAAAATCAAAACATCTCAAGCGGGACTTTACATTTTTACGACAAAGGTATTTAATCCGTGACAAAAGAGCAGATACAAAACTTGAAAAGTACTCATTACACACCCTACATATGGAGGACATGTATGTATAATAATATTGGTATTTAGGAATTATTGAGACTAATGAGACCTAAAACATGCTCACATATACATTAAGACTATAACATTAACACTATCCTCAGCTTGATCGATTTTGATATGCATGTGGCCAATTACTTCTCTATTAACAATGAAGTCTATAATCAGACAAGAGAGTCCCAATGGGAGGCATCAATTCCGGGAAATATGCCCAATTGCACATTGATTTCCAAATAAACAAAATATCAATGGACGCACAAAAATGGGAGCACTTTTTTGCAGAATATATGTATATGACATATTAATATAGTGTAAAAAATGCTAAAAAACAATCTTGAAACTCCAATTACAATAGACGAAGCCAGCCCCCACAATACAAATTAAATATCTTAATACACAGGACACAACAAATTCTACAAATTTCTGAAAAACAATACATCAAAGAGCGCGTACATGCTGTCATTGAAGAAATGATGAATAATAATTACCCAGATTCCATCATCATAGACGTCATCACTTTTGCTTTAAGCAGAGAAAACATACGAGGAGAAACGTTAACTAACGTGGATCAGGTCATGACATCCAGCATTTCCACCCAACTGACACTTTCGCGGTTCAACAACAAAAATTCATAAAAATTCCACATCACAACAGGCACATTAATACCTACATAAATCACACCTGAAGACACACAAACAAACAGACAAAATCAAACACGCAATTAATCCTAAGATACACAATACCACCCGATTTCCACAACTGTCAACATATTATTTCCAGACAAATGGTATAGCATCATTATGTTTAATTGCCGCAACTACAATACTACAGGGTTTTCCAACAAGAGGTGTTATTTTGATATTCAAAAAAAAAATGCCATTTTTTGAGATAAATGATCCATTTCACTATAAAGAGGAAGCTATGCCGTTAATAATGGAAAATAACATCAGCCAAATGACCACCACGACCACGCCTACAGGACCATATCCTTTTCATGAAATTTTCCATAACCAAGTCGCAAAGTGGCTGCCCTATGTCCTCGATAGCCTCACGAATTCCATCTTTGAGGTCTTGAATCGACGTTGGGCTGTTGGCGTAGACCTCCTCTTTCACGTGGCCCCAAAGGAAGAAGTCGCATGGTGTTAAGTCACAAGATCTCGGTGGCCAATTTTGATCACCTCTTCGAGAGATAACACGGTCCGGAAACTTTTCCCGTAAAAGATCAATGTTTTCGTTGCTTGTATGGCACGTAGCGCCATCTTGTTGAAAGTAAACGTTGTCCAGATCAATACCATCCAATTCCGGCCATAAAAGATCATTAATCATCTGTCGATAGCGCAATCCATTCAACGTAACTGTTGCTCCAGCCTCATTTTCGAAAAAGTAAGGTCCAATGACCCCGCGGGACCATAAACCTCACCAAACAGTCACACGTTGAGGATAGAGAGGCTTTTCAACAATAACTCTTGGGTTTTCCGAGCCCCAGATGCGACTCGTGAGGCAGATGGAGACAGATGGAATTCGTGAGGCTATCGAGGACATAGGGCAACCACTTTGCGATTTGGTTATGGAAAATTTCATGAAAAGGATATGGTCCTGTAGGCGTGGTCGTGGTGGTCATTTGGCTGATGTTATTTTCCATTATTAACGGCATACCTCCCTCTTTATAATGAAATAAAGATCCGAGCATTTGTCTCAAAAAATGGCATTTTTGTATGAATATCAAAATAACACCTCTTATTGGAATATGAATATGAATTTGAATTTTGTTCAACAAGCTAATGATATGTTCCATCATATATATGCAAATAAAAACAAAAATAAAGATAAATTAGTTAGCACACACATTGTTTTTAACACATAATCTAAACTAATTTCCAACAGAAAGGGTACACCGGATTGCTTTCAAACGGTATTCCTCCTATAGTTCCGCTTTTTCTTTCTTTTTGCATTATAGATAAGGGAGATCCAAATCAATCTCTACATCTCTGACAACTTCTATTAGTTGCAAGAGGCCCCCGTTGGATTATCAAATACACAGAACTATAGGCCCCGATGGATCCTCAGATACTCGGAACTATTGATCCACAGCAATCCAGCAACGACTCATTTCATTGTCCCCCTTTTTTTCGTAATACGTAACACACAGGATATAAAACATGACGGTAAACACCATATCATACATAGCATAATATTCTGAACTATCAAGTGATAATCCCCATATCAACACAATTGAACATAACTACCACTGACAATATTCCAGTGATTCGCATAACACCGCCTTCACACGAGAAGGCTAAAATTCATTACTACTTTATACCAATCATTCACACCACACCTCCCAAGACACTTTCTGAGATTTCCACTTTTACCATTCATCCAAACCGCATACTCCCAAATTACCAAACTATCCGAAAATGCAAGACATCCGAATATTCTCTTATGCATCGGAACTTCCGCACATGCCTCGCATTCAAAGGACGGCCCTTCATTCGTTGAGTAGGCTCATATTCCAATTAAAGGGCAGTTTCAACTGCAACTTTTGATGTGAGCTCACTTTCTACATAGTCTAAGTATTCCTTTCACATTCCACCAGAAATTCGTGTATTCCTCATAGTCTAAGGATTTCTCATATTACACCGGTAATTCTCGCATTCCTCGCATTCCATTTGTGAGATCTAGTCTCGAGCGTAAGGGAGGGTGCCGGTTTTAAGATGGATAACTCAGCTTTGATTCAGTACAAATATAAATTTTATTCAAGTAATTAGCCTAGATATCACAATTCATTTGTTTCAATTTAAAACTTCAAATTCTAATAATAACTTAAAATCTATTAAAACTACTAATACTATTAAAATCCAGTAAAAATTCAACAATGTATAGAAAACAAACAAATTAAAATTCAAGTAAAAAAAACAAATTCAATATTAACAAATTCCAACGGTAATGCTCCAAATTGAGTTTTTTCCCCCAAAACGTTCTCCTTATTTCTGAAATGAACGAGAAGAGAATAACTTTTAATTTATTGGAATTAAACTTCCACAAATCAAATATAGAGTAAAATTCTCTGAGGGCAAGAGCAACGATGTAGCAGAATTAAACTTCGACTGCAACGCACTGAAGCGAATAAGCAGAATTACACTTCTGTTACAGCGAGTATTGAGAATTAAACTTCTGTTACAGCGAATGTCAAAACGTATGCGCAGAACTATACTTCAATCGCAACGTCCTGGAGCGTGTAAGCAGAATTAAACTTCTGTCACACGATTGGGGAACAAATGTCAGATTTTGGGAGTGCGGATTTTAATAGAATTAGACTTCTATATGAAGGATAGAGCAAAATTATACTTTTGCTCCTAGGATGGGATTCAGATTAGATTCTGATGGAGGATATTTTCAGATTAAACTCTGAAATTATAATATGCGGCAAAATTGGATGTTGGATGTAAGTAGTATTATACTTCTACAATAATAGAATTAAACTTCTATATGAAGGAATAAACAAAATTATACTTTTGTTCAAAGGATTAGACTCTGGTGGAGGATGCTTTCAGATTAGACTCTGAAAACCGAATGGTGATTTTGCTGTGGCGCGCCGCCTTTTTATAGCCGCCGTGAACAGCTATGTCCCAGCTTCATAATATGTTGCCCTGGCAACGCTTGGTTCGATGGTCCACATTTGATTGTGGCGACACCAGCTGTTTGACGTAATGTCATTAGATGACATTACAAAAAATGTAAACATTTGGAGGAAAGTGGAATTTTGGGTAAGTTTGAGCTATTTTTATTTATTTTATATATTATTGATGTACTTTCTATTTAATTTCAGCTCAAAAAATATGTTGGATGGCTGTAGGCAGGATTGGGATGGGATTTGCGGTGGAATAATCAGATAAGTATATTGTGTTATATTGATTGGGAACATGATGCTTTGTGTTTCCTTTTTTATAGATTTTTAGGACAATCTGGTTTCATTCATATAATTTGATCGCGGAATTTCAACGAGGGATGTACAAATATGTATGTGGACTGAACATCCTCCACTCCCACAAAAAAAAAAAAATAATAAAAATTATAAAATAAGAACTTACAGTGTCTTGTTTGAAAGAGTGAAGTCCTTCCCTTTTCTTTTTCATTTTAAGAGTTATTCCACCAGGGAGTTTGAAACGAAAAAAGATTTTAGATTTTAGGATTGTATTCCATGGAATAGCTGATGATTCCAATAGCTGTTTGACGTCGGGGCTGGCTCGTATTGATTTTTTGATGTCTTCTGGGATTCCTGGTCTTAATGTCAGAGGCTCTGCGTTGGCTGATGGAACATCGTGGAATTGTATTGGAGGAATAATTGGTGGATCCATAAACTCGGTTGGAGGATCGATAATCATATCCTGAGATACTAAATTGTTATTATTTGTTGATGCTATTTTGATAGCTGTTTGTGGATGTGATGTGCTTTTATAGGAATCTCTGCCAACTGATTCTATTTTGTTGATGGGCATTATCGGGCTCAGATCAGGTATACTTGGTGATATGGACTTGGTTGTATGATCGCTAATTGTGCGGGAAGTTTGACCAGTGCTCGTGGATGATGATATCTTTGTTTTTAATTTTGTAGAGTTAGTAGCCGTAGGCTTTCGTTGAGGATGCTCTGTCATTTTGCTCCTTTTGTTGGGAAGTATTTGAGAACTTGTTGACCGTTTGATACTATGATGTGGTTGTATTGTATTTTGTGTTGTAGAGCTGTGTTTGTTAGTGTTTGTGGTAATTGTTTGCTTTGAAGATGCTATGAAATGCAGAACTCTTGGCGGGCTTCGTCTTGTTACCGTGGGCAAACGTGGTCGAGTTGGAATATGAATCCCTGGACGGCTTTTCTTTGACAGTGGCCCAAACTTGAAGCGATCGTTTGACTTGGTTTTGATCTGAAGCTTCTTGATGCCTGGCGAAGCTGGCTTTGCTTCGAATGGTCTAAGTAGCTCTCTCACCGGCAGAACTTCGTGCGGTGGAGGTCGTACGATTGCGGACTGTAGTCTGCGTTTTTTGGTAGGAGTCGGAGGTAATGGGCTTACTGCCTTGATTCTTTTAGGTGCTACCAACAGCTCTGGAGGAGTCGGTGATAAGTCCATATCTACGGAATCCAGTGATTCTGAGTTGAAAATCTCTAATAGTTCCTCCATGGTAGATAAAATAAATAAAAAAAACAAAGAATGAAATTATAACAAACGAAAAAACTGAAACTAAACCGCACTTGATCTTCACTTGTCAACTTTCAAATTTGAAGTGATTTTTGGCGGATTGTGGATTTATTTATATTCAAATAAAACGGTAGTTTTTGAATTTTTGTACTGCCACAGAGTGTTATATATTGGTGGGGATTTTGAATTACTGGTGAGAGATATCTGTTGAAAGGAGAGGGCAGACCTTTGCAATAGGACGGGTGAGGGTTGTTTTCAGTGTTTTAATGGTAACTGCTCGCACTAAATCAATATGACCAGTATGAATTTCAATGATTCGTCCTAATGGCCTATGGGGATTTGGTCTTCTTTTATTAAAACGAGAGTTCCAATTTTTATATTTTCCCTTTCGGTCTGCCATTTATGTCGTTGATGTAAAGTATGGAGATAATCTCTCGACCACTGTTTCCAAAAAGTGTAGGAGAGTGATTGAATGTGTTGCCATCTCTTGAGAGGATGTTGGAGAGGATTGAGTGGGGGAGGTTCACATGTAGTGAGGAGATGACGGCCTGTTAGGAAGTGTCCGGGAGTGAGGATATTATAGTCAGTTGCATCATTGGACAGAGGGGAAAGAGGTCGGGCATTTAAACATGCCTCAATTTGAACTAAGACTGTGTAGAGTTCTTCGTATGTGAGTTTTGTGTCTTTAATGGTTTTGTAGATATGGCGCTTGGTGCATTTTACACCAGCTTCCCATAGGCCTCCAAAGTGAGGTGCTGCAGGAGGGTTGAAGTGCCAAGTTATACCTTGGTTAGCAATTTCGTTAGCTAGATCGACTTCGATTGCTTTGATTGATTTTTCTAGATTTGACTGTAAAAGTCGATTGGCTCCAACGAAATTAGTACCTCGGTCAGAATAAACGTGTGTGCAACAAATCGTTTGAGGGCGGCTAGGAAGGCTGGTGTGGACAAATCAGAAACGAGTTCTATTTGTATAGCCTTAGTGGCTAAACAGACGAATAAGCAGATTTATGCTTTTGTTATCTTCGTTCCTCTTAGTGTTGATGTTTTCATATCAAGCGGGCCAGCATAGTCTACCCCAGTGTGTTGGCAGGGTAAAGATATGTTGACTCTAGCTGAGGGTAGAGAACTCATCAACTGAGTATTAGGCCTTGCATTGAACCGAAAGCAATCAACACATTTGTGGATGCGATGTCTAATAGTATTGCGGGCGTTTAGTAACCAATAGTGATTCCTTATAGTGCTTAATATTATTTGGGTGCCTCCATGTAACGTGTAATGGCGGATGTGATCTATAAGGATATTGGTTATATGATGGTTATTAGGGAGTATTATAGGATGTTGTTGGTCGTAATTAAACTGAGATTTTGTAAGACGACCTCCAACTCGGAGAATGTTAGCAGAGTCGAGCTGGGGATTGAGGGATAGAAGTCGCCTCTTTTTAGGAAGGGGAAGATTTTTTAGTAAGTGGGAGATTTCGTTGGGGAATGTAATATTTTGGAGCAATTTAATTAGACATCGTTCCGCAATTTTTAATTCGTGTATTGATAGGAATTGAGTAGTCGGATGTAGTTTGCGTACACCATTTATGAATTGGAGACAGTAGGCGGTTATTCTTATCGTTTTTTGATATGATGAATATTTGTGAAGCAAAAGAATTTGTTCATCGATTGTAGTAGTGAGAACCTTTGATTTCCTTTTATACTCTAATTGAGTGTGTGCTTCTGGCGTTTGTTGAGGCCAGAATTGCTCATCTTGATATAACCAGTCTGGACCATTCCAGCATATTGATGCTGTAGCTAAGGTATTTGGTGGAATTCCTCTAGATGCCATATCAGCTGGATTGCATTTTGAAGGAACGTGTTTCCATATGGCTAGTGGAATGTTTTCATGTATTTCGGAGACACGGTTAGCCACGAACGTTTTCCAGGTGGAGGGGTGTTTTCTTAACCAAGCTAGAACTATATTAGAGTCTGTCCATGCTGTAATTTTAATTTTTTCAATCTCTAAATCAGTGACAACTTGTTTAATAAGTCGGGACAGCAGGACAGCACCACATAGCTGTAGTCGAGGTAGTGAGACTGGTTTGATGGGAGCTACTTTGGTTCTTGCTGTCATGATTTGTACTCTGGAGTTCTCATTAAGATGTATTATGAGATATAAAACTGCTGAGTAAGCATGATTGGAGGCATCGCAAAAACCATGTAGTTCCATCTCGCGTATGTTAGGCTGGTAGCCTAGCCAGCGTGGAATCTGAATATCCTGAATGGTAGGTAGTTGATCTTTGAAATGATTCCATTCTTTTAAAACTTCTGTGGATACAGAGTCATCCCAGTCGCATTTAGAGAGCCAGAGTTTCTGAATTAAAATTTTGGCTGTAATAATGCATGGCGCTAACCAGCCTAGTTGGTCGAACAGAGACGACACTTCAGACAGTATTATTCGTTTTGTGTATGTGGTTTTTGGTTCGAGAGTGTTGACTTTGAAAGAGAAGAAATCTGTTGTTGGGTGCCAGCGAATGCCGAGAGTTTTTATCGATTCGTGTTCTGAAAATTCCAAATTCGTTTTTAACTCTCGATGTTCTAATGGAATATTTTTTAGTAAGTCATGATGGTTGGCTGTCCATTTCCTTAGGTTGAATGTTGCTGAGGCTAGAGCTTCAATAAGTTCTTGTTGTAGTTGTTGTGCTTCGCTTAAGCTGTGTGCTCCCGAAACCAAGTCATCCACATAAAAATCTCTCATGATGCTTTTTGCTGCGTGTGGATAACTGCTAGCTTCATCCTTTGCTAATTGCTGCAAAGTTTTAATGGCGAGATATGGTGCTGGTGCTGTGCCAAAGGTGACTGTAGTTAGGTCGTAGTCTTTTATTTCTTCCTTTGGTGTATTTCTCCAGAATATTCTCTGGTAATGTTGGTGTTTAGGTGTCATCTGAATCATCCTGTACATCTTCTCAATATCTGCAGTAAATGCAAATCTGTACAGTCGCCATCTCAATAAGGTGGTCCAAAGAATATTCTCTGGTAATGTTGGTGTTTAGGTGTCATCTGAATCATCCTGTACATCTTCTCAATATCTGCAGTAAATGCAAATCTGTACAGTCGCCATCTCAATAAGGTGGTCCAAAGTGTTGGTTGGATTGTATGTCCAATCAGTAATTGTTCATTCAATGATCTACCATTTGAGGTGCGTGCTGATGCATTGAATACAATTCGAAGCTTAGTGGTAGTGCTCTCTTTAAAGACTGCATGATGCGATAAGTAATAGAATGAAGTGTTATCACATGATTTGTTTTCTAATAATAGTTGTGTCGGTGGAATAGGCTTCATGTGTCCAAGATGAGTGTACTCATCGATCTAAGCTCTGTATAGTTTATACGATTCTGGATTGTTAGATAGTCTTTTCTCTAGCTGCAAGAATTGTTTGACAGCCATATTTCTAGATTGCCCGAGCTGTGGTGTATTACAGTTTTTGAAAGGTAGATTTACTACATATAATCGTTTTGTTGTTTCAGTATAGAGATCCTCGCATAATTGATCTTCTGGTGAAAATTTGGGCCTAGTGGAGCATTCCTCTAGTTCCCAAAATTTTGTTAACTGATTATCTAAATCAGTATTTATAATGGTGTGGGTGGATAGCATTGTCGTTGTCATGCTTTTTGTTTCTGGTATTGCTGCTATTAAGATCCAGCCAAGTTTTGTATTTTGGGCAGTAGGTGTATTGCAAGGTCCTCTTTTTATGCCATTTGTGAGAATGGCGGCGTATATATCTGCTCCAAGAAGAATGGAACAGCGAATTTAGGATCTGCTAGCGGGACATTGTCGATGTGTTTCCATTTTGAAACTTCGATAGTTTGGGCTAGCAGTAGTTCGGTGATCTTTTTAATTACAAGCATGTTGCTTGTTATATTAAAATTTGAATGTAGCGAATTAATTGTGACTGTGGCCTGTTTTAAGGCTGTATTAGTGGGTGTCGTGCCAAGTCCAATTAATTCGTGGGTGGTAGGAGATCTTTTAATTTGCAATCGTTTAAAGGTTTTCTCGTTCATGATGGACACTTGAGACCCAGAGTCTATTAGTGCTCGGAATGCCATTGTGATTCCGGATGATGCAGTAATGTCCCTCAGAGGCGTAGAGAGAAGAGCTCTTTTCATATTTGACGTTAGAAAATTCTGAACTTGTTGCTCATCATTTCTACAAGCGGGTGTAGTTTGTTTGGCTTCCATGTTGGAATTTTGGGTGGACTGATTTAGTGGTTTTGAATAATTTTGCTCGTAAGTGAGCAGAGTGTTATGATTTTTGTTACAATGATAACACTTTTTGTTGCTAGTGCAGCTAGTAGTTATATGGTTGGGTGATAAGCAATTTTTGCATAAGTGCTTATTTGTGACAACTTCGTGCCTTTGTCCGGTGGTCAAATTTCTAAATGTTGGGCAATGAAAAATTATATGGCTGCCTTTGCAATAGCTGCAAGAGGTCTTTTTTGTAGGTGGGTGTGTTGGCGCTGCATTTTTAGTTTTGTTCAAAAGTCCATATGTGGGTTTGGGTGATAATGGTTTTCTCTGTGTCATATTTGATGACGTACCCTTGTTTCCTATCATTTCTAGAGTTCGGATCCGAGACTCTAAGAATTTTGTTAATATTTTTAATTTGGGTAATTCTGTGCTATCGTGGAGGCTCTGCTCCCATAACTGGTGTGTCTCTGAGTGTAACTTTTGTACAGTCAAATATATAATTATTGGATCCCAGTTATTTGTTTCTACTCCTAAGTTTTGTAATGCTAATAGTGCCTCAGTAATATTATCTAATAGTTTTTTGATACTTTCGGCGGTATCATGATTTGTGGTTGGGAGAGACAATAATTTTTTTAGTTGTACGTTGACTAGGACTCGGTTAATTGAGTAGCGTTCCTTTAAGAGCTGCCAAGCTGGTTTATAGTTTGCATCGCATACTTCATAATGTCTGAGCAGCTTTTCAGCTTCTCCAATTAGATTAGTTTTCAGAAAGTATAGCTTGTCAACGTCTCTTAAATTATTGTTATTGTGAATAACTGAATTGAATAAATCGTGGAATGAAATCCACGTAGAATACTCTCCATTAAATGTGGGTAGCTTGATTCTAGGAAGCCTGTCATTGTTGCATGACATTGTGCTAGCAGAAGCTGTTTGAGGAGGAATACTGACAGATGGCGTTGGTGTTAATTTGTCGATATCTTCTTCCATGCTTGCTGCCTTTTCAATGTAGTATTCCTGAACCTCGCTAAATGTTTCTTTGGTGAAATATTCTCGTTGGAGGTCTTGATTTGTTGCTTTCCTTTGTATAGACCTATGTCGAGTTTGGAATTCTTTCCAATACTCGGTGAACGTTTGAAGGCGTTTTTCTGTCGATTTGACAGTTTTCTTTTTTCCATCTCTTTGATGCCTTCTAAATAAGTCTTCCATTAAATCTTTTACTTCTTTTTGGGACTGTACCAACTCTGACACAGAGTCAATGGTTTCGTCACCAACGTCAGATGAAATGGATTCACCATCTTTCGACATTTTTAATGGAGAAGAATTCTAATTTTATATTTGACTGACTGAGTTATCCGGCTTTGAAGGACCAATGTGAGATCTAGTCTCGAGCGTAAGGGAGGGTGCCGGTTTTAAAATGGATAACTCAGCTTTGATTCAGTACAAATATAAATTTTATTCAAGTAATTAGCCTAGATATCACAATTCATTTGTTTCAATTTAAAACTTCAAATTCTAATAATAACTTAAAATCTATTAAAACTACTAATACTATTAAAATCCAGTAAAAATTCAACAATGTATAGAAAACAAACAAATTACAAATTCAATATTAATAAATTCCAATGGTAATGCTCCAAATTGAGTTTTTTCCCCAAAACGTTCTCCTTATTTCTGAAATGAACGAGAAGAGAATAACTTTTAAGTTATTGGAATTAAACTTCCACAAATCAAATATAGAGTAAAATTCTCTGAGGGCAAGAGCAACGATGTAGCAGAATTAGACTTCGACTGCAACGTGCTGAAGCGAATAAGCAGAATTACACTTCTGTTACAGCGAGTATTGAAACGCGTAGGCAGAATTATACTTCTGCTACAACGTGCTGGGGTGTGTAAGCAGAATTAAACTTCTGTTACAGCGAATGTCAAAACGTATGCGCAGAACTATACTTCAATCGCAACGTCCTGGAGCGTGTAAGCAGAATTAGACTTCTGTCACACGATTGGGGAACAAATGTCAGATTTTGGGGGTTCGGATTTTAATAGAATTAGACTTCTATATGAAGGATAGAGCAAAATTATACTTTTGCTCCTAGGATGGGATTCAGATTAGACTCTGATGGAGGATATTTTCAGATTAAACTCTGAAATTATAATATGCGGCAAAATTGGATGTTGGATATAAGTAGAATTATACTTCTACAATAATAGAATTAAACTTCTATATGAAGGAATAAACAAAATTATACTTTTGTTCAAAGGATTAGACTCTGGTGGAGGATGCTTTCAGATTAGACTCTGAAAACCGAATGGTGATTTTGCTGTGGCACGCCGCCTTTTTATAGCCGCCGTGAACAGCTATGTCCCAGCTTCATAATATGTTGCCCTGGCAACGCTTGGTTCGATGGTCCAAATTTGATTGTGGCGACACCAGCTGTTTGACGTAATGTCATTAGATGACATTACAAAAAATGTAACATTTGGAGGAAAGTGGAATTTTGGGTAAGTTTGACCTATTTTTATTTATTTTATATATTATTGATGTACTTTCTATTTAATTTCAGCTCAAAAATATGTTGGACGGCTGTAGGCAGGATTGGGATGGGATTTGCGGTGGAATAATCAGATAAGTATATTGTGTTATATTGATTGGGAACATGATGCTTTGTGTTTCCTTTTTTATAGATTTTTAGGACAATCTGGTTTCATTCATATAATTTGATCGCGGAATTTCAACGAGGGATGTGCAAATATGTATGTGGACTGAAAACCATTAAAGTATAGGTCAGGAATCTACTGTAATTTTCGGAATATCAAATTGTCCACATTCTCCGTTAAACCATCATAGTTATAGTACTAGTTTCACTTATACACCTTATCCATCAAAACAATTGGCGACCGGCCACCTTAGATTATATAGCAAAAAGGATGGGTTATGCTGTGTAAAATTCGTATATGTGTGATAAGCACTTTTTTTATGTCATTGGGGGAAATGAGAAGAGGGCTGGGTTATTTATTTGTTGCCAGTTCGAAATTTCTGACATTTCTCAATTATTTGAATATACGAAAAAAAAGTCCGGTGGTTTTTTAGTGATTTGTCTTGAAGGGCGGGTAAAAAATGATTTATAAATATTTAATAATACTGTCATGAATCCTCATCACCTTCTTCAGATTCATAACTCCCTAATTACTTGAATGCTATATCTATGCATTTATCATTATTTACAAAAACCTAAAAATAAATCTTAAACCAATTTCATATACAAAAAACCTTCACCCATTAACACGTTCAGAAACAGGTGTCATGTCGCAAAATTCCTCGGGGCACCGCAAGACAATAAAATAAACACATCACCGCTAAGTTGCTACCGTTCACCAGAACGAAAACATGATATACGATCCCTTCTGAGTACTGACCGTTGGTCTAGTACTCTTACGTAATTATATGTTTGTTTATCATTTTCCATATCCTACTGGTGACCCTGAAAATTGTTTCTGATTGTTTTTGTCATTTTTAATTGTTTTTGTGATTGTTGACCGATTTTTGAAATTCGAGCGTTTCCGTTCAAGACGAAAATCCAATTTTCAATTACTATTCTGATTTTTGTTATTTGAGCGTTGCCGTTTAAACAAAAATAAGAATTGTGATTGTTTATTTGATTTTTGTCATTTGAGCGTTTCCGTTTAGACAAAAATCAGATCATATGAATGCATATGGAATTGCCTATCCGACAATTCCCAGCAAATAGGGAAATGCAACATCGACCAATTCCGATTGGTTAAGGATTTGGTTCGATTTTGAATAGGCCGTTGAAGCGAAGTCGAAAAAAGAGAAGTTTCTTAAAGTTCAACCTGGAGAGTCCCCCTACCCATGGTAAGGCCTCCAGTGTTATCCAGTGAGTTTTCAGTTATTCAGTGTTAAGAAAACAGTTTACTTTTAAAGTTTTTTTTATAAAAGAATATAAGAGAATTTGTTCTGTGCTAAGAGTAATCTTGCTCAAAAGTGAATAAAACATTATTACAACTAAAGAAAAGGAGTTATCATTATTATCTATAAAATTAAAGTTATACCCCAAGTGGCGTGTAAACTGGTGGCAGCGGTGCAGATTTTGTAAAGGTTTGTAAGACCTACAAAACACCAACCTACAAATCTCGAGCAGCATTTAATATGCTGGCCAAGAGAAATTCCCCCGATTGAAGCAAGCAAATACGTACACTTTGAACTAGAGGAAGAAAACTTCCACGACGAAGAAGCAAATCAAATTTACCAAACTTCAAAGGCCAGGGTACTCCAAGGACTGCAGCAGCTCATTTCTCTTGTTGACATAGCCCAACTGGAACTAGCCTTAACCGAGCCGTTTATACGACATCTATTTATCAGTGCGGGATTCGCAGAAGATTACGTGAACCAAGTAGTGCCTATCCTTGCCCAACAATCCAGGGAGCGACAAGCAGCAAATTTATATAATAATTAAGTAAGTCTAAATTTTCTTTTCACTAATTAAGATAAATCTACATATTTTATGTAATTACAAATTTATGAGTTGCAAATTATTTTTTTGAACAAATTTTCTAACTTATTGATGGTCGTATTTTCTCTTGCTTCTCTTGACGGTTGTATCAATTTTTTCTTTGTCTTGTGAAATTTTTTTATCAAGTGAGTTTTTTTTAAGTGTTAAAAAGTGTACAAGTTCGTTTCTACTTCTCTCCTCGCAAACTTCTCCTACTTTCCTTCCTCAATGGAAAACTACGTTGAACTCTAAAAATTGAGGGAAATTCGCGCAAATATTTTCACACGCGATCTTCGAAACATCGTGCTGTACGCGCAACGCTTTTACCAGGTCTCGTTAGACATAGGAAGAAATCTACTCCTAAAAAAAAACGAACAATGCCTGATAACACGACAGAACAATTAGCTCTTGATCATGCCAAGAGTCTTATCCCAGAATTCGATGGGAACCCAGAGAATCTCCACAGGTTCTTAAACATATGCAGCCTATTCCAAAAACAATGTACAGCCGAATCAGATAAAGCGCTATTCCTCCACATTATTAAGGCTAAATTTATTGGCAAAGCATACCATGTCATCAAATATAATGACATTACTGCTTGCAAAGAATTGCAAGCTGCTCTCCAAGAACAATTCATGGAAACTCGCTCTAAAATGTCTATTCAGAACGAAATCCTATCATTAAAAAAACTGCCTAAGGAAGACATTAAAGAATATGCTTTCCGAGCTCAAAAGCTATTAGCTATCTACAACGACGCTACTTCAAGTCTGACAAATGAACAGACTTAAAAAATTCTTCTATTTGAGGAAAATAAAAAGATGGTTATCAGAACTTTTGAAGATGGTTTAAGACATGACCATGTTCGTCTGCTAACCAAGGCTAAAGGCTACACCGACCTAAAAGATTCGACAAAATTCGCCATAGAGCAATCTGAAAGAAATGGTTCTTTCAACGAAAACGTTTCATTTTGCTCTAAATGTCACAAAAAGGGTCATTCTGCTGACTCTTGTTTAACATCCAGAATTAGAGTGGGAAACAAGCTTATATGCGCATATTGTAAAACACCGAAACATCACATTAGTCAGTGTAGAAAAAGGTTATTTCAACAGCAATCTTTTGCTCAACCTTCCACTAGCTTCGCACAAAGAAGCCCTCAACATTATCTATCCAGTAGGATTCTTCAACAGCAGCAACCTGTAAGAGCTCCAAATCTTCCACAAATAGATTGGCAAGGCCAAGATCCACCAGGAAATAGAGCTCCCCAATTTCAACCGACTAACTCATCACTCCCAACATATCCTCGTAATATTAGATCCGCAATTAAAAGCAGGAATCCAAAAGGTAACCCTGATATGCCACAAGCTAATGCAAAAGGGGAAATTCGAAAAAACAGTCAGCGGCGAGAAGAGATACCGGAAACTCAATCTCGCCTAAATCAATTAATGATAACCGCCGATGTCCATCCGCAACCTCAAATTTAAAAGGAGAACTTTCTCTCTCCTTAATCACCGATCGCCAATCGCTAGTTGTAAAGATCGAGAATTCCATTACTGCGTTTAAAACTAGCACCTCTTTGATAGATACCGGAACAGAAATATCGGTATTAAAAGCTACTAGGGCACGTGGGAATACAATCGTCACTACTTCAAAAAGCATAGAGCTATCTTCATTAGCAGGAATCCGCCTGCGTACACTAGGAACTGCAGAATGCAATTTCTACGTTAAAAATACTACTTTCAAACATAATATACATATGGTCGATGGTAATCTACAATTAAAATATGACGGAATATTAGGTCATGATTTTTAGACAAGCTTCTTTGCAAAATGAACTACGAAACTAAAATACTAACTCTTAAAATAAATAATGTGTCCCCAGACGACACTGAAATGCAAAATTCAATCACAGGAATAGTATCGAACATTGAGTATGGAGGTTTGAAAGACCTGAGCTCCGAACTATCTCCAGTTAGGTCAGGCGCAAGGTACGGAGGTTTGAAAGACCCAAGCCAACGCGTCAGATCAAATTCTAAAAATGTCTCAAAAGAAGACAAAGTACAAAATAATAAAGCAAAGAAATCGAATAATGGGAAGTGCGGTGCTGACAATATAAATATACCAGCACGTACACAGGTAATAGCTAGGATAGCCATGAATTAAAGAGGTACCTTTTTCTGCGAACACAAAGAATTGGAATCAGGAGTGATTATTGGGAATACGCTTAAAAAACCAGACAAAAATGGTCAAGCGAATATTCTTATCCTCAATTCCAATCAAACTGATGTTCATATTAGGAAAACGGACATAAGACCTCACTTACATGACATTAATAAATTTAATATTATAAAACTAAATCCTCAAAGGGATCCTATTCAAGAAAGGCTTGCTAGACTCGCATCCGAGCTAGACCTTTCACACTGCAATGCTGAAGAGTTCAGATCCATTTTAGATATATGCCGTAAGTACAACGACATATTCTACTTGGAGGGAGACTCCCTGACATTCACAGATACAGCGACACAACATTCCTATCTTACCTGGAAAACCTATCGTAAATGTCAAACCATATTGATTACCTGAAGCTCAGCGTGAAGAAATTAACAATCAAATTAATAAAATGTTAGAAGACGAAATTATTAGTCCCAGTTAAGCCCTTGGAACTCACCTCTATTATTAGTTCCTAAAAAACCAGATGCCGATGGCAACAAAAGATGGAGAGTAGTCGTTGATTTCAGACGTCTCAATGACATAGCTGTGGGAGACGCATTTCCATTGCCAAACATAACGGACATCTTAGATCAATTGGGAAAAGCCAAATATTTTAGCACGTTCGACTTAGCCAACGGCTTTCACCAGATACCCATGAGTGAAAGCGACAAGGAAAAAACTGCATTTAGTACACCTTATGGTCATTACCACTATAACCATATAACCATATAACCATTTGTTCTAAAGCGAGCTCCAGCCACTTTTCAAAGGCTGATGAATAATATTTTAGTCGATCCTTAAGGCATAGAATGCTTCGTTTATATGGACGACATTATTATATACGGGTACAATCTGATAGAACACAACTCTAGACTCTAGAATGTTTTTGACCGTCTTCGAGAACATAATCTCAAGCTACAACCCGAGAAATGTCACTTTCTCAATAAGCAGATAGCCTATCTCGGTCATCTTATAACCAAAAACGGAGTATCACCAGATCCCGCTAAGCTCGAAGCAGTTACTAAATATCCTATTCCTAAAAAGGAGAAAGACGTAAAATCCTTCTTAGGATTTGTCGGCTATTATAGGCGCTTCATTACAAACTTTGCAAAGCTAGCCAAACCTTTAACAGCTCTTTTAAAAAAGAATGCTACTTTCAAATGGGATGCTTTTTGCGATGAAGCTATCCAATCGTTAAAGGAAAAATTGATTAACGCTCCGATATTACAATTCCCATGTTTCGATAAAGAATTTTTAGTGACTTCAGACGCAAGCGACTACAATGTAGGTAGTGTATTGTCTCAAGGAAAAATCGGTGCAGATAAACCCATCTGTTTTGCAAGTAGAACTCTCAATCAGGCCGAGACGAGGTATTCCACCATAGAAAAGGAATTATTAGCGATAATTTTTGCCGTCGAGCAATTTCGTACTTATCTGTACGGTCGGAAGTTCCCTATCATCACAGATCATAAGCCCCTCACGTGGCTCATGAACCTGAAAGACCACACTTCTCGCCTAATGAGGTGGAGAATAAGGTTAGAAGAGTATGATTACAAAATCATATATAAACCAGGAAAAGCAAATCTAAATGCCGACGCACTCAGTCGTGCGATCCCTGATACAAGTAAAACTATACAGGTGGTAACTAGAAGTCAAAATAAGGTCCAAATCGAATCCCAAAAGGAAACAAACAATAATCCTACATCGACTTATGTAGAAGAAAACACGAAAGATCTTCTAGAGACTCGTGATATTAAGAAAAAATACTTCTTATTGCCAATTCATAACTCCATACAGGAAAATTCATTAAGTACGTATTTACCCGATAACTACGTAATACCCTTAGGAGAAGCTATTGAATTTAATAAAGGCAAAATTTCTTACATTGTTGGACGCGCTCCTATACCTATCAGAAATGAAACTGATCGAAGTAAAATAATAAAAAATTTTCAAAAATTTAAGGCCTACTCAAAGAACGAGAAAATTATTTCTATAGCCATACCAATCACCGATAATACTAGTTATCGCGAACTAAAGTTTCTATGTTCTAAAGAATTGGAAAAGTCAGGCACTAGACCAATTTGCTTTCTTAATAAAGTAATTAAACTAACGGATCCGGAAGATATAGATCAAGTAATAAAAGAGCATCATATCTCTCCGTTAGGCGGTCATCAAGGTGAAGCCAAAACTATAAGTAAAATAAAAAGAATCTACAATTGGCAAGGCATGTTCAAATATATTAGAGACTACATTAAGAAGTGTCCTTCTTGCCAGATAAATAAGTGTAGCAAAAACAAAAGAATGCCTATGAAAATAACTACAAGTAGTAATTAACCCTTTGAAAAAATATTCTTAGATATAGTAGGACCATTACCCACTAGTTATTTGGATAACAAATATATACTTACGTTTCAAGATAATCTGACGAAATTTTCAGATGCCGTACCCTTACAAAATGCCGAAGCGCACACTGTAGCAGAACAGTTTACGAATCAAATCATATGTAAACACGGTCTACCTGAAACGACCTTAACTGATCAAGGAACCAATTTCTTAAGTTTTATATTTAATGAAGTATGTAAACTACTGAAAATTCATAAGCTGCAAACCACTCCTTATCACCCAGAACAAACGGAGCTTTAGAACGAAGCCACCGAACCTTAGCTGAATACCTTCGACACTATGTGTCAACCAGTGGCGGTTCGTGGGATTCAGAAGAAGGGAAGCAATACATTTTATGTAAATTATAGCTCCGCTTTTCAGACTATTTCATTGCTACTATAAGTAATTATATATATATGAAAGTCAATGATGTCAATAATACACAATATAAATATTCATATTTATTCTTGCTCTTGAAAGAGAAGGAAGCCATTATCATCGTTAAATAAATCAGCGATGCAATCATATCTTTCTTTTAATCCATTCACAGCAAATACTGCCTGCCCCATAATTAAGCAAATACAAAAATTTCACTCAATATCCTCTTTTACAACGGACGCAAAAAATCTAATCACCTAATTCATTCTTTTCAATTCAATTACCATTATTATTATACTTAAGTATACTGGTTCGCCGGAATACTCAAATAAAACCAAGAATTCTACATTCTCTCGCAATTAAACAGAAACGTACGTAATATTATAGATAGTCAATATGTTATTTTTGCACAATATGAATAAAATATGTTTAACAAAATTTTATAATAAAAAACATTCAAACATTTAAAGTCAAACGAGATAATATAATTTTAAAATATTGTTATTGGGTAGATTAAGTTTTTAATTAAACTTTTCTTGGGTGAAAGAAAAAATTATTTTTTACTTAGCCTATAATTTATTTATGAAAGTTATTTATTTAAACAGTTTTTTTAATATATTTTATTTTCTAATCATTACATTTTTGCTAAAAACTCATAAAACAGGACATACAGTACGTTCATAAATACTTGGCTTGAAATCCACTTGAAGCTCAGGTAGGGCGGTTGATTGAATTAACTCCAATTACTTGAGTTGAATTTTTCTTGAATTTAATTTTCCAATTACTTAAGTTGAAATTTACGGATTGAATGGGCGTTTTCATGATATTTTGATTACTTCAAGAATACTTCAAGTATGCTTCGAGTATTCGTGTAAACGTACTGATAATCTATCTAATATATGCATATTACCTCGCATCTACGTTCTTTTGCGAATATTGTGATGTAATTTTTTACCTCTGCGGTAAGTACGGTTTAGAAGATTATCGCACTTTAATGTAAGTACTTTCATGTAAAAACGTTTTACACGAAAAAACTGGAAAATTTATTTCACATCAATAATCATCGGTTAAACATATAAAATTTAAATGTTCACATGAGATATGTAAAACATTATGAGGAAGCGTTTAAAAGAAAAATCAGCCCCCGGAAGAACGTACACCCCCCTTTGTACATAATTTCGAAAATCACGCATTTTAAAGATATTCCGGTGAAAAAAGTCGGTTATAAAGTTTTTTTATAGAGCAAAAGAAAATATGCTATTTAATAAACCTCAGCAAAAGCTTCAATTTGGTATTACGCACAGCCAAGATTGGACAACACCATGAGTATAGCTACCACCCTCCCCGCAAAACCCCAAAAAACGTAAACAATTAAGCCCACTGACTAATTCTAAAACAAAAAATCCCATGTAAATCCATCCACGTTTACTATTCTAAAACTATTCCTAAAATTTCACAATATTCGTCACGAAGTTCGGATAAATGGTATTTAAAAAAAGCTACGAATTTATTATTAACATCTGGCAGCATTTAAATAAATCGTGAGCATGACCGACACTCACCCGCACCAGCATATACTTCTGAATTTATCAATGAAAGTTACTATCATGGGGTGTAAATCAATTGCCAAACGCTACGCTGCCGCCAGCGTACCATAGCAATGTACGCATGCAAAATCTTGAGTGAATATGAGTCTAAAAAGTTAAATGTATTTAACTTTTTACATTGGCTTTGTTGTTGTAAAAACGCTGTAGGGATTTCAGCGTCACTGCGATGCCAGTGGCAACGGTGTTGGATTCTAATGCCGTTCCATCCATACCACGCGAATATTATGTAGCTTGCTTGACAAGACAAATCGGAATGGTGGGCGTTACTTATAAAATATTTCAGGTTGTATCTAGTGATGCCAGAGGAGTCAACTTCTTTGAATTTTATACATTTTTTTAAATATTCTAAGAACATTTTAAAGCAAAATGTTATGTTTGCATTTTTTTATTTTGTCAAGGGAAGCAGTGCTTCCTTTGCTTGCAATGAGGAAACGCCCCTGGTGTCAACTGATCCACTTACATGGGATACTTGCATCCCCTATGCTATGTTCGTTTACAACAATTCCGTTCATTCAAGCACAAGCTACACGCCGCATAACTTATTATTTGGATTCCATGCCGAAATCCCAACGTCATTGAAAAAAGATCCTCAAGTTGCGTATAATTACGACAATTATGCCAGCGAACTAAAAGCCAGACTTCAACATTCTCATAAGATTGCTAGGGAAAATCTTATAAGAAATAAAGAAGAATCCAAGGCATATTATGACCAATCATCCAAACCCAAAAATTTCGTAATAGGCGAAAAAGTCTTAATTAAAAATCATACCCGAAAAAATAAGTTATCACCGCTATGGGAAGGACCATACGATATAGCAGGGACTCCTTCGTCCGAAAACTCTATCGTCAGAATTTAAAACAAAAATAAACGAATTCATAATAACCATTTGAAGTTATTCGTCGACTAATCACGAACTATTCATCCGTTTTTCCTATAGGTCAAGATGATCGAACCAATTATATTCTTCGCATTATTATGCACAACAACGAGCGCTACAAACGTGACAATTTTCGATTCTACCCCGGGTATATATTTTGAAGAAATTTCTCTACCTTCAAGTACCCAATTCCAAGTTTATAAAATTATACCATTCCCGATTGCCGTGAACGACTCCTCGTTTATGTCAAACCCACTACCAAATTTCTATTAGTCACTCTGAACCGAGAAAAACATTATCCTATGAATCGCGAAGAATTTCATTAATGTTTACAAAATGTTCCCCATCATTATATATGTCAGACGACTCACCCTATCTTCAATATTAATTCTAGAGATAACCAATGCGAATGGAATTGCTAAAACATACGCAAGATCATCCGCCTTCTTGCACGTTAAATACCCTAAAAGGCTCTTCCTTATGGATATAATTGGCAAATCCTAACAAATGGCTCTACAGCCTCAGAACACCTCTCACTTTAGATAATATACGCAATGGCGAAATTAAACCACAAAACCTTAAACGGTACCGGATTTTTAGAAATTCGGCCCACCTGCTATATTCCAAGCGACTTTCAAACACTTTACGGACATTCTGAAGGAACAACAACACTTGATAAATTTTATTTACCGTCTATGAATCTAACT
Organism: Dioctria linearis; assembly: GCA_963930735.1. Classification (NCBI taxonomy): domain Eukaryota; kingdom Metazoa; phylum Arthropoda; class Insecta; order Diptera; family Asilidae; genus Dioctria; species Dioctria linearis. Next base: position 134,258,133 of record OZ005744.1, on the reverse strand, counting down.
AATATTACATCCTTGATGGACAGAATTAATCTAAATATACCACAAGAGATTACGATAAGAAACAATAATCATCAAGAACTTTTTGAAATCAGCGAGGGCATTAAATCTCTTAAAAGTAAAGAAAAAACTAAATTAAAAAACGTCACCCCATATGACGTTCATCATTATTTACTCATATACTGTTTAGTAGCAATAGCTTCGATTATTATTATATTGAGAATGATTAAGAACTATATTAAGAAAAACATCTGCAACATTAGAAACCACTAAAAACGAAGTAAGCCAAGCTAATGTTGAAGTAGAATCCTCAACTAGGAATATACCTTTAACTAGAACTGTTAATTAATTAAAAAAAAATGAATTGAAAAAAAACTTTCTTTTAAATTTCTTTTGTTCTAGTAGTATAAGTCAATTACCTTTTTTCAATATGTATACATATTTAAGTATCTCAACTAATAAGAAAAACTAATACGTATAATTATTTCTTTGTATCAAATATACTTAGGGTTATATAATAAGGTATTATAGCCATAAGGTAATAAAACAATGTAAGTACATACATAAATCACTTACCTATGTAATTTGTAAACAAAAATAATTATAATACCTATATTTAAATTGTAATTTGTAAAAAAAAAAAAAATCGATAAGACTACATAACTCTAATCAAATATTGTAACGGCGGAGCTTCGACATCCATTCCAACAAAAATTTTTCTAATTCTTTTCAAGAAATACAAAAATTCTCTTTAGGAGGAAGGTGTCATGAATCCACATCACCTTCTTCAGATTAATAACTCCCTAATTACTTGAATGCTCTATCTATGCATTTATCATTATTCACAAAAACCTAAAAATAAATCTTAAACCAATTTCATATTCAAAAATTACTCATTTCATATACAAAAAACCTTCACCCATTAACACGTTAAGAAACAGGTGTCATGTCGCAAAATTCCTCGGGGCACCGCAAGACAATAAAATAAACACATCACCGCTAAGTTGCTACCGTTCACCAGAACGAAAACATGATATACGATCCCTTCTGAGTACTGACCGTTGGTCTAGTACTCTTACGTAATTATATGTTTGTTTATCATTTTCCATATGCTACTGGTGACCCCTGAAAATTGTTTCTGATTGTTTTTGTCATTTTTAATTGTTTTTGTGATTGTTGACCGATTTTTGAAATTCGAGCGTTTCCGTTCAAGACGAAAATCCAATTTTCAATTATTTTTCTGATTTTTGTTATTTGAACTTTTCCGTTTAAACAAAAATAAGAATTGTGATCGTTTATTCGATTTTTGTCATTTGAGCGTTTCCGTTTGGACAAAAATCAGAACATATGAATGCATATGGAATTGCCTATCCTACAATTCCCACCAAATAGGGAAATGCAAAATCGACCAATTCTGATTGGTTAAGGAATTGGTTCGATTTTGAATAAAAAGGCCGTTGAAGCGAAGTCGAAAAAAGAGAAGTTTCTTAAAGTTCAACCTGGAGAGTCCCCCTACCCAAGGTAAGGCCTCCAGTGTTATCCAGTGAGTTTTAATATTACTTATTCAGTGTTAAGAAAACAGTTTACATTTAAATTTTTTTTTATAAAAGACTATAAGAGAATTTGTTCTGTGCCAAGAGTTATCTTGCTCAAAAGTGAATAAAACATTATTACAACTAAAGAAAAGGAGTTATCATTATTATCTACAAAATTTAAGTTATACCCCAAGTGGCGTGTAACAATACGTAGTGAAAAACAATAGAGGAGTGTCTCTGTAAGAAATTTTATATAATCAAGACTCCCGAGACTCGAATTGTGGAGAAGAAGTACGTTGTGCTGTGCTGCACAAAGAACCGGAGTTATTGCCATAGAAAATCATTTTTCAGGTAAGTTTAATTGTTTCATTAATAAATTATAGTGTTTCAAATAAATTTGAAGTGAAATAGTTATAAAAATAAACAGCCGTGGCAATAAAATTGAACACTTGGCAATGCCGGTTTGTTTGTTTACAATTGAATTGTCATTGTTAGTTGACGGCAGGCTTAGGGTCATTTATGTGATGTCAGCCATACAAAGGCAACGACAAGTAATATTATCAGAAAATAAATGGGGCACTAGTAAAATTCTTAAAAATTCAAAAAATTATAAAAAAATTATAAAATTATAAATTTAAAAATTAATTTAAATATTTTGCGATATAATGCGGTCTCTTCTACTGAAATTATTCAATACCTAATAAAGTTTCCACCACTAAATTACGTGCCCGCTCTGAAAATATCGTAGTTTACTACTTCCGTGGCTAAAACGAACACAGCCTCATTGCCAATCTTGCCATACTTGCTTTTGAAATGATTAAATATAATTAATTTAAATAAATTTACAATTTGAATTTTAATTGATTTCATAGCCATACTGAGCATAGTAATTGCACTGCCTTTTTAAATGCTTTAAGTGTATTAATTTTTGATCACCCTTCGGACTATTCAACAACCCTCATATGAGACACGATAATATTTTCCAAACGAAAATCAAATTTAACTGGAATTAGTAACCTTGTAACTAGCTGCTAAGCCTCTACTTGTAGAGTCTATTGGATGTAGTCAGTTCCTTTCCTTTTCTTTTTTTTTTGTTCCTAGCTTAAACCAGATTTCATAAAGTTGTATGTCGAAAGGTTCAAAGAGCCGTACGAATTTTGGGGTCCATTTCAAAACTGAATGGGTCCATTCCAGACGTGATAACATCCATAGAATTTGGTCTGCTTCAGACATTATTGAACTGATTTAAGTTATTGTTGGACCAACTCACACAAGGTTGAATAAGAAGGCGCTTACATTGTTTCAAGCAGTGATAAAAGTATTTGATTGGCTCAGCCATTTAACTTGTCCATACATCACAAAATTGTGGTAATTAGGTGAAGATAATGAATCAATCTAATGAACAAAGTTTTTAAGTGGGAACGAGTATTGATCTAAAAAGGTAGGAACGAGTATTGAACTAAAAAGAGAAGTTTTTAACCCAAAACAAAATGGTAAAATTGTGGTAATTATATGAACGTAATGGATCAATCTAAAGAACTAAAGAACGAACAAATCTAATGATTATTTAACATAACAGCGCACCCTGGTGCAGATGTAACCACATATGGTATCACAGAGAGAGCAGAAGACTATATATGATCCCCATGTGAAGATATCTACAAGATTTTTATAATAAATATGTAAGACTTTACAGCAATATATTACTATATAGATTCTTCCATAAGATTTTATGACATATAAAGTCGCTATATACATAGAAATTACAATAATAATATTCTACATAAAAATACAAAAATTTTGAGATGAATACTCCAGGGGGAGTTGAGACTGACATCTTCTGAAAGGATAAAACGAGCAAAAGATAAATTAAAATTAATAATTTCAAATTGTAGAGCGTGTTATAAATTAGAGAACACAGAGAAAATAGGTGGGTCCCTCAGAACAAATTCATTTTGAAACTCAGGGATACAGGTCATAGTAGGTAGATTTTTCTAAAATAAATTTTAAACAGTTTAGAAGATTTTCAAGGACAGTTTTACATTTATTATTGAAACACAATTTTGAGAAATCATATAGTCTAATTAAAAATCAAAGAGCTTGTCACGAGGGATGGACAAATTTACCTGGGAAGATATTGAGAGACATATTAAGAATAAATTTAGATAATTTAATACCAAATTTACCCGAGGACCTCTAAGAGAATAGGAATACAATTAGGAATATTTTTAGATATTTTAAAAACAATTTAGAAAAATTCGAACACACCGACATAATCGTTTGAGTACGTAGTTAGAGATTTACAGAGAACCTTAGAAAATCTTAGAAAAACTTAGAGAGAATCTTAGAAAAACTTAAGGACAACAAAGAATCCGAGGATAATGATATATACATAATGATATATATACGTAGTGGGGTTACTAAATAATGGGATGACGGCAGGGGAGGAGGAAACAAAAGCTTTTCCTACAAAATGGAGGGTAAATGATAAGTAATAACAGGTTGGTATATATTCCACCAAGTAATTACGATCGGAAAGTTACCTTGAAATTAATAGAGTAATTAATTAAAAGACAAATAGAATATTAATATATACCTTAACGTAATACTATGAGTTTCAACTGAAGAGTGTATGAATTAACTTCGAGAACAACCGAAGAGTTATATTTAGAATAACAGAAGAGTTAACTTGATATACATTGAGAGAAAAGAGGAGTTTCCTTTAGAATAATAAAAGTTCAAAATAGACCTGAATATAGCACTAGGAACTCCAATTGAGAATCATATCAATACACCAAGGGTTTTACTTAGGACAGAAGCCAGAAGATTTGTTGATTCATCATTTGACGCCATTGTAATGGATATTTATTTTGGGGATAAAATTATTGAAACAAACCACCGAAATAATGTAAAAACCACTACTTTATTTACTCTATATCTTTAGTTTATAAAATTTCGCCGCGTTCTTATTGAAGGTATACTCAAAACTCGACATTTCCTCAAGCTCAGGCTCTCTCGAAACCTTCCCAATCATTTCACGATACTGTCACTCACCTACTTTCATTGCATTGCTTAATTAATTTTTGTTGATTTGTGATTTCAACAATTAGGCATCGATACTTTACAAGTCGCTTCTTAGTGGCAACATAATTGTGTGACCATTATTTATCTAAGTTTCGTGTACTTGTTTTGTAATATTCGATCGACCTTTTAATCTGATTTACATTACACATTAATTTCGTACTTATTTCTTATACATTGTTTACATCACATTCCTCCCCCCTTTGAAGTGGCGGCTGTGCCTTTTGAATTTTTTTGTACATTCTTGTGCAACTTTTTCATGGAAAACTTTAAGTACATTGTGAAAGGAAATGAATGAAATGAGATTCCGGGAGAGCCCGAGCTAGTGAATGCCTACAATTTTTAATTAGGAAACATTTCGTTATTTTAGTTTGACATATGTGTAGCAAATTATTGCTAGGTGAAATTAAACAATCTTTAAAATTATAATAGATACATATGTATACATGTTTTGCTGCTTGTATTAGATACCTACTATTAAATTTTAATTTATTATACTTACATGTTTCATTTATTTGTAAAATATGTAGTATGTTATATTTTAAACAATAACTTTTTTTTTATAACTTGTATGTAGTAATTGTATCTGACTTGTATATAGTCACAAACATAGATGCATAATATTTGTAATAAATTGAATCGGTTGGAAATATGCTTAGGTATATGTAGACAGTCCAAACATAATTTTTCTTTTTATTATATCAATGAATTTATTGTACAAATTTTGTTTTTCTTATCTTTAAATGCTCTATTTTTATTTAATAAATTAAATTATTTATGGGACTTTTTTCTGTCAAATACGTACCTAATTATATTACACATATATTGAGAAATATAGCCAAAGTTTACCGACTGCGTTTCAAAGAAATAACACAAGCAACGGTGCTAAAGATTTTTGTTTTGTTTGTATATTATTACCTCAATATATTAATAGAAATGTATTCTATTCAGAAAGTTCAAAATTTTTCAGTAGGTACTACAAAAGAATGTTTTACTTAAACAATTTCAAAATCGCTTACGTTTGTCTTGCTAGGTTTTTTCTTCTGTACGAAAAAATTTTACTGTGGGGGTTGTTAGAGGGATCGTTGGTTTACTAATGTTACTTGTGTGTGCGTCACTGAAAACAGTTTCACGGATTAGATCACGCTGGATTTCCTTATTAACCCTTCTGACTTTTGCGTTATCACTTTGCTGCATTTCAAATTGACCTTTTATGTTGGGCGTTTTCCGGTGGATAGTAGGAAATCGCTTTTGAAAATATGTGTTTTTTTTTTGCTCAACTATTTAATTTAACTATTATTACTATTAAAATTATCGCAATAAGGCAGACTAAATCACTCAGAATAATTGTGTGATTCCTATTATAGTGGCTATGGGTTTTTGACTCTCGGTCGGTTTTCACTTTTTCGATTTTATGTAAAAAGTTTTTAAGGCTGAGTTTCTGTTCGTCGAAATGTAATTTTGTGATTTTGGTGGTCAATTAACTGTAATTTGTTTGGTAAAGTCCCTGTTTGTAGTTGTGGCATTGCATTTATTTGTAATTCGAAGTTTAGTTTAGGTATTAGCTCGATTTGTTCGACAGATATTCTGCACAATGGTGTTGTTAGTTGTGAGTAGAACATTGCCAATTCTCATTTGACAATTGTGGTTTGAGATTTAGTATACCTTTTCCATTCATTTTAATTACAGGTAGGAGAAGATCTAAATTTAATAAAATAACAAAAAGGCGGGTGATAAAATAATATAGGTATTTTAACTAAATGAAAAAAAATTATAACAATAATTAAGCGTGGAATTTCTTTAATCTGTTCAAATGAACCACTTTCACCTTTCGACCTATCTGAATTTTTAAATTCACAAGGGAGGTTACTTCCTTTACTTCATATGGTCCGATCCAAACAGGTGATAACTTATTATTTTTTGCCTTCGTTTTTAAAAGGACTAAGTCACCAGTTTTGAATAACTCTTCCCGAAGGGTTCTGTCGTAATATTTTTTCGTTATTTCCTTGCTTTTTATTATATTTTTCCTGGCAATATTATGGGCTTGTTGGATTTTATTTCTTAGGATATAAAAATAATTTTCATGATCATAAATTGGTTCTGGTTTGCGTTAAGGTTCGTGGGCAGGTCGGTTGTAAAACCAAAAAGACAGTCCATGGGAGTCAGACGTATTGAAGAGTGTTTGGTGTTATTATGTACATGGACGGCTTGCCGTAACCATTCGTTCCAAGAGTGAGGGTTGTCATTCACGAAATTTCGCAAGTATTCCGTTAATGGTCGATGAGACCTTTCCAGGGCACCATTCGATTGTGGATGGTACGCCGCAGTATTAGTTTTCTGTATGCGTAGGAATTTACACAAACGTTTGAATAATTCACTCATAAAATTCGTGCCTTGGTCTGTGATAAGTTTTTTCGGTATTTTTTACCGTGTAATAATCTCTTCGTAGAAAGTTTTTGCAACCGTAGCTGCTTCGCAATCTGGGAGAGCATAAGCATCCATGAAGCGTGTTAGATCATCTTCGAATGTTAGCATATACTAGTTTCCTAGGGTCGTGACTGGGAGTGGTCACACTATATCCAGGTACACTTTGTCGAAGGGCTTCTTCGCCGTATCAGGGCGTATTGGCATCCGGATTAGTTTACAATGTTATTTGTTTGGCATTTAGGAAAAGATTTAATGAATTTTGTTATATCCTTTAACATATTCTTCCACCTGTACTTTCTCCGAATTCGGTGATAGGTTTTTTGCAATCCCCTTGGTGGCCCCCCTAGTGGGTTTTATGAAAGACTTTTAATATTTCATCAATATCTTTTTTTTCATGTCAGAATATCATATTGAGTATTACCATCATTTATTTCCGATGTGTTGTAATTGTATTTTTCCCCAGTTTCAAATAATTCTCTTGAATCTTTTTCAATGTTTACTTGTATTTCTTCTTGAACTTGAGATTGAGGATTTAATGAGTCTTCTGTTTGCTGTTTTTTACTTTGCGACCTTGTGGTCACAAACATTGTAGTACCTTCTTGAGGGATCGGCTTAAAGCATCGGAATTACAGTTTTTTCGGCCTGGTTTGTACTCTATCTCATAAGTATACTCCGATAATTTGTGATGAAATCGTATTAAGCGTGACGTGGGATCTTTAACGTTGAACACACCTATCAATGGCTGGTGATCCGTATAGACTGTAAATTTTCTTCCAAGGAGGTAACATTTAAATTTTTCACGGCCCATACTATACCTAACAATTCTCATTCTATTGTTGAATAGTGTCTTTCCGCTTTGTTGAGGGTCCGAATTGCGTAAGCTATAGGACGATCATGGCCGGGAAGTCCTTGCTATAATACTGCACCCAATGCTTCATTGCTGGCATCTATTGTAACGACAAAGGACTTTTTAAAGTCTGGATAATCTAAGACGGGCGGCGTAGTAAGTGACCTTTTTAAGAGTTGGAATGCAGCTTCACTGTCCGATGTCCAAATTAATTTTTGTTTTCCCCGTAAGAGTTTCGTTAGCGGCTCTGCGGTCTTATAAAAGCCGGAAATGAACTTTCTATAGTAGTTGGCTAGTCCTAAGAAGCTTTGGAATTGCTTTATGGTGGTAGGTGTTGGGAATTCTTGAACACATTTAATTTGCTCATTATCTGGAGCACAACCTTCATGGGAGCATTTGTAGCCTAAATAGACCACTTCCTTCCTGAGAAAATGACATTTTCCTGGTTGAAGCTTTAAGTTATATTCTCTTAATCTTTCAAAATTGTCGGTCAGTTTTTTTATATGGTCTTCCAAATTTTTCCCGTAGACGACAATATCGTCTAGATAAAACAAAACACTTTATGCCTTGCAAACCAGTAAGCACACGATTCATTGCTCACTGAAAAGGCTGCAGCTGTTTTTAATCCAAAGGCATCGAAGGAATTCATTATGTCCGTATGCCGTGCTAAAAGCCGTCTTTTCGCGGTCTGAAAGGGTGCATTGGGATTTGATGTATTCGCTAGCTAAGTCCAATGTTGAAAAATAGCGTGAATTTCCCAGTTAGTCCAATATGTCTTCAATTCTGGGTAGCGGAAATGCATCTCCGATGGTTTTTTCATTCAGTTTCCGAAATTCGACTATTATTCTCCATCGCTTTTTACCATTTGGGGCTGGTTTTTTAGGAACTACCAATAGGGGCGAATTCCAGGGGCTGCTACTTGGGGCAATAATGTGTTCATCTAACATATTCTTTACTTGTTTGTAAATTTCATTTTTATGAATATTTGGCAGTCTGTATGGTCTCTGATTGATAGGGCTTGATCACACGTCATGGGGATGTTGTGACAAGTAACGTTAGAAAATGGTAGTTGTTCTCCTTCTAAATGAAATATATCACTATATGCTTCACATAGTTCCTTTACTGCTTTTCTTTCCTCGGTATTATGTGTTTGGGTCTAATGATATTTCTTTTTCCAGTTTCTTCTCCAACTTGTAAATATTGAAATTTCGTAACGATTCTAGCTTTGGCTCCACATTTGGTAAAATAATTTCTTTCTCAAGTGTATTTATCATACTAAGTCTTAATTTCCCATTCTGTGGCCTAATTAAACTATTAGCTATAAAAACGCCAGGTACAATTTCCTGCGAGGGACATAACATTTCATCATCACAGCTCATTGCAGGTATTTCTAATACCATTTCTGATCGCGGAGGGATATGCGTCGCATTGCTGTCTGAATCTTGAGTGATTGTCTCTCTATACTTCTGAGAGGCTGGCAAGCTTAATGCTGTAAGAAGTGGATGGAAAGTACTAGAAACTACTTCGCTTCTGCTAGATGACAAGCAATCTTTTGTATTACTTGTTTCCTTAAATGAATTGCGTAACTGGTTAACTTCAACTTTACATAAAAAAGGACTTTTTAATTCGGCTGCGCCAATTGTAATGGATATTTATTTTTGGGGATAAAATTATTGAAACAAACCACCGAAATAATGTAAAAACCACTACTTTATTTACTCTATATGTTTAGTTTATAAAATTTCGCCGCGTTCTTAACCTATCGAAGGTATACTCAAAACTCGACATTTCCTCAAGCTCAGGCTCTCTCGAAACCTTCCCAATCATTTCACGATACTGTCACTCACCTACTTTCATTGCATTGCTTAATTAATTTTTGTTGATTTGTGATTTCAACAATTAGGCATCGATACTATACAAGTCGCTTCCTAGTGGCAACATAATTGTGTGACCATTATTTATCTAGGTTTCGTGTACTTGTTTTGTAATATTCGATCGACCTCTTAAACTGATTTACATTACACATTAATTTCGTACTTATTTCTTATACATTGTTTACATCACACCATTGACTCAGTGGCTTCAAATATTTTATTCATAGATTCATTGATAGATCATTCAATGACCCAATAATGTACTTCTGAGAGATACATTGATCATCATTCAATGGCTCTAATATTCCATTTGTAAGAGATTCCGGGAGATTCATCGATCACTAGTAATTGGCTTTAATATTCTACTTATTCGAGAAATTCATTGATCATTATTCAATGGCTCTAATACCCCATTTATAGGAGAATCCAAGAGATTCATTGTTTTTATTCGTGAGATTCATGGATCATTACACAACGGCTCTAATATTATATTTGTAAGATAATCCAAGAGGTCCATTGTTTTCACTTGAAAGATTACCACATTCTACCTCTTGTAGGCATCGACATGAGATAAGAGCTATATACACACACATAACACATACATTGACATTACCATTGAGGATATATTCGAAAAGACTTCTGATGTCCCGATGGCTCGGTTGAAACGCGTCGAGCATAGCCGATAAGGTGCTTAAACGGCATAACATCTCACACACACACACAAATTTAATCTACGGGCACTTTCTTTCACACACACATATGCGCTACATATGAACATACAACTTCTCGGCAATGTCCCTTTATTCATGATATCAGAATTGTCCTAGAGAATTCTGATACCTATAATCAACATCACTTAGATGTTTCTGAGACCCACTATAACATCACCAGATTTTATGCCAGACCCAACAATAACGTCACCAAATGCTTCGCAGACGCAACAAAAAACATAACCAGATATTTTCTCAGACCCAACATAATTAAAATCGCTGCTAACTTTTGTATTTTCCGCTGATATATATATCATAGCAGCTGTTACAACACTAGGACGCTTATCCATGACATTCTGGAGCTCTATTACTTTTCTACTGCATTGCCACTGCTGAGTTCGTCGATTTCACAACTAAAAGCTATATGAGAGTTATCTGACTACTTTATATCAAATGTTCAAGGGGCTAGTGCCAATGCACAGAAACATTCCTTACACAAAATACCTTTTCACACAACTCACACAACTAAATAATATAACACACATTCTCACAAATAAATATCACGTAAATTCTCAACCAACATTTTAAGCATAACTCACGCAACATGCTAATTGCAATAACTCAAGCTAAATTCACGCAATTTCCTAAACAAAACTCAAAAAATTATACCAACATCTCAAGCTACTTTACCAACACATTTTCACCAGAAACCCATACAACCACTGACTTATAACAATGGACTGAGCGATTTGCTATTTCATGTGGCACAAAAATTATTGTGTTTCTGTATAGCACCGTTAGAGCACCCTTTAAAACGATTACATAAAAAACATGTAAAACTCAACCAATCGGAAAATCGAATTTAATTAAAAAAAATATATTTTCTTGCGCCCAAGTGATATTTTAATCGCTTATAAGGAATTAAAATCATCCGACTTTAATTTTCAAAAGCTATTCTTACCTGTCTCCTGCGTATGGGCAAGAGAGACGGAGCATTGTAAACACTAACTTTACCTTTTTTTCTGTGGTGATTTCATCTGCAGCTAACATAAAAACATTAAATAGCATAAGACAACGTTCAAGTTAGCAATATTTTGTGTTGGTAGCTCAACTCTGCCATAGGGCGAAAGAGAGAACTATAAAAACTTGTGCCATGCTTTCCTATAGGAACATTACAATACGCTCAGTCCATTGTTATAAGTCAGTGAATAAAACAATCTATATTCACACTTTTTCAGGTGGAGTATGTTTTTCATCTCCCTTTCACCTACCGCAACCCATTCCCAGCGATCGTTGGGTCGACCTGTGGTATTCATCAGTGGTAATGCTAGCCCCATAGCAACGAATAACGATTGAAACAAGAGTTTACCGCATGAGAACGAGATTACCCGTTGAAAACGAACAGATGTATGCTTTAAAAATTAAAACAAATGCAAAAAAAACTGTATCTACAATGAGAAAGAGGAATACGGTTATAAATGAAATTTTCATATAAAAACTGAAAGAGAGAAGTAGTCATTGCACATTTTATGCTCAAAGCACTTCGTATAATGGAGAATAAGCGCTTAGATCGCATCACGCTATTTATACATCAAAAATCGTTGGGGAACCAATTAGAATGACCTGAATGTAAACAAACAATTGCGTTGCGAGTGGAAAGAGTAGTAAAGCGCTTTTGACTAAATATGACATCTGAAACTGAGAGAGAGAAATAGTCTTTGTTTTCCCCTTTCTTAAACGATTAATATAATTGGCCTTGAAATCAGCTGATTGAATAGTAACAAATTTTCGTTGGGGGGGAACCAATCAGGTACGCAGAAATGAGTGTACGGTAACTAGATCCGCTAACAGCACGAACAATAAAACTTTAGTTTCAATTTGCGAACAAATTGAAGGGAAAGAAGACAGAAAATTTTTGTGTCATACAGGCATATAAACTGGATACAATGACCAAATAATAATAATAATTTATTAGCTTAACAAAAGCCACTTTTACAACAATAGTTTAAATTTCTCACTTACGTAAGATATAATATTCTTTTTTGAAATTTCTAAAATATATTTCATACTTTAGTCTATCCGGCAGCTCATTAAACATACGTAATCCTCTAAATATTATGCTGTTTTGAGTTCCTGAACTCCGAAAAGATGGTAGTCTGAAGTCATTTGCAGATTTCAGTTCATACGTCTGGCTATCACGCCCGTAATTTATTTGTCCAGTTAAATACTCTGGTAGCATTTTGTGTCTTATTTTGAATATGAATACAAAAACGTTCGCAGCTATTCTTAGACCTTACACTTAGCCATTTCAGTGCCTCCAACATTAATGTAATAGCTGTATATCTGTCTACATCTGAGAATAATTCGTATTGCTTTATTCTGTAAGGTCTGCAGTTTTTGCAAAGACTTCTATCTTAACCCTTAATAGTATAGAGAATGTATTTTAACTGAATTTTCAAAACAATTAAGATTACATTCTGAGAATGAGTGAAATTCAGTTCATTAAATTTTTCAACTCGCTTAATAGGGAATCTTCGTGATAATGCATAACCTGTTAACATACATAACAGGAATATAAATTCAGATATCGATAACCAAAGACCTAGTTCCTAACCTTTAATAGTATAGAGATACTTTCTCAACAAAATTTTGAAAACAATAGTGATTGAATTCTGAAATTGGACAAAATCAATTCATGGGTTTTTAAACCCATAAATAGAAATGTTCCTGTTAATACACAACCTGTTAATGCACATAACAGGCATATAAACTTGATACAATGACCAAATGACTGGTATCTAACCCTTAATAGTATAGAGAGTATATTTTAACAACATTTTCAAAAACAATTAAGAATACATGTGCGTGCATGTATGCATGCGTGGGGCATGCTGGGCACGGTATATGTGGAACTACATGCATGATGCTGATCTCTTAACTAATGAATTCTTTAATAAAAATGAAACAATTAATTCAAAACTTACCATTTATGAAAATAGATTAGATTAATATATCCTTGAAGGCAACAAAAACAGAAAAGAGAGAGCAACCAAGGGAACATAATTACATATGTGCGTGTTTTTGACAATGGTGAATAACAAGAATGTTATTTAGCAGTGTAAATAAACAATCATATGCCCGGGAACACTAAAAATATAGATAGATAAATAAAGGATACATATGTAACTGAAATAAACACAAGAAATTAGGAATAGGTCCACATCACCTACACCTTCGCCGACAAGAAAATCCTTGAATATATTACTAAAAACGATGATGAATAAATTATCCGAAATACAATGATAATAGTACACTACTATCAGGTTTCTTGGATACGGGATAACACCAACCATGTATTTTGCTTAATTTACAGGTAGAAACAGACAAGACTAGACAAACAACAATAACAGAAATAAATACTCACTTAACTTAAACATGTCGTCTACACCTTTTCTAGCGGAAAATCCTTAGTACTATCGTTGAATAACCATGGTGGCTAAACTTTTTCACGACTGTTGATAATGGTGCACACCATGTCGTACAACGCTTCGTCATCATATCTGGAATATTTTCAGATAGTGATGACACCGACCTTGCACTTGCATTTATTCAGTAGTTTCTCTACTTTATTAAGGGCCAGGGAACAAGGATAATTGATCTTTCTGTTCAGTTATTGTTCCTACTGTGTACGTTCATAGATTTCGTGTTTTTCAGAAATTTATTGGTTCAAAGTACGAAAACCAATGTAAATTGAACATTATGAGATTATGAAATTATTACTAAGCGAACTTTACAGGCTTACCAAATGGCTGCAGAGGATCGATCGGCCTAATTTAACCAGTGACATCAAAGCCGGGAAGGATATAAGGATATGCGGAAAACATTTCACAAGGGAAATGTTAACCAAGGGTGGACATTGACTACAAAACGAGGCCATTCCAACAGAACATATCCGTTCTGATCTGGAATTATTTCAGTATTTTGTGGAGAAAATGAACGTAATCTCTTCTCGATATTGAGGTGGTAACGATACTAATCTCTTTTTCTTTTTCTTCTCTGTACCTATGTTTTCATCTTTCATCACTAACTATCTTTAACTTTTTTCACACTTCATTTTTCTTTTTTTTTAATAATTTTTTTGTGTCGCTTTTTTCGTCCAATCATATATTACGTAGCATCCAAATTAATGCAAGGAAAATAGGGAAGATTTATTGTTAGGATCTGCGATTCCCAGAAATAGTGGTAGGCCCAAAATCCAAATTATGTCCGACGTCCAAATTTCGAATTTCGCGGAAATGCAAAACACTTCGCAGAAGCTTGTAACAAAGAGAAAAATTGTATGGGAAGATGAGGATGAAGAAATTCCTTCCCCTAAAAATGCAAGAACTACTCCGTTTTCCCAAATTAATAATGCCAGGCAACAAACAATTTCCAGTACACAAACGGAAAAAGTACTATCCGAGAATACTCCCCGGAAAAGGAAATTAAATGCTAAGATTAGAGAAATTCAGAAGCATTCAAAGGAAAAAGATAGTATCATAAAAGAAGATTCGTCCGCGAGGCACAAGAATATCTTCCAAAAGATGTGGCAACACTTGTTGAATCAAATATTAGGAATTTTAAAAGAAAAAAATGCGGGCACCGTTACACGCATGAACTGAAGCAGTTTGCTTTAAGCCTACATTTTTTTGCGCCAGCTGCTTATAGACTTCTTTCATCTAGAATGATACTCCCAACAGAAGTAACATTGCACAAATATGTTGCAAATTGGCCTTCAAGTCCCGGTCTACATAACATTTATTTTGAGGCACTTAAATTGAAAACAGAAGGATTGCCACACATGGCTAGAAAATGTATGTTATGTTTCGATGTCCAAACACAGCCATTAATTGAAAGTCTAAAAGCAAAAAGGTTGGGCTGTGCCCCATTCAGAAGAAGACACGCAATCAGAATCTGACTTATCCACCTCAAAGGCATATTTAACATAACTCTAGATAATATTTTTATGCGTCGCCATGCTATTTAGTCTACTTCAGTTGAGCTGAATGCACTTCCCTGTACTGTGTACGTACAAAAATATATAGAAAGTCGTCCGTTCGTTTTTTGATCTAAGAGTCCATGTTATATATGTACATATGTCAAAGTAATTTCATTTGTTTTCGCTTCGTGGCGCGAATGTTATCGGTTTATTTACAAAAGTGCGCTTTAATTCAATTGAACAAAATAGGTAAGATTCGGCGTGAAAAACTGATTATATTGGCAGCGTAAACTATAAATTCTCAACTCAATTGAAAGTGTTGTGGCAATTATGTCAGAATATGTGCAATCCTACATAAAGGAATTTAACAAAAAATTTCAAGTTTACCATAAGCAAAGATCAGAGGGAGCAGAAAGTTTGTCTGTAAGTTCAAATTAAGATATGTAAGGATTGCTATTTTTAAATGATTTAATTGTAGGTGCTGTATAATTCAAATAATTCGGAAAATCTCGACGTTTATAATCCGGACTCGACAGAAAACTGCCAGTTTTACCTTAATTTGCACTCTCTGGTTAATTCTTTGGATGCTAAGTCTGACATACTATGGATGGCGGTATTAATTTTACAACATGCATTAATCCCATTAATTTCAAAAGTTTTGATGAACATTACTGCCCAAGTAAGAATTTTATTTGGATAAATGTGAACAGTTTAAATTAATCCAAGGATCAATTATAAGATTCATCGTATTCTGTCATTTCTACAAGACTTGACCTATGGCATTCAGATAACATATGAAGAACCATATTTGTCGGATCTTACGCAATCCCTTGTGGATTTTATTTATAGCGAGGAAGAAGCTCTTGGTCTTCTGTCGTTGTCTATTTTAGTTAATCTCTGCAATAGAAATTTGGTGTGCATCTTCCTATTGCTGCGGAATGTAAATGCTAGTACATTTGCGTCCAAGATAAATTAAAAAAAAAAAATTTTGGAATTGTGGCTCAAAAAATGTTGATTATCCTCGACATACCAAACATATCGGATTTGAAGAAATTTATCAAGAAAAGTTTTCAGGAAATCGAAAATTGCATGCAAAATTGGAATGTGCCTCATCTCCGGCATATCGTCGAATTTATCACTAATGCTAACGATCACCAAGCACTTCATATTGCTCTCAAGGAACATACACATTTCTATGGTGATATTGAGAATTTGATACAGGTCATAATTTTTATAAAAAAGGGCTATTTTTTGAGTAGAATTAGTGGTTTTTAAGAACTGCATGTTTCTCGGAATTGAAGAGAATATGCAGGACTCTGTATTTGTTTTGAGATTTTTTGACTGTGTGGCTGACAGGTTTTAATCATAATTTGTATCCGCCTTTGTTTAATTCGAATTTTTATCATAACCATTGAGATATTTTTGTTAGGCTTCTAATCATTCGTGTAGGGCCAACATACCGTTAGTATAGATCATTCTGAATACTTATCAATGCAAATTTTCTTGAGAATTTATTGTGTCCTGGCATTGGTGTTTACTACTACCAGTCTTTATGAATGGTCCGTAATAATTATTCTGTTGAATCATGTATACCTTTGTTTCTATGATGAATTAAAGGAAATTTTCTTTTAATTACAGTCAATAGGAGTTCGGTTAGGAATGGATGACTTATCACATGGTCAAGAGAATATAAAAAATCAGCAAATATGTATAGGTCTTATATTCGATTTCATTTTCGAAATTAGTAAGACAAGTGAAATTCCTTAAAACCTTACTCTATATTAGACTATTTCAGCAAAACATGATTTATTAGAGCAGATTACTTTGAAAATATTCAATTTTGTTGTAAATTGGGTCAGATCGGAATAAGCTGGCGCAAAGGCACTTAGTGTTGTTAGAACTATAGTGCAAAATAGTAAGTTCTTTAAATTATTTTTTCATCGCACATATTCAATCTAATTTGATTCAACTAAATGCAGTGGATGAAAAGGAGGTTTCCAAAATTACTAGTAAAATTGAGGAAATCATGCCAAAATTAATGAAAAAATCAGAAAGCAAGCACATATCTAATGGATGGGTACGGGAATCAAGTAATATTTTGTGTGTTTCTTATGTACTCTTTACAATATTTTAGACAACGCCGCTATTCAAATTGTTGACTCCACTTTTGAAAATTCCCACGACTAAGGACATAGTACTATCTTGGGTTACAAACTCATCTTTTGATAAAATATTTTCTCCATTGGTGTCTATCACTCCGGATGCGTTAAGTCACCCAAAATGCACAGATCATGATTTAGCAATGTACCTTTTGAGTCTAAAAATTTTATTGGAGTTTTCTACAGTCGCAAGTGAATGGATCGAAATAGTCGTAGAGCTATTCAAGACTAAGCAAATTCATATTATCATTGCTAAGGGTATATTCTGTGAAAATAATGATATATTCTGTGTAGTTTTTGAGATATGAGATATCACGAGCATTTGAATTTCCGCGTGAAGAGGTTTCGAAGGTATGGGAAGGTATGGGAAAAATTAAAATGAAATAAACCAGAAAAGTTTTTTCACAGATTGTTACAGAGTTAAGACCTTTTTTATCAACAAGGCAATGTCCTCCGCCACCTGTAGCCGCGTCAAATGAAATGACAAAACTGTGTGGCATGAACTTTAAACTGAATCTAACGCAAGAAAGGTTGGTATTTTTCGTTATATTTTTAAGTAAAGTAAAGTAAAGATTTTTTCGTTTCATGAAAAGACTTCAAGCACTTATGTTAGTTGATTCCACCCTACTAGTGTGTTTGGTTGTTTGTTTTAAACAAAAGGGGAGCACGGTCGTACTCACTATACTCTACCTGTCTTTTTGATGAAGCTCAGTAAATTCCTGTATGTTATATTTTTCAATACAGACAGACAAGTGATATCTCAAAAACTACACAGAATAAATCATTATTTTCACAGAGTATACCCTTAGCAATGATAATATGAATTTGCTTAGTCTTGAATAGCTCTACGACTATTTCGATCCATTCACTTGCGACTGTAGAAAACTCCAATAAAATTTTTAGACTCAAAAGGTACATTGCTAAATCATGATCTGTGCATTTTGGGTGACTTAACGCATCCGGACTGATAGTCACCAATGGAGAAAATATTTTATCAAAAGATGAGTTTATAACCCAAGATAGTACTATGTCCTTAGTCGTGGGAATTTCAAAAGTGGAGTCAACAATTTGAATAGCGGCGTTGTCTAAAATATTGTAAAGAGTACATAAGAAACACACAAAATATTACTTGATTCCCGTACCCATCCATTAGATATGTGCTTGCTTTCTGATTTTTTCATTAATTTTGGCATGATTTCCTCAATTTTACTAGTAATTTTGGAAACCTCCTTTTCATCCACTGCATTTAGTTGAATCAAATTAGATTGAATATGTGCGATGAAAAAATAATTTAAAGAACTTACTATTTTGCACTATAGTTCTAACAACACTAAGTGCCTTTGCGCCAGCTTATTCCGATCTGACCCAATTTACAACAAAATTGAATATTTTCAAAGTAATCTGCTCTAATAAATCATGTTTTGCTGAAATAGTCTAATATAGAGTAAGGTTTTAAGGAATTTCACTTGTCTTACTAATTTCCAAAATGAAATCGAATATAAGACCTATACATATTTGCTGATTTTTTATATTCTCTTGACCATGTGATAAGTCATCCATTCCTAACCGAACTCCTATTGACTGTAATTAAAAGAAAATTTCCTTTAATTCATCATAGAAACAAAGGTATACATGATTCAACAGAATAATTATTACGGACCATTCATAAAGACTGGTAGTAGTAAACACCAATGCCAGGACACAATAAATTCTCAAGAAAATTTGCATTGATAAGTATTCAGAATGATCTATACTAACGGTATGTTGGCCCTACACGAATGATTAGAAGCCTAACAAAAATATCTCAATGGTTATGATAAAAATTCGAATTAAACAAAGGCCGATACAAATTATAATTAAAACCTGTCAGCCATACAGTCAAAAAATCTCAAAACAAATACAGAGTCCTGCATATTCTCTTCAATTCCGAGAAACATGCAGTTCTTAAAAACCACTAATTCTACTCAAAAAATAGCCCTTTTTTATAAAAATTATGACCTGTATCAAATTCTCAATATCACCATAGAAATGTGTATATTCCTTGAGAGCAATATGAAGTGCTTGGTGATCGTTAGCATTAGTGATAAATTCGACGATATGCCGCAGATGAGGCACATTCCAATTTTGCATGCAATTTTCGATTTCCTGAAAACTTTTCTTGATAAATTTCTTCAAATCCGATATGTTTGGTATGTCGAGGATAATCAACATTTTTTGAGCCACAATTCCAAAAAAATTTTTTTTTAAATTTATCTTGGACGCAAATGTACTAGCATTTACATTCCGCAGCAATAGGAAGATGCACACCAAATTTCTATTGCAGAGATTAACTAAAATAGACAACGACAGAAGACCAAGAGCTTCTTCCTCGCTATAAATAAAATCCACAAGGATTGCGTAAGATCCGACAAATATGGTTCTTCATATGTTATCTGAATGCCATAGGTCAAGTCTTGTAGAAATGACAGAATACGATGAATCTTATAATTGATCCTTGGATTAATTTAAACTGTTCACATTTATCCAAATAAAATTCTTACTTGGGCAGTAATGTTCATCAAAACTTTTGAAATTAGTGGGATGAATCTGAATTGTCGCGTAATCGCATGCATGGCATTTAAGTTTGCCACTGCATGTTGTAAAATTAATACCGCCATCCATAGTATGTCAGACTTAGCATCCAAAGAATTAACCAGAGAGTGCAAATTAATGTAAAACTGACAGTTTTCTGTCGAGTCCGGATTATAAACGTCGAGATTTTCCGAATTATTTGAATTATACAGCACCTACAATTAAATCATTTAAAAATAGCAATCCTTACATATCTTAATTTCAACTTACCGGCAAACTTTCTGCTCCCTCTGATCTTTGCTTATGGTAAACTTGAAATTTTTTGTTAAATTCCTTTATGTAGGATTGCACATATTCTGACATAATTGCCACAACACTTTCAATTGAGTTGAGAATTTATAGTTTACGCTGCCAATATAATCAGTTTTTCACGCCGAATCTTACCTATTTTGTTCAATTGAATTAAAGGGCACTTTTGTAAATAAACCGTTAACATTCGCGCCACGAAGCGAAAACAAATGAAATTACTTTGACATATGTACATATATAACATGGACTCTTAGATCAAAAAACGAACGGACGACTTTCTATATATTTTTGTACGTACACAGTACAAGGAAGTGCATTCAGCTCAACTGAAGTAGACTAAATAGCATGGCGACGCATAAAAATATTATCTAGAGTTATGTTAAATATGCCTTTGAGGTGGATAAGTCAGATTCTGATTGCGTGTCTTCTTCTGAATGGGGCACAGCCCAACCTTTTTGCTTTTAGACTTTCAATTAATGGCTGTGTTTGGACATCGAAACATAACATACATTTTCTAGCCATGTGTGGCAATCCTTCTGTTTTCAATTTAAGTGCCTCAAAATAAATGTTATGTAGACCGGGACTTGAAGGCCAATTTGCAACATATTTGTGCAATGTTACTTCTGTTGGGAGTATCATTCTAGATGAAAGAAGTCTATAAGCAGCTGGCGCAAAAAAATATAGGCTTAAAGCAAACTGCTTCAGTTCATGCGTGTGACGGTGCCCGCATTTTTTTCTTTTAAAATTCCTAATATTTGATTCAACAAGTGTTGCCACATCTTTTGGAAGATATTCTTGTGCCTCGCGGACGAATCTTCTTTTATGATACTATCTTTTTCCTTTGAATGCTTCTGAATTTCTCTAATCTTAGCATTTAATTTCCTTTTCCGGGGAGTATTCTCGGATAGTACTTTTTCCGTCTGTGTACTGGAAATTGTTTGCTGCCTGGCATTATTAATTTGGGTAAACGGAGTAGTTCTTGCATTTTTAGGGGAAGGAAATTCTTCATCCTCATCTTCCCATACAATTTTTCTCTTTGTTACAAGCTTCTGCGAAGTGTTTTGCATTTCCGCGAAATTCGAAATTTGGACGTCGGACATAATTTGGATTTTGGGCCTACCACTATTTCTGGGAATCTCAGATCCTAACAATAAATCTTCCCTATTTTCCTTGCATTAATTTGGATGCTACGTAATATATGATTGGACGAAAAAAGCGACACAAAAAAAATTATTAAAAAAAAAGAAAAATGAAGTGTGAAAAAAGTTAAAGATAGTTAGTGATGAAAGATGAAAACATAGGTACAGAGAAGAAAAAGAAAAAGAGATTAGTATCGTTACCACCTCAATATCGAGAAGAGATTACGTTGATTTTCTCCACAAAATACTGAAATAATTCCAGATCAGAACGGATATGTTCTGTTGGAATGGCCTCGTTTTGTAGTCAATGTCCACCCTTGGTTAACATTTCCCTTGTGAAATGTTTTCCGCATATCCTTATATCCTTCCCGGCTTTGATGTCACTGGTTAAATCAGGCCGATCGATCCTCTGCAGCCATTTGGTAAGCCTGTAAAGTTCGCTTAGTAATAATTTCATAATCTCATAATGTTCAATTTACATTGGTTTTCGTACTTTGAACCAATAAATTTCTGAAAAACACGAAATCTATGAACGTACACAGTAGGAACAATAACTGAACAGAAAGATCAATTATCCTTGTTCCTGGCCCTTAATAAAGTAGAGAAACTATTGAATATATGCAAGTGCAAGGTCGGTGTCATCACTATCTGAAAATATTCCAGATATGATGACGAAGCGTTGTACGACATGGTGGTGCACCATTATCAACAGTCGTGAAAAAAGTTTAGCCACCATGGTTATTCAACGATAGTACTAAGGATTTTCCGCTAGAAAAAGGTGTAGACGACATGTTTATGATAAGTGAGTATTTATTTCGTTATTGTTGTTTGTCTAGTCTTGTCTGTTTTACTGTAAATTAAGCAAAATACATGGTTGGTGTTATCCCGTATCCAAGAAACCTGATAGTAGTGTACTATTATCATTGTTTCGGATAATTTATTCATCATCGTTTTTAGTAATATTTTCAAGGATTTTCTTGTCGGCGAAGGTGTAGGTTATGTGGACTTATTCCTAATTTCTTGTGTTTATTTCAGTTACATATGTATCCTTTATTTATCTATCTATATTTTTAGTGTTCCCGGGCATATGATTGTTTATTTACACTGCTAAATAACATTCTTGTTATTCACCATTGTCAAAAAACACGCACATATGTAATTATGTTCCCTTGGTTGCTCTCTCTTTTCTGTTTTGCCTTCAAAGGATATACTAATCTAATCTATTTTCATAAAATGGTAAGTTTTGAATTAATTGTTTCATTTTTATTAAAGAATTCATTAGTTAAGAGATCAGCATCATGCATGTAGTTCCACATATACCGTGCCCAGCATGCCCACGCATGCACACATGCACGCACATGTATTCTTAATTGTTTTGAAAATTTTGTTAAAATATACTCTCTATACTATTAAGGGTTAAGATACCAGTCATTTGGTCATTGTATCAAGTTTATATGCCTGTTATGTGCGTTAACAGGTTGTGTATTATCAGGAAGATTTCTATATTATGGGTTTCAAAACCCATTAATTGAATTTTGTCCAATTTCAGAATTCAATCACTATTGTTTTCAAAATTTTGTTGAGAAAGTATCTCTATACTATTAAAGGTTAGGATATAGGACTTTGGTTATCATATCTAATTTATATTCCTGTTATGTATGTTAACAGGTTATGAATTATCACGAAGATTCCTATTAAGCGAGTTGAAAAATTTAATGAACTGAATTTCACTCATTCTCAGAATGTAATCTTAATTGTTTTGAAAATTCAGTTAAAATACATTCTCTATACTATTAAGGGTTAAGATAGAAGTCTTTGCAAAAACTGCAGACCTTACAGAATAAAGCAATACGAATTATTCTCAGATGTAGCAGATATACAGCTATTACATTAATGTTGGAGGCACTGAAATGGCTAAGTGTAAGGCTAAGAATAGCTGCGAACGTTTTTGTATTCATATTCAAAATAAGACACAAAATGCTACCAGAGTATTTAACTGAACAAATAAATTACGGGCGTGATAGCCAGCCGTATGAACTGAAATCTGCAAATGACTTCAGACTACCATCTTTTCGAAGTTCAGGAACTCAAAACAGCATAATATTTAGAGGATTACGTATGTTTAATGAGCTGCCGGATAGACTAAAGTATGAAATAAATTTTAGAAATTTCAAAAAGAATATTATATCTTACGTAAGAGAGAAAATGTAAACTATTGTTGTAAAAGTGGCTTTTGTTACGCTAATAAATTATTATTATTATTTGGTCATTGTATCCAGTTTATATGCCTGTTATGTGCGTTAACGGGTTGTGTATTATCACGAAGACTTCTATTTTATGGGTTTAAAACCCCTACATATATGGTTATAATGTATATAATGTATATAGGTATATAATGTATATAATGTATATATGTATATAATGTACAAAAGACTTCAATTATATAATAGTATACCAAGTAATTGCAAAAATGAAAACAATTTTATGTTTTTTAAAAACAATTTATACGCAAACGTTATCCGGTTCGGTAGCATAGTAAGAATATAAAAAATAAGAATAAAGGTACATTAAGCATGATTTATTGCTAATAAAGATTATTTATTTATTTATTTACCTGTTTTCGTCTTTAGGCAAATGGAAACGTGCTTGGCCTCTTTCCCAAAGACAATCCTTCACCGCGCACTTATATTTCGTCTCCATATTGACGAAACAACACTAAACCACTGAAAAAAAGGGATTAATAATCGCCTTTAAAAAGGCGTCACAAATTTTAATTAAACACAAACACAACACGATAAATAAAATATAAAATTTATAGCAGCCTTTAAAAAGGCGGTAAAAATTTTATAATCTACACCACGCAATTGACACAAATGCTTCTTCTTCTTTCCCTTCAATTTGTTCGCAAATTGAAACTAAAGTTTTATTGTTCGGTATTGTTAGCGGATCTAGTTATCGTACACTCATTACTGCGTACCTGATTGGTTCCCTCCAACGAAAATTTGTTCGTATTCAATCAGCTGATTTCAAGGCCAATTATATTAATCGTTTAAGAAAGGGGAAAACAAAGACTATTTCTCTCTCTCAGTTTCACATGAAATTTTTAGTCAAAAGCGCTTTACTCTTTCCACTCGCAACGCAATTGTTTGTTTACATTCAGGTCATTCTCATTGGTTCCCCCAACGATTTTTGATGTATAAATAGCGTAATTCGTTCTAAGCGCTTATTCTCCATTATACGAAGTGCTTTGAGCATAAAATGTGTAATTACTACTTCTCTCTTTCAGTTTTACATGAAAATTTCATTTATAACCGTTTTCCTCTTTCGCATTGTAGATACAATTTTTTTGCATTTGTTTTACTTTTTAAAGCATACATCTGTTCGTTTTCAACGGGTAATCTCGTTCTCATGCGGGAAACATCCCAATAAGCAATTCGAACGGAATTCCGGTCGTTTTCCTTGTCATTTTTGATGAGTTTACCTGGAAATCCATACTATTTGCGCACGGAATTCCGTTCTTTGGCCGAAGGGAACTGCGCCGAGATTCCAAGTCTTTGATTGTATTGGTAGATGGAACTGAATGGATTTCCATGTTATTTCCTTGTTATTTTCGCATGGAATTCCCAGACTTTTCCATAGCATTTCTATATGGAATTCCTGGGGATTTCAAAGCTTTTCCTAAATTTTTTAATTAACATAAATAATTTGTAAAATGCAAAGCATTAGAAATTTTTTCGAAAGTATGGAGAAAATAGTCAAACTGCCATGACTTGAATCTTTGCAAAATGCTAAAAAAGAGCTTCATAAATTCGGAGCAAAGTTTGACAGATTTAGCGTTTTGTAAGAATTAAAGTCATGGCACCTTGATTATTTTCTCTATACTTTCAAAACTTTTTCTACTACTATGCTCTCTACAAATTAATTCAATTCGCAATCGCCTGTGTTTTGCAGAACACTACACGGAACCAAAAGAACACAGCTAATATAAGTCATTAACAATTTTTCGTATACCTCCAACATATCTGTAAAGCTGAAAATGGCGTTCGCTGTAGCGTGTAAAAACAGCTGTGTGTGCGAGAATACCGTCACTTTTTACCGCTGGAATTCCGTGCGAAAATTCAACATCTGGAATTTTTGCTTTTGGGGATGGTACGTTTCCTTCTTGTTACAATCGTTATTCGTTGATTGTACCCTGACAAATCAACACCCACAGCGGCCGATAAAAGAATCGGTCGCTTAATAAACAACTGGAAAGAAGAAATATTGGTATTTAACTTGGGAAATATTTATTTTCCCAATTTGTTTCCGTTTTATAATATACTTTACTTAAAACACAGTTCAAATTCGTCTATGAATAAATATAAAGTTGACTTTTACTAGAAGCTAAGTACATGCGTCTATCACAATTTATATGCCTCGTATAGCGTTTACTTACAAATTAAAAATTGCTATCGCTTATGTTGAATTTCAGACTTTTAATTTAAGAGCTTAATTACGCGTTCAGAATGTGTGAAACACTAGGCACATTTGTATAGTTTAAATCCATAAATGTTGAGGTAGGCAAGGAAATTTTCTAATTTCTTCAATCATTAATTTCATAAGTTTTAGATTATTTATTCTAAACTATTCAGATGTTTTTTTATAGTTCCGTAAGGCACAAAAGCCAGAAGAAATTTATTCAAAATTTCAGCTGCTCTCAAATTTGTTTGAAAGTTCCCGACTTTCACTAAAAGTTTGGTGACAAGTAAGTCAATACATGGGAATTGAGTTAAAAAATTGTTTGAGCAAAGTTTTTAATTATCTAAAAGCTTTTTCAGAAAACTAAAAATGAACTTTTTCAGTAGGAGCAGGAGCCTTAAAAATGTGTACATTAACATTTATTTGAAATTCTCTTTGGTTGCAAGACTTATCTGGGATCTAACTCCCTGAAAACAAATCCTTGGTCGCATACAATGAGCACGAATCGAGGATGTTACATTTTTGTTTTATTGATGGCTAAAGTTTGTGGATTTGCTGTTTTCCCTACTGAGCCACGATTTATCAAAATAGCTATAAGCACCCTGGCCCTAGAAGTTCTTGACATTGTTCTGCCTGCCACCGATCACAGTTTGGATTTATCCTGGAACCAAACAATATTGGAGTGCCCGGCTGGATGGCTTGTTAGCTTGTTATAACCCTTTTTTTCGATGTGAGAAGAAGAAAACGACCTTTTTTTTGGTTGCCCTAAATATTTTTTCTTTTCTCTTTTGAGGGGAACCGCACCATCACCCCTCCCGCCAATACTTCGATTTGTATCAACAAATATAATATAACAAATATTCTTTTCGCATCATCTTAATCCGCTCGGGTACAACTTTTGTTTTCCTTCACACTTAGAAAGTACAAGAAGATTCTCGTGTGAGATTGATGTAAGGTTTGTTGCTGACATGAATAATTCGGACGCAAATCGTATCATTACTCATTATTGGCAGAGACATGTGTAAAGAACGGAGACCCCGAATGGTGTAAGTAATCATCTTTGGGGATTGAAGTTACATAACTTGTCTGATTGTACTGCATATGCGGTAGTACCACTACTCATCTGTGCGGGGTTACTGATAGGATTTCTTGGAGCCACCATCCAGCTTTATCTCGGTGTTAGAAATACTTGCGCTATATTTGGAATGATTGAACATTTTCGCGAATAAAAGTAATGCAAATACGTTGCGGCGCTTATGTATTTTTATACCTTAGATGAAATCTATAGGGTATACTAAGTTTGTCACTCCGTTTTTAACACCTCGAAATAATGTTGGTAGAGCAAAATGGATTGGACACCCACGCATTGTATATAAAGTTATTTTGATATTTGCATGTCCGTCCGTCCGTCCGTCTGTGCGCACGATAACTCGAGAACGCGTATACTTAGAGAGCTGGAATTTTGTACACGGACTTAAAACAAAAGTAAAATTAAGCTCGAAAATGCTACAAATCGGGCAACTCCTTCGTGGGGTTGCCATACAGAATTATCGTTTTCCACTATATATTTGGACACTGCCTGAGAACGCATCGATATAGAGAGCTGAAATTTGGTACATGCTGTTTTTATTGTACTAGCAAATATAATTTGAAAAAATGGACTAAATCGGGCAACTCCTTCTTGGTGTTGCCATATGAAAATTTAGGTTTTTGACGTATACAGAGAAAGCGATCAGTCTTAAATATTTTTATTGTACTAAAAACTTCTTCAGAATACGAAATCCTATAAAATTGGTTATATTAATTTTTTCTCTCCGACAAACCATTTTAGAAATCGCATATAAAACCACTTCAAAAATCAAACTTGTACAGAAACAATACGAAATTTTATAAGGGCATTCATCTAGGGTATCATAAGAATTGGTCTTAGACCAATTCTAGCTTTTTTACTTGTTTCAAGTAAATTACATTTGTCTTAAAAAGTATCATGGAAAGTGGATCTGTAGGGAGCTGAAATGACTAGTAATCAAAGGGAGAAATGATTTGAAACTTTTGGCGCTAAATTTGAATTAATTGTGCTGTTTGATAATTATTCTTTCGAAATTAAAAATTAATTATAAAATATATCTTAAGCGCTGCTATATGTAGTTTTAATCATAAAATGGGGAGGTGCCGGTTTGATAAATTACAAGACTAGAGAATTCAAAATGCGTGGCGGATACAGGTTCGATTCGCTTCGAATGAATCTGCTTCTTTAAAAAAATTTTACATTTTTTTTAATAAATAAAAAAAATGTTTTTTCTATATTTCTCAAACTTTTCATTTCTTTCTTCTTTTTTCATTTTTTCATTTGTTTTTCAAATCACTCAATTTCGCTATTTGGGACCTGTTGATGAGTCAAACCAAGACTTGAAACTTGTCACCGAAAATTAATGAGTTGAGTGATGAAATAACAAATTAGAACATTTTTAGCTTTTGCTATATACCGGAGAATCCCAAAATATTCTTTCTTAAACAAAATTGAGTTTAACCCGGTAAAAAGTCAAAAAGAGTAATCTTTTTATTTTATTTATTTTTCCTCCTGGGGTCGTATAGGAGTGTTTTTCCTCATATAATTCACACCCAGAATTTATTCTGAGTTTATATGAGAAGAGATCATTTTGATCTATTTTCAAGCGTCTGCAGCAGGCAGAAAACCAAGCTGCACCGATGAGTGGAAGGTTTTCTGCTGACACGAAACGCTTCTTCTTCCTTTTTCTTCTTTATTTTTCAGCCCACTGCATGGCGGATACAGGTTCGATTCGCTTCGAATGAATCTGCTTCTTTAAAAAATTTTTACATTTTTTTTTTAATAAATAAAAAAATTGTTTTTTCTATATTTCTCAAACTTTTCATTTCTTTCTTCTTTTTTCATTTTTTCATTTGTTTTTCAAATCACTCAATTTCGCTATTTGGGACCTGTTGATGAGTCAAACCAAGACTTGAAACTTGTCACCGAAAATTAATGAGTTGAGTGATGAAATAACAAATTAGAACATTTTTAGCTTTTGCTATATACCGGAGAATCCCAAAAAATTCTTTCTTAGACAAAATTGAGTTTAACCCGGTAAAAAGTCAAAAAGAGTAATCTTTTTATTCTAATTATTTTACTATAAAAATTTCATTATAAGCTAATTTTTTATTTTAACTATAACATTGACTCTTAGTCTGATTAAAATTCACTCTGCATTCATCTGGTTCATTTAGTAGTAGCTGGCCTCCACTGGCGTCTAGCTTATTTCCCCGTAAATAGAAATAATTAGTAACAGAGAAAGTACTACGTGTAATGACAGATTGAGCGTCGGTGAATCTGTTCATATCGGAAGTAGCTGGGTTCAAATGCTTCCAGATAACATGCTGAAAAATTAATAAGAAATTTTAATAAAAATGATTTAGGCAAAAAAAAAGAATAGTAAAAAACACGTCAATGTTCCCCGTATATTTTTTAAAGCAAGATTTAATATATGGTTTATTACTGTCGATCTGTGTTGATGACCACTCAAGTCGCAAGTGATTTCACGCTTCTAGCAGCTCGCTATTTATAGTTGCGTAAAGCATTGCGTAAATGGGAGCTGCACGTCTGTTGGTGTAGTTAGCAGCATCATTTCGTTGACAGAACAGCGGTTGTCAAACCTGCTGCTGAAGATTTTTGTTCGCTGTTGTTATTGTCAACAATTCGTATGGAACTTGATGTAATGGTAAACTTTGCATTTGTTATTTAATAGTATTGAAATTAATTAATATTTCTTGTATATTATTTCAGAAAATAAATAAATATCAAGTTGATAATTTCGCCGCAGCGTCGGAGGGAATTTGCTCTAATGAGTGAGTTTTGTTTTTGGATAAAGTCTCAGATCATAATTGATCTGAGATTTTACCATTTGTTTGTTTTTAAATTAATTGCTTTTTTACTTTTAGCTAATAATCCTTGATGAGGCTTAAACATCGCGGGAGGATTATGTGTATCGTCATCGCGGGAAAGTGAGTTTTAGTTTTTTAAGGTTTTTTTTAATTATTTAGTTCCGAGGCGGAACAGGCGCGTTTCAATAATAAACAGTTTTCAAAGGAAATTCAGGTTATAGGAAATGCTGGAAATGTTATATGATATGATTTGATAATATCGTGTCCCCTAATCAATAAAAAAAACTAATTATTTTCTACGAACTGCGAAATACTTTATTACAACTGATCTATACTAACTTTACTTTACTTGGCTCTGTCCTCAAATTCATTGTGATACTGATGATTGAAAAACTCCAATTTTCGAAACCAAAACCAAGTCAGTTGAGTGCCTAGTCACCTTGCCAGCGGAAGTGTGCATGACGATTACGTAATTCGGAAATGTTTACAATTATCAGTTAAGCTACCGCTATTTCTTGTAATTAGCTTCGGAGTTTAGTAGTAAACAATCAAACAACAAGCAATAGCTTGGGAAATTATGCTGTGCGAAAGAAGATACTTAGCCAATTATCGCTAGCACACAGCTGTTCGTAAAAAGTTAAGTGGTTGAACAAAACTGTCTGTACGAAGTAAGTGTTAAACAACCACCCATGGCTTAACTCAACGGCATCTGCTAATACTTTGAGCTCCACTTCCGCCTGCTGGAAGATTGGGTCACGAAAATGTTGTGCACTGGGAATTTATTGAGTATAGGCAAACAACCTTTCGGGGTTATTTTCTTAAAATTGTCTCCTGAGTTTCAGTAATAATACGCTAAAATGATGGACATTTATATTTCTCTCTTGATTAGGTTAGGTTAGGTTGAGAGAAGGAGGCGACCACTAGGAACATGAGGAGGTCCCGATAAAGGTTGACATCTTATGTCCTACATTGGAGTGGTTAGGCAAGATTTTGGCTTTTTGCGAGCTCGATGATGGTCCTTGGGGTTAGGTGATAAACCTTATTTGGCGAGCTTAGTGTTTGTCTAGTGATTTGCAACCTCCACGGTGCAAGCGCGAGGCGCTCAAATATGATATGCTTAGGAGTTTCATCTTCCTCTTCGCAGAATCGGCACATTTTGCTGTTGGATTTGCCTATCTTCAAAAACTAATGGAAAGGGCCAGGTTCAGCGACTGCATTATTAATGATGATCCTGTATGCTATTCGGTAATCCTTGCTTAGCGTCACTAGTTCACTCTGGATCTGGCGTCTACGACGGTTTCTCGGTCGCAAAATGAAAAGTGAGGAGAATATCTAGCCATCTCTTGGTACTGACGGAAAGGCTCCCGTCATGGTGTTTGAGGGACCCAATGCCACTATTGTAATCCTTATGTTGAAGCGGCACCGCGAGCGACCTTGGCCTCCAGACACCATTTTTTCTGATCTCTATACACAAATCCACATTTTCCAGCATCTTTATTACCTCTCATTGGAAACATTTAATTATTTTTTGAAATTATCGAAGTTTATATCAATTCTTTCCAAAATAGATATTGAAAGTCTTAAGTTATATTATTGAATAAAATCGTAATTGTAATTAAGCACTTTTAATTCTTTTCGAATCGTGATACTAGTGATTGATCGGATATCAGAGATTTCGATTTCCATTTTCGATGGTTTTTCCCTGAAATTTCTTGTATCGTGTGTGAATGATGCTGTTACTGTTAGATATCAAACTCATATACACATCGTTGTAAGGCCGACGAAAGACGAGCAAATTGAAAGTCTTCTGAAGAAGAGTAACTTAAATAATGACTTGTGCCGCTTTTGTCTTAATCCAGGATGAGTACATCCTATCTATTATCTGACGGCTGTCCAAATTATATTTGTTTTGTGCTCATCGATTCTATAGGTATTAAGGTTCTTCCCAATATATGGATGTTGGAAAGTACATCTGTCAGAAAATATACTAAAAACTTTAGAAATTCACTTTCTAATTAATACGAAAACCTGCTGACGACATCATCAAAATCGTGCACAAATTAAAATCCCCATTCTGAAGTACAACAGAAACGTATATCCACCCCCCACCGCTCGTACCACAACCGGGTATCAACTACTAAAGTGGCATTAAAGTTGCAATTTGAAACTATTTCCTACGACGCGTGCTGGAAATTCGAAAGTCCTGAAAGGAAGATTTCTCTCCATTTCATCAAAAATTTTGCTGGCGTCTTCAACAAATAATCACCAGAATGGTGCCAATAAGGCGATGCGATGGAATGCAAGGAACATGCAGAAGGCGAACGATGATTTGATTTCGAGGAATTTTATTTCATGTTCTTCGCATTATTGACTTTGATATCAAGGTATTTGAATGCGACGTACTAGATGTGGAACGAGTGGCTGTGCCTGCGCTGGGAGCGGAGTCCCGGACGTCTGACAGATACCGGTAGAAATATTAATGTGTTTGAGTGCAAGGCAAAGTGAAACGATAATTGCTATCAGGTCTTATCATCGCAGACGTGCACTTACTGCCAGCTAAACTCTGTATTTCGCCGGGAAAAATATAAGCTCACGGCTAGCCATTTTTCACATCGACCGACCTCCTCTATGTCCCGTTATGCAATCGATTCAGAGTAATTACAAAACTATGAAATTTCCAGGGTGATATACATTCCCGATTCTTGATGGTTTATTGATGCGGTTGGGGATTGTAAATTCGAGGTGCACGTGCCCGTAATGTTGAGGTTTCTAAACGACACCTGTGTCTCTGCCTTCCATGGCTTTTGCTAACAAGAGCCGTTCCAGTCAGTACACGAACTCGCAAAATTAATCTGATATCATAATTTACGGGGCTTGTTGCTCGCCAGCACGTAATATGCTATGCTACATATACACACGTGGCTTTACGTGTGTACAATAGCTCGTAGGTGTATACGGAAATAAATTCTAATTTCAAGCGTGAAACACGTGCGGTCTCTTTTGATTTAAAGAACAAACTTTTTTGTCAGAAATCCGGTGGGATGAGCACCACTTATGAAAGACGAAATGTTTATATTAGCTGTGCTCTATTTTGTACCTAGTTCTAAAACTCCGATATACTGGAGAGAACAAATTGTTTTGTCGAGTGAAGCCAACTATCGGTACTCTTCGTTTTATTTAGATCTTCTATGAAAATGTATGAGGAGTTCTTTTGTGTATCTTTTGTTCTGCCCTGCCCTGCGGACAACAGTACAACCTACAATGATTAGATGAGATACAAATAGTCGAGAGAAGCGAGATAAATGTAGATTGATTTTCCTTTGTTATTATATTTCTGCATCATCGACTCTTTTTCGGAGTACACGTAAGGAGTATAATAAAACGAGAAGTAATAGTACAAGGGCGCATCTTCATCATGAAGATTGTAGTAGAAAAATTGCATGACTAGAAGCTAACGAGTAACCAAAAATAGATGCGAATCTGAGGCCATTCTAAATATCCAATCCTCAGCATCCGCTCTGCTGGAGTGAATACTTCGAAGTTAATGCTCTGGGGTCATGACAAGCAGTCTCAAGTTGTAGGTTTTTTGAAATCCTCTTTTGTTCTTCATGGGACCATATAGTTCTGGTTTCGTGACTTGTTTTAACTTCTGTCCCGGGTTTATTTTCTTCTATTTATTTATTTAGTTTTATTCTTCCTATACTTATGCCTGTCTTGGGAACGTTTAGTAATATCAATTTGGATGGGCCACCAGTGTTGCAGTTTTCTAACAGTGCGGCACTGAAAATGTTCGATGGGACAACTTTTATAGCAAAAGTAGAACATCAGGTTTGCACTGAACTTCCCCTTGGGTTGCTTCCTGTGTTTCTATTGGTATTTCGTTGTAGAATTACCACTTGTCTATCCTTGCTGATAGGCATTTTTACATCAGTACTTTTTGCTGTGGATCATGATTATTTTGACTGAAAAGCTGGTATTTCAGTTGCAGATGGCTCCATTGTATATCAAAATTGTTCTGTATGGCATCTTATTATTCCTAAGACTTTTCATCCACTTTTCAGTATGCTATATTTGCAAACATTCTTTATTTAGTTTGTATACTTATCGTATTCTTTGATTCGTCGTTTTTCGGAGTCCATTTATTATGATACGCCTGTACAAATCGTGACAATAGGTTCTGAAAAGAGATCTATATGGAAAACTAAAGCATGACTATGTAGAAAAATGCCATAGTAAGGGGCTCTATTATAGTTGAACATTAATTCACATCATCTATTTAATAGTGAACAGATAGATTAATTAAAAACCTCTGAGTGTGATGTCCATCCAAGTGCATTGCCCGACGGGACATTATCAGGCCCACAAGACAATTTTAAAATTAGGCCAGAAGCTAGCTTTCACGGCTTCTACTCAACCGACGTTTGATAAATTCGGCGTGGTGACATTGCTGAGCTTTTAGTTGAACACAATGTGAGCATTGATGACTCTTATTTCCTGACCTGTTAAGAAATCTCTATCAGCTTGGCATTTTATGTTATAAATTAACTCGAGGTCTCACGCCAAACTAATCAATTTTTCTTGACAATTCATTTCCAAATTTAATAAAAAACATCAGCTGTTCCGAAAATCTTGTCACAAATTCACAAGTTGCGATGGAGTACAAGCTATATCTACCTCAGCTTGGCCTCAAGTAATCGGCTCAGTCGACTTCACCATTAGCCTTTACCCAGCTTATTCTCATGAACTACCATAAGTCGGCTGAGGCAGACGCAGAGAGGGCTCGCATTGTATTTCAGCCTTTAACTTTGTTCAGACTAACGGGCGGAAAGACAGCCAGAAGATTTTTCTTCAGTAGTGGTGACGCACCCATGTGTGGAAGGCATAGTATCGCTTATTTCTGGCATAGATTTATTACAACGGATCTTACTGAAGTGTCACTGGAATTCAAAAATCTCAAAAATGGCAAGAACCAGATTATTTTAGCATCTTCACACTTTCCAGGAAAACAAGAACCCCCACCCACGGGAGATGAAAGACTTTATGGACCGCTGCAAGTTAAATAATCTTAAACCAATCGCAGCCTGCGATGTCAATGCTCATGACATAGCTTGGTGATTACATAGAGGACTTCCGAAATGGACAATATCCACCGGTGATGTGGATATCCTTGGCGGAATAGCCAACACGGTAAACTAAGGAAAAGTTTGAGAACCCTATTCAATAGGAGTGAAGGCCACTCAGTAATGTTAGGCATACAGAAAAGCTCTGACAGGGTTCACCGGTTTGCAAAGACGATCGACAACGAAGCTCAAGTTAGATGGGCTATCAAACTACTCCAAAAATCGATGGATTCCATTAAGCCCCTCGTAAAGGGAGGATGCTAGATAATGTTTAAACAAGCACACATATACGTGATATCTTATTATTTAGCTCTTTGCATTAAGATAACTTCTCAATCTGCACACGCTTAAACAATTCTGGGTCAAATTTCAACCAATTTCATTTCACATATATATGTCGTAGACATTTGACGTAACTCAGCATTTCAAGAAAAGTCTGGACACTTCATGGAGAGTAGACAAATAGTGTAACAGTTTTGACTTAGCCACTTTTTGCATTATGTGTCTGAAATTTTTAGTCTCTTCATCTAATGCTAAAAGCGTTTACGCCGCTAGTTTAATACCACCCGATTGAAAAAAAATATGATTCAGTACAGAAAACTATGCGTGATACCTTCAAGAATACGATGACTGCACTCACCATACAAGCGGAGTTAACAAGAATAACATAATCCGACAAAACCATTGCAGACTATGCTTCAAAAATTGGGAATTTAACTGCACAACTGAACTCTATACAAATACCAGAGCATGGTGAAGAAAATGGAACAATAATTGCAAAACTCAATGACCAAATACCATTGAATGCATTTAAGAATTTACTTAATGAACAGATAAAGGTAACAATTTTCGCCGCAAGGCCTAAAACATTGCATGAAGCGGTACAGATTGCAGCTGAAGCTTATATACCAAAACAGCAAGCATATGTCCATCATTACAATAGAAACCATCAAGCTCAAAATTTATTCAATCCAAGAGGTCAACAATTTAACGGCAATAGACCATATAACAATAACCACAGATTTTCACGAAATCATCCTAATATGAATACAAGCTCAAGAAACAATAGAGTCCATAATCAAAACCAAAGCTACAACCGAACCAATAATCGGAATGGACAGGGCAATCAGTCCCGAAATTTTCAGAACAGAAGAATTAATCTAACACATTCGGGAAACGGGGAAGTCCCCCAAGCAACCGATTCGGGGAAAATATATTAGAAAATCAAGTAAAAATATACAGTCTTACAAAACACTTAACCAACTATATTACAGCACCCATAAATGTATCTTTCGGCCAAAAGTTATTCCTTATAGACACTGGACCCGACATATCAATTCTAACACTCAATGAATTGAAAACAAATGATGGAATTCAAGGACACAAAAAATGCAGAATAACGGGAATTACTTAGTCAGAATCATTCTCTTTAGGCACTTTAAAGGCAGACCTAAAAATAGAAGGTGAAGATATACGCCAAGAATTTCATGTAGTAGATGATGATTTTCCAATCTTGACGAGTGGAATTTTAGGACGAGACTTCTTAATTCAAAATTCATGTAAAACTGATTGTGAACATTTTACAATCTCGATCTCCCACAATGAGATAGAATCTATACTTCCAATGAACACAAAACTACCAAATCTAATAAAGATCCCACCTAGAACAGAAATAATACAGGCAATCAAGCCTAATACAGACCAGGATAGTGTAGTAATAAACGAAGATATACAACAAGGAATTTTCATAGCTAATTCTATAATTCCTGCAAAAGGTATTGCGCACGGTAAAATCTTAAATACGCTAGATAGAGAAATTATCTTAAAAAACTTTAAACCCAAAATAGAACTTCTTGATAATTATCACATAATCAACACTAGTACAAAGTATAAAAAACATGATAGATTCACAAAACTTCTAAAAGAACTCAAACGAGAAATCTAGATGAATATGCGAAAATTTCTGTTTTAGAAATATGCAAGAATTTCTCAGATATTTTTCATTTACCGCGTGATAAATTAACCACAAATAATTTCTGCAGTTAAAAGATCTTCACTACAGACAAAAATCCAGTATATATCAAGAATTATAGACTTCCTCAGACACAAATCGAGGAAATAAGCAATCAAGTAGACAAACTAATAAAGGAAAACGTGATTGAACTTTCAATAAGTCCATACAACTCTCCTCTATTAATTGTTCCAAAAAAATCCGACAATGGAAATAAAAAATGGCGTCTTGTTCTAGATTTCAGACAATTGAATAAAAAAAAATTAGATGATAAATTCCCTTTAACAAAACTTGATCATGTATTGGACAAGCTTGGAAGATCAAAATAATTTCCACACTTGATCTTACAAGTTTCTTTGATCAAATCGAGTTAGATAAGAATTCTAGGCCATTGACTAAATTTTCAAGCAACAAAGGCCACTATCAATTTAAGAGACTCCATTTGTTTTAAAAATTTCAAACGCAAAGACCAATAAATTCTCTATCGAAAAAGAACACCATTTTCAATTGGACAGATGAATGCCAAAAAGCATTCTCATGTTTAATGTCAAAATTGACAAAATTCACCAATTCTACAATGTCCTACTTTTGATGAAAAATTTACATTGACAACAGATGTTTCACAGTTTGCTCTTGGAGCAGTTCTATCACAAGGTGACATGGGATCTGATTTACCAATTTCATATTCTAGCAGAACGCTAAGAAAACATGAACTTAATAAACCAATAAGTGAAAAAGAATTATTAGTCATTAATTGGCAAATAATTTCTTTAGACCTTATTTATATGGTAGAAAATTTAGCGTGGTAACAGACCACAGACCTTTAGTAAGTCTCTTTACCCATAGAAATCCATCTTCAAAATTAAGAAGAATAAGATTAGATCTAGCCGACTACGACTACGAAATTAATAATAAGCAAGGTAAAATGAGTGCGAATGCTGATGCTCTGCCTTACACTACATACGTTCTACGGTTATCACAGATAATTGGAGTTACGAGACTACCTTTCAGTCCTTCTATTTATTGTAACTACTCTAGCTTACAATTTATGGCAGCGGTGACTCATGCAGGGATGAATGACAAGGAAAGGCACGGACGGCCCTAGGTAAGTTCCTATTTTTTTGTAACTATATTCATTACGACATTCTTAAACTAACGTATCAATCAGTTTGCGAAAATTATATCAAAAATTTCTATTTCAAGTGCCCTATGGAGTGATGGCACTAGGTAAGTTTATGTTTTCCACAAGATGTATATTTTAAATAATAAATTTATTCATTGCGACGTTCTTGCCCGAAGATATTAATCACTTCGCGAAAATTATATATTGAGATTTGTCCCAATATGTGTCCATGAGTGTGTTGTCTAATGTATTTGAATCTCTGAACTGGTAACAAATATCTTATCACTATCTAATATTACCATTGGGAAAGTGTGTTTTCGAATGTGTATAAATCTCTGACTCTACTCCAACCATTGGGAATATGTAGAATAATCGTGATAATTTTAGTGATAGTTATAATGAAGTGGACAGTGTTGAAGGGATAAACCACTGCTTTGAATCCAAAATTACCAGTGCATTCATTTCTGTGTCACTTAACTCAAATTTGC
>OZ005744.1:133952510-134219206 GCA_963930735.1 Dioctria linearis | reverse complement strand
AAACTTGTTAGGGCATGTTAATACCTACAATATGATCTTTTTCTAGACGAAAATTACGACTTTTAGCTCGCCACAATGTAAGGTGGTAAGAAAGTAAAAAATAAGTGAAGAGAGGAAATTATTAAGGTACAAATATAAATAAATAAAACTATAAAATAAGTAAAAAACGAGTTTCAAAAAAAACTGAGGCCAAGCCGCATGAAAAGGTAGAAATAAACTTTACTTTACACACAGAGGTGGACTCAGATTTTTTGATTGGACATTTCTCTTGAATTTTTCTCTTCATGAATCAAATCACTTATTACCTCTGATTGATCATACTGAAATATATCGGTGATTGTCAGCGAATAAAATCTGAGTCCACCTCTGTGTGTGATGAAACGTTTATTTTCTACTTTTTCATGCTGCTTGGCCTCAGTTTTGTTTGAAAACTCGTTTTTTACTTATTTTATTTTCTGCCTTTTTCATGTTAATTAAATTGTTATTACGTGCTGCATGGAGATATTTTAAAACAATTTTATGACGGCTAAAAAGATTCTGATTTACTGAATTTCCAGATTTTCAATGTTTCCACAGACTTTTTCTATTCCTATGAAATTTTTTAAAAATTTACATGAATTTTCCTCGATTTTTCATGCAAGTTTGCATGATTGTTGAAGAGAAAGTGTTGATGGCAGTAGGACGGAAAAAATGATTCCGCATAGCTTATAAAACTTTTTGTCGGAAAATTTTCCGAAAAAGTCGGAAAATTCCGGAAATTCCAGAAAAATTGGAAAATTCTGCACTTTTCCTGAAACAGATTTATCACTAATCATATCGATGAAAAATTTTCCGATGATTTTTCCGCTTTCCGCTTTTCCGCGTTTTCCATGGAATTTTTCACAAAAGCAACTTTATGCAACTGATTTCGCTCGAAAACTTTGTCTTAATTTGCAAAACGGTCAAACGCTTCCTTGGTCGGAAAAACTCCGGAAAAGCGTTTTACATGAATTTTTCTCGATTTTGTCTGCAAGTTTTCACCATTGTCGGAGAGAAAGTAATGATGCCGGTTGATAGGGATCTTCATCCTGCATAATTTAGAAAACTTTTTTACCGGAAAATTTCCCGAAAAGTCGGAAAATTCCGGAAAATATTTTCGGAAAAAATCGGAAAACTGCATTTTTCCTGAAACGGATTTATCACTAATCAAATTTGTACCAATTTTTCAAGTAATTTTTCCCGATTTTCCGGGTTTTCCATGGAAATTTCCGGTTCAAATTCTGATAGATTCAATTGTCACGCGACATGAACTTGTGTGCCAAATTTCAGCTCGCTGTGATGACGAAAAGTGACGTTCACAGTCTTCCTTTTCGGAATACTCATCGTATTCTTGAAAAACATGAGATGATTCTTCAATGGTCGAATCATCCTCATCATCCTATGTCGACTAATATATATAATATAAAGACTAGCGTCGTTTACCTCTCGACGAAGTGAAGAACCGGAAGAACAACCGCAGCTCATACATATCTTTGACTTTAAAACAAATGCTTGTTTTGTGGACAACCTTTCGGCGATCAAATGAAATTGCCAACAAGTAGATGGAAAAAATATATTTAATAAAAGAAGAATTAATGAAAAAATAATTTTTTTTCTGCAGCACTTTGCTGGAGGCAACTGCCTGATGGGGAGATTAAGGAAGGACGACCTAACGGAACAAAAAAAGACGAGGCAATGGAGGAAATTTACTCATACCTTAGTAAAATAAGCATTCAACCTAGGAATGGAAGCGAACAAGCTGTAAATGGTATAAACCGTTGTTGGGGCATTCTAAAGACTGGAAAAAGTCTCATATAATCTCGTGTCTACTTCACGAGATATTCAAGGTCAAAGGTCGCGAAAATCGGTTTTTGCAAATTATCTAATTTTCTATGAAAAATACGTCATTCAAGGTCATTATGAAATTTGTAGATTATAAAATTACCGACAATTTTCATTTCAAGCATTTTTTTATATCTACAATTGTTTTGACGTACAACGCGTAGCGAGCAAGCGCTCATCCGTATACAGCCGTATATAGCGATCAACGCTATGTGATCGCGGGCCCAAGAATTTTAATTTTCATTTATTTATTATTAGGACGAAATATAAAATAGCGTATTTAAAATTAAATTCTTGTTCGTAGTCGTCTTCGTCATGAGGTTGCCCAAGGTCAATGTCAACATCATTATCATGGTCCTCGATATCCGCTACAGTTGTTTCGCCAAGCTCGAGGACTTCATATACGCTGTTTCCATTGGAATCATTTGGTATTGATGAGGCACTGAGGCCTTATATGTCGATTTTGTGGAGAACGTTGTCCTCTAGGAGGTCATGTTTCGCCGAAAATGGCAGAAAACGATTTCAACCCCTAAACACTCTCCCCTCTCCGCAATTTCACTTTACCAAGTGTTTTAATTTTTGTTTTTTCTCTTAATTCTTAACTAAATTTTCTAGCTGGTCCTTGCCTATTATTAATATTTTCTTTTTAAAATAATATACAGAGAATGTGGAGAGGTATCCCACACGGTGACTCCCTTTCTTTGCCGCTCCCTGGTTTTCTCCGATAAGCGTTTTATATTTATTATTACGGTCTACAGAGGAACCTCTCTTACAGGCTAGGTAGAACAAAATTTAAACCTTATTGAACAATTCAGATTAAATAAGGTACACAGAATAATTATAACGCATGTATTATGTGAGTTAAACTACAAACTTTAATATAGAAGTACCTTAACTTTTGACTTAAAAATAACCCTATTGTTATTCAGATCTAAGGACTCCTAGTACTGGTTGAATTTAATTATTGACCTCGTAAGCGGCTCTTTAATACTATAATTGTTCTATGTTTTGGGATATAAAGCAGTTGCCGAGAATGGATATTTCTTTCCGGTGCGTATACATTAATCAAATATACCAAATCCATGCAACTACCTCATTGCACAAAAGATCCATAATGAATAAAATTTCAGCTATTTCTCTTCTGGCTTGGAGA
Source organism: Dioctria linearis (assembly GCA_963930735.1). Classification (NCBI taxonomy): domain Eukaryota; kingdom Metazoa; phylum Arthropoda; class Insecta; order Diptera; family Asilidae; genus Dioctria; species Dioctria linearis. The sequence goes on along the minus strand of OZ005744.1, from coordinate 134,216,193 downwards.
GATTCCAGACTCATAAATAAGCACCTAGCTTGATAATGCGGACAAGGTCCTTGCCAACGGATTTTGTTAAAAATATATTTTGTTAACTTTCTTCGAATAGACTTCAACCTCATAAGATTACATATTGGAATTCCAGACTGAAGATGCATATTCTAACACAGAACGCACCAAGCCAATGTACAAAGATTCAGAGGTGAACGGGTCATAAAGTCCTGAGAGTTACTATGTAGAGATCCAAGGTTTCTACTGGCTTTAGCAGCTATGTAGTCCGTAATGCTTACGAAAAGTAAGTTCTTTATTAAATATTACTCCCAACTCCAGCACCTCAAAGACCCTCATAACCTTATTGCCATCTGTGTCGTATTTCATCAGCAGAGGCTGAAATGAAGGACCAAATGACATAACTTTGCGTTGGAAGCATTTAAGCTAAAATAGTTTTCCTTACACCACTTAGAAAGGCTATTTAATTCAGATGGAAATGATTCTGAAACATTAGCGTTTCGAATTGGAGCAAACAATTTCATATCATCTGCATATAGAAGATATTCGCATACAGAGAAGCTTTTGACAATATCATTGATATATAAAACGAATATAATTCGACCCAAATGGCTACCTTGGGGAATACTGACTTAGGTTCTATAACATATGAAGAATGTCCATCTATTCTCACTATTTATTTGCGTTTGTTAAAAAGATTGAATCCACTCTAAGAGCTTAGAGTGAAAACCTAGAGCCTCTAGTGTTTTTTGTAACATCAGATGGTTGACTCTATCGAATGCTTTCGAGAAATCAGTAGACACTACATCAACTTTTCTATTGAGTTTAAAGTGAAGTTAGTGAAACTTATTAAATTAGTTAAGGTAGATCATTTATTCATAAAGTCATGCTGATGTTAGGATATTAAAATTCTAATAAGTGGAAACATTTTATAATTGAATAAGGCATCAAAAAGTTTAGAAATAATGCATAATTTAATAATGGCTCGATAATTCTTACCATCATGCATATCAACAGATTTAAAGATTGGAGTTATATAGGAGCGTTTCAAGCAGTCAGGAAAATTGCCACTCGATATGGATAAATTCAAAAGGGCAATGCAATAGAAACAATAAGGAATGACAGCACTTTTGACTCCTTCATTTACACATCCTAGATGAACTACATGAAGTGGGTAGGGAGGGTTGGAGGCAAACATTAAATTTTGTAAAAGAATGTAAAAAGAAAAAAAAGTTGTGAACAATATCCCATGAATCCGGAGGGTGAAGAGCTGTTATGCCCCAAGCTCTAAGACTTCTTAGGTTTATCAATCTATCCTATAGTCCGTGACTGTGACTGCATTGAAGTACAAAAGGATAGAATTTTATTGACCTTGTTCAATTATTATTTGCGCACATGCCATGTTGTCCCTATCCTTTTCACGAAAAGTAGCTTAGCTCTCCAGTGGACGAGAAAGTGAAACGTGGCACACTTTTATCTCTGAAAAGCTGCTTCTTTGTTAGTGTTTTGTAATGTAGCTATAAGTGAGCACCACAGCTATATTACGGCATTTTGGTGGGTTAGTGTAGCGGTATGTTAAAATGAGAAGATATGTGGGTTTGTGTTTACTGTTGCTTTATTAAACAAATTCTTCTTGCTCAACATCATATATTTTCTTGTTTCCACTTTAATGTTAATGGTTATTCTATTATTAATTATGTCGTCTGGTATGTATGCTTGAGGTGTCGTACCGTGGACACGTACTCAATCTTATACCTCAGACTTATTAGTTTATGTTTAACTAAATTCAGTATCCCTGAATTCAATAATTAATATTCACTTCCAATTTCGTTTTTCGCACACTTAAACTATTTAAAATTACGCTGTTTCTCCACATGAGACGCTAAATATGCTAAGCGAGCATGAGTTTAGCTGCTATGTGGACAAATTTAAATTTAAAAATTTGCTGTCACCAACATGAATTAATTTCAGAAAAGATGTCAACTACTTATCTGAAATTCCGATTACAAACAAGACCATTTTTTCACACAAAATTGTCCTCAAACACCTTTAATTTTAGAGCATGAGAATAATGTACGTTTATTTATGCTACTAAAATTTTCCTGAAAGACACTTTTACTTTTCGCTTTATTGAATCACTGTGATGTTATACCCAACTGGCATGTATAATCACTATCACTAAATGAGAATAATCTTAGGGAGCACTGCCCTTTTATAGTGTCGAGCCGCCATTTTATCATAGTTTCCACACAAAAATATGGAAATTCCCAATATTTTTCATGTTTGCTCACCTTGCGCAATTATGTCAAAATATCCTAAAGTACGTTTTCTAATTTAGTCTTTGTTATCAATGAGTTTTCCTTGTCGATTTATTTAAATATTTCATTTTTTCGCGGCTCCCTATGAAATTATGTCAGTTTCCAATATGGAACGTAAATTCTCCCTCTAATTTCTTCTGTCTCGTTCAACATTGTTGTCTTTCCACTTATTATGGGAATTAATTTCACCGTTTTTCTTCAATATTGCTTACCTGACCTCTTCGCGAGTCAATTGGACAGTCGCGATCGCGGTATTCTTAATCGAAAGTGTCGCGTTTGTTGCGTGTGTTTTCTTCGCCATAAAAGAATTAATTCTTAAGGTAAGTGCACTATGCATAATTGCCAAGAAGTCTGCAAATTATGCGAATTTCGCATGTTATAAAAATGTTTCGCGAAATGTCAACATGGCGAAAATTGTTGAATTTCGTTAATTAGTGGGTGTATGCATGCTGCGAATCTATGTTTTTTGCAAGTAGGAACATAGTTGCATACTTTGCAACAGTTCGTTATGCAGAGAACATAAATTTCGCTAAGAACTTGCAATGTTTAGTTTTCCATAGTGTTGTTGTTGTACTGCCAAGAAACTTGTTTCTTGTCAGTCTGCATTATGTGCTTAGTTTTCTAATTGTAATATATTCAATTAAATTAGTATTACTTAACTAATTTGTACATATGTTTTTTCTTTCAGATATATCTTGGACGTACAGAAGGCAGGGTTGAATGGACAGAGGACATAAACCTAGGGAAGTGGTGGTGTATAACGGTTCCACCTTGGAAATTCGAGCGATTAAAGGAAGGTTTTCTATTGACGTCTTTACTGGAAGTTTAAGTTCATGGGGAAGTTCCAACTGTATCTCTTTTAGAGCTTCAATGAAGGTTCGTGAATTTGATATGTGTTTGTCTAGTCTGCCTAGTTTAGCTTCATAGACTATATTAGTGAGTTCTTCTTGTTTACTAAGAAAACGGTTGAGTGAAAATGTAATGAAACTGGATAACTCATCAAAGAGATGCATTGTTTCTTCAATTTACTTTTGTTATTGAGGCGTTCTGCCAGAGAATTTACGACTAATTGGATATAATTGAATTTAGTATTCAAATTTGTTTAAAGTTTCTACTGTTTTAGACATAATGGACGTTTGATCTGAGACTACTGATGTAAAATTTCTTGATTATTTTGGAGTGTGCGTGTAGCCTAGTATTACGATGAAAAGTTTGCTTAAGGATGACATTATTTTCGATTACTTCATCTAATGTCGAGTTGAGAGCTTGAATGGATGCTTTACATGGGTCCGTTAGCATGATAGCCTTTAGGTCGTTACAAAAATTAGAAAAGATAGTGTACTTTTGTTGGAGCAGGCTTTTCCTCTGTCCAAATTTATTGAAATCAAGGTGTACCACCAGTTTCCATACTGAAGTCGATTTGGCCAAACTTCCTAGACTTTCGAAGTACATCCCACTTGAATTCCCAACTGCTGTGTTGACATGGTATGATTTAACAGGTGAGCATGAGTTTTGGTGAAAGTTATCTCCAGGATCCTGCAAATACGTAGTGCTTAGTTTAGTGTGTCTCGCAAAGCATTTGATGTCGAATAGAAAAATAGTGACTAGAGGTTTGACTCCTAAGCAATATAAGGTTTAAGTAAGTTATTATGAATTAACTTAGTTTTTCTCACCCGATTTGTATTAGAGAAGTTTTCGGTGAGCGAATATCTATTATTTCTTATGGCCCCTCGTATTTCATTGTGAGTTTTTTATTTTTCTTTACCTTACTCTCTAACAAAATTTTGTCTTCCTATTGTAAAAGTTGTTTCTTTAGTTCCTCGGTCGTAGTAAAGTTTTGATCGTTCTTTGGCTTCTACTAAACTTTCGCGGGCCATTTGGTAGCCATTCTGAAGCCTGGCTTTCATTTCTATGACATAGTCGTCATAATTGTAAATTGGTTCAACGGATCTAGTGACGGAAGATGGGATTTCAGGTTTCAAGCCAAATAAGAGTTCGTACGGCGAGTAGTTTGTTGCTGAATGCGGCAGTAGTATTATAACAGAATACCGCATAATCGATCCAAGTATCCCAGTATTTGGGATCTTTGTTCGCATAACTCCTAAGATATTCGTTTAAGCTTCGGTGGTATCGCTCAAGTGATCCATTTGACTGAGGGTGGTAAGGAGTTGTTTGTATCTTTTGTATTTTTCAATAACTTAAAAGTTCTTTTAAATAACTCGCTTAAGTAATTGCTACCTTGGTCGGTTAATAAATATCGCGGGGTGCCAAAAACGCAAATAATTTTTCGGACATAGGACTCGGCTATATTGCTGGCTTCTTGATTTGGAAGTGGGATTGCTTGTACAAATTTTGTCAAGTCGTCTTGGAAGGTAAGAATATAATGATTTCCACTATCAGATGGTGGATTAATAGGTCCCACAATATCTAAAGAGATGCGTTCGAATGGTTTCTTTGAGGTCGTCGTAATTTTCATAGGGATTTTTACCTTTTGTGTAACCTTACTCCTTTGGCAACTATCGCAGGATGATATGAATGCTTAACGTCTTTATATAATTTTTCCAGACATATTTTTGTTTAATTCTTTTGATTATACGGGCCACTCCTTGTTGTCCACCAATAGGATTACTATGATACTCGCGAAGAATTTCTGCGATTTTCTCTCTGCCTGTTAGAATTACAGGTTGATTTATTTTTGCATTTCCTGTAGACTTTTAAATTGGCTCTGAATAAACGTTTAGATCATTGTGCGTATGATCATTGGTTAAATTATTGATTTTGGCTTAAACTGTTCACTAGAGTGCATTCGAGGTAAGCGGGTCGTTGCCTTTATTGTTACGTGAATTTGTATGATTTTTGGAATGACTTGTTGATCAGGCTTGACTTAGGACTGTGAACATTTGTTTGCTTCTGCAATTCCCGTTTTTGGAATGCTGGTTATCACGTTGATATTCTCTGTTTCCAATCGGGATAGAGCATCTGCATTGGTGTTCAGATGTCCCGATTTATGGATAACATTGAAATCATATTCCTCAAGTTTAATTCTCCAGCGCATAATTCTGGAGGGTGGGTCCTTTAGATTAAAAATCCAGACCAGAGGTTTATGATCAGTCACCACCGTAAATTTTCTACCATAGACGTACGGTCTGAATTGCTTGGTCGCCCATACGACAGCAAGTGCCTCCTTCTCGATAGTCGAATAATTCTTTTCGGCCTTATTCAGGACCTGCTTGCAAATGCAATAGGTAAGTCCGTACCGTCCAGTTCACTTCTTTGAGAAAGCACCGCGCCAATCGCCGCATTACTGGCGTCGGTTGTGACAAAAAAATGTTTCTCGAAATTTGGGTATTGTAGAATTGGAGCTTGCGTAATAGATTTTTTTAACAAATTAAAAGACTCATCGCAATGAGCATCCCAATTAAAGGGAATGTCTTTTTTGAGTAGCTGATTCAATGGATTAGCAAGCTTGGAAAACCGTGGAATAAACTTTCTGTAATATCCTACCAGACCTAGGGAAGATTTAAGCTATTTTACAATTTGTGGAGGGCGTACGTTATGACATGCCCTAAATAACTCACCTCACTGCATAGAAATTTGCATTTATTGGTTGGAGCTTCAAATTGTACTTCTTTAAACATTCAAAACACTTCTCGGAGCCTAGTATTGTGAGCATTCAGGTCTCGTCCATAGATGACCACGTGGTCCAGATAGACAAAAGCATCTTATACCTTGTAAACCACTCAAGACTCTATTCATAAGACGCTGGAATGTGGGCGGTGCGTTACGAGGACCGAAGGGCATGCGATTGATCTCGAATGTCCGTATGGTGTACTGAAGGCCGTTTTCGGTTTATCCATCTCAGCCACCTGTATTTGATGATATCCGTTTGCTAGATCTAGCATGGAGAAATATTTCGAGTCACCCAGTTGATTCAGGATGTCATCTATGTTGGGTAGTGGATGTGCATCAGCTACAGTAAGCTCATTTAGCTTGCGAAAATCCACCACAACCCTCCATTTCTTATTACCCTGCGCATCAGGTTTTTTCGGCACCAGCAACAGTGGCGCATTCCAAGGACTTGTGCTGTGACGGATTATGCCTCCGTCGAACATCTGATCCACTTGTTTCTATTGATTTCCTGCTTGTGTATCTCAGGTAAACGATACGGTCGAAGATTTACTGGGAGAATGAGTAGGATCGACTGGAATATTGTGCGTAATTGCCGGAGTGAAGGTAAGTTTATCCCCCTCGAGATGAAAAATATCAGTATATTCACGACAGATGTCTATAACTGACTGCTCTTCTTCCGCGTTTAGATGATTGAGATCCAGGAGAGAAGAAAGTTTCGCTAAGCGTTGCTCTACTTTGTCCTTATTTTTGACATTTTTAAGATTGTATACGTCGAATTCATCCAATCTTTGGAAAGGCAAATGCATTTTATTAGTTATTTTCCGCTTCATCTTGGGAAGAATTTACTACGGATATGTATATGTATCCATCCTCAGGTGTTTGCTATACACCCATGAAGTGTACACTAGAGGTGCTATCTCCGAAGGGAAACATATGATTTCCTCGCTTTCGAGTACCCGGACCGAATTTGAAAAATGTCTCCGTTCTAGGAGGGATATTTATATTTTTTCTGGAGTATTTAAAAGGAAACTCAATTTCTCCATCTTGAGTTTGAAATGTAAAGATCTGGGACTTGTAATTGATCACAGAACCAGTTTTGGAAAAAAAATCTTCTCCAATAATTCCTTCGAAATTAATGGGAAAATCAGAGGGAACAACATGAATGATTAAGTATAGCAGTTTCGGATAGCTGAATGTCCAGATAACATATTCCTTTGGTCGATATCGTGTGGTCAGAAATGCCTCTAAGTGGTGTCGCCCAGTCAGTATAAACTTCAACGTCATCTTTAAGTGAGCTAACTTTAATTAAACTAATTGAAGCTCCGGTATCCAAGAGAAGTGTATTCTCTTGATTCTTTGCTTGAAGGATATTGAGGGTAGTTTCCGTTTGAAACATTTGGAGAGGGCTGAGATTTAGAATTAGGATTGAGATATTATTACCGTCTGGCCTTTTCAGACTAGTGGAGTTTAACCATTTCTGCTACTGGCGTTGAGAAGAAATTTTATTTGAACAATTGGAATTTTTGGTTTGGCACACTAATTGAGATTCTGTACCCGCACCATTGCGCCACTGGTGCTGGTATTTGCTGCGTTTCCCCGAACTTGCGCGTCGAGTATTTTGGTCGTTTTGTCTAGTTGAGGCACACTTGAAGCGTTGTGATGGGATCTAGTATAAGTGGAAGTTGAATTTTCACGTCTAGAGTTATTAAATTGGCGCTTTCTGCATTCTTGAATTGTATGTCCTAAATTCTTGCAGTATCGACAACGTTGCTCAGTTTGAATGGTGTTAACGTGCTGATTTTGGAATTTAGGAAAATGGGGGACGATTATAACCATTTGATTGGTGGAAATTATTCCGGTTTTGTAGCTTCCTACACTCATTAGTGGTGTGTCCCATGTTTTTACAATAACTACACCTCTTAAGGTCAGTCGTTTGGTTCCCATTCTCTGCAATATGTTCCTCTTCTAATACATAGTCAACGGCTGCAGTTAAAGAGTCATGCTTTGTTGATTGTACTATCAATTTTAATGGTGATTTTAATCCTCTTTTAAAATTGTTCACAGCCGTTTTTTCATTTAGACTTCGGATGGCCTTACTGCCTTCATTTCCTTCATTCTGGATACTAGATATGTTTAACTCATCTAATAATTTTTCAATTTTTTACCGAGTATTCAGATACCGTTTCACGGATACCCTGCTTGACTGTGCAATAGTTCGGCCTGTATTACTTGTGTAGAACGAAATTTTATGAAAGTTTTCCTTATTGCTCCTTCCAATTCGTTCCAAGTGTCATAGGTATTATACCTAAGGAGGACATTATAGGCTTTTACCAGTTAATTTTGATTTTACGAGATCAAGAAATTCAATTTTCTCTTCTGCAGTTGAAGCTTTAGAGTAATGAATTTTAGCAATTTGAAGGAATCTGGCTACCGTTGCCGGACTGCCATCGAATTCTGGCACGAGTTTAATAGCATTAGCTAAACTGAATGAGGAGGTTGCCATTTCTGGCGAAGAAAGTTTTCCGTTGTCTTTGGATTTAGATTTGTGAAACACCTGACCTTCTTTCGAAGTTGAGGTAGATTCGTTAGGAGAAACGTTATCTTTCGCCAGGTCTAATGAATGTTCGTCTGAGTCCGCGTCGGTAGGGTCACTATGATTTTCTTCTGAATCAGAATCGCGAGGATTACGGTTTCCGCGTGGAATCTTTTTTCCGTCTCTTAAGGAAAGATTAAATGAGAACATGTGTTCTCTTATCACTCGGTCATTCCACCTCAGTTGGTGTAGATAAGGAACACTAGCTTCCGACTCGAGGAACTTTAAGAAGATTCAACACGAACACAATAGCAAAAAAAATTCAAGGAAAATTGGCCATCACAAAAGAATAACATCAAATTCACTACATTTAATTTAATATCAGATTTTCAACCTTTGAGCCATCACACAGATTAAGATTATATGACATTAGTCCAGCCAAGGAGGCAAAACAGAACGAGAGAAGGGAGAGAAGGAAGAAATAAAATTAAGAACACAGATTTTATATTTTAACTTCTTCAAATTTAATTTAAAGTATGCAAAAATGCAAAAAGCAAAAAAAAATATTGCTCATAAATCTCCAGAAATATATATATATATATATATATATATATAAACTTTATATATATACTATATAAAGATCACTTTAACTAAAGCAGTGATTGGTAAATGGATATCTTGAATCTCGGTGTGATTTTAGGAATACTTCTTTATACATTAGAGCTTCATTAAAAAAAAAATATTTATTTTTTTTTTCACTTTTATTATTTATCTCAAACTTCACTAGTTTTCTAGACTTTTTATGGCTTTAATAATTTTTATTCGTTATTAGATTTTGTATTTTGGATTTTAAAATTTATGAACTTGTGTAGACTAATGGATCGTATGTAGCTCTTATGTATGCACACCACAATTAAAAATCAATTTGGATTTCAGAAGAAAGATAAGAAGAAAAAAAATTAAATGATTACTTCACGGTACTGGCAAGTAATTCACATACATATGTGCTCAAATCACCCCTAACAACGAAAATAACACAAAAATGGAAAAAAATTCTTTGCACTTTTAATTCCGTATATTCTTCTTATCATCATTGTATTATTATTTATTTATTTTTCACTATCAACATTACAATATTAATAAAACTAACACTTTCACCAGTATGTATAGTATACTTTCATCGTTTTTTTGTTTTATATAAATGAACAAATTAAACTACAAATATTTAGATTAAATGTAAAAAAAAAGGAATAACTTACAGGAAATCCACCAAAACCGTAGTGAGTGCAAATTTAGCTGGTTAGTTTAGAATAAAGTTGAATTACAGTTGATTAATTTGGAATAAAATGCTGATTATAGCTGGTTACTAGCAATGGATACAGTTGAATTACAGCTGATTTGCCCCTGAGCAGAACTTTTCCCTCATGTGCAAGTATGTAGATATGTATGTACTGACGTGTAGTTGAATGGTTCCAGAAATACTTTTCCCTTTGATCTAAGTCTAAGGAGAAAAAAAAAATGTTTTTATTAAGTGGATTTACTACCGCTGCCACCAGTTTATTGTTACACTCGCCCAATTACCGCAGCGAGCGGGGGCACATTTCTCGTATTTACACTGGTAAATTAGAAAGAAAACACCTTTTTGTTTGGGTTTGATTATGAAAGAAACTATTTTATTATTTTATTAAAATACGCTATAAATTTACAATGACGATTATAATTTTTGGTTTGGAAACCTTGCAAATACACGCGTAAAATGCCGTCAACGTCTTTCCTGTTCGGTGGATTCAAGTGTACTCCGATTATGTAGACTCAACCCCAAGCCTCGGTACAGCACCGTTCTCACGCATAAAACCGCATAATCATCAGAAAAAGGGAAAGTGAAATTGGACACAACGCGATAAGGCAAGGAAAATGTTTGAATGTTGAAGCAATAAAATAATATTTTTGACTCTACGTTAGTATAATCTGTTTACTTAACAAAGATTTTGGGAACGTTTGAGATGACGAAGGTTATTTTGGAAATATGTTAAAAGAAATGTGATCGCATATCACATGGCTGTTAACGTGCTGTACGAGGTGTTGAGTTTGCGTCATAACACGTTCCAATGACGACAAATTGTTAATAGTGTCCCTGTCTGAAATCTGGGCAAAAATAGCGCGAATATGCCGACAATTCTGTAGTTCGTCTGAAATTGACTACATTCTGACTACAATGGTAGTGTGAGATGTTCAAATGATTTATTTAACCCTCGTTTCCTTTTGCAGTCAATTTGAAGTCATATATTGACCATTTATAAACCGACTTGGTTCCAACATGTCCTAACTATTTAAACAAAATGTGCAGAAAATGTACCGAGTGGGGGTCCAATGACAACCAATTGGTAAATTAAATAAGACCACAACGAGATAGATTGAGACCCTCACATTTCGTCCATGGGACATCTGAAGGACGTTTAAGTTGTATTTAGTAATTGACTTTCTATTTACAGACGAGATCTCTAAATGCTTTCTGTGGTACATATGTATCAGGAGTATGATCCAGCGTTACACCGATCTTGGTTTAGCGGTCAGGCCCAGCCATATCTCCCAACTCTAAACGTATAAATAAAAAGGTATTTGGAATAAGCTGGGTGGTTAACCAGAACAGAAGTTCATATCTAAATCTCCTACATCACACGACAACACACAAAAATAAAATATAAATCATAAAATAATTATGTTAGGAATAACTGGGAAGGAAGGCTTTTAATTTATTTTCGTTGAAAAATAAGAAAACACCCAAAATTGGAGGGATACCAGCCGATAAGAGTATCAAGTTGATTCTTGGGGCTAGCTTAAAGTGCGAATTTTACAATAAGTGAAAAAAAATCAAATATATAGCACACATAAAAAGTTCATGAATTGTGGCGACAAGAGGTGAAGTTTGTCACATGGCTTTGAACTGGCTGAAAGATGCAAAATAAAGTACAGGTGCAACCAAGTCTCAAGAAAGGCTGGAATTCGATGGTTTACTTTTTTCATGAAACGTCACACCGATTTATCTGGTCGGAAATCTGAAGGAGTTTTTCATTCACGTGCTAAAGACATGAATAAGGTAGAAGTATACAGAAATTTTAAGCTTTTGGAAGCCATTTTACTAGAGAATGGTCTAATGAATAAGCCTGGGTACATGTATAACATAGACTCGACTCGCTGCCATCTTAACAATGGATCTGAACATGCTAAAACATCTCGTGAAAAGTTGGAAACTGTCACCTATTGCATGATGCAATGCGGAAGGAAATTTTCTTGGTCTGCTTGTATCTTCAAAGGCAAAAATAACAAAGAAGACTTTGAGGATGGTATACCTTCAGGATCCGTAATGTATATGGCAGACAAATCTGCCTATATAAATTCGACTTTTTTTTTTACTTGGTTAAGAATCACTTTATCCTAAAAAACTTCTAAGAAAAGTTGACACTAGATGAGTACTCATTCCACCATTCTAATATTTAAAAGTTGATACTAGATGAGTACTCATCCCACCATTCTAATATTTAAATGCTGGAATTTTCTGCCGAATATGACATTGACTCTGTATTCTACCTCCCACAACGCAGTTTCATAAGAAAATCAGCACGTGCATGTTATGGAATTTCAGAACTGCCAACTGGTACTTATTCATTTAATCCTAATCTTATTCCTGACTATACAATCATAAAGGCTAACTTACAAATATTAACAGCAGAGCTTAGAAAAATAAAGCGTGGGAAGGTAAATCAGAGAAAGAAAACGACTGTTACAGAAATGGAAGACCCTTCAACAGAAGAAGAAAACGTATTTGTTCGACTGGACGACGAATCTCATGGTCCTGGGAATTTTGAAGCAAGTATTTGCGCTGGATCTGGGAGGACTACAAACCGTAAAAATAGACGAATGCATTATATTCAAGAAATGGTTGCACGACTCTTGCTTACTATTTGTGCACACTTGAAACGGTTACAGCTGTTCACCATTTTCTTATTTTTGTTTTTTGTCAGTGAGTAATAAGTGAAATGCTACTTTTGTTTTCTATTTAAAGTTTATTTTACATGGATAAAATAACTTCTGTTTTCTGTCAAAAATCTGCCATATCCCCCTAATTTACCCTAATGAAAAAAAACTGTCAGTTATAGTTCATGTGCATTATACCATAAAAATATATTTAGTCCGAAGGATATACCTAGCCTAGCCAGTAAGTAGTATTAAAACTTTCACCAAGTCGCAAGCAATTTAAATGGTACCGTTGCATTACAAAGAATAAAATAAAAATCGAAGAAAACTTTAGTTTAAGTCCCACCGACAACAATAAATAGAACCGCAAAGTTCTTGTTGTTAATGTTGGGTACTGAGTAAATATAGAAACTTGCAAAGTCCATCGTCCACAAAATGCCATACAACAAACGGGTCAACTACTATGTCAATCCAAAAAGTTTCCTACATGGGTTGGATTTGGATTTGAATCATCAGCACATTGAAAAACCCATAGAAAACCATAAGAGCAGAAGAATAGAAAACAACGACGGTATATGTATGTACCTTCCCATAAAATATCGGAAAAGTTAAGTTAAGAAAACCAAAAAGATCACACAGATAACGAATTTTAGAAATGCCCCCATGTCTACAACTGCAGTAATGGGACATGAGGTCTAAGAAATGCCACAACAAAACTTAACAAGGACAAGTCTGCAATAACAAAAAAAGTCCTTTAATCCTTTTTATTTGTGGAGCACTTGGAATTCTTCTGTCTACACTATGGATCTAACAGGGTGCGGTGGTAAAGGGAATGGCATCAAGGCCTACATAGGGCGACATATAAAAAGTGCATCGTTTGCTCCATTTCACCATCAAAGATTTACTCGATTTCATATACATACATTCGTATGAGGTGAGCTACATTTGTACATGGCTTTTAGTTCATGACGATTCTCATTGTTCTTATAGGCAGATTGTGAATATAATGTATATACATACATAAATCCTTATTGCTTACATATCTGCAGCAATAAGATCGACATCCATCCTTTGAGATGAATTTTAAATGCAGTCTGAAGAGCTCGATTCTATCGTTATTGATGATTACTATCAAGATGCATGTATTGTAGACCGTTTATTTATTAAACGTACCATTACATCGAGCTTGTCTTAAGCTGGTTCTGATAGTAAAAAAAATGCCAAATGCTATCATAGCGTAAATAAATACTAAATTTACAGAGAAGTACATATACTATAACAAGTGGTTTTACTGAGAGGAAAGATGCACTTGACTGCACTCTTATATGTTAAGCTCAATCTACGATAGTCTCAGTTACGAAAGTTAGTAAATTAATCAATTCTCAATTTGTCCAATAAATTTTTTTCGGTAGCAAATCATCCCAATTATTATGTCCTCAATATGATGCAACGACCTCACTGTATTTGTTGTTTTGATAACTGGCAACATAGTGGCAGAACTCCTCTGCGAGTCTAGCAGAGAACTGAGCGGGAACTGTGCTCTTGAAATCGAATCTGAGAGGTGGATTCGATTTCGCTACTTGATGCAGGAAACCAAAGATTGAGAGCCAAATCCAGGAGCAGATTCACCAAATCGCTTGACCCGGTACCTAATCAGCCTGACTGGAGCTCAGCAACTTCGGAGCCTAATATATTAAGAAACAAATCCAGCCATCCTTATGACGACGGTTAGCTGGCTTTCCGAATGGATGCCCCTCGTAGGTCTTGACAATTAAGGCTTCTTTACGGTGACTTGCTGCTAGCTGTTACGAGATTTGCATGCGTTCGGCAGTCTAGGCCGTCCCTATGATAAGCTGCTCTGGTAGTAAACTTGGACGAAGTTTGGATCTTAATACCGAGTCAACTTTCTGTCAAGCTTACGATGTGCGAGAAGTGGCAGCGACATTGATTCGGACTACTGGCCTTGATTCTCCAGCGTCTGGCCAGCAGTAAGCTTGCTGCAGCCCCAAAATAGCGCGTTGTATCTGAAAAATAAAAATTAATTACGGATTCAAAACATCGGTTCATGTTCTGTAAGATTCCTCTTAAGTTTGTTTTCTTACATCTGTTTATGCTCTGTACCTATACAGCTCGGTGTATTTTTATTATTTTTTTAGATTATTTTATTTTTACTTATTGTCTTTATATTCTGGATGTTGATATCGAGAGTATTGACATTAGTTAGAAAATTGTTTTTAATATTTACTTTGAAATTGTATGCCTATCTAGCTAATTTCCCTTTTGTAATCAGGAAGGTATTTGATTACAGCGATTACAGCGTTGTTTTTTTTAGGAACTAGTGTCTTTACAGTCCTGAACGAAAGTGTCGCCACAGGCTCACACGGTAGAGTTTTAAAGACACTTATAAATATCTTGCCCAATCGATCATAGATAAAATAGAAAAAAATTTCAAATTGTTATTTTTTACAATTCTAAATTTATTGATTAAACACAAGAGAAGCAGTCGCTCGGAAAGTAGAAGGTACCGGCTTCAAATTCAGACTAGGCGGTCGTTTTTCCGGTTTAAGGACATATTCGGACAAAGATACAAAAAACTTTAATTACTTAAAATTACTCACTATACTCACACCCTCTTCCTTCAGCTGTAATAAAGATAACAACTCCAGAATAAAAGCCATTAAAACCTGGCTACAAGCTGAAAGAGACTTCAAATCGTTTTAATGGTTTACCAACAAAGTCGTATCGCATGGTAGATTAATCTAGGAATAGGAAGGGAATTTATAAACTTCATCAACATGGGAATCATAGGAAAAACCAGAAATATTTCGCATGGAATGGCAACTAGGTACGATTCTTAGACATCGCAGACCTAGCTACGAGAACATGATCGTCTTGACTAGACCAAGTAAAGATCTTAGTGAGTATTACTTATACTGTTATTCAACAAAACCTTTTCATACAACTGAATAATATTTGGAGTGCTCGGAGAAAAGCACGATATGTCACCTACACCAATCTCTTCGAGGTACAGATTTGAATATTATCTCCATAGAGGTCGAAGCAACAAGTAAATTATTGATGAAAAGGGGAAATAATGGATAGCAAAGAATGGGTCCTTGTGGAGCACCAAGATTATCGGGTAGAAAACCAGAGACAGAGTTGCCACATGGATTTGGTTGAAAACTATAGAAAAATATAAGGCGTTCTAATTACCAGCCTATAAAGAAAAGCGGACACTAAGGACCAACTTTGTATTTAAGAGTTGGAGAATGACGAATAATTAGCTTTTTACAGTTCTAAGCAGGTTGAGAAGAATGATCGAAATTCATTCATTCTTTAAAATAATATTCCTAGGAGAATTTTAGATTTATTTCTCTCGTGAATGAATGAATCGAAATATGCTAAAGTCGGATTTATTCTTTCGGGAGAGAATGAAGTAATTCTTTCCCAAGGCTTTTGCATTCGCCAGTGATAAAGAGTGAAAAAGAATATTCTTTTCATTCTTTTATGTCAAGGGCCGATTTATATAATGGTGATTTTATGCTTTCTGCTTTATGCTTAATGTATTTTCAACATTTTTTTAAATGTAAATGTCCTGACAATTTTACTTTTAATGGTAAAAATAAAGCAATAATAAAATTTGGAGTTTTCATTTCAAATCGTGTTATTCATATTTATTCCTTCAAAATTATGGTTGTGCTCAGCTATATACGTCTTTTGATATTTTGTTACAAATTTCCCTTTAAAAGCCTTTCGCATAATAAAAACTTTAAAGAATGACTGTTTTTATCATAATTTATTTTTGTCTATATTGGATTTGCAGCATACATATACATATGCATATTAGTAAAAATCACAAATTCCGTAAACTTTTCAACTTTTAATACAATCTTGATCCTACTAATATATCTAATATGCCCCACTCCATTTCACCCACAGTAAAAGAATGAAATTCCTACGTGCTTTTCCTTCGGCGCGTAATTATGCCCTTACTGGCAACTGGTGAAGGGGGCGAGTTAAGTGGACCAAAACACCTGTTGGGCGCCACGTGGTTCTGAGGGTCCACGAATTCCAAATACGCATGTAGGGCGATGTTGCACAATTCACTTACACAAAAAAAGAAAAGAACAAAATTTCAACTCCGGTATCAAAAGAAATTTATTTCATGATATTTTAGACAACAAGAAAACACAAGCGGGTGGGATATATGACGTCTTTTTTTTTTGTTTTTTTACGAAAACATAGAGCTGTTAAACAAATTATGTATGTGAATTCAAGAGCATAACAATTACGACAGTACTTAAAGTGTTACACGCGCCATCTGGGAATACGTATTATACAATTGCGAGCAACAAAGGTAAATGAAAAACCTTCGCTTTTTTTGTTTTACGAATACCCGTTTCTGCTTCAAAAAGAAATAAGGAAATCCAATGCGGTACTTATCTTCAATTAATGCCGACGATCATCACAAGAAATTCCTTCGTCTGGACCTTTTCTCCTCCTACACCGATTATTCCATTTTTTGTTTTTTTTTTTTTTCAAATAACTTTAACTCGGATTCGACTTTTCGTTTATTTTCTTTCCGCCACTAATATCCTCTTGCCTTTTTTTTCTTTTTCTTTTTTAACTCGCGCCTGTGTGATTTTATTTTTCTTTTCCTCAATCTGTGAACGAATCGGTAGTAAATAATAACCATTACTTTTCGCATCTGCTATCAAAATCATTTTAATTTATTTCTGTTTATCATTTGTAGACTCTGGAAACATCGTAATTTTTCTTTCATGACAAGTATTCCTATTTAGGGGCCCTAGTTCCTATTTTATTAAGCTCGATTTTAGTTATTTTACTTTCTCCGATTCGTGAAGTCTAAGTGTAAAAATCGTATCCAATGAGATCAACTCATTGACGTTAAGCGCGACTTTAGAAGGAGATCAAAAGCCCAGACTAGGCAAGTAACGACTATAACTAGTTTCTTTTCTAATTTTTTTTTTCCTTTCTGCTCCGTATTACCTGATAAGTACTACCCTGAGATTTCCTATCATTATGTACATTCGTTTGCATTCTTTTATGTGCTCCGCCTTATTTGCTTTCCAGAAATCTTGACATTTTCAACAAATAATTGCTAATTCATTCTACATTTCCCTAATATACTATTACGATATGTTTAACTAGTCTATGCATCTTTGCCTACACCTATTTAATAATATCAGAAAATTTCTTAAACTAGGGTGCACTAAAAAAAATATTAGGACTATTCACTAAAATGTAGGGATTACTCCCTAAAATTTTGGGGAGAAAACCTACATTTTAGGGAATATTCCCTAAACTTATCGAAAAACACCTAAGCTTTGTGGCAACAATCTGTGCAAATTTTTTCTGAGTCAGAGAATCTGCAAGTTGTTTCGACGACGAGGGATGAGGGTGGAACTGAGCTTTCCCCATACTCTTTTGTTTCATCGAGTTATTCGGCGACTGATCTTTCCGGAATTGTATATTGGTCAACAGCTTCTAGGAGGTAGCCATACGATGACTTCATTTTGAAAATCTGAAAATAAATCGATATCCTTGCAGCATCATTCTTATAATGACTATACAGCATCATAAGGAGCGGATATTAAAACAAAACATGTAATCGCGGGTAGTTCTATATTGAAGTATGACCGCACTTCTTCCTTGTTCTCAGGTCACATCAAAATGCAGATTTCAGGAAACGCTGACTCCAAATAACATAATATGTTCTCTTTCATTCCAAATGATTGATTATCATTCTTTCTCAATCTTTTGCTGTCATCGAAGAATATTCTCTCATTTTCATTCTCTCAAGAATAGAATGCATTCATAAAATCTCGGCAGGAAGCATTCTCTCAAGAATCTTTCGACTCAAATATTCATTCGCGAATGAATGTAAACGATAAGAATGCTATTTTTTCATTCGCGAATGAATTTTTCTGAACTGTTGTTCTCAGCGATAACTAACTCAGCAATTCTAATTAGATTTGATTTTCGTTGATATTTTCCGCAATTCTAATTAGATTCGATTTCCGTTGATATTTTTCTTATGCCTCGTGTACAGAACAATGACCAGCACAAATTACATTAAAGCAAGGTGCAAAATTATAGTTCAAGAGTGTCGATACTATAACGCACAGACAGATGACAGACGTAAATAGTAAGTACGTAATTTCAGAGTCAAACCCCCCGATTCTACATCAGAGACTTTTAACAGATCTTTTAACTTCTTAAATTCAGCAAGTAAGAGATTTTAGCAGAATTAGTATTCTACATAAATTTTTGTGGAGAAATATTAACTTTAAGAGGTTAAGATGGTTTGGAGAATCTTTCAGTCAGCCCAGCTATTAAAGACGTTTACTTTTCAAGAAGAGAGAAGAAGAAGAAGTAATGTTTTTGGCGAGGCGTTGATGGCAATATTACCAGCCTACACGTAGCTATAATTGTGTGCGTCTTTAATCAAGTTACAATTATCGATATAAATAATAATTGTATGACAGGACGAAATGATAATTGGATTATTCTTTTAATACCCAAATCGCAGCTAAAGAGTTCCACAGCCGTCGTTACGTCCAACAGGATTTTCGTATAAACCTGTAGCAAAAAAATTTATTCTTACCAAAACTTTAAAGTGACGATAATATTGTCGAGTAATGGAGATTATCGTAAGTCTATGTCAGTTCTATCACTTTAAAGGCAAAAGATTTTAGCATTCTGAAATTCTATACAGCCGCAGAAATAGCAAAATGATTCAAGTCGTCTCTCATATTGCTCAGAGCTATCCTCTGTGCATAGCTCAAATTGAATAATTATTTTATATTCCACAAACTTGTACATATTTACATAATATATACGAATTATATAAATACGTTCTTATTTTACAGCATTTTTATCCAAGATTTCGGTATTTTAAACAAAACAATTTCTGCGAGTATCACGATAAGAGATTTAAGCGTACCTCGGTGTGGAGCTCTTATGTTAAGAGAAATTTGACAGATATTGCTAGAATACCAAATCTCTTTAAAAAAAAATCACCACAAAAGCTAAGAGATCAGCTGACGTCTGACATCTCTTAACTCTTTACGTAGAATACCAATGTCCGCTAATGGGCTTTGACAGCCCAGTTAAAAGGATAAGAACTCTTATCTCTATGTAGAATCGAGGGGAAAGTCTTTATATATCTCAAAAATTCTCAAATATTTTTTCACTTGGGAAGTAAATTGAAGGTATGACAGGTTTAAAGGAGTCTTCATGATAGTTTAACTGAACAGAGTGTGTCTGTTTATATACTATTCCATGCATGTAGCGGAAGCTCCCTAAAGGTAGAGAAGATAGAAGATCTTAGTTCTATGGTATTACAAGGTACCGAAATCCCTAAAGTGCACATGTACAAAGAGCGATTTTTGTGTCTGGAGATCTTTATTAAATGAACTTATAAGAACTAATCTCTGAAACGTAAACACGGAACAAGGAGGTGGTGTCCCATTAAAATATATTTGGAGAGCTATCAGCTTGAGCTTTATTTCGCAGTTTACTACTCACCGTAACTAGTTAAATTAATAAAAAATATATATAAAACGTATATAAAATTGCTTACGAAATAACAACTACCAATAAACTGGTCTCTAGAGAACAGAAGACAGATAGCAAAATGTTTACAACAACTGATACCAATTAAGAAGGTCCACGTAGGTGATAGATTCAAGATGGGAAATCAGAAGCGAAAAAGGTCGTTGGAACCCAATCCTGTTTGTTCAATTAATAAACCAGTGAAACCTGTCCTGACCTCTGCATACAATTTTCAGCCTTCTTAGAGTAAATCGCAAAATCGCTATAAATCTATATCTACTATCTGTTTTGTAGAAGCCCAAGACCGTTAAACTGACCTTTTCTAGAGGGTCCTCTCTTTCTATTCACAGAACCCTTTGCATATTCTTTCTTTACATCTCAATTTTTATTATGCCAGCTCTCACCAAATTTTAGAGTGTTTGACCCTATTGAAAATTTGCTTCATGAGAATTTCAGTATCTCTAGTTCATAGTTTCACACCAAGACACTTTCTACCTTTCATTTTGTAGTCTATTATCGCAAGGAACTGAAGCTTTTCTCTTTCCTTTATTTAATGAATTTTTCATTTTTATTCGTATCCCATTCTGCATGTCATGCATTCTGTGTAAATATTTTTGAACAAATGAAACAAAATGAAAATCATCTAGGTAGTCAGGATAAAAATTCTGGATGACATAAAAATCTTCAGCAGGGTTTGCTTCGTGAAACACAATAATGGAAATTTTCCCTTTCCTCCACGGTTAACCCTTTCGTAATGTTGTTTAAAACTTTTTGTTTTCCAACAAAAATTGTAGTTCATATTCCTATCTTAGGTAGGCAGGTACAACTTATTTGAAAGTGAACAACTTTTCCGATTGTATTTTGTTGGATATGACAACAAGTTTGTTTTGACTGTCACGAGAGTAGGAAGCTATGAGAGCGTAGAAATTGTCTTTGGAAATGTTTCACGAAAAATAAATAAATAAAACATAAACACCAATGGTTTTATGAAAACTTTGATTGTGTTACACAACAGCAGGGAAAATTCTTATATTGAAGAATTTCTGAAATGGATTGTACTCATATTTTGATAGAGTTACAAGTTGCGCACAGTCAAGCAGAAAATCCATGGATATCAAAAACATGGTTTCAGGATACGGTAGTTGTCTGATGTAAAAAAAAAATATAAATCTCATTTCGAGTCAATGTCAAATGATACTTGCTTAAGTATAATTTAGTTTTATATGTTAATCAAATGAAGGGCACTCTTCTGAGAAATATGTTTAGCCCTGTTTCGAAGGGAACGTAAATTAAGGACTATATCTTCGGTGAAATGAAACTTCACTTGTCAGCAAGAATGCTTCCAAAATTATGTATTTTAACAGTAGTATACTAAGTACCTACAAAATACAAATTAGACTTGGCGCTCTGCTAGATGGATTACAATCCAAAAAAATCCATAGTTCGCTGGGATTTTAAAATAACTATATTCGTTTGAATGTTTTCAACATTTAGGACGTCCTGAGGGTAATTTCAGGAAATACATAAAAAGAGATTCGCGTTGCCGAATGCATTTGAATGACGAAAAACCAGAACAAGCTTTTTGAAAAATGAGAAAAATGAGGAAAATGTAAGTTTTTTGGGCTTTTGGGGGTTCATATTTTGCCAGAAAAACCAAAAAACCCCTGGTTTTTTTAATAAACAGGATTTTTCAGTTTATTTTTTTTATCGTAAATGTCTCTTATCCTTTTCTATTGCACATAAAACTGTTCCTTTATTAAAATTTTTCGTCCCGTATAAGTGGACCCCGGTCTTGGTGCTAATGCAGCGATCCTAATGAAAGATTTTTCATTTGACTCATGTACCATGCTAAGTACTGTATACTATATCATTTATTCTAGTTATAACTGAATGCTGCCCCCCCCCCCCGTCATGATGCTGTTATTTTGGAGAATGTCCCTTACGTTGTTTCTGGTAGTACAGCCAAACCAGATCACCTTTATCAAATTCTGATCAATTAGAACATAAGTAAGGGGCTCTTCATCTGATCGATATTTACTGTTAATTTTGCTCTCGTGGCCTCGTGTATCAACTAATCGTAGTCTAAGCTCCGATACGTAGTCGTCTAGTAACTTTTGTCCTCCTCTGGATATACAAAATTTGAGGTCGCTAGGTGAACACATCTTCCTTTCGAATATGAACTTGGTTGGAGTTTGTCCAGTTGTGTTGTGAACAGCTGATCGACAAGCCATTATCCTTTCAAATGGGCTATCTGCGACACTAGTCCTTCCTATGCTCTCGCATATGTAGCCAATATAACTAAAATTTGCTGTATTTTAGAAGTTTTAATCACTCCCAAATGTCCTTCAGGTGATCCACTGTGCATTTTTACTTGAAAATCGTCGATTTTTGATGCTGGCACGACTGTCTCCATTCGGAATGCTTCGACATTAGTTGCTTCCCACTGTAAAGATTTAGATTTGCTTAAATCACTAGAGCTAGAAAGTCTGATGTAGTGAAGCAGCCTCCGACCCTCTAATCTAGTAGAAGTAAGCTAGGGACCTGTCTGTCTAAGAAAATTGAGTAGATCACATCAGTAGTTTTACTAAACGCCCCAAGTTAAATTAATACATGGCTTAGTCGAACGGTACAAATGTAGTTGGCTCGTAAAAAGTAAAGTTGTGCGAAATAAAGATACAAAAGAGACCGTGAAAGCTAAAACAGAACCAAAGGTGGAAAATAATAGAATCAATTTTTATGGATTGAAATGTAGTTTAAGGGTTTTATGGTCGTAAGTAAATGATCGGACAGATCATAAAAGAAATCACGAGTCAGACTACCAAAACACACTATATCTATTGAAATAAAAATATGGAATTTATAAAGAAGGTAAAAGAACTACGGATGGATGGTAATGTACCAGACAATTGAAAAAGAAGCAAAATTTTGAAATTGTCCAAACTGCGATTGAAATTAATAAAAAAAAGCGGTGCAAATTGCAATTTTTCTAAATGCGCTTGTCCCAGATAAAGCAGACGCACTTTTACTCATTTAATATACCAGCAGGAGATAAGCAAGTTTATGCAAAAGTAGTGCACGCACTCGAAGACTTTTGCATGCCACAGCTAAATGAAGTGTATGAAAATCATTATCTTTCATACTAGAGATGAAAGTCACAAAGAGCCATTCAATAACTATCTAATAGATATAAAAAAAAGATTAAAGCGATGTAACTTTAGAAACGACGACCGCATGGTATGGGACAGAATTGTGCTAGGAGTTCTAGACAAAGTATTGCAGAGATTGGAGATGGAAACTCTAACTCTTCAAAAGGCTATAGACCTGGCCAGGATAGCAGAAATAACAAGTGAACAGACAATAGCTTTACAGGGACTATCGTCGTTAGAAGTAGATTCAATATAAAATAAGTAAAAAGGCTACAGTTCGTCTAAGACCAATTCTTATGATACACTAGGTGAATGCCCGTATGGTCACTTCTCTGTGCAAGTATAATTTTTGAAGTGGTTTTTCACATATATATCTAAAACAGTTCTTCGGGCAGTAAAAATGGTTATAACCCATTTCATAGGATTTCAAATTTTGAAAAACTTTTCGGTACATTAAAACTATCTAGGAGTTATATTTTTCACAGCATCGTAAATTTTTATATGGCAACTCCAAGAAGGGGTTACCCGATTTAGTCCATTTATGAAACTTTATTTACTATTGCTATGAAGACATCACGTACCAAACTTCAGGTCTCTACGTCGGCGCGTTCTCAGGCAGTGCCCAAATATATAGTGAGCAAAAATAATTTTGTATGGTAACCCTACGAAGGAGTTGCCCGATTCGGTACATTTTAGAACATAAATTTAATTTTTTAAAAAAGCCGGTGTACAAAATTTCAGTACTCTAAGTGAACGCATTCTCGAGTTATTGTGCGGACGGACGGACAGACAGACATGCAAATATCAAATTAAATTTTAATATTATGCATGGGAGTCCAACCGATTTTGCTCCATCATCATTATTTCTACGTGTTACAAACGGAATGATAAACTTAGTATACCAAGCACCCCAATTCTAGCTTTTATACTTGTTTGCAATAACTTTAAGACATACTTTACAAAACCCTCTGTCGTATCCTTTTTCTATACATTTTTAAGTGTCCATCTATACAGAGCGAAATTTTTGACCACATTTAGTTTGTTTGTAATACTAATCCCAGAGACAAACTAATACACACAAATACTGGGCAAGTAGAACATGAATCTGCAACGCTTTACTCGAATATAAAATCGACGATGCCCCGACGATGCCTCGATCTGCTGAAGTAATCAAAACTTAAACCAGCAATGCCTCGCTCCGATATAAAATGAACGATGCCTCGACCTGATGTGGCGATTGCCCAAATTTGTTTCTTAGAAATTTACTTGAAATTTTTGTTTTGAATTTTGTTGCCTTATTGGAGTCCGCAAACGTGTGCTTGGGCCACTAAAAATGTTTATGAACATAGTCCGCTGACATGGACTGCCTAATTTTCTATTTCATATGGGTATATTTTTGTTGACAGGGGTGCGACAATTATCTTAATTAAAATGTTTTTTCCGCTTTAATATTCATATTTAAGTTCGAAAAATTACAGATGTAACAAAATTATTTCTATTGTAATACAACATCAAATATTTTGTAAACTTGATTTTTAAAGGAATAAATAAAATCAATTTTTGTCTACTTGTCCCTTAAGTAGGTATGGGGGCAGAGAAAGGATTACAAATATAGTATTGCCATCTATTTCTATTCTATATATTCATTTGGAAATCCACTCTACTGAAACTAGACTATGGTGGATTTTGTATAGAACTTATTAATTGTAGTTCAGCGGAATAAAGTAGTTCAATCAAAAAGACACAACTATAGAAAAGTGATCCCATAATAATGTCAAATAATGTAAGCAATTTCAGTAGTGTCAGCAGTCCATTTTATATTTGCCAGTGGCTTGTGACTTAGATGAGCAAGAAACATTAATGTTGTTTTTATAATATACAGAAAATGTTTCGGCAGAATTTTTATTTACTCTTCATCACAGAGTGAAAATATTTATCCGAAAATAGCTCCTTTTCTGGACTGATGTTGGCCACAAAAAATGTGTAACAATTCTGCTGAAACATTTTCTGTAAATTTCTAAGAAAAAATTTAGTGCTTCACTAGGTACTAGTGCTTCATCAGGTAGAGCCATCGTTGATTTTATATCGGAGTGAGGCAAAGCGTTGCAGCTTTCTGTTCTGTCTATTTGCCCAGTCTTTCTATGTATTAGTTTTTCTATGCTAATGATTATTTATTGGTGGCGACCTAGTGCAACCTAGAGTAGCTTATTAAACATTACAATAAAAATAGGAACAGGAAGTAAAGCTGCTAAAAGAGTTTCGAGAATTAAATGTGGTCAAAAAATATTCTGGAAATTGTTTTGCAGCAAATAATGTACTACTCAACTACTTAATATTCATATTGATCTTACCATTTAATTTTGCCCTGATGATAATATTGTTATAATATTCCTAAAATGGTTGGGAATACATTCAAAAAACCGAGGTATAAAATCAAGAAAACAACACAACATAAAACCCAAAGACGACCCAATACCAATCTGGACTTACCTAGCAAATATAGCAGATAGCAGAAATATGCAATCCCACGACGATCGTTTGTTTGAGGCTAATTCCATAAATAATCCAAATCTAAAACCAGAAGATGAGAAAAAATTACCAAATGTGGATTTGGATAAATTCATAATTTAAATCTGTCAAGGAAATAACGACCGCACTCCTTGGAAAGTAACTTCCCCTCTGTTGTGACCCAGGTGCCCATTGACCCGAACCACGACCATAAAACCAATACACCAATACATTGCCCTATGCAATATATTGGCGTATATCAGGAATGACCCTGAAAATCAAAAATATTTTAATTTAATTTCAATTTCATTTGCATTTAAAAATGCATTTACGTACTACAACAAAATGCAATTTAGCATAAATTGCATTTTGTTATCGGTCGTACATTCCCTTCACACGGCATGTATACTTACCTACATGCAGTACAATGTACATACCTACATACAGATTTTCCGCTAAATTCCTAAAACTTAATCGCATGTACTATACGTACGTACAATTATTCTCGTCGGTCGTATTAAAAATATTATTTTTACAAGACACAGTGCATATCAGATTTCATGCATATGCACTGCGTCTAAACTATTTGTACTTTCCCACGTACGATTCTTCACGTCGTGGGAAGGTAACAAAAAGAATAAAAAAGCTTTTTGGAAGTTTGGTGATCGATATCTGGGTTCAATATCGCCGACCCTCGAGGAGTTCGTTTTTTTTTTTTTAAATCCGTCTGGGAGGAACGCGTAGAGTTTTCGCGAACGAGAATAACAGCATGAACTTAGATAACAGTTTACTATTATTTTGCGAATCAGAATAAAATCCGAAAAATAAATTAATAACGATTACTAGTGTATCGGAACGAAGATATTGGAAATAATAACCATAAATTAATTGTTTGAGAATCGAAGTGAAAATCTCGAAATAGTTTATAGTTTAATATCTAGTGGAATAAAAATCTGTTTGAGAATCAAAATAAGAAATTCGAAATACTTTAATGTTTAGTGGAATGTAAATATGGCTTAAATAAATATTTGTATATAGATAGTGAGTTGTGATTTAAGTATTAAAACCCTTTCTCCGACCGCTTCTCTATCTTTAACCGGGGAGCACGAGCGGACGAGATACAACAACTGGTGGCAGCGGTATTTTCTCCGAATCAGTGCCATATTATTAATGAAATTAATAAAAAGAAAAACTAAAACCTACACAAATAACTAATACCAGCGTTCCTAATTTTTTCTAACGGAATACCAATTAAAATTTTGATAATAGAAGACAACCCTTTTTCCATCTATCTCCATTCCCCAAATTTTAAATAAATTCAATAAATTCTAGTCAATAACATTGTGGTGACAACAATAAACAAGTGACCAGCAATGTAAAACAAAAGTGGAAAAGAAAAGAGAATAGTGTATAACAAAAAAAATCAGCATATACAAAGGAAGAAGTAGATAATTATAACAAGTAAAATAAAAACCAATAAATTAAAATTAAAATAAAAACAGCAATAAAAACTAAAAAAAAAAAATTTTAACAATCAAATAAAAAACAAAAGCCCGGGTACCTTCAAAGGGTACTTAGAGGAAAATAAAAAGAGTTCAAGCGCCATAGCGCTCAACGTGGGAATTTTGCGAGGCTTCATCCCTGCCTCAATAAAGACGTTTATTAAGGAAGATATTTTATAATGAGATATTTTCACGTATATACATATGTATATATGTATATAACAGCTGGAAAACAATTTCTTCCGGTTCTCGGCTAATTAAATTAATTAAATTCAACACAGAAAAATTGAAATCCGCTCTTCCTAGAAGCGACCTCTGCGGCAAGACCTCGTGAGCTTGTTGGTCAGAGGACTTCGATAAAATCAAATATCAATCCCCTGCGGTAGGACTTCGTGAGCCTATCGGTTAGGAGAAAGATATTGTTTGGAAGAGCCATCAATTAACAATTTTAAAGATCAAATAACAAAAGTACGTTTCCTCTTTATTGCATACATATGTGTTGTGTACAATATCTAAATTTTTCTTATATTTTATTGAAAATACGCATTTCATTTAAAGGATCGTTGATAATAATATTAATTCCTTTTTGTGTTGTGATAAAACATTTTTTTCCCCTACAAATTTAATTCTCCCGTAAACAAAAAAAAAAAGAATTTATTAACAGAAATATTTAAAATAAATAAATTATAATTGTTTTTTTTATATATCGGAATTCTTAACATTCCTTTTATTAGAAATCGAGAATTTCGTAATACCAAAAAATCCCAAAAATTATCACAACCCCCGTTACTGTACTTTACTCACTTCCTAAAATTTACAAACGTTTTCTTTCAAAACAAAACTAATTACACATAACAGGCTCGTTTTTTTTCGCAACTTATTACTGTTTGGAAATTTGACGATTAGTTTTCTACTCGGCTGTGTTTTTTTTAAATACAATTTTGTCATATCCTCTATACGCTCCAGTCCAAATCAAACGAAATCGAAACACAAAATTATATAATACGCAAAGACATTTCAAATATCATAAAATATTATTCTATATTTCTGTCGAATTTTCCGTCTATTACTTCAGAAATCAGTCATGACTGAAGAAACCGTTTCTTTCGATGAGCTATGCTCGTCTCAAGTAGGAAAAACAAGGAAATTAGGCTAATACTAAGGGCTTATCACCAAGCCGGTAAAGTGAAGCGTACCAATACCTTTGTGACAGGTAAATTACAACAACTCGAAGAAATATGGAGCGCCTTCGAAAAAACAGAAGAACAAATACTTCAGCATACAGACTTCTCGACCGATCACGATTATTTCAAAGAATCGTGCTCAGACAAAACTGAAGACTGGTACAGGTTGCGAAAGCAACACTTTCCGAAAGATTGAAATCAATCTCAGAAAGTGTTACAGCTCAGCAAAACCCCTTTCATATTCCATCACCCAGAGCTTCGTGGAGAATTCAATTCAACACACAAGTTACAGAAGCTAATAAGGATTCAGATTGTTCACAAAATGAAAGCATTTTCAGAAGTCTAAATGCCAAAATTAAATCAATTACTCGAGTGATACAGTCATTAAACCCAGATATCCTACTTACAGCAAGCAGAACATATTTAGAACAAAAACGAAATATTCTGAATAAACATTGGGCAGAAATCGAGGAGCTCAACAACACATTCCAAACACAATCTACGTCACAAGATTTAGAAAACAAATATTTCTCCGAAGATGTTTTCTATAAAACAGAAGCAGAATCCGAAGAAGCTGTAATTGCAATCCAAGAACGGCTAGATACCCGCTTCCTTATTTACCAACATAACACCCGAAATAACTCATCACACTTCCACAATGAAAGCACAGAAATTATAAGTTCACATATTTCCCTATCAGAAATTAAATCGTTAATACCTAATTTTAACGGCGATCCAAAAGACCTCCATAAATTCGTGTCATGTTGTGATGATATTAATAGACTCCACCCCAATACTGATCCAACAACCATATTTTCAATAATTAAAAGTAAACTCTTTGGGGATGCCTACAATGTACTTAAGTACAATAATACAAGCAGGTGGCAGATTTGAAACATTCGGAGAAAAATCGAAAAATCAGTACTCCAATCCAAACTCGCAAACACAAGACAAAGAAGAGGACAACCTGTCAAAGAGTTTCTGCAACGAATAAATATGACACATGCACAATTGAATAAAGCCACGCATTCATATACAACAGATAAATTACTGTTAAATTCCCTAATAAAGGATAACGAAAAACAAGCTATTAGAGCGATTGAAGACGGATTAATAAGCGAGCAACTACAAACGCTAGCCAAACTCCACGAAAATAGAGCATTTAAGCCCTTTACGTCATATATTGGTGAGCAAGCATTACGCCTAGAATCAAAGGCAACAAAATTAGCAACAAACTCTTCTCGCACTGCTCAATCAATACAAGTGCAGAACCCCTTTTGCTAAAAATGCAGAGCACAGGGACATTTAGCTCCAAATTGTCCACAGAACATTCATACAAACACAGCCCCAAATAAATATTTTTCAAATAATTTAAGCAAAGGCAATCCTCCTAAGCAGGCTAGCACCTTCAACAGCACTACTCCTGCATGCAGGTATTGTCACAAATTAGGACATACCACAGAAGTATGCAGGGCAAGGATAGAAAACCATGGGAATTTCTACAGAGAAAATACAAATCCGGTTGATAAAAACTTCAGAAAGCTAACAGAAAGTCCCAATAAAACTACAATTCCCCAAAAAGAGGTCAGCTTCAACCAGGTTCCAAATCTTAATTATAGAAAAAATTCCCCTTCCTCAACAATACAACCCCAAAATGAAGCAAGGACAAATAAAACATACAAAATCCGAGAATATTCTTAATACACTCGGAAAACAAATCAAGGCGAGAGGAATTAGTCGGCAGCCCCTCGCAAATTCAAACAAAAGCCGACATACATACCAACCCAAATTAAATAATGCACAATTATTAAATGATCACATAACGCTGAAAATTCCAATTATTATCAACCCCAACACCATTACTATCTCTCTATCTACCAATGTGTGCTCCAATAAAGAAACAAAGTTCCTCGTAGACACAGGAGCAGAAATTAGTCTCATCAAGTTCAATACACTGAAAGCAGGTAGAACTGATTAAATTGGATCACTGTAATTTGGAAGAAGCCGAGAGTATTCGGAAAATTTGCAAGGATTTCAACGATCTCTTCTACTTAGAAGGGGATTTCCTAACGTTTACAAATGCAACTGAGCACAAAATCGAAACAGTCCCACCTCACATATACAGTAAACCGTACAGACCTCCAGAAACAAGCCGGAAAGAAATTACTCGGCAAGTAAATGAAATGTTGGATTCGGAGGTAATAAGCCCTTCAAATAGTGTGTGGAATTCTCCCCTACTTCTAGTTCCCAAAAGCCGGAAGAGCATGGGAACAAAAAATGGCGAGTCGTTGTAGATTTCCGCCGAGTAAATGACATTACTATTGGCGACGCTTACCCATTACCTAATATTACAGACATATTAGATCAATTGGGTAAGTCAAAATATTTCACAACGCTAGACCACGCCAGCGGATTCCACTAAATTCGCATGGACGGGAAGGATAGAGCGATAACTGCGTTTTGAACTCCTTATGGTCATTACGAGTTTAACCGTATGCCATTTGGACTAAAAGGTGCACCAGCAACCTTCCAACGTGCCATGAATAATGTCCTTTCCGGACTCCAAGGCATTTACTGTTTCGTATACATGGACGATATTGTAGTCCATGGATACAATCTTAATGACCATAATATTAGGCTCGCAAATGTATTTAGCCGCCTTTGGGATTTCAATTTAAAACTACAACCCGACGAGTGCCATTTCTTAAGAAACAAATATTGTATCTAGGGCACATCATTACTGAAAATGGAGTCAAGCCAGACCCGGCAAAAATTAAATCAGTTCAATCTTATCCTAGACCCAAGGAGGAAAAAGATATCAAAGCCACTCTTGGTTTCGTCGGCTATTATCGCCGTTTTATTCCCAATTTTTCTAAAATCGCGAAACCCCTTACTAACCTTCTGAAGAAGGACACACCTTTCAAGTTCGATGCAAATTGCGATGAAGCATTTTGCGAATTAACAAAAAAAAATTAATATCAGCACCAATCTTATCCTATCCGGATTTCGACAAAGAATTTTTCGTCTCCTCCGATGCCAGTGACTACGCCATCGGAGCATTTCTTTCCCAAGTAGATAATCAAGGAGATAGAAGAATAAGAGGAATAAGAATAAACTTTATTTCGGCAATGTACACAAGATTGAAATTTTATAGAGTACAACTTTAGTAGTGGTGCTAGAATCACAATCACCGAAATTCAAAATAATAGAAAAAACAAAATTTAGATAATAATTACAACTCAGAAGAAAGAAAAAGCAACAAAAAAAAAATATGAAATTCACTATGTATATAAAACAACTTACTAGCGTTCCTTTGCGGAGGAGAAGAAAAGAATGGATATAGAAGAGCTAGATTATGTGCGTGTTAACGAGATTTTTAAATGCATAAATGGTGCCAGCCGCCTGTATACTGACAGGGAGATCATTACACAGTCTTATGAAAACGAGGCAATACCAGATTTCTATTTCGAAGGGAGGTAGTGAAGTGGAAAAATCTGTAAGGTACTCTGGCTTATGATCTTTTAACAAATTAAACAAAGAACCCAAGTTTCTTCGTTTAAGGTAAGAGGCAAAAGAACAACCAAACAAACAAGACCGGATATGTGAGACATGGTCAAATCTGCGCAACCTGTAAATGAAACTCACACAGTCGTTTAGGGCAACTCCCATCTTCCGAGTGCAGATACTGTCCAGTTTTGGAAAGACCAAACATCCAAAAGAGAAATAAGGCAAGATTAGAGTTTTTAGTAGCTTTAGACGAGAGCGACTAGATAATATATTCGCTGAAAGCCACAGTCTGCGTAAGCCCCCATACATTTTCCTGATCGTATTGTTGATGTTATCACAGCACTTCATATTTGGGTTCAAGATGATCCCAAGGTAAGTGACCTTATTTAACATGGGCAGTGTAACTCCGTTCAAAAGTATTGGTGGGATATCAATTTCATTGGGTGAGGTATTATAGAAAGTAGTGCAATCTGACTTCCCGGGATTTAGCAGCAAACGATTATAATTGGTCAAGGCACAGATTCGGTCCAAATCAGAGTTAATTCGTGCAATGCAATCTTCGAGGAGACCAATAGGTCTACTTATATATAGCTGTACATCGTCAGCATATAGATGAATTTTCACATCACGCACAGCTTTCGGCAAAGCGTTGATAAATAAGCAGAAAAGCAGAGGACCCAGAATTGATCCTTGAGGAACCCCTTGAACAAGCGGCCGATCAGGGGAGAGAGAATCGTTCACTTTGACTTGTTGACGACGGAGAGATAGAAAGCTTCTGATCAGGGAAACTGCTGGGGAACGGAAATTAAAGGAAGATGACAGCTTCTGAAGAAGAATGCGAAGGTCCACGCAATCAATGACTTTCGAAAAATCCAACAGAACCAAGGCTGCGAACTTGTCACGGTCCAAAGCCAGTCTTATGTCTGAAGATACTTTTAACACTGCAGTTTCACAGGTATGGGCAGAGCGGAAGCCCGATTGCCAGCATGTTAATAGGTTGCTGGATTCCACATATTGCAGTATTTGTCTGTACATGAGCTTTTCTAGTACTTTCGATAAAAAACACAACAAACTTATTGGCCTATAGTCAGCGTATGATTGTGGAGAGGACTTCTTGGGCAGCGGCAGAACAGTTGCAACTTTCCACTCATAAGGGAACGTAGATGACATTAAGCAAGTGTTAATGATATGTAGAACATATTTACCAATGTACGGTAATAGCATATTGATGAACCTGGGAGATATGCTATCTGGACCGATTGCGTCAGACTTAATGGTACTGATGGACACGATAAGTTCATTTAAGTCAGTCCCACGGAAAGAGAATGCATTAGAGGTATCAAGGGTAACATATTCTTCTAATACATCGTCAAGAGAGTTGGGTTGACTATTTATCGTAGGTATGTTACCAGCAGCAATGAAAAATTCATTTAATTCATCGGGATTTAGACCACAGTCATCGCTCAAGTTTTTACCATACACACCCACCAGTTTTAAATTGCGCCATAATGTTCGGAGAGGAAGACTCGGATCGAACTTAGAGATATAATTTTGAAGTTTAGCACATGTAATAGCCAGGTTAGTATTATTGCGAGCAATCTTATGTAGCCGGTGCGCTTCAACGGTCCTGAGGCGCCTATAACGATGATACAAATACTCACGTTTAGAGATAAGAGATCTAATTCATTCGGAAAACCATGGGCAGCAATTGGCTATTACGCATTTCGTTTTGACAGGAACATACTTTTCGAACAAATTGGAAATTAGTAAGTTAAATGTAGACACTTGCTGGTTTACTGAGACAGAGTCAAATATCGTGTCTCAACACAAGGATGTACATTCTTCAATTTGAGCATTAGCGTCGATGTCATTGTAATCGCGGTAGGAATAAGAGCTATTCTGGATACTTGGATCTAGAGAAAATTCATAGCTCATAAATAAAAGATCATGATCCACAGTGCTAGGCGGATCAATTTGGTCCTGCGATAAAATCTTGCCACAGTTGGCTACGAGAAGTAAATCGAGAATCGAGGGATTGGTGGCATTAAAGTACGTGGGAAATGAGTTCACTATATACAGGTATACAGAAAGAAGAAGATGAGAGAATTGGTTGACGAGATTATCATGCCGCCTCAAATTGACATTGAAATCACCTCACACAATCACGTTCTCATAACGTTGCCCTATATGTGACATCGCATTCTCAAACTCAGAAGCATTAGTACAATCAAAGCTGTAGGGGGGACAGTATACCGACGACACAGCGCACTTCTCATTTCTAGAGCCTATCTCAACGCTAATGAACTCGATTGGTTGTACCTGTGAAGTGGCAATCACCTTGGCGTTCAGAAAGTCGCTGACAAAGATCGCAATCCCACCACCTGGTCGACCTTTGCGGTCGTTACGGATCAAGGTGTAGCCTGGAATAGATATTAGTGATGAAGGGATTACGTCGTTCAACCATGTCTCACTTACCAGAATCACATGCACTTTTAAGTCAGAGAACATGTAACGAAATTCGTCAATTTTATTCCTTATACTTCGCGCATTTACTGTACACACATTCAGACCTACAGACCGAGTAATGCTCTCACCTTATCCATACATAAGTAGCAATCCATTATCAAGCATAAAGCGGGCACCACAGATGCATTCAATAAAACCAGCTCGATCCATAGCAATGT
The DNA here is from genome assembly GCA_963930735.1 of Dioctria linearis. NCBI lineage: Eukaryota > Metazoa > Arthropoda > Insecta > Diptera > Asilidae > Dioctria > Dioctria linearis. The sequence continues at coordinate 134,181,628 of OZ005744.1, read as the reverse complement.
ATATATGGAAGCTAATAAATAGATAAGTCTCCGCAACAGGAAAATATGAAAGCGACCAAACAAGAATATTTGATAAAATTACCATTTTAAATTCAAGTAAACTTAAGATATAATAAAATAATGCAAAAAATTAAAGTAGATAGTTAAACTAATAAATTCAGAAATTCAAAATCAGTATTAATGTGCTTTAAATCTAAATTAGTAATTAAGCCAATAAATTCAAAATTAGAATCAATCTTAAAATCATTTCAATAGTGCATAAAAAAAAGGACTTCGACAATCATTAGTAATGCAGTTTGAACAAGAATTGTGTAGTTGCTCCAAGTTAATTACTTTAAGCTCACGGTCTCCTTGGCTTCGCTTAACATATAGGAAGCCATTTCTCGTACGTGCAGAACATATATTTCCCAGTTTTCGGAGTTTGATAGCCTCCCGGAGGAGAAATGAATAATGCGGCGATAGACCATCGCTGATAAACAGAGACGAGTCTGAGGAGAAGCCATCCAGCTTCGACAATTTGAGACTTTTTAGTCTGCGGTATACTGACAAAAAAGCTTTTTGCTCTGCATGGCAATATAAGCGTACGACGATCGGGGCTCCGGTCAGCGTCAGTTGCGACGAAGGTAATTTCGCTTTTAGGCGAAAAGCATCTGTATAAGGAGAGACCACATGTCCAATAACTGCAGCAATGTTTTTGACAACACTAAGTACGTTCTCTTTGGATTGGTGTGGAATGCCACATATTATTACATTGCTTAATGTCTGTACCCGGTGATGATCATCGACATGCTCTCGTAAAATGTTGGTGATCCCCCGCAGCTATTTAATAGATGATTCACAAGTTACCATTCTATCATTTAGGGCAGTGATGGTACCATCGACTTTTGAGGAAGTACGCGCCTCCAGGTGATCGATCAGAGTATTCAATTTATCGAACAAACGGGTCTCCATTGTCGCCATCAATTTTTCAATAACATCGACTGATACAACTGCAGAGCCCAGACTATCCAAATGGGACTTACCGGCCTTGCGCATATCAACAGATGTACTCTCGTCACAGTTTGCTGATGTAGAAGGTAATTTTTCCTTTCTTCCCTCCGTCGCCATTTATGCACAAGTAATGGACCAGCTCACATACACTAGTGCAGATGCCGCAGCAGAACACGACTAGCAATCTTACAGTTAATTTAAAAGAAACTAATTTAAGTGAACTTTAACACCAATCACTAAAGCCTTCGCCTTCGGTATTAAGCAAATGGAACAATGATTCGCGCCTATGTGAGTCGGGTTCTCAATGGTGCAGAGACTCGATACTCAACAATCGAAAAAGAGCTTTTGGCAATTGTTTTCGCAGTTGAGCAATTCAGGCCATACGTTTATGGTAGACAGTTTACCATCATAACTGACCATAAACCATTAGTATGGCCAACGAATCTAAAGGATCATTCCTCAAGGCTAACGAGATGGAGAATACGTCTTGAGGAATATGACTATAAAATAGTCCATAAACCTGGAAAGCTCAACACAAATTCAGACGCTCTCAGTAGGGCTATCCCAGAAAATTCCGTAAAATCAACGGAACCCAACACCAATGTAAATTTGGTAACCAGGAGTCAAGCCAAAGCTCAGACGAATTTAGATACACCAAATCCAAATACTACTACCCCAAATCCAGATTTATCAGTAGTAAACAGTTCCTCAGTGATAATAACCCAGACTAATTTTCCATTACTTTTAACTAAAAACACAAATCCCAATTTTTTCATCTTGCCAATGCAGGATACAGAACTTGAAAGAGTGTTAAAATCTAAGCTAAAACTTTTAGACAAACCTCCCCTACTAAAAAACGAACTGAACTTCTTTAAGAAGAAAGACTCCACAGTAATCATTTCAAAAGTCAATCTATACCTTGCCGATCACAGAGAGATTGATTAGACATTGAAAATATTTTATCTGAGATCTGCTCATACACAGAAGCAAATCAGTTATATCAGGTAAAGATCTCCTTCCCTGTATTAGACCAACAAAATCTATCAACTATTAAAACATTTTTACCAAGGTCTTCGTTAACCAAAAAATAAATACAAAACTTCATCAAGATTCCATAAAGTATTTATCCAACACCAGTGATATTGAACAAGTTCTGAAAGATTTCCATTCTCTACCAACGGGAGGCCATCAAGGTGTCTCCCGTACAATTAAAAGAATTAAAAAACAATTCTATTGGCCTGGCATATCAGACGATGTTGTAAGATATGTAAGGAAATGTAAACTTTGCCAAGTAAACAAAGTATCCAGAAATCCCAACATTCCTATGAAAATCTCAAGCATAAGCTCAAAACCCTTTGAAAGAGTGTACCTAGATGTTGTAGGACCTCTACCAATTTCCCATTCTGGAAACAAATACATCCTTACATTTCAAGACGACCTTCCCAAATTCTCTGAGGCTATTCCCATAGTCAACACTGAGTCTAAGACATTAGCGGAAGCCTTGTCGACATGGCATTCCAGAAAGTATCCTAACAGATCAGGGATCTAACCTCATAGGTGGCATGTTCCCCGAGGTATCTAAACTGCTAAAGATCAAAAGGCTCAAAACTACTCCGTATCACCCACACACAAATGGTTCATTGCAGAGAAGTCATAGAACTTTAGAAGAATACCTCAGATCTTATGTAGCGAAAGATTCTCAAGACTGGGATACATGGATTCCATATGCCATGTTTGTCTACAATAGCACACCTCACTCGAGTATAAATTATACTCCCCGCGAACTCCAGTACGGATTCCCAGCCGAAATCCAAAAAAAAAAATCTTCGACCGTTTGCTATAATTACGATAATTATGCAAACGAGTTAAAAGCACGTCTACAACACAGCTATAAAATTGCGAAAGACATAGCCATGGCCAACAAGGAGAAATCAAAAATCCAGTACGATAAAAATTCTACCCGGAAAACCTTCAATATTGGGCACAAATTCTTGTTAAAAAGCAGAGTGAGAGATAATAAATTCTCACCACTCTGGACAGGTCCATAAAAAAAAAATAAATGAATAAACAATATCATCTTCCAGGTCCTCACAATGATGCAAACGGCATTTTTCCAAATCCGTTCATCTCAGGCTCGGGGATAAAAATAAATCAAATAAATGCCAACTCAGGCATTTATTTCGAGGAAATCGGCAGAGCCAATTTCTACGCAAACGAATGGAAAATCCTAACCTAGTACGATTTAGAAAACTTCAAAGCAGAGTTCAGGAACATCAACATCATTCATCATGCAACAAATTACAACTACGTGTCAAAAACTGGACGGAAATTCCGCAATGGCGCATACTTGTAACGGTACGTTACTACAGATAAACCTTATTATAGCAAATATAGAATACAAAAATGTGCTCCTAGTAACTCAAAGTAGGAAACAGAGAGCTTTATTCAATGCTATAGGCTCCATTTCCAAAGCTCTTTTCGGCACATTAGATGAAGATGATGCCAAGTTATATGATGAACAAATTCAAAACCTCACTTTAAACCAAAACTTCCTCATCTCCCTTATGAAAAGCCAGAACGCGATAATCGAAGCAACAGCTCAAATATTCAATAAAACTAAGGCCGCAATTGAAAAGGAATTCCTCAATATGCATAAAAAACTAATTTCAATACAAATATCTACGTCGATAAGGGAAAATAGAACACTGGATAATAAAATATCCATCGAAATAGAATCATTAATCTCTCTTGTTTCATTAATGGCATTCAGAAATCAAAATACACTAATATCGCCTAACAAAATTGAAGAGATTTTATGAAAGATTAGACAGGAATTACCAAATTCAGCAATACTGCCCATAAATTCCAGAGACAATATATTTTCACAAATCTACAAATTAAGCACAATATCTGCAAACGTTTTCAACAACAAAATAATCATAGAACTCCGAGTTCCACTCCCCTTTAAAGAACCCTACCAAATTTTCAAAGCAGTGCCATTACCGACAATCCTAAACGGTTCGTTCAAATATATTGAACCATTAAAGGAATATATATTAATTGCGCAACGTTGGACCATACACACTTTTATTGTAAAATTTCATCACCCATCTTAAATACAAACAATAGAGTAAATCAATTTAATAAAAAAGGAACCTTTTACATCAAAATGTAAAATTTTGACTTTAAAACAGAACTACTATATGGCACAGTTATCGCAGCAAAATGCATGGCTTTTCTCCCTTAAAAAACCCTTCCATATAGATATCGTTTGCGAAGATTCAATTAGTTCGGAAACCCTGCAAGGAACAGGAAAAATATTTATCTACCCAGGTTGTTATGTCAGCAGCAAGGAATTTATCTTGCACGGACATAACGTAAAAATATGAAAATTTAACTCCCATTTCATCCCAACAACAAACATTTCCAACATAATCGAAAATATGACGCTTCCCTCTATGGAAACGTACGGAAGAACAAATCCTTTAAATATCACAAACATCATGAACGTCGATGAAATTTTAAAATCCATCCATCTTCATCAAGAATCAAATTCTCTAAATCCTATAAACAATCACCACATTCACCACTTTGCTTTATCATATTTAACAATAGCATTAGATATCGCTATTCTAATCACCTACGTGTACATGAAATACAAATCAAAAGTCCGCAAAGGTAAAAATGTACCTCCGGAACCGCAACATATACTTGAAGATGTGCCTCCGGCGGCACCAAGAAGCTTTAACTTCAAAATAACACCTGCTCCCAATAAAAGAACTGCAGGAATTTACTCAAAATAATCTGAATATATGACCTATATATTAGCATATATCTCATGAACTCATACTTTCAGTCGAGATACACACATATACGTATAAAAGATAACGAACAAAAACTGACACATTAAACTTTCCTCTATATTTTCAACACATACATCTCCCAAAAATGAAATATAAAAAAAAAGACTTCTAAACAAGATTTTAAATACGAAAAGAAAAAATGAAATTGCGAAGTAGTTATTTAAGATACTTAAAGGACAAAATTATATAAATCCATAATATACATGTATACCATATAAATAAAAAGGAAAGTGCCAAATCATTCTTTTTTTTGTTTTACTTAATAAAAATAAATATTTTTCGTTTCTGACAGAAACTAATAAATAAATGAAAATTAGAATAAATAATAATAGAAAATAATTTTCTAAGTGTAACTGAAGTTAAAAGAAAGAATAATAACAATTTTTTGTGTGGAAGTGATTCTTATAATAAGAATTAATGTTATTTGGTTCTGCTAGAAATGATCCCATAAATATAAATTAATATATGATAAGTGTAGATAAAATGTTAAACAATTTCCAAACAAATATATCGTTAGTATTATACAATTCTTTTATACCTATTAGTTTACAAGTAACAAAAAATAAATAAAAAGAAAAAAATCCAATGTTGTATCTAATATATACTAAAGATCGATATCAATGAAAGACATGTTTTTTTTTTGTCAATAAACTACAAATTATTATTACTATTACTAAATAAATAAAAAGACCAGAAGAGTTATGAAAATGTACATTTGTATATATGTACATATAACCGGCCTTTTTTTTTGCACATAGAATTTCAAACTTTTATTCTTCCTTTTAACAAAATAAAAATATATAAAACAAATCCTTTCACCAATTAATTATATAATAAATAAAAAAATAGAGACATAATGAAGTAATAAAGACCGATATAAATAATAAAGAAATAGAATAATTGTAAATAGCTCTATTACCAATCATATTTAAATTTATAAACTTAGTAGTAATCATTTCCTTTTAACTAGCTTTGAAGGAATAAATGTAACATATAATGAGAAAATCCTAAAACCATTCCTATGGAATTATAGTTATATCAAAATAATTAAAACAAAAATATATATATATAAAACCACAGCAAAATATTGTATGTTCTACCTATTATAAGGTTATTATAATTTCGCATGTAAATAGGTTTACATTTCTGGTTACCTTTAAAAATACTATTTACAATCGAGTACAAAATCTACTACTATTAAAGAAAGAAAGTTTTCTTCTGAGCAGAATAAAACTTTCTTTTCCCAAGGGGGAGGGATGTTGTGACCCAGGTGCCCATTGACCCGAACCACGTCCATAAAACCAATACACCAATACATTGCCCTATGCAATATATTGGCGTATATCAGGAATGACCCTGAAAATCAAAAATACTTTAATTTAATTTCATTTTCATTTGCATATAAAAATGCATTTACGTACTGCAACAAAATGCAATTTAGCATAAATTGCATTTTGTTATCAGTCGTACATTCCGTTCACACGGCATGTATACTTACCTACATGCAGTACCATGTGCATACCTACATCCAGCTTTTCCGCTAAATTCCTAAAACTTAATCGCATGTTCTATACATACGTACAATTATTCCCGTCGGTCGTATTAAAAATATTATTTTTACAAGACACAGTGCATATCAGATTTCATGCATAAGCACTGCGTCTAAACTTTTTGTACTTTCCCACGTACGATTCTTCACGTCGTCGTGGGAAGGTAACAAAAAGAATAAAAAAGCTTTTTGGAAGTTTGGTGATCGATATCTGGGTGCAACATCGCCGACCCTCGAGGAGTTCGTTTTTAAAAATCCGTCTGGGAGGAACGCGTAGAGTTTTCGCGAACGAGAATAACAGCATGAACTTAGATAACAGTTTACTATTATTTTGCGAATCAGAATAAAATCCGGAAAATAAATTAATAACGATTACTAGTGTATCGGAACGAAGATATTGGAAATAATAACCATAAATCAATTGTTTGAGAATCGAAGTGAAAATCTCGAAATAGTTTAAAGTTTAATATCTAGTGGAATAAAAAATCTGTTTGAGAATCAGAATAAGAAATTCGAAATACTTTAATGTTTAGTGGAATGTAAATATGGCTTAAATAAATATTTGTATATAGATAGTGAGTTGTGATTTAAGTATTAAAACCCTTTCTCCGACCGCTTCTCTATCTTTAACCGGGGAGCGCGAGCGGACGAGCTACAACACCTTCATGAAATGCAGTAAAAACGGATTTATTGGAAAAAAGAAGAACTCTCGCACTTGCAGTTTTGCTAGCAATCCGGAGGTTCGTGAATTTCAGTTTGGAAGCTTTTTTTTTTTCTAAAGAGATATTTTATTTTGAAAGCGAAAATTGTTTGTAATAAATAAAGTTTATTGTTAAAAGAAACCACGAAGTTTAGTTACCTTAAATCCTAATCATGCTTGCCTGTCTTTTATTGGCTTTAGGTTTTCAGGACGGACGAAGATGAGTTAGACTCTAAAATTAAATGCAAGGACTTGTGAAAGAAAATCAAAGGCAGATATTTCACCAGCCCGCGGCACTCGCTTAAGTTTTAACACTCAGTTTAAGGAAAAGTCCTTTAAGCTATTTGTAAAGAAATGCGCTTTCCAATTAATTCGGCCGAGTGGAGCTACAGAGAATTGGGACAAAAGTTCATTTCCCCTTTACAGCACGAAAGCTTTTGCCAAATTACATCCGTTGCTAATTGGTGTGCGCGAAACTCACACTGACACTAAAACGGTCGTTATAGAATACTTACCAGCGTGAAATTTGGTCTGCTATCTCCACTCGAAATCATTTGCAACGTAATCGCAATTATCCCCAGGATTTCGAGTGGATCTCCCGACGGTTCTCCTGCTTATAAAGGAGCCCCAAAGCAGTAGACTGACTTTTATTATGACTTCTCAGCGAGGTGCCACCCTGCAAATGGTGTTGAAACAATTGCCATTATAGTCCTGAAACACAATCACTAATTTTGCAGTTATTCAAATTTAGCATAATATTTAACTAAACACATTTTTCACAAAATTGTACTCAAAATTCACTGTGGATAATCTGGATAGCGCGATAACAAGAATCGTCAAATATTCGCCCGAGGACTAAGCTCCCACGCATTTAGATAATTTTACGCGCACGATTCTATTCAACTGATAAAATAGACTTCACAAGTTTCGTGAGAATAGAATAGAATAGAACAGAATAAAATAGAAAATCATTTATTAAAGAAGTTCAGCTTACGCTACGATACAACGTTAAGTTTTTTTTTTTTTAATCAAATAAACTAAATTTTGACACTAATAAATGGAAGCACTCAACGCCAAAGCACCGGGTACAGCGCTCCCGTTGTGGTGAGGGGAATAATTTGCCGTACTTTAAGCGCCCATAAGATGACGCCAAGGAAGCTCCTTGAATCCTTTGTGCCTACCAGGTCCTCTGACAGGTTCCGGAAGTGAATTTCAGAGGCTGGCTCCCTCCCTTACCAGAAAGGTCATTGGACCCAATCGAGTGCGGGTTCTGTCATTAAGTACTCGTCACTGCCATTCAAGCCAAGAGCTGTTACGCTCGTAGTCATTAGGAAGGTGGCGAAGTAAGTCTACGTCACGAGACTCATTCATTAGCACCACTAAGTTTACTTATGCTTTTACGATCACAGGTGTCGAAAAAGTGAGAATACTACGAAATTCTCTCGAACCACACGTACAAAGCTGACAGTGGACCGAATCTAAGCACTTATATTTTGGGCTAGCCGACTGACATACATCCACGTTGCTGCTTCAGAGATACACGTAAGCACAGTCTCCCATTTGATGCTTTAGATCTCCCTATAATTTATACATCCTTCCTCTCGACGAATTTAGCCCACCAAATAGTCAAAATTGTAGCAATATGGTTGTTTTCAGATTTTTCTCTAACACTTCCAGTTTTTTCTTCCAAAACATTGTCCAAATTACATGTAAATTGTGTCAAACCGCGAAAAGTGGCTTCACCCATATCTTATGTAGGCAAGTAAAAGAAAACCCCATTTATTGCTTAGAATGCTAAATGATTTACTTAGTCATTAATTAAAAATTCTTCTGGGATTACCTACATAATATATGCTCGAGCATAGGGTCTGAGCAAATTTTCGTGTAAAGTATATAAGTTTCTCTTCATGCAATAAGTGGAGGAATTAATAAACATTGCGGCTCAGATATATTGATGCACGACATCTTGGATATTATCTGATATTATTTCTGTTCTGCAGGTGGAGTCAATTTTGTTGGTTATAAAAGAGCTCATAAATTATGTCACGTTTCCTTAATTATTTCAGAACTCGTTGTTTTTCCCACTTGAAAGTGATATATTAAACCGTTGAAACATATTCCTGTGGCCATATTCCTAAAGTTAAAAATAAATGGGTTTTCGTGTCAGACCTCAAGAAAAAATGGTATAATATAAGCGAGAAAAATACGAGGAAATTCACATAGTATAGGATCAGATGTTCCGTGAAATAAACTTAATTGGTATCTGCTGGAATTCCAACTTCGACATATCTTCACACTCACACAAATTGTCTTAATAAATAAACGAAAAAGAAAATGTTTGTTTTAGTCTCAATAAATTTTTTCTTAACACCGATGGCTTCTCTTGTAAAACATTTATCTGAATTTTACATTATCGTTACCTAACATTGCGATACATGCGATTACTACATCAAACAGCACCAAAATAAATCTTCCAACTAATAACACCTAGCTTTTAGTTAATGAAAACTTTACGCTGCTGGGCAATCTAAATTAGGAGTACAATTTTACAATTCTAAAATTTTTTTTAACTCCAGCCAACCAAAATTACACGCATTTGGAACAAGTGGAATATTAAGCCTAGAATTAACATCTTAGCCAGAGAAACACAAAGAGAAAATAAAAAATAAAAAACAAAACCTATTAAAAGCCAAACAGGAAAACACCAGTAATTCTAAAAAGTTGTTTCTTCCGTGATTTTTTCCGCATCTTTGAAAAGCAGCGTTGGAATAGATTACCACACTTAAAAAGGATCGAAATGCATTAAAACCAAAACCCTTCTACAGTGACATGTAAAAAGAAAAAAAAAAGTTGTTTCCGCAGACCGGCAGAGACTTTAATTAGTTGTTCGTTGTTGGCAAATAATCACGACATGGGGCAAATATGGTTTCTACCAGAGTTAGGCACATACCTAACAAAATGTCCAAGAATAAAAAAAACACAAAATAAAAACAAAAATCTAAACTAACTTAACATTGTGAGTACAAAATCAAAGCAGATAAGTTCAAATGCAACGCTATGGAAAATTGGTTGTCTGACCCCTTACAAACCCCTTCATTCGTTCGGTTTTTACACTTGTTATAGCCACCACCAGTGATAAACCCAAATTTGAACGAATCGCTAAAAAAACTTAAACTCCAAAACCCTTTCGACAGAAATTCTCCCATCACATCATGTCAAAGGGGAGACTTTTATGTGAAACATCCTTAGTGTTGGTCTCCATAATAACAAGGGATCTTGGTAAATTCGCCAAATTTTATTTCGCCAAACTTGAGACCGCTCGAAGGGGCCCATGTGGGGCGAGACTATGAACTGAGAAAATTCAAATTTTATTATTTTTATTTCTAACAGAATTATTCATCGCATCGGAATGAAGACGGAAAGTCGGAGAACACCCAATTTTTAGGATAATTTAAGGCTGGCGGACCTTTTCCGTTCATGATTCAAGCTTCTGACTGAACCCCTAAATGCCATGTCGTTTAAAGCAGCCAAGACTGCACCAGAATTGGCTTTAGCCTCTTTCATTTTCCTTGAATTGGGAATTCAAAAAGGCATACTGAAATGTAGACAGTGGTAATGGTGGCGTTCATGGTGGTCGTGGGCATTATAAAAGAATCAAAAGTTCAATGCGAAAGAATGAGGCAAAAAAAAATGAATTTCTTTTGGAAATATTTTCTTTAAATAATAATTTCCCAGCCCCGAAACGGTTCCGTAATTGGCTTTTTATCTGAAATGCTCTAGGCTAATCCTAAGTATAGCAATTCGCTTTGAGAGTAATTTGGTAACCATGTCAAGTAAAGTTGAAATTCAATACTTGCCGGGATCAGCTGGGGGCTAAGACCTCATTTAAAGACCAAAGGATTGATTTTAATGTGAAAATCATTTTATTTTATTTGCAAATATAACATGGCATAACCAGGGTCAATCAGTTGTTTTATATTAAAACGGGGACTTTCCTTCGAAGGGGCCTGATCCAAAGGTAGCACGTGCAATATTCCAAAGGGTTAGTTGACTATTTTTAAAACGAGTTGTAAGGTTTATATAGCGAACCCCGCATATGGCATGTAATTGTAAGTAGAAGATGACTAAGTGGCCTATTTTAAATATTAATATACTGGTATTGGATATTACAAGCACTGGAAATCCACGCTAGTAAAATGACAAAGTTAATGAATTTAAGAATCACACGCAGCGTAACGTAATGCTCTGAAACATAGAGAGTCGTTTATATTCCGCAATATCAATTCCCAACCCATTTTATCATAGTTAGTAGAAAAAAAAAAATTGTGCTGCTTACCTTCATCGTCTCTTCTAACTGATTGCATTCCAATTGGCCGTCTGTGCTTTTTAGGATTTAGAAGAGATAATATTTATGCAGATCAAAGCTTTGAAACTGCTATGTTTAAGGTTACATCAATCAGATTAGCCTTCACGAAGCCTTAGATAAAGATGCACATACAATTCTTCTTAAAAAAATTGGACGCAGTTAGTTTGTTAAGGAAAACGACATAAATGCTCAGATGAAGCGTCTCTAATATTTGAAGTTCCTCAAGGTTCCATATTTGGACCATTTTTATTGTGGCTCTATATATAAACGACATGATGCTTCCATTCATAAATATGAAAACGACGTGCCAATGCATCTAAATGTACCAGTTGGCGTATGCCGTTTCAGTCAAGATCTGCGCCGTGAGTTTGACGAGTTGAATCTCAATAATTTAAATTTTCAATTTTCAATTTTCTCAATAATTTAAATTTTCAGAAAACGATTGGCCTTCACATTGTTCCATGAATATCTCTCAACAATGCTGTTCTGTGGATTCCACTGAGAGCCTACAGCTTTAGATCTTAACTCAAATTCACCTCTTGTGAGCCTTACAATAGCAAAAATATATAGGTGTCTTCGGGAATGGTTAAGATCTAGCTCTCTCTCTCCCTTCATATGCGTAAGAAGCCAGTAAAGACTTTAACTTTATCTCATTCTCACTCTACTTATTAGGAAAAGTGAACTCTCCGCAATCGTCTTGGCACAAGAATCTCCTCTCTCTTCAAAATGGCCGGAATTTTTATTTTTTCTAATGTTTTTGTAAGTGGAATTTATTACCGCATGATATCGAGAACAAAAGCAACGTTAGAACTTTCTTATAAAATCTGACGAAAAACTCGAGTTTAACTACTTTTAATTATATTAGTTTTTTTTATTATTGTTTAGGATAAGTTGAATTAAATAAAAGACTTATTTAATTAACACATAAAAAAAAAAACTTTATTTTTCTGAGTTTAGTATAGAAATATGACTTAATGTCATGAGTCACCAACCCGCTTTGTACTCCAGTCACAGCCACCCACTTTGTCACACCAGGAGCGGCGCAGCGCGGCGCGGCATTTTTCAGTTGCCGCTGCACGATTGTTCTTGTAAAATTAAATGTATGTCACACCGGGAGCAGTGCGGCGCGGCACGGCAAAATAGTTGCCGCGCGGCGATTTTGCAGATTACTTAAAAACACAATTTTGCCGCTGCCGCTGGCGGCAAAATTCCTTTTCATTCGAAATAAGTCCGCACAATTCGTTAAATAAGGCTTTTTGCATTCTTAAGTATATTTGTAATCGAACCTCATCACTTTTCTCTGTTTTTCTTCAAGCAGAGCTACTAATAATAGAATTTCTTCCTCGGAATTGGAGTACATTTGGATAAAATCTGCCGCTATTGGTGTGAACACTCTATTTTGCCGCGTGCCACCGGGCAGTGCCACGCCGTGCCGTGCCGCGCCGCTCCGCTCTGGGTGTGACCAGGGCTTAAAGTGGGTGTCACACCGGGAGCGGCGCGACGCGGCGCGGCATTTTTCAATTGCCGCTGCGCGATTGTTCTTGCAAAATTAAATCTATAAGTCACACCGGGAGCGGCGCGGCGCGGCGCGACCAAATAGTTGCCGCGCGGCGATTATGGAGATTACTCAAGCTAAAAAGCTAAAAAGCTAAAAAGCTAAAAAACAAGTGCTGGATATCATGTAGCTATGTGTATTTATTGGAAACTAGCTACGAATCGGTGTGACGACGTCATGGTGCACCAATTTTGTCCACCGCCGCCCTGTTAGTTTATCCACTGGGTATTGTTCAAATCAGGTACTGAAGGATTTCATTCAGTACGAATTGGAGATGGGTCGTATTGCAATATATGAAAAATGAAAGATACGCGAACAGTCTTCTGATGGAAGTCCGTTGTTATTATTATGTATTATGTATTCTTCGAATTCTTGGTTTTTGTACGTTAACGAATTATACTTTACATTATTGTTTCTATGGATGGTACTCTGGGTTCGGTGAGCGATTCTGGGGGACGTGTTCGTGAATCTAGCTATATGCCTCTTGCGATGCGTCATTGCATGTGACATTGGGTATATTTATCATTATTGGGTCGTTTTTTCCCCCGCCCTTTTATCTCTCTTCATCCTCTTTCCTGTGATGGTAGATGCGCGCATTTTTTTGCTCCAGTTGTTCTACTGTGTAAAGTTTATGGTTTATTGATATCTATTCTAAAGATCATTTATTTTTACGTTATCATCTAACTCTTATTAGTCTAGGGGAGTTACCTACTTGAACATTGAGGTGAATTTTATCACAGATACGCTATACGCGGTTTTTCCCTTTTCTATATATACATATATATATATCTTTGTCTCTCCTGATATATATATAGGTATACGCATGTTGCGTTATATTGCCATGCGTACATGTGCCCATACATAAAATATATACGTGCATGAATGCACATATCTTGTCCTCATCGTATGATCTTCGTATCCAAGATGTGTACTATGTGTTTCCCTGTGTGCCATCGTGTTTATGTGTTCGGTTGGTGGTTATGTATTATGTAAGGTGAAGTGATTGGTGTGGTTCCGTTTCGCGATCGTCCAATCATTTTCTATATACATATATTGAATATCGTAGGGTGAGGTTTTTGTTTGTTCTTTTTTGTTCAACCTCTACTTGGTGTGTGCTATTGGCTATTAGTCTATGGTTGTACATTGGGGTATTTAAACCGTTGCTATCTGTTTACCTAATCAAGTGTTGAAATGCGTCGGGCGAAGCCTACGCACGTTATCACGCCTAAATTTCGGATTTTGTATGTGGCTTGGATCGGCCTGATTTTGTGTCTATTGCCGAGGATATTTGATTCCCGTGGAGGGATGTACGCTGGGCGATGCTCTGGGACCATAGACAATTATATAATGTCTCCATCTGTCTCACAATGTTCGGCCTGTCTCCGCTAGCACATATCATATCAGGTTGCATATAGTTTTTAAGTATATTCAATTAACATGTATATAAAGCACGGACCAGCCTTTCATATGGAAGTTCAGGTGGAGACAGCCATTATGGCTGTCTGGTTGGTTGTTTGGCTCCCTTTGCATTGCCGGTATTATGTATGTGCGAATTTATAATAAATAAATAAATAAATATATGGATAAATGAGTAAATTAAATATATATATATATATGAACCGTCTTTATTGCTCCTGGTGGAACCAGGGGGTTCGTCTATCATCGGTTGTTGTTTTTCTAATCTATTAATTAATTAACTAATCAATCAATTTGCATTATCTATGCCTACACATAATTGTGTGTTCTCTTCATCTAAACATTTATACGTTCATGCGATATGACATGGATGTTACGTCCCGGTTACTGTAACATTTTCATTTGCAGAGCCTTCTTAGCGGTTCTAAGGTGTGCTCGGGTTTTTGTTAGTATTTTACTAAGTGTTTTGGGGGGTTTTTGTTTTTTGTTTTCTGACTGGGGATGCCGTGTAGGCAGCTACTGGCTTTACCGGACGACGTTTCGTTCCAGCCACGGAACTTTTCAACGGTGTTCCTAACTCTATGTCGGAGTGGGTTTGTATACCCGTCTTGTGTTTTACGAGAAAACACGAAGTCTACTATGTTTATTTTCTACATTTTCCTAAAAATATATACTTTGTTTTTTTTATATATATATATATTATATATATATATATATATATGGTTATTTGTTAGTTTATGATAAATCGGTTGGGTGGTATCGTGTGAGTTTCTATAAGTGGAGATCTAGTGCCTTGGGCTCTTCACTTTTTTACTATACGGGTCAGTGATCGTTCGTGTGCATTGAGATGGGTGTGTTTCTTATGCTCGTCAACACAGACAAGACATTCTTATTCTTGGGGGTTTTTTACTATGCATCATTGTCTACATATTACTTATGGTTTGTTGCTGAGAAATTGCTTAAAATATGTAGAGAAGGTGTATTTGCAAATTGTTTCTTTTGCTTCTACAACTATACTCAAAACCTAAAACTAAAAACCATAATATATTTCAAAATATGCTAAAATTTTGTTTTTTATATATATTATTTTATATTCATCTTTTATATATATATATATATATATATATATATATATAAGAACTTTTTGCATTTTGACTTACCGATCGATACTCTAGGTTGGTGGTGCGTTGGCTGCGTGGTGGTTCAGTGCTTATCACTATTATCACTTGTCACTATTAGTGTTATTGTGTTTAATGTTCGAGTCGAGAATACTGTATTAATTATTCGCTGGGGTTGTGGTATTTTGTATTTTAGATATCTATTTATGAATTTAGGTGGCTGCCGTTCAGGCTATATCCTATAGAAGTACCTTTTGTAAAGACTATTGGTCAATAATTTCATATAGAAATTCTAATTCGGGTATTATGTGTAATGGTCAATTCAGACTTACTACCTTGGAATCGGAGAGAAGTAGAACAAACACATAAATATATATATATGTATATATATATGTGTTTGATGCAGAAATTAGTTAACTCTAGTGCTGCTATATATGAGGATATCGTTAGGTATCTAGGTGCTCTGGGGTTAGGCTTGGATGAAATTCACCTTGAGTTATGTGGATACCTTGGGGCACCAACGAATTTGTGAGAAATTTGTGTTGGGGGCTCTTCTCTTTCCAAATCTGAAGGAATATGGTTGCTCTGTCGTCAAATGATCACTTATTTCACTCTTTATCTATCTCTATACTAGTGGGTATGGTGGTTCTTTCGCCTGTGTCACTATCACTATTCACGTTTTCCTTTTCGACTCTCGGACTATTATCACTCGCGGGTATCGCTAAGTATTCACTGTCTATCGCGATTAACTATACACTTCCTGTATTGTTTATTTGCGTCGAGAACTTTGCTAACTAAGAATTATTGTTTTATATATATATATATATATATCTCCTTCGTGTGGATATGCTCTGTGCGTATCTAATATCTACTGTGCAATGGAAATTATTAATCTGTATGGTTTCATGGACATTAAAGGGTACATAGACTGGCTATCCCTACTTATTTTCTGTATGTGCGTACTTGTCTACTGTACGGCCGAAAGTAATTTGAAGGGTAAAAGGATGTGCGCAGTTTACAGCGCGAGTATTGCGTGCAGCAATCATTCTACATGGGATTAGACTAGATATTTCATCAGAGCATTGACCATGCATGTAGCGATAAAGGAACGAAAGGCATCCAACATTACGGTGATGCTCGAATGAGTCGATATGATAAGTTATTGCCATATAGTCAGTGAGCTTGAAGGCTCTCTTGTGGACCATATCTAATGAAGCTAAAGCTGTGCGACCAGCCCCACCCCGTACATGGGATCTGTATTCCATTCTAGGTCTAATGAATGACTTGTAGAGGAGCGCTAGATTTGACGGACTGAAATATTTCTTACACCTTTTCAGAAATCCAAGTCATTTCGATGCTTCTTTGGCAACAGAGAAGATGTCCAGTTTAACTTAATGGAAATATTGATGCCAAGGATGCTTAGTGACGGTGAATAAGAGATTAATGCTCCATTAGAAGAAACGGGAGTGGTAAAGTTATGGTCTCATTTTAGATGCATTGAATTCGGCGCGATTCGTTTTGCCCCAAACGAAGATGTTTAACACATACGGCATTCTCGCTGGAGTCCGCAAGAGTGTCAAAGGACTAAGCGAAATCAAGGGTACTCTCATCTGCGAAGCTATGGATGGAATTGAAAGAAAGGGAAAGCAGATCATTAATTAAAATTAAAAATATAATCGGAAAGAGAGAGGGATGAGGTTCAGATGTAACCCCATCTAATACAATGCGACTAGATAGGAATTTTTCAATCCATAATAGAACAGGAGGGAGAGTCTAAGTGCTTTGCGTTTAGCTAAAAGGGCTGATTGCCAGACTCTATCGAAGGCATTTGAAAACGGCAACGGCAACGATTTTGGAATCACCAAAATTGTGAAGACTACAGTTTCAACGTTCCGTAAGAAAATTCAGCAAGTCTCCAGACGAGTGTACAACTCGGAAGCCATATTGGTGATCGCTGATGAGATGAATAGTTTCTAGATACTTAATTAATTTGGAGTTAATGATAGATTCAAAAACCTTTGAAAGAATAGAAGTGATTGGAATTGGTCGATAATTTAAGGGATCGCTACCCTCTCATTTTTGGGAATAGGCTCAACGTGGGCCAGTTTCCAAGCAACAGGCAATTTTCCTGTCAAATAAGACAAGTAGAATAGTTTGCGTAGAGGTTTAGCCAAGGATAAGCCACAGATTTTAATTAAAGGGGGCGAAATACCATCTGGGCCTGCGCCTTTGGAGACGTTAATCCCTTTAAAGACCTTAAATAAATCTCTCGTATGGATATGCATTGTATCAGGTACACATCCACATGGCAGATAAAAATAGGTGTTTTTGAAGTGGGTGGGAGACGAGAATTTGAAGCGAATCTGGCAACCAAAATATTAGCTTTAGCCAGGACATCAACAATCACTTTCCCATTATTAAGTAGTGAAGGTATAGAGGAAGTGGTAAAGTTGTTCCTGATGATTTTGGCCACGGACCTGAAACCTTTGTTACCTTTGCGGCTTGCCAAAATTCTTTGTCTAAAATGCTGGTCAAAAAGAAATTTCTCTCTCTGGATAGTGGATTTACAGGTGTTCCGTGCAGTCTTGTAGGCTTGTTTCAGTTCCCGATATCGATGCGATTGATTGGCGCGAAAAGCAGACTCTTTCGCTTTTATAGCTTGGTTGTACTTATCGTTAAACCAAGAGCGATTTTGCTGTTATTGAGATCTGCTCTAAGAAAACGGAACTTATTCATGCATGCCAAGTCTTAATATGTCACTAAATTTTAATGTGCATTCGTCAACATCCCTGGAAGCAAAACAGACCCACCAATCAATTTCTCTAAGATACTGATTGAGGCTTTCCCAATCAGCATTCTTATAGTGTCAAATAAGCCTACTTGTAGGTGGAGAAGTGGGGCGGCACAGGCGTGAGGTGGTACATTGAGCCGTTATTAAACAATGGTCTGAATTACAGAGATGGAATGTTTGCCAGGATGAGATGTTAGAAACAAATCCGGTACATTAGCTCCATCTCCAGCTGCATCAGGAATTCGGGTTTGTGCATCCACTAGCTGTTCCAAAATAAAAGATTCACTGAAGAGTTCAACGAAAAGGCCCGGAGGACTTGTGGTAGAAGAATGTCTGAGCCACGATATGTTATGGACATTAAAATCGCCTTCCAGGACGATTTCAGAAGAGGGAGAGACAGAAAGCAAATGATCAATATTGTTGGAGATATTGTCAAATACAGATATTGTTGGCCGCAAGGAATCAGCTAAGGATGGATTTTTAATGCACCTGGAGACCCTAAGAAGCGCTGCACGTGGTTGTTCTTGAAAATTCTCATTCCATGGAGGGAAAATCGCAATTAATTTTCAAACAAGTAATTAATCTAGCTTAGCTCACCAACTATACTAACGTAATATAACACTTATAGTCTCATTAAATTTCTAAGCTTACCAACAATATCTCTAGTACGAGAGAGCGATTTTTAAGCGGGCGAGAGTATGGCAGCGTATGCCATATCCATCATGTTACTTATTCCGTGAATTATTTGTGACCTTCAAACCTGTTGTTGCTTTGAGTAGCTGGAGTTAAAGGGGTGCGGGAGGGGATAGTCGCGTAATCGCTGTGTCGTGGCCACTGACTTATAACAATAGACTGAGCGTATTGTCATTTTCCTATAGGAAAGCATGGCACAAGTTTTATAGTTCTCTCTTTCGCCAGATGGCAGAGTTGGAGCTACCAACACAAAATATTGCATTCAGGAACGCTTGCTTATGCCATTGGATGTTGTTATGTTGGTTTCAGATGCAATCACCGCAGAAGGAATAAGGTAAAGAACGGTGATATACATAAACACAATATATGTTGTGCCACATGAAATAGCAAATCGCTCAGTCCATTGTTATAAGTCAGTGGTTGTGGCAGCTTGTGCTAGAGTTATACGTTTGCAAGCTGCGTTCGGGTATGTGATACACTGTCACATAGCTGGTGCGTATATTTCGCGACAAAAACTAACATTACTTTTTCTGCGATTTTAACTTACCATCTTTCTTTCTTTCTTCCTTGCATTTTAGATTTTAAAAGAAAACGAACGTTAACAGTGAAGAAAACCTTCGGTCCTTCCTGGAAGAAGTACAACAAGTGCAACAAGGCTTATGATATTATAGAGAGACTAGTCCAGCCCGTATCGCGCACGAATCGCAATACAACTTTTGATAACTGATTCATCAGTTACGAATTGATAATGCGTTTGCTGAATGACCACAAGTTTTCGTCGACTGGAACTGTGAGAAAAAACAAAAGATATATTCCGGTCGCATTTTTGAAGACCGGAAATTCTCCAGGAAATTCCATGTTCGATCATCAAAAGGATGTTTCTATGGTCTCCTATGTCCCTACAAAAAATAAAGTGGTGTTTGCTTTTTATACACCACGAGAAAAGGGGATGTGGGGCTTTATATAACGATTCACAAATAAATTTAAACCCTTAAACAGTCTCCAATTCACATAATTAAACTTTATTATTTCGTTTTATTTTTGTAACTCGCACATACAGATATTGAACATCAATTCACACAATTCAACTTTTGTTATTCCAATTATACTCAACTAAATTTTTCTTTTTCAACTGTACGTTATACACTTTCTTAAATCGGAACTTTTCACTTAAGTTTTAATCTTTTTTCTTACCGGCTCACTATAATACTAAAAACTAACTCTTTAACTCTCCTCGCTATCAAGACTCAAAACTAAAACTGAACTTATTCTACTGCACTCGATATTAATTAGTTTATTTAAAAAAAATGCAGAATCGGCTACGCGTAATTTCTGTGCCAAAATTTTTTGATGTTTCCAAACAAGATTTTTATTTCCTACTTCGCTTTGTTTACCTGCGAAGTAAGGTAAGGCACTCTGCAATAAATTCTGATCAGCCATTAGGTCATTCTTTATTTATGCTGACCGGGCATTGATCAATGCACGTAAAATGCTTTTATTTTATTTACATATGGGTTAATAAGTAACATTAAGAAGTTTTAGGAAAACGTTTTGATATTAATAATTGATAAATGATGAAACGAATATACAACATTCCTTCCCCCATGTAAAAGAAAAATGATACTAAAGATTAGTATCATTTTTCGTCGAGAGAAGGATTTAATCTAGTAGCAATGGAACATATGAAAAAAAAGAAAACAATGTAATGCTGCTGGCACAGAAGTTTACGAGTAGCTTGATCATCTGAGTTATTAACAAATACAGGTATATTGATTAACTTAGGAGAAACTATATATTTTATACTAATTAATGTACCTAATTATACATCTTCCGCGGAATAATAATAACAAAAAAAAATTCCTAATAATAATTAAAACTAATTGTAACATATTTTTTTTTTTTTGTGCAACAAAATTAGTTTTTTCATTTTTAACTTAATTATTCTAGTACATTAACATATCCAAAAATGTGTTACAAAATTTTTAAATGCTAAATCTAGTTCCTATAGAGATTCTTTTTACTTATTTATTTTTTTTATGATAATGGAATCTAATGATTTGAGACTGTGTGTGAGGGAATGCGGAACGATTTCCGATATTTGTTTTTAAAAGTTGGTGGTGCTGGTGCAAGTTATATAGGCAAATCATAAACTTTTTCCGTTGTTGGATGCGTTATGAGTGTTTCCATTGAAGAAATTGTGGCAACCTAGTGTGGGATAGCAGTGAGGGTGGATGCTGTTATTATTGGAGAGGATATATTTATCGTAGAACGTGATTTTGATATTTTTGAGGATGCTTTTCCTTTCCAATATAAATTAATTCCTACGACTATTAGAAAGGCAGTTACTAATGAGAGAAGCCCGGTGTTAGTATATGTAAACATTTTATGAGCAGACTGTACCTTTTCGTGTTTTGCATGCCTTATTTCATTGTTTAATTCTTTGAAATTTAGAGCAGCTTTTTTAAGTACTTCTTGAAAGTTGGGATGTGATGAGGTTATGATTAGATTTCTAAGTTTGGTTGCGTTAAAGATAGATAGCTTGAGTGAGGAGTCCTCGAAATTTAATTTGGGAAGGGAAAGGTTTGCATACACGTACGTATTTAGTACATTAATTGAGTTACCTCTTGTGGGGAGCTCCCAGTGTCCTAGCGTAAATTTGCAAGATGCATTAAGATGTAAGATGCCAGGCCCGGAGAGAGTCTTTTGGAAAACTCTGTTTGGACATTGAGCTTGTAGAATTTTGTCAGCGTGGAATACAAACAGCCAGTGGTTGGGGGCGGTTAATTCCGTCACAACATTGGGCGGCTGAGGTAATAATTTTACTGGACATGTGAGGACATTTTCATTTTGGCTTTTATAAAAGCTGTTAACATATGATTCCTGTAATTGGTGGTCAATAGAATGGGGCTTACTCTGTCTGCAGAGATAGAGTTCAGTTTCTCGATATGTATATAGAAGACGACATAAAGGATTGAGCTCACTTTGAAACATAACAACGGTCTGCTGAGTAATATTATTTTTGAAAAGATAATCAGCGTCAATATCTAACAAAGCGCAGACTCCATCAGTTTTTTGGAACGGAAGGGGGTAATTTTGCTGATGTAAAAATCTGGCGAGGTACGTACGGGTATAACAATTTTAATAAGTATATGATCGGGCAGGTAGAGGCTTTGTACCGATATTACCTCATTAATAATGGAAGTATCTCGAAGTAAATGGTTAATCTGGGAATACAGGGTTATGTTTTTATATAAATTTTCCAAGTTCTCTGAACGTAAAAAAGTGGGTGTAATCGGTGTTGTTGCAAGGCATTTATAATTGTGAAAATTTTCGAAAGAGTGTTTTGTACATGCTGTAACTGAGATAACATTGTCAGACTAATCTCGTTCAGTTCAGCTAGTATTCTATTTCTATGAATTTCCACGTCAAACTCGCTCATAGTGCCATTAACTTCTAAAAGAAAACTATTGACCAGCTGTATTAAATGGTCCTGATTTTTTGTCAAGTCTAGTATTGGCGACGATAGCTATTCAAAATTTGACTTCATTAAAGTGAGTTGTTTTTCCAGAAGATGAATGGATTGATTTTCTTGGTTTTCTAACGAATCGAGGCGACTGTAGATATTGTTGGCATCGTCATTATCCATTGTACCAAACAAAAACTTGCTCACTTTCCCACCAATATCCAATAACCCTCGTTTTTCGCTATGTCGCGCTAAGAAAGAGGTCAATTCAGATATTTCTTCCTGGACGTCTATTATATTTCTTTTAAATAAACTATCCCAGAAATTGCACCTACCCTCTTTATTTTACCTTTGAAACTGCACAAGTTTAATTGGTTGTCATCTCAGTACCGCAGAAAATCAATGGTTGTTGTCCAATTAGGCATTTTCATGCGAGTGACCACCGTCCACGTCGTGTGGTAAAATACTGCAGACAGATTCTTGGACAGATTCTTTCTTTGTATATATAACTAGAGATAAAGAAATCGTAGTGAAAAAAAAGAATAAGAGGAAAAAAATATTTGTTTGTTTTACTTATTTCCAAAGTTTTAATCTATTATTATGTACACGCCGTTTACCGTTTTAAATTCGTATCACCGTATTTACTTCCGAAGGTACTTCAATTACATTGTACGGTCCTAACCATTCAGGAGAAAACTTTCCTTTTTTAACCGGGTTCTTTAGCAGCACTTGGTCGCCAATATCGAACATTAAAGGCCGAGCCGTTTTGTCATAGTGGGAGTACTCTTTACTTTGTAGTAAATTATTACGCGCAATTGCATATGCTTGTTGTACAATACTTCTTAATTTAAAGTAATAGTCTTCAAAGTTGTATACTGGCTCAGGCTCTCGTTGAAAATTTTGAGGAATTTCCTCAGTGAATCCGAACATACAGTCCATAGGCGTTAGCTGAGTTCATCTATGTTTGCTGTTATTTCGTATGAACATTGCTGCCCTAAGATGTTCGTCCCATGTACGGGAGTTAGACTCAACGAAGATTTTCAGATACTCGACCAAAGTCCTATGAGACCGCTCCAAGGCTCCATTGCTTTGCGGATGGTACGCGGTATTCTGTATTATCTTGACCTTAAACATTTTACATACTCTTTTGAACAAATCGCTTGTAAAGATTGTCCCTTGATCTGTAACCAGTACTTTGGGGATTCTGTAGCGTGTTATTATTTCATTAAAAAATGCCTTCGCTACTGTTGATGCTTCTGCGTCTGGTATAGCGACACAGTCCATGAACCTCGTCAAATCATCTTCGAAATTTAAGATATACTTTTTACCTTCACTCATTTTTTCTAAAGGGCCTACAAGGTCCAAATAAACTTTCTCGAAAGGTTCGCGAGCAGTGTCTGTTATTACCATGGGCATTTTATTTTTATGGCTAGCTTTATAACGTTGACATTTAATACAGTTTTTTATGTATTTATTTATATCCGATAACATACCTTTCCATTTAAATTCTCTGCGGACTTTATAAAATGCTTTCCACACGCCTTGGTGACCGCCCAGAGGTGCATCGTGGAAGTTATGTAGGATAGTCTCAATTTCGTTCCTATCTTTCAAGATTCGAATTTTGCCTTTTGTGGTAATGTCTTCCTCATTTGTTATATCATCAGCTTCTTCGGCTGAGCTGAGGGGAGTCTTCTGTGTGTGTACTTCCATAGTAGAAGGCACCGTGGTTGTGTGATTCAATGGTATGTCCTGTGTACGTTGAGGCTCCTCTGATATTAAAGGCAAGTTATAGGGGCCCTGTTTGGCTATAGATCGTGTAACCGCCAAGCAGTTGCTTTTGCTGTTTTCCTGATCTTGAGTCGCGGAACTTGCTAATTCTGCGCTATGAGGTGAAATTCTGGACAGCGCATCTGCATTTGTATTATATTTGCCGGGCTTATATTCAATATCGAAATCATAGTATGACAATTTCACATGAAACCGAGCTAGACGCGAAGTGGTATCTTTTACCTTGAATATTCCTTTTAAAGGCTTATGATCCGTATAAACTGTAAATTTTCTTCCCAACAAGTAGCATCGAAAGTTTTTGATCGCCCACACAATGGCCAGGAGCTCTCTTTCTGTTGACTATAATTTTTTCTGCCTGGTTCAGGCTTCGACTTGCGTATGCTATCGGTTGATCTTTGCCTACTTCTCCCTGAGAGAGCACAGCTCCCAAAGCATCAATACTGGCGTCGGTAGTTAATATGAACGGCTTAGAGAAATTAGGGTATAACAAAAGCGGCGGTGTAACTAAAGCATGCTTTAGTGCACAAAAAGAATTTTGGCATTCCTCAGATCATTTAAATTTTACATTTTTCCTTAGTAGTTTGTTTATTGGGGTTACTATTTTGGAAAAATCGCGAATGAACTTCCAGTAATAATTTGCCAATCCCAAGAAAGATTGCACTTGTATAACTGTTTTGGGAGTTGGAAAATTTTGGACACTTAAAGTTCTCGCAGGGTCTGGCCAGGCACCTTCCTTACCACATTTGTGTCCTAAATAGACAACTTCACGACGTAAGAACTGACACTTTTCCGGTTGTAATTTGAGGTTATTTTTCCTTAGCCTCTGGAATACTTCCAACAGTTTGGCGTTGTGATCATTCAGACTTTTTCCATAGATGTCAATGTCCTCTAAATAAACATTATGCGTTGAAACGTTGCTGGTGCTCCGGTGAGTCCAAAAGGCATCCGTTTAAACTCATAATGTCCATAATTAGTGCTGAAGGAAGTTTTTTCTCTGTCTCGTTTATCTACTTGTATTTGATGATAACCACTTGCCAAATTTAAAGTTGTGAAGTATCTTGCGTGACCCAACTGATCTAAGATTTCTTCTATTCTCGGTAACGGGAAAGCGTCTTTGACAGTAACTTCATTTAACTTGCGGAAGTCGACGACAATTCTCCATCGTTTGGTACCATCTGAGCCAGGCTTTTTTGGTACTACCAGTAATGGGGAGTTCCATGGGCTTTTACTAGGAGTTATGATATCATTTCTGAGCATTTCCTGAACTTGTTCGTTTATTATCTCCTTTTGGTGCCTGGTTTTCTTTTACCTGTATTTTATGTTTTAGTTCTGGAGTGTACGTCAAAAGATCATCTTTCAAATGAAATATATCCTCATAATCTTCACAAATTTCCCATATTCTGCCCCTCTCCTCAGGGTTTAATTCTTCATCTAGGCTTATTTCTTCATGTAGTTTTTGCAATCGGTTAATATGGCGATAAATTCTTTGGCAAGTACTATTCTTCTTTACTACAGTTACTGTTTCCACTGCGTTTATTTCCTTACTTTCATTCACCATTTTCTTCTTTAGTTTCTCAACTTTTCCTTCACTAAGTCTTACATTATCATAATCTTCCAGTTACTCAATCTTGGGATTAAAATTTTTCAGTATAACCGCCATTTCGTTGATGTTTACTATACTTATAACAATGTGTTGGTCCTTTGGATGCACTATACAATTGTAAATGAACACTCCAGGGCATAGCTCTTCGGCTAAACAAATCAAATCTCCTTCATTTGAACAAACTGTCTTGACCAAAACTTCTGATCGAGCAGGAATATGAACTTCTCTCGAAGTCAATTCATTTTCCTTATGGCACTGAACATTAGTAAATTCTTCAGGGCTGCTCACTTGTTGCGAGTCTTTTATTTGATCAGCTAGCATAATGCGGGCAGACTTTTGTTCAGCATGTCTTGGCTTGCCGAGATTGCGGGTTACCCTCTGAGTCTCCTTCCCACAATCCAACTATGGACTAGCCTTGGCACTTGAACTTTCTTCTGAATGCGTAGCAGTTCCTTCAAATGGAACTTCGAATTCTACTTTATTGATTTCCGTCCGAGGAAAAAGTAGTCGTTTTCTAGGACCTTCAACATTGCAATTTTCTTGGAGAAAGTCATTTCCTAACAATCCATCTTCCGGAATGTTAGTACCCGCACTTACTACATTTAATTTACAGGGTAACTCCGATTTCAACACAAAAGTTCCTGTACAAGTTCCTAAAGTATTTTCTTTGCCATGTACTGAATTTATTCGAATTTGTTCATTCTTATTTACTTTGGTTCCCGTCTTCAGTACGTTTTCCTTAATAAGAGTTACCTCGGAGCCAGTATCTACCAAAAATTTCGTTTCACGCTTTTTACTTACATCTATCGGCAACTTAACTACAGAGTCATGAGGAGTTTGCGATTCAAAATTTCTTACTTCATTAAGGCTCTTTTTTCTGTCTAAGAAAATTACTGCGGATCGGGGGGCGATCCGATCGGCGCCGTCAAGTTTCCGGAGTTTTCTTGTTTTTCTTCTAAGTGTCATGTGTGTTAGTAAGGTATAGACGTGTTTATTTGTGCTCCCATCTTTTTCCATTTTAAATTAGTTTTAATCCGGTTTTTCTAATTATTTTTTCACTGTTCTGGTACCTGAGTGTTTTAGTTGTATCGTTCTGTGTTTTAAGGCTCGTCACCATAAGGAACAAATCGTTAAAAATTCATTTGTCATTCGATAATCCACGCTTATTTTCTCATTTGTTTTAACGGATTATATTATCATCACTATGGGAGCAAGATCGGCTGACCAAACAAAAGAACTCTCTGGAGATTTAAGAGAAAACAAAAGGGGTATTAATCTAAGTGCGCCTGCGCCATCATCTCGCTCAACTAGAGCTACAATAAAGCTGGCACCGTCTGCTGCAATTTCCCCTACTGGCTGTAATGGTGACTCAGCATTAGCATTGCTTAATTTTGAGGATAGCCTGCTGGTTAAAATTAATCAGCTTTTGCTCGAATTGGAGAAGCGTATGACTGCTAAAATTTAGACAGCGATCAGCAATTTCAATATTCAGTTTCTTCAAATGGAGAGTTCTATCAGCAACTTCGCCGCTAGAATACAAACAGTTGAGGATTCTCTTATTAGCCTAAACTCTGGGTACTCTGCTCTTAATGATAATGGTGAGGAGCTTTGTCGTCTGCAACGTTCATCTGATGTGGTTATTCGAGGTATCCCCTATAAGGCAAGCGAAATACCTAATGACATTTTTCACAAAGTTTGTCTTCGCATCAATCACACACCTTCTCCATATATATCTGCTTTTCGTGTCAGACCAAGGCAGAGTGCTAATAACCCGGATGCCGGAAGATCTCCTGCCTCGCCAATTGTTGCAAGATTTTCGTGTACATCCGAGAGGCGTGCTTTTTTTGCAGCCCTAAAAGCTTTCGGCAAATTTAGGCTAGCTGACATCGATGGTTTTGCTGCTCCGAGCCCAGTGCACATTCATGAGAGCATTACTCCTGCTACAAGCAAGTTATTGCGGGAGGCTCTAATACGACGTCAGGAGGGGAAGCTTAGCTCTGCTTACATTCGTGACGGCCTCTTGTATATTAGACTGGAAAAGGAAGGAAAAACCTACAAAATTACAAACTCGGATATGCTACTATCTCTTTGCGATGCCAACCAGGGAGCCAAGTGATGTAATGTGCATGATTTTAATCTTTGGTTTTTTTTATTTAACTTTAATTCATGTTGTTGATAGTTAAGGTTTGATCAAACATATGCTTTTATA
This sequence comes from Dioctria linearis, assembly GCA_963930735.1. NCBI lineage: Eukaryota > Metazoa > Arthropoda > Insecta > Diptera > Asilidae > Dioctria > Dioctria linearis. Next base: position 134,153,524 of record OZ005744.1, on the reverse strand, counting down.
TTTCGTTGAGTTTTTATATTGTTTATTTATTCATTATTTTTATTTAAGTTTGATTTGTTTTGTTGATAGTTTAGTTTACACCGTAATGATGCTGTTATTTTCCGTCGAGTATTTATATTGACTATTTATTCAAACCTTGTTGTATTATATTCTTGTCACTCTGTTAACACAGAGGTTTAGACCATTTAGCTTATATATTATAGTCCACTCAGTTTTTATGGTATTAATGTCGTCTTTCTTTGGTGTTGATCGTGTTTTTGTTGCCTTCACCTTGGTGAGTCGCAGCACTTGTGTTTATTTTTATTTTTATGAATGAAAACATCTTTACGCCGAACAGAGTGAGAACTTTAATTACTAGTTTCTGTTGGCAGTCGGAAAGTCATAATGTAATCAGCTTGAATGCCAGAAGCATTAGACCAGAGTTCGAAGAATTATGTGATATTTTTGTAGGCTCTGATGTTCATGTTATTTTAGTGTGCGAGACTTGGCTACAACCCCATATACCTTCTACCCTAGTTAGATTTCCTGGTTATAACATTTTTAGAAATGACAGGTTGGGTCATATTGGTGGTGGCGTGGCTATTTATGTCAGAGATTGTTATGACTCCCGTATAGTTTACTCTTCTGAAAGTACCCCCTTGGAGTTTTTGTGTGTGGAAGTAACCTTAGGCACTAATAAGTGTTTGCTATCTTCCGTGTATTGTTCGCCAAATTGTTTTTCCATTGAAAACGCAGCAAAATTCCGTGCTGTTTTCTCTGATCTAACACAAAGATATGCAAATGTTGCCTTGGGAGGAGATTTTAATGTCAATTTGTTGAGACATAACAGTGCGACGGATTCTTTCTTATTCTTTCTACAGTCACTCCACTTTTGTGTCATTAATGATCTCCCAACTTATCTCAATACGGATAATCCATCCTTGCTTGACCTACTTGTTCCTGCTGATTATGATTCAGTTATCTTTCAAAACCAGATTGGTTCTCCTTCCGTCTTCGATCATGATTTCCTTTTTATGACATATGGCATTGGTATTGGTAACTGCAGAAAGTACAAGGAAATATCATATGGGAAATATGATGATATTGATCTTTATCAGTTGGGTGATGAGTGTGCCTCGCTGACCTGGAATGACATCACTCTGTATACCTCAGTGGATGAGAAAATTAATGGGTTTATGAACTTCTACATTATCTGCACGATAAATATGCTCCAACTCACTCACGCAGAATCAGAGAAGATGGTTGCCCATGGTTCTCTGTAGCAATCCAGTCACTTATTGCTGAGCGGGATTTTTTATATCGCAGATACCTTAGAATAAAGACCAATGAAAGCCGCACGAATTACAAATTGGTTAGAAATCTGGTCAACTCTAGGGTTCGCGCAGCCAAGCGACGATACTTTAAGCAAAAGTTTGACCCCCAACTATCATCTAAAATCTTGTGAAAAAACTTGCGTAAGGCTTCTGTGTATGGCAGAGATAAATCCCAGTGTAACTGGGATCCTGACATACTTAATTCCCGTTTCACTTCTCTCCCAATCCTTTCTACACGTAGTTCTAGACAGCTGGATTTAAATCGCCTCACGTTTCCCTCAAGTAATGATCAACCTTGTTTTAGTTTTAGATGTGTTGATGCTAGGGAGATTGCTGTGGCAATTGGTGCTGTCAAATCTGATGCTGTGGGGCCTGATGGTATTCCACCTAGGTTTATCAGGATTCTTCTGCTTTGGATAATACAGCCGATTCTATATATTTTTAACACCTGCCTTACCATGTCGATATTTCCTTCCACTTGGAAAATTGCTACAGTTGTGCCGGTGGCTGAGATCAATGCAGCTGAGGTTCCCGGTGATTTTCGACCGATCAGCCTGTTGGGATTTCTTGCTAAGGTTCTGGAAAAATTGATGGTACAGCAAATAATTGATCATTTGGAATACTTTAACTTATTAAGTCCTTTCCAGTCTGGCTTTCGTAAGTCTCGTAGTTGCGAGACAGCCCTTATTAATGTTACCAATGATATACGTCGCTCGCTTGACATGGACCATCTGTATGTTCTTGCCCTGCTTGATTTCTCCAAAGCATTTGACATGGTCAATCATTCCAATCTGCTTGAAAAGTTGACCTCAAACTTCCTTTTTCATCCCTCTTCTGTGTCCTTAATCCGCAGCTTTCTCTCCAAAAGATTGCAGCGGGTTAAGGTAAAGGATTGTGTGTCTGGTGTTTTGCCTCTAAATTGTGGTGTCCCTCAAGGCTCTATTCTCGGCCCTTTGCTCTTCCGTCTATATATAAATGACCTCCCCAATGTTGTTGTGGACTGTAATATTCACTTGTATGCCGATGATGTGTAAGTGTATCTCAGTCGACCAATAGGACTGGCGGAGGATTGCATTGATAGACTTAATTCCGACTGGCGCAGTATTACACACTGGGCTGATAACAATTTTTTATTGCTTAATGCTGGAAAGTCGCAGTGCATTGCCTTCTATCGCAGAGCAGCTGAGGTATCTGATCTTCCACCTGTATTTTTAAATAACACAGTTTTACCATTTTCGAGTCGTGTAAAAAATCTTGGAATCTTCCTCAATTCCAGAATGCAATGCTGTGATCATGTCAATGATATGACTGGCAGGATTTATGGTGGGCTTCGTCGACTGTGGTTGTCTTCGGGAACCTTGTCTACGAACACACGTTCGATGCTAACCAAATCTTTGATTCTCCCGTACTTTTCCTACGGCAGTCTCCTTTTCCCTCACTTGTGTTCATCCTGTTCCACTAAGCTAAATGTGGCGTTCAACGGCTGCACAAGATTCGTCTTCTGCTTAAGGAGATTCGATCATATCTCGCAGCATCGTAATCATCTACTTGGTTGCTCCTTAAATCTATATCTTTTACAGAGGCTTCTGGCATCTCTTCATAAGCTCATCTACTCTAAAGAGCCAAGCTATTTGTTTAATAATTTGGCATTTTTAAACTCCTCAAGGCGGTTCGACTTGCTGATACCAAATTTTCAATACTCAGTAATGGAGAATTCTTACTTTGTTCGTGCTGTTCGAGCTTGGAATAATTTACCATCCGAAATTCAGCTTACGAGCTCGACTCGAGGGTTTATGGAGCGAATAACGCGCTGCAGCACCGTCGTGGGATAGATTTTTGGGTGTGTTTTAGGTGGTCTTGGCTCTCTGTTTTCTAGTTATTAGTTGTTAGATATTTGTATTTGTAATCTAATGTTTTAGAGTAATTTTTTAGTATTTTATTTTACGTTGATAGTAGCATATATCTTTTTCAAATTTATATTTAATTTTTTGAATTTCTAATTTATTTAACTTTGTTTTTTTTTTTATTTTTTAATTTCATTTCTCGTAGTTTTATATTAATATTTACTTGTTTTAATTTATTATTTTTGCTACTTTGTTTTTGTACTAAAAAGAATTGCAATACGCCTGTGAAATATTCAAAAACACATGTAAATCGGATTCTGCTGTTGAAGATGGCTCACCGGAAAATTTTGGCACTACTTTGTTTATGGTATCTATTATGGTGGACGTTGGTTCGCAGTGAAAAGTCTTGCTAAGACTGGTGCTGTTATTGGGGTTAGACATTGTTCCAGAAAGAGTTGGAGTTTGTGTTATTTCGGAAGGTGTAGAAGTTACTTGAAAGTGTTCTAAGTCAGTGAAAAGATCTTAATTTTTCTGAACCAACTGCTTAACTAAGGTGGTTCCTTTCGCAATTTTTTCACAGAATGCCCTAATCTGGTTGTCCGTTTCTTCAGCGGTTTTAAAGAGTAGATCAGTAGCCGTGGTTGAATGGACTGAATTTATGAAGGTTTCGGCAGAACTCGTAGTGGGAGTAGGAGGTTTCGCTATTCTATGACCTGATCGCAGTACTGTTTCTCCAAGGGGTTCAATATCACCTAGCAGAAAACTTACTTCCCTATTTTTAGGTCTAGGGGCATCTGCGCCTTCTGATTTAGACATGCGCTATAACGAAAAAATAAAAGAGTTTTATAATTTCACTCATGAAATTGCATCTAGAAGCTCAAAATTTAGTTAAAGGAACTATTGCATTTTATTCACACACAGTCGACAAAGTAATCATCAGAAAATGAAACTTTTAATTTTTAGGTAACTATAGAATAAAATTCAGAAACTCTATATTGGGGTAAAAAAAAAAAAAAATCACTGATTCCGTAACATCACAAAAAATTAATTACAATTACTTACATAAACGAAAATTCTTTTGGTAAAATGAAATTCGGAAAATCTAGCGCATCTTAACACTGTTATAGAATTATATATTTATAATAAAAATAAAGAGAAGGTAACTATATAATGTGCTTACTGTATTTTTGTATGCTGTAGGCTGCTTTATTCCTAAACTCACTTCTTTCTTAATCCTTCTATTTTGAAAGGCTGCTGGCGGCTCTATTTCCTGGCAGGTTTCGTCTCTTCCTCACGTTTTTGTTTTTGTTCTATTTTAATTAGATGCTTGCTGCTCTAATTCTTGTTTACAATGGTTTTATCTTTTGTAAATCGTAGATAGCCTCGTTCTCGCTTTCAAGTAGGTTTGGATTCGAATATAGCGTCTTTAATACCAGTTAAAGTATAGTAGACGATTATAATTTAAAGTCTATTTCAACGATATCTAATTATTCCGAATCCTACGGCTGTGCCAAATGTGGTGTTTGCTTTTTATACACCGCGACAAAGGGGATGTGGGGCTTTATATAACGATTCACAAATAAATTTAAACCCTTAAACAGTCTCCAATTCTCATAATTAAACTTTATTATTTCGTTTTATTTTTGTAACTCGCACATACAGATATTGTACATCAATTCACACAATTCAACTTTTGTTATTCCAATTATACGCAACTAAATTTTTCTTTTTCAACTGTACGTTATACACTTTCTTAAGTCGGAACTTTTTCACTTAAGTTTTAATCTTTTTTCTTACCGGCTCACTCTAATACTAAAAACTAACTCTTTAACTCTCCTCGCTATCAAGACTCAAAGCTAAAACTGAACTTATTCTACTGCACTCGATATTAATTAGTTTATTTAAAAAAATGCAGAATTGGCTACGCGTAATTTCTGTGCCAGAATTTTTTGATGTTTCCAAAAAAGATTTTTATTTCCTACTTCGCTTTGTTTACCTGCGAATTAAGTCATTATTACGAAGGTAAGGCACTCTGCAATAAATTCTGATCAGCCATTAGGTCATTCTTTATTTATGCTGACCGGGCATTGATCAATGCACGTAAAATGCTTTTATTTTATTTACATATGGGTTAATATGTAACATTAAGAAGTTTTAAGAAAACGTTTTGATATTAATCATTGATAAATGATGAAACGATTATACAACAGTAGTGTCAAGCCTACATCATGACGATAAAATTGATAGCGCTACAAGAGACCAGAAAAAGCCAGAGATGATAACATTCTAAAATTCAACTAAAGCTGGAGAAGATGTTGTCGACGAACTGTAGTTACAATGTGTCGCGTAATAGCAAGAGCTGGTCTATGACTATTTATTACAGGATGTTGATTATAGATGCTGTCAATGCAAACATTATTTTTTCGTGAAAATCAGGGTCAAAGCACCAAACGAACTGATTTCATCCGTAACTTAGGCTTGGCTTTAGTTAACGAACACCTGAAGTTGAGAAAAGATCAAAAAACAGAGAATCTCTTCCCTTTCATCGACTCAAAATACTCCTGGTCGTTATATTAATTGTGGATATTACCCATACAAAAAGGATTGACAGACAAAATACGCATGTGCACGCTGTGGAATGGCTTCCTGTTTTATTTGCAATACGTTATAATAATCTCATTTTAATGAAAAATAATTAATATAATGCTTTTTCTTAAGAATCAAGTTTTACACCCAATTTTGTAAACGGGTATGTTACACCCTGCCACATACTCCTTGTTACATTTTTTCACCACACTCTCGCCGGGTTAAGATAAGAATAAACATAATTATGTTAGATCATGATTTTCAACAAACACAGTGGGATCATTTATTCAGAAAGATCTCAAATTGTCTGCTAATTGATGTGAACCAAGCCTACTTCTAGCATGCTTGGCTTACAGGTTAAGTAAATTTATGAATACTGATACGCAAAATATGATCACTAATAAAAGTTCGCAAATGTAAAATGAATTACAAATGGAAATAAGAAATGAGAATGAATTGAGAAAATTTAAGAAGGAAATAATAGAACACATCAAAGTAAATGTTCCTATTGTATAGAAGTTTAAAATATTAGAATCTATTTATTGCTGTTAAATAAAGTACTACTACTACTAATATTTATAGGCCTAAAAAACTAAATATAACATTTGATTTCTGATTTTATTTATGCATCTTCAATTGAGCTTTTTCCAACATCCAATGGTAATGGCAGGATTAAAAAACAACGACTGTTAATATCACAGTCAATATAGTGACATGGTGAAAAGGACCAACAACTAATCCCAAACAAATAAGTAAAACACGCAGATTAATTTAGTTCGTTCAACCATTTTTGTTTCCTAAGAAATTGTTTGTGTGTTTTTACAACATGTCAACAACGGAAAAATTTCCCGGAAACCTTAAAAAAACCCCAAATAAAACAAAATAAAAGCTGAGATTCAGGTAGGGTACAGGAAGTAATACGTAACTGTCGCACCCCCGTTGTAATAAAATGTTCGTAAATTTTCTAACAAAATTATTTAAAAAAATGTATCTTAACGTAATGACTACTATTCCTTAAACAAAAATTCTCAGCTGAGCTGAGATATATTGAGCGTAAAAAGCTAAGGTTTCTTTGTAATCAAAACTATTTAATTATCTTGTTAAGTAAGGTATTTAGTAAGTGTAGCCTTTGGGAAGGTAAGGAACCGAGCTTTAAATTACTGGAACACTGTTTTCCTGTGCGGATGGTAGTTTAGGCTCTATAGCATATATAAAGTCAATGCTTGGCAATTTTATAATGGAAACAGAAATTTTCGTTTATCAACCCCACGAAGGAGTTGCCCGATTTGTCCCATTTGCGAACTTAATTTTAATTTTCTTTTAAAAGTCCGTGTACAAAATGTCAACTTTCTAAGTGAACGCGTTCTCGAGTTATCGTGCGCACGGTCAGACGGACGGAGATGCAAAAATCAAAATAACTTTTAATATTATGCGTGGGTGTCCAATCGTTTTTGCTTTACCATCATTATTTCGAGGTGTAACAAACGGAATGACAAACTTAGTATACCCTTTAGATTTCATCTAGGGCATAAAAAATTAACGTCGCTTTGGCCAAGGTGCTGAAAGGAGACGTAAAATTCCTCCCAAATAAAATTCTCATTTCTCCCAAAAATATCAGAGAATCCAGCATGAAAGCATCCGACTTAAACCCTTCAGAGCGAAACAAATGTAAACAGAAGTATGTGTGTTCAAATATCATAGGATTACAGCAACAACTTTGGAACCAACTCTCTCAGCGTTTATGGTTTCATTTATTCATTTATTTAGAAAATGAATTCTTTTCCCTTCTTTTTATTGCATTTAATCTGCGCTTTCACATTTTTTTTCTTTTTTGATAAAACTTCTAAAGAGATTTTGATTTTTTTTATTATTTTTTCTTCTTCTTTCTTTCCTCTTTTTGACGCAAACATTTTAAATGTAAAACAGTCGGAAATCTGGCCTGCTTCCTGTCTCCTTATTAGCTAATCTTTGCCTTGGTTTCGGCGATGACACGCACACATTAAAAGACATTAGCAGGACGGCTACACCCATGCATGCACTATGCAGTAAGTGCTCACTATGAATATTTTTGTACACTTATCATGGAGGAAGAACTAAGATTTCATATTAAAACTATTGCTCCCACAGAAAAATGAAGTTAAGATAAATCGTAACCAAATATGTTTTCTTTATAATGGTTTCAAAAAACCATAGCATGTAGAAAAAATGTATGGAAAGTATAGCATTTGGGCAAAATACAAGCTGCATTTATATGAAAAACTCCATCAGTAAGACAATGCAAGAATGTGTGTGATGTCGTTCGCTAACCGATTCGCTACCAAAGATTATATTAGAAGATAGGACATAAAAGAGATTTCCAACTGTTTTTCATTTAAAATACACACAGCTAGAAAAGGAAAAAGAAATAACAAAACAAAAAGCGAACTCTCTTAAAAAGTCTTACGAATAAAGAAAAAAATCGTGAAATCGCAGATCACATGCAAGGAAACAGAAAAATCTGAAGGTGCGGAGCTCTCATTTTTGTCAAAACAGGTTTTTCTGGATACCTTGGTACTGTAATCATTGAACCATATTGTTGCTGTGATTCTATCATTCCTTTTGCTCTGAAGAGATTAAGAGGAATGCTCTCATGATGGATTCTCTGATATTTTTGGGGTAAATCAGAATTTTATTTGAGAAGAATCTTATATCCCATTTCAGCACCTTGATCAAAACGGAAATTTTTCATTTTCTTAAAAAAATTAAGATAAGTTGACCCGATGTATATTATTATGAATAGTTTGAAAGAATTTTGAAAAATAAGATTTTATTGTTCGGATAACCCTACGTTCACTCAGTGTTTGTTTTTAAATCGTTGTCTCAGTCGCACTACAATAGTTCATAGCTAAGCTCTATTCCCCCATGCAAGCAAAGGATATGATATATGACATTATATTTATTATTCTGAAAAACCCGAAAAATTTCTAATGTTGTTCAGGTGGTTCCTATCTTCTTATCTGTCTTATCTTTGCTCTAATGTTTAAGGGTAAAGTTTTCCACAATTGCTGCAATTGAGTCAAATATTCGTGGGTCTATAGATGCCAGAAGTTTTGGTGGAGTGCTTTTATCTTCTGTCATCTTGGAAAAATATGTAATATTTTTCAGGCAAACATGTGTTTCGATGATGTAGTCCAGAGACCAACCTTTTTTATCTGTTTCATAAGTATCGATTAATATCCGAGACTAAAGCAATGCACACATCTTTTTACAACAATAATTGGATGCTTCTTTAAAAGCCTCAATTGTCACAGATGTGTTGAGCAGATGGAAAAAGAAGCAAACGTTAGTAATAGGATTTAGTGAACATCCCTGCATATGTCCAAATCATAGAGGAGCACTATATGTATTGTCAAAATAAAGGACAAAATCCAGAAAAAGCCTACGAACTCACATTAAAATCAATGGATGGTCCAAGAGTTCCAAACGGACTCGATCAGATTTAGGAGTCGAGCCTGAAAGGCAATCAAAACCCACGTAGAAAAAATCTGCAGGTGGTAGTATAGTTGGCTGTGGGAAATTATGTTATCACTTTCCAAAAGCTCATACCGTGACATCCTAAAATCTGTACTTAGTGTTCGCTGCTACCTGCAATAGGTAGGAACTATTGAAAAAAACTGTTGATAATGAAATTACAGGCTACCTGGATGAGATGGTGCTTTTATGCGATGCTTTCCATCAATAAACCCAAAGCAATTTAGGAAGCGCCAGTAGTAGTTGTGATTAGCATATGAAGTGAGACAAAAGTATCCAAGATTGCTTGAAAATTTTACATTTCGTACTATGTGAAATTCTGTAATTGAACGAAATTGCAGTGGAAAAAGTTTGAATAATAAAAGCTATTTAATTTTTCTTTCAGGTGATTTTGTATGGAATCGATTGAAGAAATTGATGAATAACTACAGAGCTCTGAGAAGTTACAGAAAAAACCAAGACTGGAAGTTGAACTTCTTCCATAAGTAAACCAAATAGGCACAGTTTGACGCTAGGGATTTTTTTAAGAAATGTGATATGTAAAGGATCTCTGGAACGAAATCTGCCAGGAAACACTTCAGCGAGTCTCAATATAAAAGACTCCATCTGAAAATGTTAACTGTGAATTGAGGCTGAAGATGTCAGACAAAACGAAGGAACTAATCAAAATATAAGTTTTTGGAAATATCACCCTTCCAAAAATGTTTTCGCAAAATACTAAAAAGAACATTTTTAAGACCCTTACAAGAGACAGTGACCTCAAGGAAGACAATTTCTGAGTGAGTTTTCTACTACATATGAAATCGTTGAATACAACTTTTAATTTGCGTTGGCATCAATCAAGCTATCTGAATATCAGGCTGCCATATCTGCAATACGGTAGGTACTTTACTGACTTAGCCATATTCAGCTTAAAATCCACCGACATCGATCTTGAGCTAATGTAAAACGGCTGCAGAGCCCCATATTCTTTTTTCATCATATCTGCAATGTAGGTACAGCAGCTAAACTTGGAATTATATTTGATTCCCAAATTTTTGACTGAGTCAACATATTCCAGGACTGTGTTGTTCAAGCCCACAGGAGGTAGCTCGTATTTCTCCTGAGGAAGTCAATTAATTGCTAAGTGGTTTGATTTGGACTGGTTCAGGAAAGCTCAATAATTGGAGACCACTTATATAGTTCCTGAAATCCATATTGATCCGATAGACACAATCCTGCATTAATCAGTCCTAAAAATAATAGAGCAATTTTTAAAAGCACTTGGTAGATCGCTTATGTACAGGCTAAAAAAAGTTGACCAAGTATTGATCCATGAGGGCCATGATATGCCGGCTGAGAGAGCGTTTCTCCCACCTTCACCATTTGACTGCATTTCGATAAGAAACAGGTAATTGCTTAAGAGCTGTGGATGAGAAGTTAAGCCTAATACCAAGCTTAGTTTTATATGATGAAAAGAGTCAAATACTTTACTATAGTCAACCAAAACCAATGTTGTCAAGTGATTACTGTCAAGAGCATCACAAATATATGTGACAACTGCTAAAAGAACAGTATCACATCTGTACCCCGATCGTAAACCAGACTGCCACACTGACAATATATTGTTAACATATTCCATAATATGCTCATATAAGATATTTTCCAAACCCATAGCCAGAAAATTAAGCATACTAAGGGGATGATAGTCGCTGGGCTGAGACGGGGACAGTTTCTTAGGAATAGGAGCAACTGAAGCTTGTTTCCATGGGTAGGAAACTGAGAATTGGTGGGACAACAATTGTAGATATGAACTAAGGGACAAGATATAAATGGAACTATGAGTTTGAGAAATTTGAGATGGAGTAATTAGGACCAATGCCGATTCATTTAATAGAGTACAACATGGAGAGTACTTCGCATCCGTCAATTCAGTGGAAAGAAAAGCCCTCTGAAAGAAAGTTAGAGTAGTTTAAGTTATGAGTACGCTGAGCCGTTGTTCCAGTGAAATTGGTAAAAAACTTGTTTAGTGTATCTACAGCAGGCATTACTTGCCCATACATTTCCAAGTTTCGAGTATTTTTCCACATCCTCGCAGAAAGCTGGTTTACATGCAATCTACATCGAATATATGCACAGTTAGATGAACGAATCATAGCTGTTACCCTATTAAGAAACATTTCATAATATGTGTCACCGCTACACAGTGCGATCTTCTGTACTGTGCTTAAGGAGAAAGTCACGCTCAGGCATGGCGTGGTAAATATCTCAGGTGATCCAAGAACAACGATTGTCACAAGCTCTACACATTTAAAATAATGAATAAATAACAACATGAAATATATAATATAACATATAACCAGTGTATTTCTCTTTTGTAGGTTCTACGACTTTTGAACAATAAATTGGAAATTGTGTAAAAACTATTCCACTTTTCCTTGACAAATAAACGTCATGTTAAAAAATCTGAAATTTTGGAAAATATATAACAATTCCAAGAAAAGGAAAGTTTCAGAAATAATTAGTACCTATCTTGTACAAAAGCAGGTTTGACTAGCTGTCGAAGTAAATAAGTAATAAATATTGACATCTATAGACCTAACTGTTACCCAATTCAGCATTAATATGCCATGCCCATCCTAAGGAATGTTTTTTGTTTTTTGTTAAATAACAAACGGCAATTATACATGTTTATAATCAACAACACATTATTAAGGCGGAAAATTTTTTTGAAATATTTTTTGGTGTTGGTAATATGGCCTTAAAATGAAAAGGTCTTATAAAAAAATGATCTCCTGTAAGTAAAATATTTATTTTGAAGGTAAGAAAAAGAATAAGAATTATAATTATTATTATTCGCATAATGGGCAAAAAAATGGCTGTTTTCCTTGGTTAAATCCACACAATCCTTATGAACATAATTGTCCGCAGACAGCATAGGCGCAAATCAGAAAATTCATGCACCTGATACACTACACAATACCATTCTGCTTTATCTTTTTTTTTTGTTAGATGTGTGGTGTTTAAGTTTGGCGTAGCTTTAAGTATTAACAAACATTAGTAGACATTTCCCTGTAGTTTATATTTAGCGAAATGCTGGTGCAAAATATGGTGATGTTCATGCTACCTTTAGCGGTCATAATGACCAGTTATATCGGTGGTAATGTGTCCTTCCATTCTGGTTTCAATCTTGTCCCTTTCAATAATATTGTTGGTTATATGGAATTACCGAAAGCATTGCCACAGGAGACAATGGTGACGGTTTCTCTATTAACTGGTGCTACCTACGCTAGAACACTTTTCTGATGGTGCAAACTCAACCTACAGCATTTTTTATTGACACTAAAAATCTTTTGTGGGTTAGCCATCAAATAAACTTCCAAAAGCACTTCTCTTAATTTTCGGAAATAGTCAGTTCCTAGAATCCTGTTTAATTTCTGAACACGTGCCGGGTTCGTGCTTTGAGCTTTTCTTTGTGTTATGCAGGATCTCATTGTAAAAATCCATTAAGCCAATACTGACCAGCCATTTCAGACATGGTAGAAAATTATTTTCTATACTTTTATCGTTGCTGAAATTGACAACACACCTTCGTATTCTCCTTGATTTTAGCGGGTAACCTTCTGCTGCCAATCGGAGTATATTCTTGTAGACAGTATCTCTTTCCTCAGTAGTACTCAGTAGTGTAGGGTTTATGTATACAATATCTACCCACTTATAATCTTCAGGTTAGCCACCTTACGGGAGAGTATAAAGTATCCATTAGTTCGTCAAATAACAAGAATTGAAGGGATCTTTATTAATGTTAGTAATTATTGTTCCAGCTAAACACTTATAAGTAGGTTATTGAAAGTCTTTTTAAAACATCCCGCCCTTGAAGGAAAAACACAAATGCTCAGCCTACTAATTAGCCATTTCGCAAGTCACTTCGTCGACTCTTGAATAAAACATCACAAATGTCCCGAGGATCTGCCAGAGCCAAAATGTTTCGAATTCGCCGCCACACTAGCTTCCATCCCACTTTTGACTCCCTGGAGCCGTTACTATCAATATACCCGGACAGAGTTCTTTTCGGTATTGAAAATTTGGTGGAAGCACTTTGACGTGGCATTCGAGCTTCCTGCACAGCTGCGACTGTAAATTACGACTTGCACACTTGCTCCGAAAGCCCCGATTTCTTGCTTTACCAGTCATAGCTGTAATAATTTACAATATGATAAATTGTATGAAAGTAAAGCGATACCATGTTAACAATACGAGCATATACGTGCTAGCAATATGCTCAGGTGCATATTGCCAACTCCGCATGGTGGGAATATTGCTGTACATGAAGTAAAAATTAAGTGAGGGTAGTTTTTATCTTATGATTTACTGCAAATCAAACATTTTTTCCACAATCTAAGCTTCAATACCGTTATATGGAATAGAAGATATTGCAATGGAATATCACAGTTTTTACTTACTCTAATAAAATCTTACCTCGAAGATATTAGAACTGCATCTTATAAACCAATTTTCTCTGACACTACTCGCTTCGCGTCACTTACTACCCCGGCATTTCAGATATTTCAGTGGCATAAGGGCAATCTATGTGTACGAAGACCTGACAAGCTCGGGTGGACGTTTTGCAAACTCTGGTGGAACAAAATACCATACTTACAATGAAGCTAAGATTAGATCATTTAATCATTCATAGATACTTTGCGGTACCATCAGTCAACAAATTGGGCCAATGGGTTTCCCAAAAACTTTCCAGGAGAGTCAATGCATGCCCTTAATTGCTGTCAGGTCTCAGCAGTGAACCATTTTTGCACCGAATAGGGACTAATGACGAGAAATTGGTTCTATATAAAAATGTTAAGTGGCGAAGACAGTGGGTAGAGAAAAGAGAAATACCAATTCCCCCGGCTAAATAGTGCAACCAAGTTATTAGAGCTAAGGAGTCTGTGTGCTTCTCGTGCTTATCAATTATATCCATGTGCAGAGCTGGAACAAGTGCCCAAAACTACATGGAACATCTGCAAATCCACTATACAGAGAAAAAGAAAATCTTTTGGACCAGAGAATTAGGCCCGCCGCACATTGAACGCAACACGGCAGAAGCATCGAAATGTCTTCGATTTCTTAAAAGGTGCTAAGAAATATTTCAGCCCGTTAAATCTAACGCTCCTCTACAAGTGTTATATCAGACCTAGAATGGAGTACAACACACATCGGGGGCGGAGCTGGTCGTATAATTTTAGCTTCATTGAATATTATCCAAAAGAGAGCCTTCAAGCTCATGGGCGATTTGGCAATAAATTTTAATACCGACTCACTCAGGCATCGCCGCAATGTTAGATGCCTTTCGCTCCTTTATTACTATATGCATAGTAAATATTCCGATGACATATCTAGTCTGATATCTTGTATAGATTAATTTCTGCACGCAATACCCGCGTTGAAAGCTGGGCACATCCTCTCACCCCTCATAATGGTCTTGGTCGTACAGTAAAATATCGTGATGCTACCATCTTCTGTTCACTGAATTATAACATTGTATTGAGCGATTTGCCATTTCATGTAGCACCAAAAATATTGTGTTTCTGCAAATCAGAGTTTGTAAAACTCAACCAATCAGAGAAAATTTTACATCCAAAAATAGGATTAAATTAAAAAATATATTTTCTTGTGTCAAAGTGATATTTTAATCGCTTACAAATACTCTTATAAGAAACTAAACTAATTTCGACTTCAATTTTCGGAAGGTTTTTTTACCTGAATCCTGTGTAAAAGGGAGACGTACCATGGTAAGCACTATCTTTACTTTACTCTTCCTGCGGTGATTGCATCTCCAGCCAACATAAAACCATCAAATGGCATAAGAAAGTGTTGAGTAAGCGATAGTTTGTGTTGGTACCTCTTACTCTGCATTAGCGCAAAAGACAAAACTATAAAACTTGTGCCATTCCTTCCTATAGAAAAATGACAATACGCTCAGTCCATTGTTATAAGTCAGTGTCATAGATGCATAATATCTAAGATATTATCTGACTCGATCGCGCGATTCCGTGCTATAGGGTTTCGGTGTGTGTGTCCGTCTCCGAACGTGCAAGAGCGTGTGTATGCATGAATGAGTGCGCGCGCATCCATTCATATGTGTGGGAGAGCTTTGCTCTCTACGTCGACGCGTTCTCAAGCAGTGCCCAATTATATAATAAAATTCGAAATTTTTATATGGCAACCCTACGAAGGAGTTGCCCAATTGGTCCCATTTTCGAACTTAAATTTCCTTTTGTTTTTTCTAAAAGCCTATGTAAAACATTTCATATTTCTTTGTCGACGCGGTAGACAGAGTCCAAATATATAGCGAAAAACTAAAGTTTTGTATAGCAACACCAAGAACGGGTTGCCCGATTCACTCCACTTTTGAACCTGTATTTGCAATTTATATGAAAACGCCGTGTACAAAATTTGAGCTCTTCATCTCGACGCCTTCTCAGGCGGCTTCGAAGTATATAGTGAAAATCAATGTTTTGTATGGCAACACCATGAAGGGGTAACCCGATTTATTCCATTTTTGAAATTTTATTTACCATTGCTATGGAAACTCCAGGTACCAAATATTTGGATGGCAACCATATGAAGGAGTTGCGCAATTGGTCCCATATTTGAGCTTAATTTACACTTCTTTGGCCCTGCACAAAATTTCAGCACTCTACTTCAATGCGTGAAGCAGTGTCCAAATATGTAGTGAAAAACTAAAGTTTTGTATGGATACATCAAGAAGGGGTCGCCCGAATTCGACCTTTTTTGTAATTGTATTTGCTATTGCTATGAAAACACTATGTTGCAAATTTCAGTTCTCCACGTCCACCCGTTCCCAGACAGTTTCCAAATATATAGTGTAAAAACAAAATTTTGAATGGCAACACCAAGAAGTAGTTGCCCGATTTAGTCTGTTTTTTAGATTTTATTTACTATTGCTATGAAAATATCACGTACCAAAGTTCAGCTCTCTACGTGCACTTACTAAAAAACGAAATATTTGTATGGCAACCCTAGGAAGGAGTTCCCCGATTTAGTTCATTTTTGAATATGTATTTTCAATTTTTATGGAAACGCCGTGTGCAAAATTTTAGCTTTCCACATCTACGTTGTCAGGCAGTTTTTTACGTTTCGACAAAAGCGCCATCTATCGTGTCCAAAACTATCCTATTTGTAAAGCTGGAACCTACCAAACACATTCAGAAAATTTCGTTGAAATCGGTTGGACAGTTTCGGAGATTAGCCTGTACAAACACAGTGACACTGGATTTTTATATATTAAGATATGTATGTATGTATAAAAAAATAAGAAATTTCAAGGACGGCAATAAATTGATATCTCTTCTCCTTTTAGATTTCTCAAAGGCATTCGTCAGAACAGATTAGGTACAGTCTGTTGCTGTGGGACCTTTGATTGAGCTTTGATTTCTTAAACAGTATTGTCATACCTCAGAGACGTTTGTGTGGTAGTACAGTACAGTACAGTTCCTACGTTATGCAATTTTTATCCATATGTGCATAACCGTCTACACGTGTACCGTGTACCCAATATGACTTTCATAGTGATTTTTTTTCTTTGTTATGATAGAAATATAGCCGCGCGTCCTATTAATTAAGCTACCAACATTTTTACGTTCATTGAACCATAAAAAAGCTTAAAGAGAATATATTGGAAAATTTATAATAAAATTGTAAAAAGTTTCACACCCAGATTATAGATGCGAATATATGTTGGTATTCAACTTGAAACCACTGGGAAAAGTGTGTAAACCCAGAACCAAATAATTTTATTCAATATTATTTTCTGAAGCTTCTCTTACTTATAACGCCCCTCTGCTCCTCCCATAATATTTCTATAATTTCATTTGTCATACATATATTAATTATGAAAAATAACATCTGCATAAGAAAAATTTGAAAGAAATACTCTGCTGCTTAACCGTGGAATGCAAATCCGTTTTCATATTTACTTATTGGTCACCCTGAGTGAAATTACTCACATATGATAAAATTCTATACAAAAGAGTTGAAATATTTTGGAGGAATACAATAATAGAAAAATGAAAACAACAGGATTCCCGTAAGAATAATTTAAGATTTACATTAACAAATTTTAAATAATAAGGTAAGAATAATTACCTTACATACCTTTCGAATGGATTTTATACCACAACTTCAGTCTTATAGTGTATTCCCGGCCAATGTTCTAACCTAGCATCACTGGTGATTATCAATTTTATGTCGAATGGTCTACCTACCGGCACCGTCCCCAGGCTATTTCCGGTAAAGTTAATAAGTCAAAAAGTGGGTTATGTAAAATTGACTCGCCTTACATGAAAGGTCCAATAATGACCAAAAGGCCCATCAATTATGCGAATTTGAAAT
Source organism: Dioctria linearis (assembly GCA_963930735.1). NCBI lineage: Eukaryota > Metazoa > Arthropoda > Insecta > Diptera > Asilidae > Dioctria > Dioctria linearis. The sequence continues at coordinate 134,135,880 of OZ005744.1, read as the reverse complement.
AAACCGATGCTGCAATTCCATGGATACCAAAGCTTCTTACCGGTGGTAGTCGCAGCGGGTATTGTGTCTAAACATATCGTTGCGTTGATTTTTTTGTTGCATTCACGTCTATAAATATTGTCTCAGTCATTTAGACACTTCATAAAGCAGGACCTTACTGTTTTCGGACCATTATGCTCATTTCTACAATTAACGAATGCGTTTCACGTGGAACGTGCAAACAGGAAGGATTAAGTAATTTCAATACGTTCGAGGGTATATCTCTGTACGTGTACATGGGCACATTCACCTAGAAATCTAAAGCATTTCGGTTGGCATGGATTATGGTCAGTGGACTATTTCTATGATAATAGCGTAGGCAGTAAGTTGTTGGGATACATAGCACTAGCAGAAGCAGTATGTTTTGAACCCTTGATCTCGTTTACACGTTGCCACGTAATCAGGGGACTTGCTGGTAACCAAAGTGATATAGGAGGAAGGCTTATACACCTACACAATTCCCAAGTGATTCCGATGGATTAAATTTAATGTGTGGCCTTTTGTTATCATTCCATTGATAGTTAGTTTACTGCATGCAATATTAAAATGATGATTGTGCTAAGTCCAATGATATGGCTGTAATGAATTTGTTTTTGACTATATGGAGGTTACCGGTATAATTAAGATCGTCGCAATTGATAGTGGAGTCTATTGCTATAAGTGTACTTATAGTTCTTGGTTTTTTTTTATACCCAATATAATAACCGAGTTTAATTGTCCACGTATTTAATCAAGTTATATTTATTGATATAAATAATAGATCTGTTCGCGTATTATATTGACAGTACAAACTTGTAAAGTTTATGTAAGTTTTTACTCGAAGGCATTCCTGTACGCGAAAACTGAGAGATAAATTGCTGACGCCACTTTTCACCTCCGTTTAATTTATTTGTTGATTTAACTAGAGAAAAATGGTCAAGTAAAAGCTTCGAGAGTGTCAGTTTTCACAGCTCGCCGCCAGTTTTCAGTTATTTTTCAAATTTTTAGCTTACTTTATTAAAGAAAATGGAAAAACCTGCTACTACTCCTCCACATTGAGTAGAATGTTTACCAACACATTTTTGCTTATAAGTGGTAAATTAAATTTCTGTATTGTATTACGTGATAGGCAAATTTCAGGTCATTATTACAGATCCAGAATATTTTCAAGAGGTTGTTGCACAACACCTGGAAAACTCCTCAATGGGTGATGTGGAATTTTATACCAAACTCTTCAATGGCTGGTAAGGATTTGGTACTAAGGTGATAGTTATGATGGGCCTCCTAAGCAGGTATAGCTTGAGGAACCAACTAAACTGCTGCTGTATGAAGTTAAAATCAAAAAAGAAAATGTGGCAAGAGATAAAGAATCGACTCGCAGCAAAGGGCTACGATTTCTCTGTAACCCAAATTGAGACCAAATATCGGCAGGATAAAAATGCAAAGGTCCGTGATGGCCAAACTGGAAGAAATAGAATGACCTGTGCCTTTGAAAAGTAATCTGACGCATATATCATTGTTTCAGTTATTTTTGTATAACTACATTTATTCTTCAGTGAAATGAATATTATTATGGAGAAACAAACGGGAGTACTTCCCGATTACATTTTGGACGATGAATAGCGATATGGTAATAACAGCAGTAAGCTTATGCAGAAAGTAGGTGTAAGTTCGCAGTAACCACAGCTATCAATTTCAGGTATTACTTAGGTAGCCGATTTTATATAGTAAAACGTTTGTAACGCTTTTTACTCACTAGGAACAGTTCTAGACAAGGAAGGGAGTTATTAAAGCCCGGCTAGAATTTGTAACACAATAAACTCGACAATAGCTGCGAGAGATGAGATAGGAAAAACGAAGAGTGGGCGAAGCGTAAGGAACTACCGGCAGAAAAAAGTGCGACATTTTAGAAAAACGTCTGCAAATGCGAAATTAATTTATTTACATAGACTGCAGTGTTTATGTGAAGTTTAGATACAAGTAGATATTATACGATTGAAATATTCAACACTGTTTTCATGTTCCTTTTGTTATTTGTTTTATGTAATTTTGCTTCTTTTCTTATTGTTACTCATGCCATGTAGTAATTTGTTATAGACTTACAATAAAATTAAGTTTTTGAATCACTTAACCCTTAAAGCAAATTGAACAGTTTGTGATATCAGAATTTTTAATATTTATTTCAGCAAATGTAAATGTGTAAATCAGTGTGACTTTATTCTATCAACATCTTTTTTTTTTAATTTTACTGGCTATTATACCTATGCGTTTCAATTCATATTAATTTATTGCCGCTTCATTACAATAGTATTACAGATTATATTTTTATAAGTTACGCAATATCCCAAAATCTTTTTTTTACCAACCAGAGATTCATACAAGCTGAATTCAAGCGTGAAGTACCGCAACAGAATTAAAATTGGTAATCAATTAAGATTCGATTAATTACGTATTTTGTTAAATACTATTTCAAAAGTAAACAAATTTGAACATAAATTAATAGCGAGTTGCAACAATAATTAAACGTATCAGAATTGCTAAACACAAATATTAAATATCATTTTGTGACTCTTACTGTTTAAGCAACAACCAATATACATATACAAATATTACATCTTACAACCTATCCACCAAAACTGAATCAGCTCTTCCTGGAAGCGACCTCTGCGGCAAGACGTCGTGACCTTGCTGGCCAGAGGACTTCGAAAAAAATCAAATATCGTTCCCCTGCGATAGAGCTTCGTATACCTATCGATCAGCTGAAAGATTTTTCGTTGGAAAGAGCGATTTTTGCTGATTACTTTTTTTTTATTAGCTAAATAATAAATAAAAAAAAACAACAGAGATAAATAAGCATACGTTTTTGCTTTATATATTTATGACTTCTCTCGCTATAATTTGCAAAACAAAAATTATTAAAAACGTTTTTTTCTCTCTTTCTCCCTCTACATCCAATTAAAATAAATTAACCCTCTTACTATTGACAAACCCAACAAATTATCCACCTTCTTATTACTGTGTTTTTCCCACATATTACAGAGTACTGAATCACTTTTACTTATCCATAGTTATTTACACATAACCAACTAAACAGCTGCCTAGTACTGTTGAGAAATTTAACTATTTGTGTTCTACTTGTCTGCCTTTTTTTGGTCCATAAAAAGGTTATTCGATAATAATAACAGACACACTCTATCTTATAATTTTTCTTTATATTTCCACCTAATACTCCGCCTTTTACTTCACGAACCTATCATGACAGAAGAAAACAAATCTTTCGATGAGCTCTGCTTGTCATAAGTCCCAAAAGTGTCAGAAATTATACAAATTCTGGCCGACTATCATAGAGCCAATAAAAGTAAAAGGACTTCAGATTTTACTTCTGGAAAACTCCAACAGTTGGAAGAACTATGGGCTTCATTTGAAAAAATTGAAACTCTGATTCAGGATCATGATAAATTCGATGAAACTCATGATTATTTCAAACAGTCATGCTATGACAAGACAGAGGACTGGTATAATCTCACCAAGGTAACTCTATCTGATAGGCTGAAGTCCATATCAATCCCCGCAGAGCGCACAAATAACCCCATTTTACATTCCACAAATACTGGGATGATTTTTATGCAACGCATAGTGAAATAATTTCATATACCGGCCCTAACGATTTGGAGCATGACTATTTCAAAAATGATGTTTACGCCGAGGTAGAAACATCATAAACAGACACTGCAATTGCGCTGCAAGAACAATTGGACTCTCGATTCCAAAATGTAACAAATAATACAACTAATTTCAGGGAAAATCATACTAATATCTCCTTTAAAGACCAATCTACCTCCTCCCAATCCGAAGCTGGGTCAGTTATTCCCAATTTTAGTGGAAATCCATAAGATCTCCACAAATTTGTTTCAAGTTGCGATGATATTTACACAACAACGTCAACGGAAAATGAAAAACACTCCCTCCATAGCTTAATAAGGAGTAAATTATTTGCAGAGGCGTATGATGTATATAGGTACAATCAAATTTCAAATTGGCCTGAATTGAAAGCAATTCTGCAACAAACTTTTGAATTAAAAATTCTAAAATCTACTCTGCAATCTCAATTAAATAATTGCAAGCAAAGAATAGGAGAAGATGTAAAAGATTTTCTACAAATTCTAAGCACAACTCTATCCAAACTAAATGAGGCAACGCACTCATATACAAGTGATAAAATTCTTTTAAAATCTCTTTTAAAAGAGAATGAATGTCAAGCAGTGAGAGCTATAGAGGATTATCGAATCCACAACTACAGACTTTAGCAAAAGTCCAGTCTGATAAATCGTTCGCTTCACTAAAGTCACATATCCTAGAGCACGCATCACGTTTGGAACGGTGGCAATCCAATTATCAAACGAACTACAAAGTAAACCCACCCTTTCAAAAGCATACGAATCTCAATCTGCATTGTTTTAAATGTAATGGACTGGGGCATGCTGCATCAAGTTGCCCAGTCATACAACGCACCACGCAAAATTTCAACGCAGTTTCAAAGCCAAACTCGCAATTAGAACGCCCTCCAGATTCTAATAAAAATACATCTCCGTCGCTGGTCCCATCTTGTCGATATTGTCACCGAATCGGGCACACCATAGAAGAATGCATGAGAAGAGTTGCAAATAATAATCGTTCTAACAACTACCAAAATAATTTTCGGGAAATAAATGCAATTCCACCAGGCAAATAGATAGCCACAAAACAGGAACTGGCAGCAGCTAGTATTCCGAGAGAATCGAACTCCATACAAATATACATACAGATATACAAATGCAAATATCTCGGCTAGATCCCCGTCCCCAAATAGGAAGGACAACAGAACTTCATCAGCATCCAGACAGGGAAACTGGATGCAGCGGGGGGTCAATTTCAGCAACCCCTCGCACATACAAACAAAAGCACACATTCACAGGATTCCCGAGACAATATCGACAAAGGCAACAACAAATTAACTCGTATCCCCGTCCAATTTAATAAAAATTCACTAACACTCTCTTTGCCTGTCGACATCTGCTCTGCTCCAAAACTTACATTTTTAATTGATACTGGAGCAGAGATCAGCCTAATTAAACTCCATCCATTGAAGCCAGATAGCATCTGCTACAGAGATCCTGTCTGCAATATAAATACTTTGTTTACAGAGTCCACTTCTCATCTTTGCTAAATTGAATTTAGAACCTTCGAATAATAATAACTCCATCCTAGAACACCCATTTCAAATTGTGGGAAATAACTCCATCCGGTCATACGATGGCCTACTTGGTCATGACTTTTTCTCTCGATACAATGCTAGTATCAATTACAAAAATAAATATATTTCTTTAGAAATAAACGATTCAAATGAATCTTATCCTTATGAAGAATATTACATTAACTACCCATACGTTTATTTGCAAAGCGAAGACCCAGAAAAGAGGTCTCAAACAAAGAGTCTATTATATACAGGGATAACAGTCTCCAATAAAGACATTAATACAAATCTATCTCCATCAATTGCTTCGAAAAGCAATGCAAATCGATCGCCAGCAAATGCTTCACAAGAAATGAGGCATAAAGGTAAAAATCTATCTCCATCTGTAGCCACAAAAGAGGCTGAATTAAATAAAATTCTATCTCCATCCAAAGATTCACAAGATATGAAGGAAGAACGTAAAATTTTATCTCCTTCAACAATATATTCACAGAAAATGAATTCCAAGATAAAATCAAAGAAGTCAAAGAATTTCAATAAAGTTTTATCTCCTTCAAATTCCTTCAAATTCTATCGAGTCGGAATTATCGTATAACTCCTTCCAAATTCCACAAAAGTTGGAATCATATCTCGTTCCTTTTAAAAATACGAAAGAATCGGATAGATTAAATAAAATTAAAATTCCGGCTCGATCAGGATTCATCATTGAAATTCCAACTCCTTCTATTCAAAATCAATTGGTCTGTTTCAGTAAGGAAATAAGGCCAGGTTTGTTTCTTGGAAGTTCGATAGTCGAACCAGTCAACGGTATGGCAAAGGTCCTAATCCGCAACATAAATGAGGAGGACGCCGATCTGGCACCTTACGAGGTGAACCCAGTTTACCAAGACTTGGACGACTTTATGGTCTTCTCCACAGACTCTGAAAGAGATCCAATTAAGGGCAGAATAAATAAACTCCTTATCAAATTGGATCACTGTAATTCAGAGGAATTTGAGAGTATTCGCAATATCTGTAGAGAATTCAACCATCTGTTCTTCATAGAAGGGGATTTCCTTTCATATACAGATGCGATCACCCACAAAATCGAGACCCTCTAAGACAAACTGCCAATTTATACCAAGCCTTATAGACTTGCTGAGGCAAGCCGAACAGAAATAAACCGGCAAATACAAGAAATTCTTGAGTCGGACCATATTAAACCTTCCCATAGTCCCTGGAATTCTCCACTTCTTCTGGTTCCCAAGAAACCAGATGAGAATGGAAACAAAAGCTGGCAGGTAGTGGTAGCCTTTCGTCGAATTACCGACATCACAATTGGCGACGCGTACCCACTGCCTAATATCACGGATATATTAGACCAGTTAGGGAAGTCGAAATTCTTCTCCACACTCGACTTAGCCAGAGGATTCCACCAGATAAAAATGGACTCGAAGGACAGGGAGAAAACTGCCTTTAGCACACCCTATGGCCACTACGAATACAATCGTATGCCATTTGGTTTTAAAGGAGCCCCTGCTACTTTTCAACGAGCCACGAACAATGCTCTATCTGGACTTCAAGGCATCTATTGCTTCGTACACATGGGCGATATTGTAGTCCATGGATACAATCTCAAAGATCATAATACAAGACTCACAGCAGTATTTAGCCGTCTCCGCCATTTTAATTTGAAACTCCAACCCGACAAGTGCCATTTCCTAAGGAAAGAAACTATGTATTTAGGGCAGATAATTACAGAAAATGGAGTCAAACCAGACAATGCAAAAATAAGATTAGTTCAGTCATATCCCACGTCCAAGAAGGAAAAAGATATCAAAGCTTTCCTTGGTTTCGTCGGCTACTATCGCCGCTTCATTCCAAATTTTTCGAAGATAGCCAAACCACTCACAAATCTTTTGAAAAAAGATAAGCTTTTCAAGTTCGACGCAATCTGCGACGAGGCATTTTGCGAATTACGCAATAACCTTATTTCAGCACCAATTCTATCATATCGCGATTTTGACAAAGAATTTTTTGTCACCTCAAATGCCAGTGACTACGCCATCGGAGCAGTTCTTTCTCAAGTTGATGAACAAGGAGATCATCCAATCGACTATGTAAGCCGAGTTCTCAATGGTGCTGAGACTCGTTACTCAACAATAGAAAGGGAGCTCTTAACTATCGTTTTCGCAAATGAGCAATTCAGACCATACGTTTATGGCAGACAGTTTACAATTATAATTGACCATAAACCAATAGTATGGCTCATGATTCTGAAAGATCACTCCCCAAGACTGATGAGATGGAGAATACGTCTTGAGGAATATGACTACAAAATAGTCCATAAATCAGGTAAGTTCAACACAAATGCTGACGCTCTCAGTAGATCTATTCCAGATAGTAGCGAACATTTCGCAGAACCTATCACCTGCGTAAATGTTGTAACAAGGAATCAAGCTAGAGCTCAGGGAAATCTGAACATTCCCGACACGAGTATTAGTACTCCAAGCCAAGCTCCGTCGTCATCAAACAATTCCTCATAACTGAAACTAATTTTCCTCTTTTACTGACTAAAAATGCGAATCCTAAATTTTTCATCTTGCCAATGCAAGATACAGAGCTTGAAAGAGTGTTGAATTCGAAACTAAAATGTTCAGATAAATCCCCACTTTCAGAAACTGAACTGAACTTCTTCAAGAAAAAAGACTCCACAATAATTATATCAAAAACTGATTTACCTTGTCCATCCCAAAGAGATAGATCAGACCTCGAAAAGATTTTAACTGAGATCTGCTCATATACAGAAGCAAATCAGTTGAATCAATTAAATATATCCTTCCCAATTTTAGATCCACAGAATCTTATAATTATTAAAAACGCTTTTACCCAGATCTTTGCTAATCAACAAATAAACATCAAAGATTCGATACAATATTTATCCTATAAAGATGACATCGAACAAGTTTGGAAGGATTTTCAATCACTACCGACGGGAGGCCATCAAGGCGTTTCCCGTAAAATTAAGAGAATCAAAAAACAATTCTACTGGCCTGGCATGTTAGACAACATCGTAAAGCATGTAAGGCAATGTAAACTTTGTCAGGTGAACAAAGTATCCAGGAACCCAAAAATTCCATTCAAAATCTCGAGCATTATCTCCAAACCATTCGAAAGAGTGTACCTAGATGTTGTAGGACCTCTCCCAATTTCTCATTCTGGAAACAAATACATCCTTACATTTCAAGACGACCTCTCAAAATTTTCTGAGGCTATTCCCATAGTCGACACCGAGACAACGAATGGTGCATTGCAGAGAAGTCACAGAACTTTAGCAGAATATCTCCGATCTTATGTATTATTCGAGTACTAATTATACTCCTCGCGAACTCCTTTACGGATTCCCAGACGAAATTCTAAACGAGTTAAAAGCGCGTCTACAGCACAGCTTCAAAATAGCTAAAGACATAGCCATGGCAAATAAAGAAAAATCAAGATTGCGATATGACAAAAGCTCCGTCCAAAAATCTTTTGTGGTAGGCGATAAAGTCCTACTTAAGAGCAGAGTTTGAGAGAACAAATTCTCACCACTATGGTATGAGATAATGGAGATTAATTCCCCCGAAAATTCCACTATTAAAATCAATAATAAAAACAAAAAGTCCATAACAATGACCTAAAAATGTTCTCAGAGTAAAAACTTCATCATCTTCAAAGGTCATTGAGAGATATTCCTACCCCTGCACAAAGAACGCTCAACTTTAACATAACTCCAGCACCCGAAAAGAAAACGCCAGAACACGTTTAACAAATTTAGCTTTAACAATTAAACAGAAAACTACTTCCATCCTTAAATTTTCCTTGTTGACTAGAAAATAAAAAAAATATTTTTTAGCTCGTACAGTTTATATTCGTATTTTGTTTAAAATAAAAAATAAAGTATAAAAAAAAATACTAAAAATATTAATAAAAAGGGAAAAAAACTTTTTTGCCAGATAATGTAATGTAACTTCAATAAAAATAAATAAAGAAAAAAGCAGAAGGAATAATCTAATCATAAAGTATATTAAATTTAATGTTGTACTTAATACAATAATGTTTTTTCTCTCTAGTTTTACCCTAACTATAAAATATGTATGTATGAATATGCTTATTAAGTCATTCATTGCGAAATGACAATACAGGGTTTTCCAATAAGAGGTGTTATTTTAATTAACCCGCTATTTCGGTAGATGCCACTTTTGGAGCTGTCATTTTTTGACACTTGACAAGTAGAAACTACGCCATTAATAAAAATGGAACGACACACGATTCAACAATGCATTGAAATTATTAAAATTCACTATAAAAATGATCCGGAATTCCATCGAAAACTCATCTTGAGTGATGAGGCCCATTTTCACCTCGATGGCTTCGTCAACAAGCAAAATTGTCGCATCTGGGGCTCGGAAAACCCAAGAGTTATTGTTGAAAATCCTCTCTATCCTCAACGTGTGACTGTTTGGTGCGGTTTATGGTCCCGCGGGGTCATTGGACCTTACTTTTTCGAAAATGAGGCTGGAGCAACAGTTACGGTGAATGGATTGCGCTATAGACAGATGATTAATGATTTTTTATGGTCGGAATTGGATGGTGTTGATCTGGACAACGTTTACTTTCAAAAAGACGGCGCTACGTGCTATACAAGCAACGCAACCATTGATCTTTTACGGGAAAAGTTTCCGGACCGTGTTATCTCTCGAAGAGGTGATCACAATTGGCCACCGAGATCTTGTGACTTAAGACCTTGCGACTTCTTTCTTTGGAGCCACGTGAAAGAGAAGGTCTACGCCAACAGCCCAGGGTCAATTCAAGACCTCAAAGATGGAATTCGTGAGGCTATCGAGGACATAGGGCAGCCACTTTGCAATTTGGTTATGGAAAATTTCATGAAAAGTATATGGTCCTGTAGGCGTGGTCGTGTTGGTCATTTGGCTGATGTTATCTTCCATTATTAACTGCACACCTTCCTCTTTATAATGAAATAAAGATCCTATAATTTATCTCAAAACATGGCATTTTTCTTTGAATATCAAAATAACACCTCTTATTGGAAAACCCTGTACAAATCATATCGACAATAACAAATAATTCACAAGAAAGTATGTATCTACATATAAATAAAATCTATAACAAAATAATTTAATAATTACGTAATAATTAGTAATGGAAATAAATAAACCTTCTCTATTAGAAATTAAAATGTAACATGTATTAGTTTTTACTGTATTTTATAATTTTGTAGTTATTTATATTTATCTAGTTATATACCATTCCCTTTATATATACAAATATTTGTACAAACTCTAGTTTAATTAATAAGAAAGAAAGTTTCTCTTCCAGGGAGGAATAAAACTTTCTTTTCCCCAGGGTGAGGGATGTTGTGACTGTTGACTGTTGCCCCGAATCACAACCATAATACCGATACATCAATGTATCGTCCAATACGATATATTGATGTACCGTTAATTGACCCTGAAAAAAACATTTCAATTTAAATTTCATTTAAAATCTTAATCAAAATTTAAAATGCATTTAGAAATGCATTCCCATATTATAACAAAATGCAATTTAGCATAAATTGCATTATGTTATCAGACACACGATCCACTCACACGATATGCACACCTACCTACATACAGTGTCTTCTTACTTTATTTCCGTATGTACAGTGTACATACGTACATTGCTTACTTCCTGCAATCTAATTGTATGTACATACTTACATACAATTATCAGAATTGTTCGCGCCGTCTGAAAAATAATATTTCAAGACGGGCGCACAAGTGCATCTCGGATTACAGTTTTGCATAGATACATATGGCTTGCACCAAAACTTTTATACATTTTCTCACGAACGATTTTTAACGTCGCGAGAAAGCAATAAAATATAAAAAAGCTTTTGCAAGATATCGTGGGTTCTTGGGTGCAACTTGCCAAAACCTCAGGGAGTCGTTTTTTCAACCGCCGAGGAAGTAAGTCGAATCGCGATTTTGTGTAAAAATTAAATAAAAATCTTGTGTAATCAGTTGAAACCCCATATTTGTAGAATATATAAATTATACGCATATTACTCCGCCTAATTGTGTTATTCAACTTTTGTGATTTTTAATAAAGAATAATATAACATCTAAAAATACTTTAGAGTTTTCTTGTTCTATGTTTTAACAATATCTTGTCAAAAAGGGACTCTGTGTGCTCTCTGTCTGGAGCACGGCACACAGCATACAACACGAAGTAATCTGTTCCGTCAATGCTTGCTTCTTTACTACCGGTACATCTGCCAGAATCTTACTTGCAGCCGGGGCTACAACAGCACCAATTATCCTCTTTAATAGCTTATTCAAATGCAGACCGGTGTACACACGTAAACATAGAATAATATTACTTTTCTTCGTCCGACACTCATATCTACGAGTATAATCCAATTTGGAAGAAGAAGTCGTGAATCCTGCTGTTTTCTTGGAGTATCGTTTTTTAATTTTGATTTTACTGCTGCAAGTAAAAAGAAGATAGGTTTCCACTTCATGGAGCAAGCTGTTGGTACCATGTATATTTCCATACTATGAAAAAAATAAATCTCATACAACAAGTTTCAGTTACGTATTAAAATTTATATTATGCGTCTTTTTAAAATGATAACAATAAAATAAATTTAGGAGTAGGTACGGTTTAAAATTGTTTCAAAAGTCTACACAAGTATATTGGGATAAATTCTAAGTAAATTGAAAACAATTCAATATTCATGGCACCAAGCCGAGTTAACAATTATTAGATCTCAAGTTTCTCCAGCTGAGTGACTATTTAGAACGTTTGCAAGTTTGCACGACATTCAAAAAGTCCCCAACTCATGAAGTTATATGTGAAAAGCAGAGCAAGTTTGCGTAAATATTAATACACTCCGCGAAGAACTTTTCACCTCAGATAAGAACAGTTGACCTCGTCCAAAAACATTCAACAGAAAACAGTGGAAAAGCAACAGGATAGTGGTATTTCCTGCAGGCCGTATTTTCATGGCTTTGTTCAAAAACAACAAAACCAGGCTTGGCAAATCGGCTAAATCCATTGCCGTTTCACTCAATTGCTTCCGAGATTTACGGTCGCTCTTGTAGTGGCCAGAAGATGTTCGCTTCGGCCTCTACAATAGCCCCACCCCACAAAAAAATGACGACGACTCTCCACCCCAATTCAGAAGTTTCCATTGAACAAGTTATAGTTCAAGTTTCAAATTTACGAATTGTTGTCGTCCCAAAAACATATACATAACTGGGGAGGGGGCGGGTTTTCGTGATATATTTTTTTGTCCCTATAAACTCAGGCATAATCACATACTTTCTATGCAGTGCGGTTTGTGTCACTTAAAGTTTAGGGATCAGTTTTTACTTTTTTTGCTGTATCCCTTTGCGTTGGATTGTAATTATACGTGTGGCCATAAATATTTATATTTATATGTCTGCCCATGCGAGGCATCTCCCACAGAGAATAGACCGTGTGTTGGGATGGTTAAAAGGGATCTTGTACGCAATCAACTAGTCAGTCGTATATTAAACCAACTTCCAGTTTTAAGGTGTTTTTCTCTTGTTTTTATTGTTTAACAGAGGAGGAGTTAGCAGCTGAGTAGAGAGCTCTTTACGATATCAAATTGACCACATTAAGAAGTTATCTTTCAAAGAACTCCTTGTTTATCGCTAATCAAAACAGAAAATTCCTCAAAACATTATACATTTTCCTTTTTATAGGGTTTCCAGTGGGCGGTTAATTTTTACTATCCCGACAAATTGATTCGAGTCCGAGATTGATTGTTTCTCTGTGATTTCGTCTAATTACGAGAAAAGAGATATCACCCACGTTTTTAAATGGCGACAGACAGTTAATGACGACTTTGAGAGGGGGGGGGGGGCGTGTCTAAACAATTAAAGTATAGAGTTTATAGTTGTTTTGGTATCGGTTTGTAATTGCGCCCTAAATGAGACAGTTTTGGTTTGGGATTTTGGATATAGAGATAAATAGATTGGAAATAAAAATAAATGATTAAGGAACTGCGATTAAGATTACTCTAGTTATGTTTAGTATTAGGCGTAAGCACTTGTTTACAATGATCTGCAGACTGCGAATAGCTCTCTGTTTTCACACGGTAGTTGTGGCATGGGATAGGATTTCTCTGGAGATCAACATACGGGATTTGGCATATACCAAAGTCAATATGCTACCGCGGTAACAGAAGCCCCAAGTTTCATATGTAAGAAGGAAAGTCACAAATAAAGTAGCCCAATTGGCGAGTAGTAGTTCAATCTGGGAACCCTAAAAACATCATCATCATCCTCCATAATGCCTCTCATAGTGGTATTGTCTTCCAACAATCTGGGCTTCGCCATTAGTAATGTACTGGAAAGCATGTTTTTTTTTATTTTCTTATATATAGGCCACGTATTCACCAAAGATGAGATGGTGTCCGACGCATAGTATTGAAAATATTGAAAACCGTATTCAGCTTTCATAATAGGAGGTTAGGTAAGGCATTACGTGAAATTCCTTTCGAAAATCTTCGGTGGTTTGAAAGAAACTTCTTCACATTCTAAGGCGGCAATCTTTTTCTACATAATCCTCCAACATTTTTACCTTTTTGTGTCGGTACATACTATATCGTCCAAACTTCTTTCATATTTTCCATTACATTGGGACACTTCCTTGTAGCTAAATTATGTGATCTTCCTCCCCACTACCGTTTTTTTTTTTCAAAGGTCTTTATGAATACAGCTTAAAATAAGTTCCACTAATAACAATTTCCCTGGAGTCTGCAAAATCAACAACCTGACTGTTCTTATTAGTTGGCAGTACTTAAAGTTATCGAACATACTGACTGTACTTAGACTGCCACATGACGAACTTTGACAACATCGTATTCTCTCAACTGAGCAAACGAGAAAAGCCTTACTACATGAGCAGAGTAGAGTTCACTGTCCGCCGGCGTGTTGTGCTAACGTGTAAAAAAGTTTTATTCAGTGAACTAATTATATTAAAGTAAGGAAGCGTTTATATTAGCAATAAATAACGCGGAAAGCAAAGAAACGCAATCACGTGGTTTCAGTATATTATCAAAACGTTCATTTCAACTGCTAAATTTAATCCAGCAGCATTCGTAGCACGAATTTCCACAGTTTGCTGAAAATTGCACACAGTTGTCACACAAATAATGGCAATCTACAGCATCACACAGTTCTAGCACGTAGCAAGTGCACGCACGCAGGCACACAACAAAGACTCTTTTTACAACGTCAAATCATATACATACAAATTATAGTAGTCATCGCCAACAAAATCTGCCGACACAAGCACAAGTACGCAGTTTATCTCACCATTTATATAAACGACTACAAGCATATGCATGCAATAACCAGGCTTAGTGATTAGTTCCAGTTTCCCGCAAAACAGCAGCAGAACGAAAAATAAAAAAAAATCAACAAATCGAAAGGTCATTTCATCAGCTGCATTTCAACGAGAGCAAAAGTTCAGTAAGGTTTCAAGCTCAACTGGACGAAGATTCGACAATAAAATAACATCTGAAACTTGACAGAAGTATATAAGCATCTTCAGAAACCATAAAAATTCAACAATTCAAACAAAAATTTTATAGATAAGTAGAAACTATCTTTATTTCATTAAATTAGAATTATTAACTAAATAACCTTAATGAATAAATTACAATACATTAAATGTACATATACAAAATTATGTAAAATAACAGGATAATAAACATATAAGATATAAGCAAAACTTTTTCTTTGAATTTATAGGTTAACAAAATTTTCTCTACTCATTAATGAAATAATAATTTTAGTGGAAAAAGTTGTTGCTATAATTATCTAAAATAATCAACTTATACAGTAAGTTTGAAATCATAATAGAAATTATTTTGTAAACGACTGCGGACACACAACCAATCTAAAAATTTGTTTTGAAATGAGATTAACATAAATACTCGATTTATTACTTATTATTATTACTTTATTATTTATTAAACTTAAAGACATAATCACTGCCGGAGAAAATGACAAGAAAACTGGTACTTGCATAGAAGTAAAATACCATCATTTTGTTCAAATTCGCCTACGTCGTGGTTTATTCAACCAGAAGCTTTATTTTCAATGTCGAAAGTCACTAAAGTTATCCAAAAATATCATTACATAATATCAGCGTTACTGCAAGACATTTTAGTTTCTATTTCGGGTATCATAGAAAATCCGCCAGATAGTGACCATTACAGCTATTCTAATAGGAAGACACTCCCTTAGTGAAGAGGGGCGAATACAGCAGCTGTGGTCAGGCGAGGAAATGGGTGACCGCCGTCCTTCAGATTTTTTATGGGCAAGGAAATTACTAGCAGGTCCTTCATATACCATCGGTGGGAACTTGATTATCAAATTATGGAATTAGCGTCATTAGAAGACATCATAAAAACATACGGCACAAAATGATTAGAGCTTAATATAAGCCTCCGCCGATATTGTACACATCCGTTTACATTAACTTCAGTAACCAAACCCATATTGGGTGCAGACTTGTGCTATTAGTTAGTTAGTTGTAGACCCAAGCATTCGTTACGAATATCTCTGTTCCAATTCCCAAATATTTCTGCGTCGACTATGAATATAATGAAATAATAAAACAATTTCCAACTTTGCTTGAGCATTCTTATTTCAAGACTGCAGTTAAACACAACATACAACACCACATGATAACAAAAGGGCTTCTCCCCTACGCAAAACCACGCACATTAGACACTGCATAAGGCGGCACAGATAGAATTTCGGTACATGACAGAACTGGGAATTTGTCGACCCTCGTCTTCACCTGTCGCATCGCCATTGCATATGGTAGGAAAGAAAGACAGCGAAGATTGGCATCCATGTGGGGACTTTCGTCATTTGAATGCCATGACCATACCAGACCGTTATCCCGTCCCACATATTGAATATCACATACCATATAAATTAGTACTAGAAATAAAAAGTATCTAAATTCCATAAAAATAAACAGATGAATATATGATGTATATAACATTCATCATTATTGCTAAATTTCACAGCTCTTACAGCAAATTTGTTGATTAGACATTTCCCACATTCTTGTCGCTACAAAATCGTCTGGCAATGAAATTAGAATCCGACAAAGGTATTGCAATGTAATTAGAATCCTGTTGTGTATTCCTTCCAAAGATAAGAAGGGGAACACACTGTGGTCCTTGGCTCCTGGTTGTCCTCTCGAGTTTTCTGCAAATATAAAATACTCTTCCTTTTCGGAAAAGGTTAGCTACTTATTAAGGAATGTAACCCAACGGTACCACACGATTTATCGAATTCAAAGTCCGCTTTATTTAAGAATTTCGATTACTTTATTTTTTCTAAAACTTTTATTAATACAAAAACTTTTATCAATAAAAAAAATTTATCAATACAAAAACTTTTATCAATACAAAAACTTTTATTAGAAACGCGAGAACCACCGTGATTAGTTTAATTCTTTTCAACCCGCGAACTAAAACTCCAACTCGAAACTGTTGACTCAAGACTGTGCTAAAAAACTGCGCTTCTCATGTCCAGTGACAAGTCTTTTAAAGAAAGGCTCAGTTGTTTCAGCCCTCTCATTGGTCACTTGAATTGCCCTATAGGAATCTTCATGTGACCCATTCCCCAAAATCAGCATGTCAGACCGGAGAAAGAATCAGCCAATCAGAATTGTTCAATTCTTTCCCACAGTCCAACATTGCTGAATCGTGAAAACGAGCCACAAAAATTCCCATGGTAAAAATATATCCACTTGTTAAATTTTCCTGGACGGCGGATTGCAACATGATCGGTATACTTGAGTGAGATAAGCAGGCGCATTTTTCTCACAGTTAATTATGCTGACCCATCGAAAAATGTTTAGCGCTTGAATATTTCACTCGACACCTGATCTGTTTATTTGGATAAAAAAAGCATGCGCGTCTTTCTCACAGTCAATAATGTTGACCCATCGAAAATTGTTTAGCGCATGCATATTTCATTCGAAATATCATACGTGGTTGTCACATAATTTCTTGTCGTGCAGACAGAATTATTTGGGGCATGTGCCCTTGAATATGATTACGTCCGCTTGGACATGAGAAGATGTTTTGTATATGTGCTGCTTAGATAGCCTGGCACATGTATACTTGAATCTGAGCCCTGGAATTCGTGGATGCATTTCAGACATAAATTGGCTCATGTTAATTTATGAATGCATTCTTGGACCCACTTTTAGAATTAAAGCAATTTATGGATGCATTTTGTTATACATGCATAAATTTCTTTATCTTTGGTTGTTGGTATACAACAATTCCTCCCCTCTTTGAAAAAAATGAGTTATTCTTGGAAGAGGAATAACTCATACAAAGGTGCTTACGCGGTGGTTCTCGGTTTTGGATATAAAATTTTTACAATCGTATGTAGTTTCACTCCTACATTTATATTTTTTTTTATGTAGGTATTTCTTTTGAATATATACATAGACTCTATGACGTCTTCTAATATGCTACTTTTTGTTATGTATTTGAATTTTTATGCTATTTTAATGCTATTTTTATTCAGAAAACATTTGAAATTATTTATGAATATTTTTATAAGTAATTTTATGACGTCTTTGAGTAACTAATTATCCAGCTAGTTAATAAACAAAAATTATCCATTTCCATGGCCTGTTTTGCAATAACGATTAATGATAAATTTCTTTATGAATAGGTATATTTCCATGTATTGAAAAATTATAACGGCTTTTAAACAAACAAAAAATTTAAGGCTATTTTTCTAGGTGTATAGGTATGTATATGCCTAGGTTTAAAGTATAAAAATTATAAATATTTTTTGAACATACAAAAAATGTAAGGCTACTTTTCTAGGTATCTAGATTTCTATATGAATAGATGTATATTTGGAACAACTGCGAGTGATCTTGTTTTTTATTTAATATTATTTATACTACTAATTGCACTGACTTGGTTTTTGGGAGGGATTGTGCCCGTTTTACCGCTTGGGGTTTATTAGCAGTTGTGCTCTCTGGTAAATGTAAAGTTTCTTCATGAGGGGCTTCTTGGGGTGTCTTTTGTTGCCATTTTGAATAGGCGGGGTATATATATTTTACGGCGGTGTAGATTACACAGAGTATGAATACCAAGCAGCTAAATGAGATAGATGTCGTTGTCAAAATCCGAGAATGGGTCTGAGTATGTGATTTCCCTAGTTCGATTAGCTTTGTTTGGATTTCCTCGAGTGAGTGGGTGCCACCGCGTATAATTTGATTGGTTTCATCCCCAGTCAATAGTTCTAATTTTGTGGTCTTTTTACCGAGTGGAGTGAGAGAAATCTCAGGTATATTAACTTTAATTAAAGTTTCTTTATAGGGGGAAAATAAAGAGGTTGACTAACACTTAAGGGATGTCTTTCCTCTCCTTCGTAATACAACGTCTTTTCGCCTATTTGCATTTGGCATGGCTGGTTAATTACCAGGGACCCTTGCCCGACTAGGCGTGAAGTAGTGTATTGTTTAGGGCACATAATTTGAACATCATAAGGAGTATTGAATGAAAATAACCACGCATTGGGTCGGCTCAAATTTATAAGTATATCCCTTTGTGGTAGTTGAACTCTGAGTTTGCAATGTATGGATTCATTTAGGGGGTTGGATAGTAGTTTTATTATGCATTCCTGTGATAGAGCAGCTTTTATTATTGGAGCATTCAGACGACCCACAAACGTATTTTTCTCAATATTGTGAGTGACTCTTTTGAATAACTTCACTTGTTCGGCAGTTAAAAGTAGAATCTCTTGGGTTTTATCATGACTGCCTACGTATGCATATTCAATGTCGGGTACCAAAGAATGATTCGCTTTTATTTGGATTGGGAAGCAATGGACTTTTTGAAGTCTGAAGTTGGGTAAGTTGAAAATAGGTAATGTTACTTTAATTAGTAATTTTCCTTGTAAAAGGTGGCACTGCGTGTGTGCAGTTTGGTATAGTATAGTCAAACATTTTTGAGTATTTGGACACTTTGAGTGTGCTTTGGATTATACCTCAATTAAGGTGTTTGGAGATATTAGTAGGGGGTGAATATGGTTACTTCTGCTGGAAATGATGATGTCGAGTAACGCTTGCTGCCGGAACTCAATTTCTATCACTTGTAGTAAAAGGTTAGAGACTATATCTAGTCGTAATTGTCTCTTAATCAGGCTTTCGGTCATATTTTGTAAGTCATTGACCTGATAGGCAATCTTTTGTTGCCTATCTAAAAGTGATACTATTGCTTTCTGAATTTTTTCCAATGTGTTCTTTTCTATACTTATTTGTTGCTGTTCAAGTTTGATTAGTACCTCTTTATCCTTTTCTAGCTCGCTCAGTCGACTGCAAATTTCGTGTTCATTGCTACTGTCCATAGTTCCAAATAAGAAATGCATGGCGTTACCAATTCCATCAAAGATGGACCGAGCTGTTCGGGATCGTGATAGTAACTCTTTTATTGTACTAGTCCGTTTTTTGATTTTTTCCACTATGGCATGCAGGTGTGCCTGTTGGGTAGCACAAAAGTTGGAACTACCGTCCTGCGACTGATTACCGCATAGCCGGAGAGTCAGATGCTCTGCATATTCCGCTAACATCGTTTGGTTTTGCAGCTCTGTCAGGTCTATCTCTGTCAAGATATTCCAAGTGTTGTGGTACACTATTAAGTTGTCCACGTCTTCAAAGAGTATGCCGGAGTTATCCAGTTTGGTTATCGTGAATGGATTCCCTAGGCCATGCGTTGCGCTAAGTGCGAGTAGCAGGGTTAGCGTTAACATGGCTGCCATCTGGAGAAAATGTAAGAAGGATTCTGGTTGATAAATAATAAACGTGATTCGACGTAGTTAAAGTATGGAGAAGATAATAGATGATGAACTTAACCTGTTTTAAATGATATTATCCGCTCCCCTAGTGGGTTATTTATCAGCTAGAGAGGATGCACATGTAGGTAACTTGTGAAGGTATCCGTTAGACTGTCTTGAGATGGGTTAATTCTTTCCTTACTGATGTATAATACTATTATATACTACAGTATTTCTGCGTAGAACGAGAACAATCACAGGTATATGCCAATGGCACGGTACCTGTTCGAGTGAATAGTATTATGACGCAACGTTCGCTGGAGTATGGCTTCCGCCTAGGAGGCCCGGGTTTAATTCCTGGTATGGGAACCACATGCCGGACAGTAATAATAGTAATGAGACAATACGATGACAATGTCTAGAATCAGTCATAAACGATTTCAGAGAACAGTCAGGTGATAAGAAATTTCCATGAGTACTGGAACGTGTTGCAATTAGTGAAAACATTTTTACGGATTCATATTCCATGGGAGGTACTAGGAGTTTGGTCCAAAGAAAGTGGAGAGAAACGATTTCTAGTTTTGGTTGTAATTGAGTACAACTGAAGCAGGCAGAAAATCGAGATATGCTATAAGATTATTATCAGCTTGTACGGTATACTCGCCTAGGGCAGGCAAAATCTCTTAGTAGTACTGATGAGTAGGTAAGGTTTCTACTCATGCGAAACGCTTTTTCTTCCCTTTATAAGAAATAGTCCGCCCACTGCGAACAGATAATAAGGTCAATTAAATACTGGTGCTAACATTCGCAGTCCAGTGGTGGAGCTATACAAGTTTACCTTTTCCAGGTCAGGGAAAGAGTAGGATCACTTTCATGGGTTTATCCGAAGGTAGTCGTTTGTTATCCATCATAATACTTCTTACAACAGAAGACCTTTTATTATCTAGATTAAGCGCATTCACGAAAAATTATTGATTTTTCAGTAGATATAAATGCATATATCAAAGAAGTAAAATTTGTGACCGTATCATACGTGATACCTGACTTTTATGTAGTTCGGCGAGGCAGAACCAGCTTATATCTAACACCAAACGTGCATGACTGCCTGTATGCCTTTGACAATTCTCCTTCAAGCTGGAAATATGATATTATATATATACCAATATATACAAATTAAGTGTATAAGTACTAACTTTCCGATTGATTTTTTTTTTTTTTTTTTTTTTTTTTTTTTGCCATAAACAGAGGGTTCCAAAAAGAAACATTTTTCCGTTAATTCTTTTATTCCTCTGACTACCTCAGCGTAACACGACAAACACATACACGTGTCCACCACATCTATTGAGTGGCATTACACAGAGTGTTGCCTGCTTTTTTGGCAGGACTTTTAAACGTTATAATATGCATTTCTATCTGTACAAAGGCCCGGAATTTGAAAGCTGTTATTCACTTTCACCGTTCCCGCCAGTAGAGTGCCACGGTGTAATCGATTTGCTTTTGGCTTATTTGTATTTGAAAATGAATCGGAAAGACTGTGGGGATCTGTAATAGTAATCAATACATTATTTTAGTCAACCAGATGAAGGTTCGATGTCACAGCATTGGCTACAATATATATATACGTTGGGGAACATCTTCCTTCCGGGTTTGAACTACTGGTTCTACCTTGCTCGGACTTTGTTCGTAGTGTGTGGTTATCAACAAGTTAATTACACTTGGTTACCGCGTCTCGCGTAGAATTTGTCATAATCAAACAAGTCAACGAATGTTGCCTGTTGAAGTTAGTTTAGGTGTGGATAACGAGCGGCGTTCTTCTGATAAACGGAAGAAATAGCACGTTCGTGGTATTTTACCGTGATTTGTTATTCCAGGTAAATTTGGTGTTGTCCCAAGCAATTAGTGAACATATTAGTGAATTTGAAGCTACTCTTTTCCCAAGTTATACAACATCATTTATGAATAAATGTCACTGTACCCAACAAGGAAGTTAGTACAATATTATAGTTAGTATAAGTTGTACTCACATATTTTGCGTTTAACCAGAAAGCACTGATTTCGTTTTAATTAAGTTTTCGGATCATCTCCAGAGTAGTGTAAAAGGTTTCAACTTTGAATCGTATTCGTGACAAAAAGGAAAATTATAAGAAGTTTAGTCCACTGAACCCTGGCGGTTCCAAGCTTCAAACTTGTAGTCGACTGACGTTGTAGTGATTACCGGCATTAAGGTAATTTTGTGCTCTCAGAACAGTGAGAGGTTAACAACACTGTAGTTTTGACTAATAAAAAAAAATCGCGAAGATTTAAAAGCTTAAGACTATTTCCTAATAATGCATATTCATCTTTTGCATCATATGCTGAAGAGAAGTACAAAGTCAAGAAGATTCAAGGGCATCAATGTTTTCTTGAAATGCAAGCTCTGACGGTTCGATTGCATTCATTTTCTTTCTCCTGGTGGCAAAGAGGGTAGCGGAAAGAAAATGATTCGAAAATTGGGTGACCTACTGTTACTTGAAGAAAAGGTGGTTCATTTACTCATGAAGTAACATAAAATCGAGTAGTTTACGTAAGAGAAAACGTGCACTTCTTTTAGGTTAAGCTGATCGACAACTTAAGTCAGTAGGGTTAGTAAACGCAAGTCTTAGTCTGTTAATGTAAAAAGTGTAATGTAAAAATTTATTCATAATATGGCTTAAGTCTGTTATTATGAACAGTGACCAGTCGCCTGCCGACTTTTATAGTACTGTTAACAGGGCTAGATATGGCCGTTATCAAATAAGGTCCTATCCAAATTTGGGAGAGCTTATTATTTCTATTTTCGCTTTTTAGCAAGACTTTATCTCCTACATGAAATGATATAGGGCGTATGGCTTTGTCGTAGTATGCTTTGGAGCATTGCTTACTTGCGAGTAGATTTTTGCGGGCGGTTGCGTATGATTTTGGTAGCTTGTATCGAAGTAGATGATAATAGCTCTCTTGATTGTATACTGGCTCTGGCTCCCGTTTTAAATTTGAGGGAACGTCTGCCGTAAAACCGTATAGACAATCCATAGGAGTTAGCTTCGTACCTTCGTGTACGCTGTTGTTATATACAAACGCAGCCGTTCGCAGAAAATGGTCCCACGTTTTGGGATTTTCGTCGACTATTGTGCGAAGATATTCTATTAACGGGCGATGGGCCCGTTCCAGTGCACCATTTGACTGAGGGTGATATGCGGCAGATGTTTGAAGTTTCTTTACTCGTAGTAGCTTACAGATTTTTTTGAATAACTCACTCAGAAAATTGCTTCCTTGGTCTGTCACTATCCTTTTGGGGATGCGATACCGTGTTACAATTTCATAAAAAAAATCTGTCCCACCGTAGCTGCCTCTGCGTTCGGAATGGGATACCAGTCAACAAACTTTGTTAAGTTATCCTGAAAAGTTAAAATGAGTTTATTGTTTTGATTTGTTTCTTCTAGTGGTCCCACAATATCTAAGTAGACCTTATCAAAAGGCTGTTCGGCGATATCTGTAATGACCATAGGCATTTTTATCAAAGGAGAAGATTTCATTGTTTGACACTTGGAGCATTTCTTTACATATCTTTTAATATCTCTGAGCATATGTCGCCACCAGTATTTCCGTCTGATGCGTTTGTAGGTTTTTATCACTCCTTGGTGTCCACCAAAAGGGAAATCGTGATAATTGTTTGATTATCGTCTGTATTTCCTCTGAGCTAGTGATTACCTCTGGTTTTGTTGTCGGATTAGCATCGCTATTGTTAGGCGCTGAAGTGTTGGATATCGTCTCTGTTACTGGATTTAATTTTATTTCCGCCTCTTCAGATTGTGTATTTAACGGAGGTGTATCCGTGTCTATTAGGGCCTTTGTTTTATGGGCTCGAGTAATAGCGTAGCAATTCGCGGGATCTGATTGACTTTGTACAGCGGAATCTTCTTCAAAATCGGAATCCATTCGGTGGTGAATTATCGCTTCTACTGTTAAAGTTTGAGCAGGGCTATCTTCGTTTGTCTGTGGTGGTATACGACTTAGCGCGTCGGCATTTGTATTGTATTTTCCTGGTTTGTATTCGATTTCATAATCGAATTCCGATAGCTTATGATGGAATCTCACTAATCGTGAAGTAGGATCTTTCACGTTGAATACGCCTTTGAGGGGCTTATGATCCGTGTATACTTTAAATTTGCGACCCTGAAGATAGCATCTGAAATTCCTGGTTGCCCAAACTATTGCGAGTAATTCCCTGTCGATTGTCGAATTGTTTCTCTCAGCTTTGTTTAGTGTCCAGCTGGCATATGCGATTGGTTGATCCTTGCCTATTTCCCCTTGGGACAATACAGCTCCTCACTACTAGCATCTGTTGTGAAATTAAAGGGTTTTGTGAATTCAGGATAAATAAGTAGAGGAGGTGAAATCAGTGCTAACTTGATATTTTCAAATGCCTCTTGGCATTTTTCAGTCCATGTAAATTTGTTGTCTTTACGAAGAAGATTTGTTATTGGACGTACGATTTTTGAATATTCAGGAATGAATTTCCTATAATAGTTAGCGAGTCCTAAAAAGGACTGTACTTGCCTCACTGTTCGAGCAACCGGGAAGTTCTGCACGCATGCTGTCTTGCTCGGGTCTGGGAGAGCTCCATCACTGGAACATTTGTTACCCAAATATATTACTTCCCTTTTCAGGAACTGACATTTTTCGGGCTGTAGCTTTAAATTATGTTCTCTCAAACGGTTAAATACCTTTCGAAGCTTCCGATTGTGATCTTCCAAATTTTTGCCATAGATGACTACATATGTCATCCAGGTATACGAAGCATTCCAAACCTTGTAGCCCCGTCAGAACATAATTCATCAAACGTTGAAAGGTGGCCGGAGCTCCCTTTAAACCGAATGGCATGCTTTTGAACTCATAGTGTCCGTAGTTAGTGCTAAAAGCGGTTTTGTGCCGATCTTTTGGGTTGAGAAGTACCTGATGGTAGCCACTGGCTAAGTCAAGAGTGGTGAAATAACGACCGTGACCTAATTGGTGTAAAATGTCTTCTGTACGGGGTAATGGAAAAGCATCACCTATTGTTTTATCGTTTAACTTGCGGAAGTCTACGACAACACGCCATTTATTTTCTCCGTTTGGTCCTGCCTTTTTGGGGACCACTAGAAGAGGGGAATTCCATGGACTTTTGCTTTGTTGCACTATTCCATTTTCTAGCACTTCATGAAGTTGTTCTTTAATAACTTGCCTTTGCGTCTCCGGTAGTCTATACATTTTTTGATTAATTGGGGCCTGATCGTGAAGTAGAGGTATTGAATGGGCTATAGCCCTTGTGAAGGTGAGTGTGTCACCTTTTAGAAAAAAACACATCATTATATTCCCAGCAGAGGTTAGTTATTGCGGTTCTCTCCTCGGCATTTAACGTTGTCTCTAGTTCGAGTTCTTGTTCTAGTTTGCTAAATCGCTGGTTAATTTCTAGAACGTGTGCTTCGTCATAATCTGGGAATACATGGCGTAGATGCTGCAATATTGCATCTTGGGAAGGCTATGCCAGCGTCTTTAAATATTTTTTGTTTGGAGGTCGAGCTCCAGTATGTATTTGAGCTTTATTAATTATGAGACTCTCTTGGGTTGTATACTGTTCCGTGGACAAAGGTGCGATGTAATAATTTTTTGTGGGTATTAATTGCAATGCAAAATCAGTTATGATCGCCTCTTGGCTATTTGCATTGAGGATACCTATTAACACTGCTTTTTCCCCCCGCTGCTAGAAGGCTGTTCGCCAGAAAGACTCCTTCGTCTATCTCCTGAGATAGGCAGAGCATTTCTTCCTGTATATTCACCGGTATTTGGGATCGAGCAGGTATGCGAATAGTTTCCCTTAAATGAACATTCTGCTGCTTAATTTCATCAGTCCCGTGCTGGTTAGTCATATGAATAGGTTTAAGCTTTCCTGAATTGTGTTTGTTCGCCAAGGGGACACTGCAAGTTGACAGCTTAACCTCTGCAGGTTCCATCACTTTTGTATCGGACCTTGACACGAAAAGCTTTTGAGGAGGTGCCTTCTTATCCCTTGCTTTTAATAGCGGGATAGCAAATTCTTTGGAGTTAGTTTCTGTGCGAAGAAACCTTAGTGTTTGTTTAGGGCCCTCAATATTGCAATGAGTCGAAAGGAAATCATTTCCTAATAACCCATAGCCAGAGACGTTCGGCAAGTGTTGCACTACTTGAAAGTTACAAGGGATTTTATTTTTAAGAGTGAAATTCCCTTGGCAACTTCCCAGAGTTATGCCGGTACCAAAAGGTGTTTGTAGTGTGCAAGTTTTTTGCGTATTTATTGAGCTAGGGACGTTGAGTGCTTGTTTCTTAACTAAGCTTACTTCAGCCCCTGTGTCTACTACTAATTGCACGTGTCCGCTTTGGGCGATGTCTAAGGGGAGTTTCACGATGGGGATTCCTGATAGTGCGGATATAGGGGACCCTTTATCAAAATTCTGCCGCTTTAAAGTCGAACCTGGGGATTTTTGGTCAACTGTTTCGAGTTTCCCTGTGCCTCCCATTTTCGTTTTTGGTGGCACTCGGTAACTATATGACCTCGACGTCCACAGAAATCACATTTAGTTTGAATCTGGTTTATGTTTACTTTATTTGGAAATTTGATGGCTTACCTTGGTAACCATTATGATATCCAGGGCGATTGCGCTTACAATCGCGAATATCGTGATTATAGCTGCGACAATTTATACAGTAAGGAGTATTTTTGCGTTTTAAGCATTCATCATAGGTGTGCCCTTTAATCCTGCAGAAATTGCAGATGACTCGTGTCAGAAGTGAGTTTTGGGGGCCGTGTGAGAGTTTTGGGGGGCCTCTTGAAGTTTGCTGGCCATATCGACCGCCCACTGGTAATTCATTTTGAACTGGGTGAGTAGCTATTGGAGGTGGAGTCCCAAGAGTTCCTGTTTGGAAGTGTGGGATTGCAGGAGAGCTCTCCATGGGTGGATTAGCTAGTGAACTAGTATAAACGTTTTTTGAGTTGATTTGGGCTCTGGAAAAGATTATTCTGTGCCCATGCGGGTAAAATGTGGACTGGTGTTTGAGTAGCGGCAACAGTTGTAAAAACTCTGGATTGCTGCAATTTTTCCATATCTAGAGCTTTTTTAATTATGTCTTCCAGTGAATTATCCTGTTGAGCCAATAGATAAGTCGTTAAGTGCGGATTGGTTAACCCAGTTTTCACAGCTGTAATTGCAAAATCTTCCAACTGTGGTGTTGTAGTTCTGTAGATCTCAGCACCGTATTTTATGTCGACGGCTTGTTTGCACTGAGTTAGGAAGTGTTTTACTCTTTGAGTAAAAACTACGAAATTCTCCATTGGAAACTGTCGACAAGAAATTAGTTTACTGACTAATTCTTCGTATGTTTCTCTGGGAAGATAAGTTCTATTCAACAGGGCCTCAAGCTCATCTAAAGTTGTCCAACTGGACGAAGTAATTAGTTGATAAGCTTCCCCGCGCGGACGGGTAGGCAGAATTTGTATAAAGGCACTCTTTTCCTCTTCAGCTAGGCACTGAAGAACTTGTTTGCAACATCCCAAGAAAGTTTGCAGCTCTATGCCACGGTATGGGTTATTTTCACCCGCAAACAAAGGGACCATTTGTGCGGTCAACTTGACTACTTTCGAGTAATCTACTGGCATTGTGAGAATTTTATTTGTTTCGAGAATGCGCGGAACACTTATATTTTCACTTATTTCTTCTAAAGTGGATTCCAATAGAGAATCGCCTAACCAGTTAAAAACAATATCACTCGCGGATGCTTCGTCTACACTAATTTCACTTTGATTTAATGAGTAAGAGTGCGAAAATCCGGAAAATTGTTCGAGATCTTTTTTAAACCTCTCAGTTTCCTTTTTAAAATTTGTTATTTTTGCTCTCCGTTGTTCATGTGATTGCTTTATTTGCTTATCTAGACTATCACACTGATGAACGGATAGTTTTTCGGATTTTCGCACTTGTTCTAATAGTTTATCTAAATAAAATTGAAGACTTACTTTTCCAGTTCCTGGCAAGATAGTTCCGCTGCGTAGGGAGATTCCTAGTTGATGAGCTAGTTGAGATGGTGGCTGTTTTGTTGTCTCCTGTGTTATGCAGGCTGTTTTGATGTTGCCTTGAGATGTCTTGATTTGTTCTGCTGGGTTGCCTCCTGTGAGCTGGGGCGAGTTGTCCTTGGGATCGCCCGGCAAGGAAGATTGTTGAGCAGGTTGAACTGGCTGTGCAGCAATGTGCATTTCTTCCTCCGGGGGGCTGTTGTTGCTCATCAACACTTCGTGTAACCTGTCTAGGCCACAGGCTTGTAGATCTCGGCTGGTTGTTACTTGTTGTCATCAGGAGAGTAGGTCCTTTGGTAAAGATAGTGACCTCAAGGCCAGACTCGGCCCCAAGATAAAGGATTTGGGTGTCTTTTCCAGCACTATCCTACCGGCTGCGCCAAAATTGTTGTGTATTCCTTCCAAAGATAAGAAGGGGAACACACTGTGGTCCTTGGCTCCTGGTTGTCCTCTCGAGTTTTCTGCAAATATAAAATACTCTTCCTTTTCGGAAAAGGTTAGCTACTTATTAAGGAATGTACCCAACGGTACCACACGATTTATCGAATTCAAAGTCCGCTTTATTTAAGAATTTCGATTACTTTATTTTTTCTAAAACTTTTATTAATACAAAAACTTTTATCAATAAAAAAAATTTATCAATACAAAAACTTTTATCAATACAAAAACTTTTATTAGAAACGCGAGAACCACCGTGATTAGTTTAATTCTTTTCAACCCGCGAACTAAAACTCCAACTCGAAACTGTTGACTCAAGACTGTGCTAAAAAACTGCGCTTCTCATGTCCAGTGACAAGTCTTTTAAAGAAAGGCTCAGTTGTTTCAGCCCTCTCATTGGTCACTTGAATTGCCCTATAGGAATCTTCATGTGACCCAATCCCCAAAATCAGCATGTCAGACCGGAGAAAGAATCAGCCAATCAGAATTGTTCAATTCTTTCCCACAGTCCAACATTACTGAATCGTGAAAACGAGCCACAAAAATTCCCATGGTAAAAATATATCCACTTGTTAAATTTTCCTGGACGGCGGATTGCAACATGATCGGTATACTTGAGTGAGATAAGCAGGCGCATTTTTCTCACAGTTAATTATGCTGACCCATCGAAAAATGTTTAGCGCTTGAATATTTCACTCGACACCTGATCTGTTTATTTGGATAAAAAAAGCATGCGCGTCTTTCTCACAGTCAATAATGTTGACCCATTGAAAATTGTTTAGCGCGTGCATATTTCATTCGAAATATCATACGTGGTTGTCACATAATTTCTTGTCGTGCAGACAGAATTATTTGGGGCATGTTCCCTTGAATATGATTACGTCCGCTTGGACATGAGAAGATGTTTTGTATATGTGCTGCTTAGATAGCCTGGCACATGTATACTTGAATCTGAGCCCTGGAATTCGTGGATGCATTTCAGACATAAATTGGCTCATGTTAATTTATGAATGCATTTTTGGACCCACTTTTAGAATTAAAGCAGTTTATGGATGCATTTTGTTATGCATGCATAAATTTCTATATCTTTGGTTGTTGGTATACAACAATCCGACAAAAATATTTTGTGGTGACAAGGTTTGGGAATCATGAAATAATAAAATTTTATGTTGCTTAGATTTTAGCGTTTACGAAAATGTCAAATAAGCATCCTTTTATTATAAAAACGTAATTGTGTGTAAAATAAAATATAGTACAGTTTTTACTTTTCTCAGAAGCAGGCATATTCATTTTTTACCAAGTTCTCATCGAGTCATTGCACTAGTTTTGTACTGGGTAACACATAAAGTTGCATAGATATGGTACTTAGCCAACGTTCTGATCAACGGGCGGCAATTAAGCCAATTGAATTGTGGCGGAGAGAGATGGTTGACAATGACCAACAAATTTGGGAAATTGCCAATGAAGACAATCCATTGGGCTATAAATCAGATTTATTCTATAACCTTGATGGCTGGACGCAAGATAGTATTATTTCACTCCAACAGCAAGTATCAATTCTTGAAGATAGATCCACGGGGCAGCCTGTACCTTCAAGACCAAAAGAAGGCTTGACTAAATTGCCAAAGATTTCTCTGCCCATATTTGATGGGAACTATTTGCAGTCGACACAGGTCCATGATTTGTATGTCCAGCTAATACACAACCAAACTATGAGCAACCCTCAGAAGATGTTCTATCTAAAAACCAATCTGAGTGGAGAAGCAAGGGCGTTAATTCAACATCTGCAAATTTCTAATGAGAACTACGACGATGCATGGGGTATCCTGAATAACCGATATAATAATAAGCGGTTACTTGTTACGGCGATATTGAGTCGACTGCTGACTGAAAAATTTAGGATTACCCACAGAAACATGGGAACCTTTGATAATGCAGATAGTAATCAAAAAATTAGACAATCACTACATGCACCAAGAGCACTAGACACAATTGGGAACTTCCTGAAATTTCTACAAATTCCAAACTCGATTTCAGTCCCAAAAAGCTCTTGGAGGCCGAACTTTATGCAACGTAAGAAATAGCCCGAAACTTACAAATCAGTCGAAATCCTCCGCATTCATGGCAACTTCAATGAAAAGCAAGTGTATTATTTGTAAGCAGAGTCATCCATTATATTCTTGGAAGGACTTCCTTTCCAAGAGCCCATCAAGCAGGCTTGACATGGTTAGAAAACATAATCTATGTGTAAACTGCATGAAGGGGGGCCATTCCGCTAAGAATTGCTCTCTTAGAGGTTGTAAAATGTGTTCATCAAAACATAACACCTTATTACATCTTGAAAGAGAAGGTAAAAGTCAGTACAACACAAGAGGAGAAGCTCTACAGAAGACACAGGAATGAAACAGGCTATAACCACCATCGGGTCAACAGAACTCACACCTTTCGCCAATCAGCTCATCTTCTCAAAAACCAACCACTTTAGCTGCACAAGTAACGAAGGCCCAAAGGAGTTATGTTTTGTTAAGAACTGTGATTTTAAGGTTACGAGGGATTGGAAGTGGAGTGCAGGGAAATACTAGATTCCGGTTCTCAATTGAATTTTATAAAAGAGCAGCTGGCGAAGAAACTGTCACTAAGAGAAACATTTGACCCATTACAAATTCAAAGCATTAGTCAAGGTCCCCAGAAGGCCCACTAGGGGATCAATGTAGAGCTGCGATCTAGAACATGCAACACCTCAACCAGAATCGAAGCGCATATTCTGCCAGAAATAACAACACATCAACCGTCTCAGTCTTTGGATATCACAAACTGGTCCATTCCACGGAATATTGAGTTGGCAGACGCGGGATTCAATTGTCCAGGGAGAATCGACCTGCTTATAGGAGCAGACACCTTTTTCCAGCTACTCCTAGCTGGACAGATTAAACTAGAAGATACCCTTCCCATCCTGCAAAACATTAAATTAGGTTGGATAGTCAGTGGAAAAACGTCAAACACATCCGCTACCCATGTATTGTGTGGTATTTGCTCCAAAGAAGAAGAAGCCAAACTAAATGATGAAGTTGAACGATTTTGGAAACAAGAAGAAGTTGACTCTACTAACACAACCTTGTGGGCATCAGAAATCAAGTGTTAATCACACTTCAATCAATCCGTGAGAAGGGATGAAACAGGTCGTTTTGTGGTAAGGCATTCCTTCGCAAATGAAGCAACGAATCTAGGAGAGTCGAAAGACATCGCGTTTAATAGATTTTATTCGTTAGAACGAAAGCTGACTGGAAACACAGATATAAGGGGGAAGTATATTGACTTCCTTAACGGATATACGAATCTTGGGCATATGGAAGAGATCAGTTTAAAGGAAATCTCAGGAATATACTTTTTCCTTCCACATTACTGCGTGACTAAGCCAGATAGTACCACCACGAAGTTTCGTGCAGTTTTCGATGCATCGATGAAAACGTAATCGAACGTTTCATTGAACGATATCATATATACTGGACCCACTATTCAAGATGAACTCTTCTCCACATTACTACGCTTTCGTCTACCACGGTATGTGTTCACAGCGTACATAGAAAAAATGTACCGTCAAGTAATACTGGACAAGGATGACAGGTAATATCAATTAATCCTTTGGAGAGATGATTCATCCAAGCAGTTGATATGTTATCAATTATCTACGGTTACCTACGGTGTAAGAAAGGCTCCGTACTTGCCGACGAAATGTCACCAACGACTGGCGGGCCAAATGGCTCTGGGATCCTTGACACTCATGCAAGATTTCTACGTCGACGATGTTATGACTGGTTGCAATAGTCTCAGTAAAGCCATGGAAACGCAAGAACAACTAACTCAAATTCTCCAATCTGGAGGATTCAAATTACGCAAGTGGTGCGCGAACCACACTGCATTATTGGAAAATATCTCTTCAGAAGACCAAGGCACTCAATGAACAGATGAAAAAACTATTACCAAGAGAAGTGTTTTATCAGACATAGCTCATCTATTTGACCCTCTCGGTCTCATGAGTCCGGTTATTGTTAAGACGAAGATTTTCTTACGAGAATTGTGGGCACTTAACTTTGGCTGAGACGATAAACTACCAGCCGAACATTGCTCTATCTGGATCAACTTTCGTCAGAGTCTTAGTGTCTTAAATGATATAAAAACACAGAGACATATTAGTTCAGGAAATGTGCCGTGCTTTATGCAATTACATGCTTTCTCAGATTCATCTGAACAAGCATTGGGGGCCGCAATATATACACGATCTATTCTCCAGAATGGACTTATCATAGTGAGATTGCTAAGTGCCAAATCTAAGGCAGCACCGAAGAAAAACGTAACAATACCCAGATTAGAGTAGTGCGCTGCAAAGTTAACAGCCAACTTGATACATCGAGTTAAAGGGGATTTGAAATGGAATCACCCCTGTTATTATTGGTCCGATTCAGAAATAGTGCGCGCATGGCTAAATTCATCTTCGTCTTCACATTACACATTTTTACTGAACCGCATAGCTGCAATCCAAGAAGTAAATACTGCCGGTCAATGGTTCCATGTACCATCAAAACACCACCCTACGGACCTAGCTTCACGGGGAACTACGCCAGAACACCTAAAGGACAATTCTCTATGGTGGTATGAGCCACTCTTCCGACATGGGCATCAATCCACATGGCCGCTAAGACCATCAAATTTGTCGACAGACTTGGAAAAGTGACAGGAAAAGGTGGTGCTATCAACAATCACGAATAGGATTTCTATATTACAAGGTATTGAGCACAGAAATTCGTTCAAATATTTACAAAGAACGTTGGCATACATCTTGAGATTTATTAAAAACGTCAGTCAATTGCCGAAGGAACGTAAAAACGATCAGCTTAGCGTACAAGTATTAGATGGTGCATTAATGGTGATCTTAAAGGAAGTTCAACAGCAGGGTTCGAAGAAGACATAGCACATCTTCAGTGAAGTAAGCACGTTAATGCAAATACCAACTTATGCAGTCTGAGCCCATTCTTAGATGACACGGGAATTATAAGAGTTGGAGGAAGGCATCAAGAATCCGAATTGCCTTACGACTCTCAACATCCGATTCTTCTACCATATGGTCACCACGTAACCAAATTATTAATGACTCATATTCATGAAACAAACTCAAATGTAGGCGCCCAAGCAGTACTGGCAATAAGAAGACAAAAATGTTGGCCATCAAAGGAAAAACTATTGCCAAGATCAATAATTCAAAATTGCGTCCGTTGCTGCAAATTTAAGCCGAAATTCTTTGGGCAGTTTATGGGAAATCTTCATGCTCACAGAGTTTGACCGTCAAGACCATTTATCAACGTGGGAATTGACTTCTGTGGACCGTTCTCCATTCATTTCCAGCTGAGAGGTAAGAGACCTCAAAAATTTTACGTGGCCATATTTTGTTACTTTTCCACCAAAGCAGTCCATATAGAAGTGGTAAGCGATCTTTGTACCGATGCATTTGTTGGAGCCCTGAAGCGATTTGTGAGCAGACGAGGTAACTGTAGAAATATTTGCTGTGTGCTAACTTCTTGGGAGCCAGCAACCAGTTAAAGGAGATTCAACAGGCAGTGTATAGCAAAAATGCTGAAGGAAAAATAACACAGTTCTGCACAAATAGAGGCATTGACTTCCATTTTATCCCACCAAGAGCTCCTCACTTCGGTGGCCTATGGAAGCTGCAGTAAGGTCAGCTAAGCATTTATTTAAAAAGAGTGTGGCTTCAGATTCCCTGACTTTTGAAGAATTAACGACAATAATGACCGAGATTGAGGCAATTTTGAACTCAAGGCCTTTAACACCAATGTCACGCAATCCAAATGATCTTTGTGCGCTAGCACCAGGTAATTTTTTAATTGGCGAACCACTAACAAGTGCTGTTGATCCGAATGGACATTCTTCAAAGACGTCTCTGCTCAAAAATTGGAAACAAATATCAGAGTTAAAAAACCAATTCTGGCAGCGATGGACAAGGGCTGCGAACTGCGAAAACGTGCAACTAGGGACTATGGTCGTGATAAAGGGTGACAATCTCTCTCCGTTAAGTTGGCAATTAGAACGAATAGCCAACACAATTAAGGGACCAGATGCTTGGTTCGAGTGGCTGATGTCAAAACAATATCCGGAATGTTAAAACGGCCGATACATAAATTAGCTCCATTACCTATAGACCAAGAACAAAACGTTTCCGACGGAGTCCAGCCTTCAGCAGATCCTAATAGCCAGAGCACTCTTCCTTCAGGCAACACGCGAGAAGAACGGAGAGAAACGCAGAATGGAATTCCTGCCAAAAAATCCCGACGCGCCAACTCACCTATAAGTTTGGCTCTTCTGGCATGCCTGATTGTACCAATATTAGCGAACAGTCCAATACAGTTATCTCCCTTTAAAACTCAACCAGGATTGTACTTTGAAAGCATGGGATCCACTCACCGTGTGGAAACTGATAATATAGTACAACTTGGAATCATATTGGAAGGGAGCTTGAAAGCATCAAGAATGGATAAACAATCTAAGGAAGGTTTGTGATTCAACAAGCGATACTCAAGCATGCACACGAAGAGTTGTTCAATTTTCTGACACAGTAACAGAACTCGAAAACAACAATTCGTTGCTCACCGTGATCCGAGTTTCAAGAATAGAAGGGCTCCATTAGATATTGTTGAAATCTTGTATATTCCTTATTTGGAGTATTGGATTATAGAATATTATAATAATATATTATTATATAATGAATCAAATAATAAATAATCTTGAGGGAAATCAGCAACATCTACTGGAATTACTAAATAACCAAACTTTTATAGTGGACTCAACGGTAAATGTAATCAAAAATTCTAGTGAGATAATGGAAGGTTGACTACAAGAGTTTGAAGTGCATATAAATCGAACCATCCTCCAAATAAAAGGGATAACCAAGGAAGTTCAAGAACAAAGAATCTTAGAAATCTTCAACGGTTTGGCAGTGCGTTTATTTTTAGCAACCACCAACTATCAACGAGTGTAGACAATGTTGCTGGATGTCATTATAGGCACTCACCACGGAAGATGAATCCCACACTACTAACACCGAAGCAGTTTCGAAATCAATTAATTATTATCAAGGAATATCTACCACCAACTTTGCGGTTATCAGCAAATCAAGGTAATTTATTAGAACTCTACAGCTCATGACCGTTGAAGTGCGAGTAGCAAAAACACAGTTGATCTTCAGGGTGAAACAACCACTACTTTCTTACGAACCATTCGAATTACTACGAATTGTTCCGGTTCCAGCTTTGGTTAACGACTCATTTGTAATCATCGAGCCATCATCTCAATTCCTCATAATCAATCTACATCGTGATCAATACTATCCGATGTCAGAACAAGAAATGGCAATATTTTCTACAATTGGCCATTTCAATAATATGTGCAAGCAGCATCATCCTCTATTCAGAAGGTGAGCCAACACCAGCGTTTGTGAAATTGGATTTCTCACAAACTCTCCATAATTACCTACCTGCAAGATTAACAAATCCTACAATACACCCTGATGGATA
The DNA here is from genome assembly GCA_963930735.1 of Dioctria linearis. Lineage (NCBI taxonomy): Eukaryota > Metazoa > Arthropoda > Insecta > Diptera > Asilidae > Dioctria > Dioctria linearis. The sequence goes on along the minus strand of OZ005744.1, from coordinate 134,099,619 downwards.
CATCTTGTAAGTTCGAACCACTGGATCTACATCAATAAACTTTCTATGCGGAAACACAGTTGTACAAAAGTCCCTATCAGGAGTACTCAATATCAGCAATGGCTGCACCATCAAGGATGAATCAACTACTATCCAAACAATAACCTATACGCTTCGACATTAAGAACATCGTTTATTCCTACCAAGAATCTAACTGAACTTTTAGGTCCAGTGGAGATTGCAGAGCTCTATTATAAACCCTCAGAACATCAAAATATCTCCAATGACATTATTAAGCTTAAGGATAAACTACAACAACTACGTGTTGCAGAAGAATCCACCAAGCTTATCACTCATCAAGATTTCCATCAGTTTTCCATCGGATACATTGGGCTGCTCATAACTCTAATCACCTGTAGTTATCTCCTCTGGAAGCATCTCACAACACAACACCCAGCAAGACGACCATTGCATCCAATCCCGGTAGCTAGAGCAACACGGCCCAACAATGCAGACTCTCAATTCAGCCTCTGACCTGAAACGGTGGAAATGGTTGAACTTAACGTTCAGCGCGGGAAGGATGTTGAATATCACATACCATATAAGTTAGTAATAGAAATAAAAAGTATCAAAATTCCATAAAAACAAACATATAACATTCATCATTATTGCTAAATTTCACAGCTCTTACAGAAAATTTGTTGACTAGACTAACTAGCCCAATCTAAATTTATTCTCCAAATCAAGCAGCTCATAGGAATCCTGAATTATTCTAACCGATGCATCCCTAAACTAGCTGAACTACTTTCACCAATATACAGCCACCTGACGAAGCTACAAAATACTCCCAACATTAGGCTACACTTCATTTTGCCAGAAAGAATGTGACACAGCTTTCCAAAAATTCAAATTAGCGCTTTAAATGCCGTAATGCTCGCTCATACCACTAGATAATGCAGAACCACAATGTTACAACAGACGCTTCTGACTAGGTCCTACCCGCACTTGGGTAGTTTATGATCATCATCATCATCACTCATTAAGATGTGCTCCGTTTGAGAACAGAATTACACTTTGTCCACTGATACTCATGCGTCTGGTCATGGCTCTCTCTGAAACTGCTGAGTAATTATTTAGACTTGGTCTTGCTTTTGTTTTTGGGCAATCATAATAACTACGACACCATGATGTACAGTTCAATTTCAAACAAAGTATAGAACGCTTCTCCCAACTGGGTCTATTATCTTCACTGCATTTGGTTTCTCTAACAACCTTACCAATTTTTTTTATCAGTTCGTTTATATATGTATATCCCAGTATTCATCTAAGTTTTCAATAATATACTTCTAATATTCCTCCATACAACTTAGGTCCTAAAATCTTTCAGGTTCCATTGTTGATGATTTGAATCAATAATAGTGAGAAGATCGGTAAGCTATTACTCAACCCCACGAGATAAACCAAAGTGCTTTCACGTCAAACTTATCGATGTTTATACACATTTGGTAAAGTTGGCAACATTACGGCAGTCATATTACTTCTGTGTTGGCTTTCACGTAGAGTTCCTATTCTTATTAATTCTTGCGGCATATTTGAAGCCATTTTTAAGGTTGAATTAAATTAATAAAAAATCGGAAAAGTCTGTTAAAATTTCTAATAGTACTTACTTAATAGTTTTGCAAATTCGAAGTGAGTTTATAACCGGGGGATCTAATTGACATTAATCCTAGACCGCTTCGTTATCACTTCGGGATCATATCGTAAGTCCCCCATGGATATTGTTCTGGAAATGCAGCCTCAGCACATATGTGGGTAACTGGAACGACCTCTTGTCTTTCAGTGTATGGTCTATATTTTGGCACGGAAGGTCTTTATCATCTTACCATCCCCCTCGTAGGGTAGCCTCTGTTTTTGTATTGTTTTATTAATTGTGTTTGTGTCTACTCCAATCGTATATGAACTATTGGGGATAACCTTATTTTGCTACATTAAGAAAGCTTCCATTGATTACTGCACCACAACAACTTATCAACTAAACAAAACTATTTAAAGGTTCAAACTCAAAATTCAAATTCAAATTTATTCATAATTAACTCTATACAATCGTATATCAACTATTGGGGATAACCTTATTTTGCTACATTAAGAAAGCTTCCATTGATTACTGCACCAACAACAACTTATCAACTAAACAAAACTATTTAAAGGTTCAAAACTCAAAATTCAAATTCAAATTTATTCATAATTAACTCTATACAATGACATGACATGAAAAATAGTCTTATAAGTATGCATAGGTTGAGAAAAAAGACTAACTACTAAATGTACTTAAAGTAAGATTAAATATAACGCTATAAGATATGATTGAAACGAAAAAGAACAACTAATAGCATATAATTCTTCACGCTAGATACATACAACCAGTTACTTACTTACATAATATTAGTACCAGGAAATGAAATAAAACTAGACTATAGGCCTGAATTGATATATCTAGCTAATTCCATAGTAAATTAATCACTGCTGCGTGCTCCCCTGAGCGCAGGCGGAAGATGATTCCACAGCCTGGTAGCCTGGACAAGGAACTGACGCTCTGATATCAAGCAAGTATATCGTGGACTTGCTTGATATCAGAGCGTCAGTTCCTTGTCCAGGCTACCAGGCTGTGGAATCATCTTCCGCCTGCGCTCAGGGGAGCACGCAGCAGTGATTAATTTACTATGGAATTAGCTAGATATATCAATTCAGGCCTATAGTCTAGTTTTATTTCATTTCCTGTACTAATATTATGTAAGTAAGTAACTGGTTGTATGTATCTAGCGTGAAGAATTATATGCTATTAGTTGTTCTTTTTCGTTTCAATCATATCTTATAGCGTTATATTTAATCTTACTTTAAGTACATTTAGTAGTTAGTCTTTTTTTCTCAACCTATGCATACTTATAAGACTATTTTTCATGTCATGTCATTGTATAGAGTTAATTATGAATAAATTTGAATTTGAATTTTGAGTTTGAACCTTTAAATAGTTTTGTTTAGTTGATAAGTTGTTGTGGGTGCAGTAATCAATGGAAGCTTTCTTAATGTAGCAAAATAAGGTTATCCCCAATAGTTCATATACGATTGGAGTAGACACAAACACAATTAATAAAACAATACAAAAACAGAGGCTACCCTACGAGGGGGATGGTAAGATGATAAAGACCTTCCGTGCCAAAATATAGACCATACACTGAAAGACAAGAGGTCGTTCCAGTTACCCACATATGTGCTGAGGCTGCATTTCCAGAACAATATCCATGGGGGACTTACGATATGATCCCGAAGTGATAACGAAGCGGTCTAGGATTAATGTCAATTAGATCCCCCGGTTATAAACTCACTTCGAATTTGCAAAACTATTAAGTAAGTACTATTAGAAATTTTAACAGACTTTTCCGATTTTTTATTAATTTAATTCAACCTTAAAAATGGCTTCAAATATGCCGCAAGAATTAATAAGAATAGGAACTCTACGTGAAAGCCAACACAGAAGTAATATGACTGCCGTAATGTTGCCAACTTTACCAATGTGTATAAACATCGATAAGTTTGACGTGAAAGCACTTTGGTTTATCTCGTGGGGTTGAGTAATAGCTTACCGATCTTCTCACTATTATTGATTCAAATCATCAAACAATGGAACCTGAAAGATTTTAGGACCTAAGTTGTATGGAGGAATATTAGAAGTATATTATTGAAAACTTAGATGAATACTGGGATATACATATATAAACGAACTGATAAAAAAAATTGGTAAGGTTGTTAGAGAAACCAAATGCAGTGAAGATAATAGACCCAGTTGGGAGAAGCGTTCTATACTTTGTTTGAAATTGAACTGTACATCATGGTGTCGTAGTTATTATGATTGCCCAAAAACAAAAGCAAGACCAAGTCTAAATAATTACTCAGCAGTTTCAGAGAGAGCCATGACCAGACGCATGAGTATCAGTGGACAAAGTGTAATTCTGTTCTCAAACGGAGCACATCTTAATGAGTGATGATGATGATGATCATAAAACTACCCAAGTGCGGGTAGGACCTAGTCAGAAGCGTCTGTTGTAACATTGTGTTCTGCATTATCTAGTGGATGAGCGAGCATTACGGCATTTAAAGCGCTAATTTGAATTTTTGGAAAGCTGTGTCACATTCTTCTGGCAAAATGAAGTGTAGCCTAATGTTGGGAGTATTTTGTAGCTTCGTCAGGTGGCTGTATATTGGTGAAAGTAGTTCAGCTAGTTTAGGGATGCATCGGTTAGAATAATTCAGGATTCCTATGAGCTGCTTGATTTGGAGAATAAATTTAGATTGGGCTAGTTAGTCTAGTCAACAAATTTTCTGTAAGAGCTGTGAAATTTAGCAATAATGATGAATGTTATATGTTTGTTTTTATGGAATTTTGATACTTTTTATTTCTATTACTAACTTATATGGTATGTGATATTCAACATCCTTCCCCGCGCTGAACGTTAAGTTCAACCATTTCCACCGTTTCAGGTCAGAGGCTGAATTGAGAGTCTGCATTGTTGGGCCGTGTTGCTCTAGCTACCGGGATTGGAGGCAATGGTCGTCTTGCTGGGTGATGTGTTGTGAGATGCTTCCAGAGGAGATAACTACAGGTGATTAGAGTTATGAGCAGCCCAATGTATCCGATGGAAAACTGATGGAAATCTTGATGAGTGATAAGCTTGGTGGATTCTTCTGCAACACGTAGTTGTTGTAGTTTATCCTTAAGCTTAATAATGTCATTGGAGATATTTTGATGTTCTGAGGGTTTATAATAGAGCTCTGCAATCTCCACTGGACCTAAAAGTTCAGTTAGATTCTTGGTAGGAATAAACGATGTTCTTAATGTCGAAGCGTATAGGTTATTGTTTGGATAGTAGTTGATTCATCCTTGATGGTGCAGCCATTGCTGATATTGAGTACTCCTGATAGGGACTTTTGTACAACTGTGTTTCCGCATAGAATGTTTATTGATGTAGATCCAGTGGTTCGAACTTACAAGATGTATCCATCAGGGTGTATTGTAGGATTTGTTAATCTTGCAGGTAGGTAATTATGGAGAGTTTGTGAGAAATCCAATTTCACAAACGCTGGTGTTGGCTCACCTTCTGAATAGAGGATGATGCTGCTTGCACATATTATTGAAATGGCCAATTGTAGAAAATATTGCCATTTCTTGTTCTGACATCGGATAGTATTGATCACGATGTAGATTGATTATGAGGAATTGAGATGATGGCTCGATGATTACAAATGAGTCGTTAACCAAAGCTGGAACCGGAACAATTCGTAGTAATTCGAATGGTTCGTAAGAAAGTAGTGGTTGTTTCACCCTGAAGATCAACTGTGTTTTTGCTACTCGCACTTCAACGGTCATGAGGCTGTAGAGTTCTAATAAATTACCTTGATTTGCTGATAACCGCAAAGTTGGTGGTAGATATTCCTTGATAATAATTAATTGATTTCGAAACTGCTTCGGTGTTAGTAGTGTGGGATTCATCTTCCGTGGTGAGTGCCTATAATGACATCCAGCAACATTGTCTACACTCGTTGATAGTTGGTGGTTGCTAAAAATAAACGCACTGCCAAACCGTTGAAGATTTCTAAGATTCTTTGTTCTTGAACTTCCTTGGTTATCCCTTTTATTTGGAGGATGGTTCGATTTATATGCACTTCAAACTCTTGTAGTCAACCTTCCATTATCTCACTAGAATTTTTGATTACATTTACCGTTGAGTCCACTATAAAAGTTTGGTTATTTAGTAATTCCAGTAGATGTTGCTGATTTCCCTCAAGATTATTTATTATTTGATTCATTATATAATAATATATTATTATAATATTCTATAATCCAATACTCCAAATAAGGAATATACAAGATTTCCAACAATATCTAATGGAGCCCTTCTATGTCTTGAACTCGGATCACGGGTGAGCAACGAATTGTTGTTTTCGAGTTCTGTTACTGTGTCAGAAAATTGAACAACTCTTCGTGTGCATGCTTGAGTATTGCTTGTTGAATCACAAACCTTCCTTAGATTGTTTATCCCATTCTTGATGCTTTCAAGCTCCTTCCAATATGATTCCAAGTTGTACTATATTATCAGTTTCCACACAGTGAGTGGATCCCATGCTTTCAAAGTACAATCCTGGTTGAGTTTTAAAGGGAAATAACTGTATTGGACTGTTCGCTAATATTGGTACAATCAGGCATGCCAGAAGAGCCAAACTTATAGGTGAGTTGGCGCGTCGGGATTTTTTGGCAGGAATTCCATTCTGCGTTTCTCTCCGTTCTTCTCGCGTGTTGCCTGAAGGAAGAGTGCTCTGGCTATTAGGATCTGCTGAAGGCTGGACTCCGTCGGAAACGTTTTGTTCTTGGTCTATAGGTAATGGAGCTAATTTATGTATCGGCCGTTTTAACATTCCGGATATTGTTTTGACATCAGCCACTCGAACCAGGCCATCTGGTCCCTTAATAGTGTTGGCTATTCGTTCTAATTGCCAACTTAACGGAGAGAGATTGTCACCCTTTATCACGACCATAGTCCCTAGTTGCACGTTTTCGCAGCCCTTGTCCATCGCTGCCAGAATTGGTTTTTTAACTCTGATATTTGTTTCCAATTTTTGAGCAGAGACGTCTTTGAAGAATGTCCATTCGGATCAACAGCACTTGTTAGTGGTTCGCCAATTAAAAAATTACCTGGTGCTAGCGCACAAAGATCATTTGGATTGCGTGACATTGGTGTTAAAGGCCTTGAGTTCAAAATTGCCTCAATCTCGGTCATTATTGTCGTTAATTCTTCAAAAGTCAGGGAATCTGAAGCCACACTCTTTTTAAATAAATGCTTAGCTGACCTTACTGCAGCTTCCCATAGGCCACCGAAGTGAGGAGCTCTTGGTGGGATAAAATGGAAGTCAATGCCTCTATTTGTGCAGAACTGTGTTATTTTTCCTTCAGCATTTTTGCTATACACTGCCTGTTGAATCTCCTTTAACTGGTTGCTGGCTCCCAAGAAGTTAGCACACAGCAAATATTTCTACAGTTACCTCGTCTGCTCACAAATCGCTTCAGGGCTCCAACAAATGCATCGGTACAAAGATCGCTTACCACTTCTATATGGACTGCTTTGGTGGAAAAGTAACAAAATATGGCCACGTAAAATTTTTGAGGTCTCTTACCTCTCAGCTGGAAATGAATGGAGAACGGTCCACAGAAGTCAATTCCCACGTTGATAAATGGTCTTGACGGTCAAACTCTGTGAGCATGAAGATTTCCCATAAACTGCCCAAAGAATTTCGGCTTAAATTTGCAGCAACGGACGCAATTTTGAATTATTGATCTGGCAATAGTTTTTCCTTTGATGGCCAACATTTTTGTCTTCTTATTGCCAGTACTGCTTGGGCGCCTACATTTGAGTTTGTTTCATGAATATGAGTCATTAATAATTTGGTTACGTGGTGACCATATGGTAGAAGAATCGGATGTTGAGAGTCGTAAGGCAATTCGGATTCTTGATGCCTTCCTCCAACTCTTATAATTCCCGTGTCATCTAAGAATGGGCTCAGACTGCATAAGTTGGTATTTGCATTAACGTGCTTACTTCACTGAAGATGTGCTATGTCTAATTCCATAGTAAATTAATCACTGCTGCGTGCTCCCCTGAGCGCAGGCGGAAGATGATTCCACAGCCTGGTAGCCTGGACAAGGAACTGACGCTCTGATATCAAGCAAGTATATCGTGGACTAATTAGCGTAGAAGTTCGGTTAGAACGAGAAAAATTAAAAATGTTATACAGATAGTCCGGTTTTCTATATTTAAGGATATTGAATAAAAAGATTAATATTCTTTGTTGATGATAGGACACTAAAGGACATCCAATAACTGAAATAACATGTGCGCTGACATGATCAAATCGTCGAATTCCGTAAATGTAACGAACAACTGAGTTGAAGGCAGTATTGAGCTTGCGCATTGAAGTGGAGTCCATCTTACCAGCAAAAATTTCGCAACCATACATAATAATAGGAATAATGAGCGTACGAACAAGCATATGTCTAGTGGATAGAGGAGTGTAGGCCGACGATATAGAAAGCATACGAAGGGTTCCATAGATCTTAGCAGAGATGTTGTTCACTTGATTATTCCAAGTTAAGGTTTTGTTAAATATAATACCGAGATTTCTAACATTATCGCAGTACATGATAGGGCATCCATTGAGTAAAATTGATGGAAAACAAGAAGTGTCTATGGCATGTTTGTATATAATAATCGAATTACTTTTACTGGGATTAAGGACTAGGTTATTTTGCTTAGACCAATTCAAGATTCCCAAGAGGTCCTCCTTAAGTTTATCGACATCATCATCAATCAACCCCAAAGGCATGGAGATATAAAGTTGCAAATCGTCAGCATAGAGGTGAAATTTAGAGTATCTTATCATATTTGGCAGGTCATTTATGAAAACGGAGAAAAGCAGCGGTCCCAAAATAGAACCTTGAGGTACACCACTATTCGTTAACAAGAATTCTGAGGATAAGTATTGTTTTCGACCAATTGCATTCTGTTACAGAGATAAGATGACACAAGTTTGCACGCAGAGAGTGAAAAATTGAAGTTGTTGCCCAACTTATTAAATAAAAGCCTGTGATTGACTTTATCAAAAGTCTTAGAAAAGTCCAGCAGCACAAGTGCAGTGTAACCTTTTCTTCATCAATTGCCAGCCGTATGTCTTCAGTAACTTTCAAGGGAGCGGTTCATGCAAATGCTTTTCTTTACTGAGCTGGTCTCGGGGAAAAGTTTACGTTACCGTCTGCATTATTTATTTATTTATAATTTTAGTAGAGCCAACAGGACAAAATTAATCCATCTGACTATTACATAATAAAAGAAGAAAAATGTAAAAAAAAACAAAAAAAAAATCAGTAGAAGTAAATAAATAATAAAAATCAAAAATAAAATAAAACTAGCATAATAAATTTCAATAAAGTAACAACAAAATATTAAATAAAAAAATAAAGTGAGAACAGAAAATTATAGTACAAAAGCAAACCAAACAATAAATAATAAGAACGAAAATGTGAGCAAAATGGCAAGAAATTAATTTAATTCGTAAAACCGGGTTTTCAACATTATCGGAGTTAAGGAAAAATTAATTAGCTCAGAATAATTATTGAAGGGGCTTAACATAGAGCAAATAGGCTCATTGTAACCGAGGTAGTTGATGCGTTGATAAGGTAAATGTAGCAGGGTATATGAATCAGCTCCTTAAAGTTTGTGGGCGAATATTGAAGTTTATTTTAGATAAGAGCTCAGAAGCCTCGACGCGACTTGTAATTATTTGAAACATGAAGATTACTTCAGTAACTTCACGCTCACTAGACATAGGTAGCTTAAGAAGATTTAATCTCTGCTTATAAAGAGGAAGCATGAGAGGATTTCCCCATGGAAGTTGTCTAAGTGCTAAACGAATAAATCTCCTCTGTATAGATTCCAAGCGTTTTAGATGAATATTGTGAAGAAAGGACGGGGATAGCATACTCAAGGAGAGGTGGTACAAAAGCTGGATACAAAGTTCTTAAAGTAAGAGAATCATAAAAATCACTAGTCCATCGTCTTACAAAATACGGTATTAGCTTTGTAAGTAGAAAAAGCTAAGTTTCGTGTCTAAAAGTATATCAAAGACATTTGACTGGATTTGTCAAATGCAATACCATTTATATGGTATGTAGTCGTATGTAGAAAATTACTACGGATGAAACTAAATGTATTACATTTGTCAATATTTAAATAAGTAACTAACATTTTTACTAAGAATACTAAATAATGAAATTGTGAATATCTGATTGCAAAGCGCAACACTAACAGAAATATCGACCATCTGAAAATGTTGACATCATCGACATATGCATATATCGTTAATATATAAGATGAATAGGAGTGGACCATGTTGGGTGCATTGAGGAGCACCGGAAGGTACAGGTATTTCAGCCGAGATAGCTGAACTAAATGGAACTTTCTGGGTGCTATTTGATAAATATGACTCGAGATAATTAATTATAAATGTAAGAAAACTTACAGAACCAAGTTTGAAGAGCAAAAACTTCTGAGAAATTTTATCGAAAACCTTACAGAAGTCCGTAAATATGCAATCAACTTGGTTTCCAAAGAGTTAAGACAAACAGAGGTAAATTCCACTAGGTTAGTGGAACTGGATTGCTTCTTCACAATACCATGTTGCTTAATAGCTAATAAATGTTTTCAGTGAAAGTATACAGCCTCACAAACAATCGCTTCAAATAACTTAGGAATACCAGAAAGTTGGACAATATTTCTATAACTGAATATTTCATCTTTTGAAGCTTTTTTGTTTACACCAAAAATACAGAATAACTTCCATGGTGACAGCAACACATATTCCAATTCGCAGAAACTAGTTTAATAGATTTGAAAGGCAAAAGGAACCTCATCAGAGTCAGCATTTACCTTAAAATCGAGTTTGGCAATATAGTCAAGGGAAACATCTTCAGATATAGTAGGATCACTAAGGCGAAGAATTGTAGGATTTATCGATTTCTTCATTATGGTGGATAAAGAAATAAGGAAGGGTTGCAAATCATGCCGGAATCGGAACTAGTGTGACATCCATATGTCATTTTAAATGGATATCCTTCAGAGTTCCACCGCAAATTAATAAAAGTCCATAACGTTTTTGGTTCAATCTACATCTCTCATCGATGTAAGTAATAAAAAAATTCAACTTTACTTAGTTTCTAGAATCTTCATCGCAGGCTAAAAAATTCATTGTACTCAGTCATATTTTTAGATGAATTATATCTTAACCACGATTTCCTTCATGGGTTTTTTTTTGTTTTTTAATGCAGGGGGATAGGAGACCCTATCCCAAGCACGGAGACCATAGTGGCCGATTGTGCTGTACCTCATAGGTAACGTATTCTTCTAATTTCATTATTATACTAAGGAGGGGAGCTACATAGGTGCATTTATTTATAAGGGGTTGATAGTATAAAACCATCAAAAATTATTTTGTGAGAATGGGGAACAGATTCGTTAATATGACTTTCATTGAACACCATACAGATCAGTCACAAGTTGATAAAAAGTAATTCAGAAGTGAAAAGTCTGCTTTACGAAAATCAAAAGAATAACATTTCGAGAAAACTACGTAACGGTCAGGTGGTAATTGTATAAAAGAATATATAAGTTCAAGACGATGAGAATCCTCAGGAACCAAGTGTGAGTGACATCATTATTGTTAGTATCAGATCTAAGTGCCAAGTGAAACAATCTATTTAAGGAGTTCAGGACTGAGTTTATTTGCTTTATGCGTAAAGAATTAATCGTCAGTCCTAGAGAGCCTTACAAAATTATTAATATTTTATTAGCTTATACTCACTTAAAAATTCAAATTTACATTTAAGCAAATCGCTCCTCAAAATACACAGAGAAGTGCAAAAAAAACATCAAAAAAGAAAAGCTTTCACAATACCAAAGAAAAGAAGTTTCAACAGGAACAAGGCCTTTTGTTCGCAAAGGAGTGAAATCAAGTAAATATTCCCCAGGACAATTTCGTTCCAATCCTGGGTTACAGATATTGCTTTCGTATACAAGAAAAACTTTCTCCCTTATTCTGAACGCTCGGAAAATTTATGGTACATCGTATTCTGGCTCCATACGCATCCCGATTATTACCCCTTTCCTATTGTGGCGGCCCGGTGCCAAATCCATTTCAATCAAAATCCACTTTAAATTAAGACCAAACACTTGTACTAACTTGTCGCAGTTTCAGTGGTATCCCACCTTAAGTATGTCCCCATGACAAATGCCTTCTTTGCGGTCGACTCAAAATTCAAGTCATGTAGCTACTCCATCCATCAGAAAATTCCGTAATGGTCGATGGGAAGATATATCCGTGCGATAGAATGTCACCGAACACCCGTCTAGGGGGAAAAAGAGATATGTTTGTGGCATGATTATTGGGGAAATGGTTGTGGAAGCGGGGGGCATGGATGGCTGTTAAAAGGGAGTAAGATCCCGAAAAGCTTGTTGGCCAAAACTTGCCCTGTGGGTGAAAAAAAGGGACCAGGATTCTGTGATGGAAAAGACATTGTCAGTATGCTGGGACAGAACACTCCAGATGGTGTAGTAAATACCTAAAATCAATAAATCTGCACCGCTGGAAGTGAATGTACTCCTTCGATTACGTCCCATGGACTCACTGAAAGTATACTAGCGATTTTGATCACGGTGCACAGTTTCGGGCTCATCTCACTTTTGAAATCGTGCCGCAAAATAGACAAATCCTTCACTTATACACACTATCTTACCCGGAATCCAGAATGTAACATCGATGCCTGGCCTAGCCTGATTGGGGAATGATGATATGTGAAATTAAATCAAATATGGAAATCGATTTCATACTCAGAAACGTTGGCGGTACAGAGCTCTGCTCATTGATCCCCTTTTCAAATAATAAAAAGCTTCCATGAAATATGAGGCTATGATGGTGGAGTTAGACGATCTACATATGTACATAGATGTACATATATAGCATTGCATGCGAGTTTTAATGTGCTCGCAGCCCAATGCGCAATAGATATTATTTCGGGTTTCATCGGCAACTTTAAATCGGCCCTAAAAATCATCCCTTAGGAGCCTTTTGAATTCGTCACATAAACAGCTAAAATGTAATTAACGAATGATTGAGACAAATTTGAGTTACAATTCACGTAGCTCAGAGGATACTGTTAGCAAGATTCAAGATTCAAAGAAACTTTATTGAGTCCACAAATTCAGTTTTATAAATTTTTTTTTAAATATTTTCTTACGTAATAGATATAACTGTAGCCGACTACCGGCATGTCTGGCTTAACTAAATAATTTGTGAGGGCTAGTACCTCTTACAATTCTTTTGACTTAATTAGCCTTGCCAAGGTCTGAGCAATGACATGTGCTTAATTTATACTTGCTCCCGGCATACATTCTCATTGTGGCCTCTTAAAGACCACTGCAGTTAATACAGCAACTTACACACTAGAAAACTCGGTTTCCCCAAGGGGGATAATACTTAAATGGTATCGCATATTTAGTTCGTTGGCTGGCCCTGCTTGCCCTTCCGCCTTTTGTTTATTCAAGTTTAGTCCCTTTAAGACTAAATCACTATGGTTATGTTTCTGTATCACAGGCGTTGGAAGGTTCGGCCTATAATGTGTTTTAAGTAGATCGCTCTTCTAAACTTAATATAGTACAGCATGTATGTATAATTAATTTCTTGGTTTAAATCAGATTTGATATAGCTTAACGCAAAACCCTGTTCTTATTTTCTAGATATTACATGGTTAAATATGATGCTACGAGAGTTGCTCCAATAATATATTTGTCTAACAACCATCTTTAGAGTGTTTTGACAATCGTTACTTACTGAGTTTTGTACATAGTATGTCAAATATCATGTGATTAGAAAACTGAACGGATTATGATGACTGATCAAAATTCTGTACATTGAATTATAATATAAATATGAGTGCCTACTTTTTCGGTTAGACTGTCGTGTAACGACAAATTGTATCGTCAATTTTAACTGATGTGGGGGAACAGGCTATCCGATATTGTTATAGGCGGAAGCCTTCTCGAAGAAGAGGTAGGGATCTTTCGTGAATCGTATTGACTCGGAAGAGGTAATAATTATCTAGGATTGATTCGTTACGATTAAGGCTGTGAATTGTTCTGATTAATGGACTTTGGTGGTGTAAAAGGCGTTCATTAGATTTATTTACCAGTTTAAGCAAATATTGAGTGAGGGGAGTGACACCAGATTCATTGTATAGATGATGAGTGTTTTGTACATAAGCAACTTTGTGCTTTTGGAGAGACTTTTGGAACTAAGGAGTGGGTTGAGCATGGCTGTGGCCGATTTGGATTTATTAGGGGCTTTTCTGTCATGTCCATTTAACCGGAATTGGTTTTGTATCTTTATACCCAAGTATTTAATTGCTGCTTTGAGAGGGATATTGTCATTATTAATTCTTACATTTAGCGTCTCACTTTCACGTACCGCCAGATGATGCGCCTTACCACTGGCATTCCTGAAACAGTTTGGACAACTTTTGTCCCTGTTGAGCTTAAGGCTCCAGCTGTTGTAATAACTGAGGAGCGTCAGTATTTTGTTTTTAATTTTAACGAGAGCGTTCATCACAGGCTAAAAGCATAATATCATCAGCGTAAAGAATTGCCCTCGTTTCATCACCCACATTCACCTTGAACGGGAAGTGATGTACAAAGAGGTTGAACAGTTGTTGGCCCAGTATTGAGCAATGAGGGACTCCTGAATGTACTGTTATGGTTCCCGTGAACTCAGTTCCTATGTCTATCTTGGTCTTTCTCTAGGACAGAAAGCTCTTGAGGACCCTTACCACCCATTTAGGCAGCTCAAATTGAATCATTTTGAATGTGAGCCCTTTGTGCCACCCGGAATCGAAGGCTTTCTCAAGATCGATATGTAGGCATACTGTGCTCGTTCTATTCTTAAGATTATGAGTAATTATATGGGTCAGAAGCAAAATGGCATGTTCAGAATAGTGTCCCCTTTTGAAACCAAATTGATTACTAGGGATTACATTTCTCTCCTCTATATTATCTTCGACTTTTCCTGCCAGCACTCTTTCGAAAAGCTCACCGACATTTGAAAGTAAGGACATTGGTCTAAATTACTTATTTCTTTGTAATTGCCTTTTTTGGCTATTGGAATGAGTTTTGCCTCCTTCCTGACTGGTGTTACGTACCTTTTGTGAGATTGGCGGGTATTTCATCCAAAACACTTTTTGATTTGTCGGACTCGATTTATTTCCCTTCTACTTCTTTCACCAACTTATCCTTTCTCTTTTTTACAAACTGTTCACAAGCTTCTGCTTATAAGCTTTTCACAATCTTATTCTTATAAACTTTTCGCAATCTTATTCTCTTATCTTTTTAACTTTTCACAATCTGATTCTTTTTTTAAACTTTTTGTAGCTTTTCACAAACCGAGACCGACCTGACACCAAGTTAAAATTCAACCCATTTTTCTTTTTAAACTCGACTGCCCCGTTTTTCAAAATATAAATCCGACTCCCTCTGTTTTCAAAAATTCGAATAATAATAATACTAAAAACCCAACTCGGCTCTTGATCACTTTCGTCGCGATCAAGAGCCCTCGTTCAGGGTAGAAAACGCATAGTTTCATTTCTACCCTGAGAAAAATTTTCATTTATTCTGGACTTGATTAAACAAGTACAAAATATTTTTCGTTGGACGGTGGCTTGAAAATTGAAATTTGATGTTTTTATAAACATCAGCCACCGTCCCGTCGATTAAAATTGCGGCGCGCGTATAAATATAATGTATTTTCGCGGCGCGCACTTCTTATCGCGAAAGCGTTTTTGTGATATGTATGTACGTTCGTAGATACATATTGTAATTTGACGACAAATCGTACTGAAGGTGCGATTTGTCTTTTCTTTAATTTTTTAAGTTAAATATTTCTACTGGCAAATTTTGCTGAAGGCAAAATTTGCCATTGGAATAATTTTGTTTTAATTCACGGAATGTGAAGAAAATTGTTGACGCAATTTTCTTCACTGATTGAATAGATAAGCTAACCATGTTTTAGGCATGGTTAGCCTACTGAAAATTTGTAATTTGGAATATATTAATGAATTGAATTTGAAGAACTTATTCAATTTCTAATATCTTTGATGATCATTTTTTAACATGGTTAACTCTTACGTATGCCCGCTGAAATTTTATATACTTTATGTTATTCCTCTTTTATGCTTTTTAGGTACACAACAATCCTTCCCCCCTTGAAGAGGAATAGTTCTCAGTGGAAGTTGTTGAGTGTGCTATTTTGGCGGCTCGGGTCTTGGTCGGTTCTCGGTTGAGTTTACAGAATTTTGTTTGTTCCTTTATTTCAAAGTTTCTTACTTTTGTTTTTGGTTTAATATATACTCTTATTTATTTATTTTTTTTTGCTAATAATTTATTTTTTTATTTTCTAATTATTTGTTTTGGTAAGAGCCTGGTGAAACTCATTCTGTCTTTAAAATTTTATTCTTATTAACTATGTATTATTTTAAATTAACTTTCACTATTTCTATGTTTATATACTACCCCCTATTTTTTCTTTGTTGTATTTTATTTATTTACATATAGTTTCTTATTTATTTATGTCTACTTTTAAAGTAGTTTTTCTTTAATTTTATATTTAACTTTTTTTATATTTATATACTTTTGATGCATTTTCTTTTTAATTTGCTATTTTATGCATTTTTCTTGTACTTGAGATTTAATTATTTGTTTTTCTATCTGTTAAGCTCTACTTTTCAAGAAGGTACTGTATGATTTTTTATTAATTTTTTATTCTAGGGCATTTTCTTTTAATTCTATAATTTAAACCACTTTACGTGTTTTCTTTTAAGTAATTCAAGTTTTAATTTATTTATTTATTTTTACTATTCCTCAGTCTTATACATTTTTTTGTTCTTTTTGTTTTTAATCACCATTTTTCTACGTACTTAATGTACATGTTTTACCAGGCCTACCGTTTCCTATTAATTTTATATTGGTCGAGTGGCTCATGTTGCCAGTGTCATTGTTCACACCTTTACACTATTTGAACCGATTTGGCCCTGGGGAGCGATCGAGCTTTAAAAGTGGGTGGGGTAGTATGAGTTCGCTCTTTTAAAAGAATTCCCTCTGATGTTACCTTGTGATTGTTTTCTCTGTCGTCTCATCTTGATGAGAACAGGGTTAAGATATTTTACTGCCACAACAGTCTTTATGGCCAAAGCTAGTAGGCTTGTAAATGAAAGAGTGGTTGTGGGAGTTTCTGCTCGATACTTTATTACTGTACCAGTCTAACTTGTGTTGGATATCTTCCAACGAATGAGTGACAGTATAAATTGATTTAGGGATATCGTCTCCCGTTAAAATCTCAGTTTGTGTGGAGCTGTGGTTTTGGGGTTTTGGTAAGAGTTCTGCCAGATTTAGGTTGAGCAGTGAATGATCTAATTCTGGAAACTGCTTGGGCTGAATATTTTTGAGAGGGTGTGTATTTTCCCCTTCGTACCTAAGTACCTTTTCACCTATTTACACTTGACATGGTTGCGTTATTTCAAGTATCCCCCGGCCCCTCTAATTTTGAGATCACAAAGTGATCTGGATACGTGACGTGAACACCGTGGAGGTGATGAACGAGAATAGCCATGCATTGGCCCTATTCAGTTTTATTAACATGTCCTTTTGGGGAACTTGTACTCTGATCCTGCATTTGGGCACTTCATTTAAAGGATTATTTAATAATTTATTGGCACATTCGTTGGATGTTACCGCTTTGATTATAGGCGTGGTCAGCCGGCCTACATACGTGTTTTCTTCCAAATTACTGGTGACTTTCTTGTAGGTTTTTATGGCCTCGCCTTTCAATAAGAAAAATTCCTAAGTTTTTGCGCTATTTGCTGTGTATGAATAACCAGGGTCTGGAATTAATGAAAAATTTGCTGACTTGGGTACAGGAGATCATCTAATCTGTTGTAGCCTCATTTTTGGCAGTTTAAAAGTTGGGAGAGTAATTCTCACCACCAATTTGTTCTTCATAAGGATTAACTGAGCTCCTGCTGTCTGATATAGAACAGACAGGGAATTGTGATCATTCGGACAATTCGAGGTTGTTTTGCGATATATTTGTAGCAAGTTTTGTGGAGACAGAAGGAGTGGATGAATATGGTTGGTTCTACTAGCCATTATTAAATCCAGAAGGGCTTGTTGTCGATATTCGACTTCGATGATTTGGAGTAATAAGCTTGATATAATCTCTTGTCTTAGTTGCCTCCTAGTTAAATCATCGGCCACATGGTGGAGATCGTATATCTGGTGTGCTATTTTTTGTTGGCTGTCTAATAACATAGCCAGCGGTTTTTGAATCTTTTCCAAAGGTAGTTTTTACAACACTAATTTGTTGCTTCTCTAGCTCGGCTAGGGCTTGTGTATTCGATTCAAGTTCTTCTAACCTGCTGTAAATTTCTTTTTCGTTGTTATTGTCCATGGTCCGAAATAGGTAGTGCATTGCGCTGCCTATTCCGTCGAACGATGACCTAGTTTTACGTTTTCCTGGAACCAATTCTTTAATGGTTCTCGTTCATTTTTGGACACTGTCTATTATAGAATGTATGTGTTGCTGCTGTATGTTACACAGATCTCCTGGGTTTGTTATATTTAGGCAGAGTTTATGAACTAAGCGCTCTTCCTCTTCTGGTAGCTTTATCTGGGTATCTAATTCATTCCAGGACATTCCAGGTGTCATGATATACCATGAGATTTCCCAGGTCCTCAAAAAGTATACCCGAGTCATTTAGCTGGGTCATTACATAGGGTTTGTCAGGCATTTCTCCTGTTGTGTACAGGAGGAAGAGGGCAAATACGATGAATTTTAGCGCCATTTCTGTGGACAACTCGGAGGAAGAAAACAATCCTTTAAGTATATTTGTACTTGCATTGTGCCGTTTTGAACTGGGCAGTGGAGTGACTCCACCGCAAATGTTTCTGGGGAGGTATTGAAATAGGTTTAACGGACACTCAAGTAGGAATTTTAAGTCAACCTG
The DNA here is from genome assembly GCA_963930735.1 of Dioctria linearis. Classification (NCBI taxonomy): domain Eukaryota; kingdom Metazoa; phylum Arthropoda; class Insecta; order Diptera; family Asilidae; genus Dioctria; species Dioctria linearis. Next base: position 134,080,940 of record OZ005744.1, on the reverse strand, counting down.
GTTCATTTTTGTTCAACATGCTCTTACTCGAAATATGGTTTTAAACGATAATTATGTACCGTTACGATACCTTTACCAATTTTGATGATGGTATTCACAACACTTGGTATTGCGATTACCTGATAAGGTCCTACCCAGATTTGAGAAAACTTATGTTTTCTGCTTTCATTCGTGATGAGGACCTTGTCTCCTACATGGAAAGTTAGGGGCCGTACTGTCTTATCGTAGTACCCCTTTGAGCGCTGTTTAGTTGCCAATAAGTTCTTTCGTGCCGTGGCATATGATTTTTGGAGCTTATACTTCAGAATATGATAACAGCTCTTATAATTGTAAACGGGTTCGGGATCCCGTTTAAAATATGATGGGACATCATGGTAAGTTTAGTACCCTCGTGTACACTATTGCAGCGGTTCGTAGGTATTGGTCCCATGTTTTGGGATTTTCATATACGATTGTTTGAAGGTACTCTATTAAGGGTCTATGTGCACGTTCTAGGGCTCCATTAGACTGTGGGTGGTATGCTGCAGTCTGTAACTTCTTTACCTTTAGAAGCTTACATACTCTTTTGAATAATTCACTCAGGAATTTTTTTCCCTGATCGGTGAGTATTCTTTTGGGTATGCGATAGCGCGTAACGATTTCATCGAAGAAAACCTGCGCTACTGTGACTGCTTCTGCATTAGGTATTGCATAGCAATCGACAAATTTTGTTAAATTATCTTGGAAGGTCAAGATATATTTGTTACCTTATGTGGTCTCTTCTAATGGACCTACAATATCGAGGTAAACTTTTTCGAACGGTTGTTCTGCGATGTCCGCGATAACCATTAGCATTTTATATTGTGGAGATGCTTTCATCCTCTGGTACTTTGGACATTTTTCAATGTATTTTTTAATGTCGCTACGCATGTGTCTCCACCAATACTTGCGTCTTATACGTTTGTAAGTTTTTCTGACACCTTTATGGCGACCGAGTGGAGAATCGTGATAATCTTTTAGGATTGTTTGAATCTCCATGGGGCTCGTAATAACTTCGGGTGTCTTACCAATACTTACATGCGGGTCAAGCGTTGCAGGGTCTAATGTTTCCGCCTCAGTGAGTTGAATTTCGTTTGGTTCGCTTTCGTGTGCTCTTCTGTCTCCACACTGGTGCAATGGGCGGATTTCTCCTTTTTCTTATTATTTGTGGAATTATCTTCCTCCATATCTGAGTCCATCGTTCATTAGTGTTGTACTGTCCGGGGTTGTATATCGATGTTGTAATCGAATTCAGATAATTTGTGGTGAAGTCTCACCAAACGGGAAGTAGGGTCTTTCACATTGAAGACACCTTTGAGAGGTTTATGGTAAGTATAGACCGTGAATTTCCGGCCTTGAAGATAGCACCTGAAATTCTTGGTAGCCCAGACAATAGCCAATAACTCTTCCACTATAGTAGAGTAATTGCATTCAGCTTTGTTTAATGTGCGGCTTACATAGGCAATGGTCCTTTCCGACTTCTCCTTGAGAAAGAACAGCTCCTAGAGCCTCGTTACTTGCGTCCGTAGTAAGACTAAAAGATTTTGAAAAATCGGGGTAAATCAAAAGTGGTGGGGAAATTAAAGCAATTTTTATGCTCTGAAATGCTTCCTGGCATTTCTCTGTCCAAGTGAATTTTACAATCTTTCGGAGTGAATTCTTGATTGGATGGACAATTGTGGAGAAGTCTGGAATGAATTTCCTGTAGTAATTGGCAAGTCCTAAAAATGACTGAACTTGCCTTACTATTCTTGGAACAGGAAATGTAAACAACTTCTCTTCGTAGAAACTGCCACTTCTCTGGCTGCAGTTTCGAGTTGTTCTCTCTCAACTTGTCGAAGACTTTTCTCAACTTTTCGTTGTGGTCGTTCAAATTTTTAACATAGATGACAATGTCATCTAGGTAGACAAAACATTCGAGACCTTGTAAGCCTGTTAAGACGAAATTTATTAGGCGTTGGAATGTCGCAGGGCTCCTTTGAGCCCGAATGGCATAGGCTTGAACTCGTAGTGCGCATAACTTGAGCTGAAAACCGTTTTATGTCGATCTTTTTTGTCGACGAGAACTTGGTGATAGCCGTTGGCCAAATCGAGCGTGGTGAAATACCTTGCGTGACCTAGTTGGTCAAGAATATTCTATATTCGGGGTAGCGGAAATGCGTCTCCAATTGGCTTTTCGTTCAATTTACGAAAATCGACAACGACGCGCCACCTTTTTTCACCATGCGGTCCCGCTTTCTTGGGGAGGTGAATTCCAAGGGCTTTTACTAGACTGGACTATCCCGCTGTTTAGCATTTCTTTTAGCTTCTCATTAATTACTTTCCGATGTGTTTCAGGTAAGCGGTTCATTTTCTGCCTTATTGGTCCTTGATCTTGTACTAATGTGATGTTATGCGTTAATGCAATTGTATATGTGAGTTTTTCACCTTTGAGGAAAAAGATATCGTTATACTCTTCGCAGAGTTCTGATATCTGCATTTTTTCTTCCGCGGTCAAATTAGGGTCTAGGGTGAGTTCTTGCTCTAGCCTAGAAATACGCGGGTATTGCTTTATGTCGGCCGGAATCTCATAATCCGGGTATAGATATCGTATATGTTGTAAAATTGCTGAACCTTGGTTTTACTTTTTCTTCCTGTTTAACTCGTTACCTGTAAGTAGATGAGGCTTATTAGATTCCTTTTGAGGCTTTATTTCGTTGCTTTTATCATGTTGCAGGGTAATTGCTTCCTGCCTTGTAACCAGCTGAGTTTGGTACACCTGTGTGGTCTTTGCCTTAGGTTGTGTGGGATACTCCTGCGCGTCTATGCTAGTGAGTTTTGACCATTTAGCATTCTGTGAGCTCTGTGACGGTGGAGTAATATGCACCTTTATTATAGGCTTTAGCGACTCGCTACCGTTCTTATATGTTGTTTGTTTAATATAATGATTTGTGCCTCGGTATTTTGGACTGAAGAGCTATATGCACCTTTTTGGCAGGCTTTAGACCCTCACTACCGTCTCTACTTTACTTGGATATTTCTTTTGTGTTCAATAATTCATTCGTGTTTGGTATTGAAATGTGCGTATTGTGGTGGTCTTTTGTGCACATAAATGGGACTATTGTCTAGTTGTTTATTGGATATGATTGTAACTTTAAGCTATGTATGACTACTTGATGACTGTTAGCGTTGAGAATACTAACCATCACTAATTCTTCTCCAGATGACAGTAAACTGTTTGCCAAGAAGACTCCATCGCTTACCTGTTGGGATAAACAGAGCATTTCTTCTTGAGTTTGTGACGGGACTGGGGCAACAATTGGAGAGCGCGCAGGTATGCAGATTAGTTCCTTAAAGTTAACCAATTGGTGCCTGATTTCGTCGACCTCTTGTTCGCCCAGACAGCTCATATCACATTCCTTTAGCTATTTTGGAGCTTGGCAGCCAGCTTTTCTCGTTTGAGAAGCCTTGAAGACACTGCAGGTGGATAGTTCAACCTGTTTAGACTCTACCTCTTCTGCAAGTGTTCTTACTTCGACTGCTTTTTCAGAATGTACCTTGTCCCTTTCAAACATCAACGGCAAAGCAAATTCATCAGGATTAGGCTCCGTACAAGGAAACCTTAGTGCCTTATTAGGAACCTGAACGTTACAGTTTTTTGCTAGGAAATCATTTCCTAGAAGTCCATCCTCGGAAAGGCCAGGCAAGTTCTTTACGACTTGAAACTTGCAGGGAATTTTGTTTTTGATGACGAAGTTTTCCTGGCAATTTCCCAGCGTCTTTCCGGTACCAAATGGGGTCTGAAGTTTGATGTTTGAATGTCCTTTGCTTTATAATACTAACCTCAGCGCGTGTGTCTATCACTAGTATAGTTTGCCCGTTCAGGCCTATGTCTAAAGGAAGTTTTACTGTTGCGACAGTGGAATCGGGCTGCTGAGGGAACACTATTTTATTTGATGGGTAATTTATAGTCGAGCCGGGGAATTTTGTGTCAACTGTACGTCATTTCCCTAACCCCGCCCAAGTAACAATTTAAATGCTATTTAGTTTTACTCAGGTTTTATAATTGTTTTATTAAGGTTTTGAAGTTGCTAAATAGTTTTATGGTGATAGTAAGTCCTGCCAATTGATCTTCTAGAACAATTCATTTTATTGTGATGTTTTAAAAACCTCCTGGAGAGTAGTAATAAGATTATTTAGCATTTAAGTGCATTTGTACTTATAAAAGTTTTATGGCTGTCATCAATTCACCTAGGATAAAACCATTAAACACCAAAATAGGAATTAAATACTACTTGATTTTATTAAGGTTTTATAGCATGCGCCAAGACTATTGTATTAAACTTTGATAAAACTTAAAAATAAGACTCATGAAGGTTATATTAGGAAGCACGGACTGCGACTTTAAGTCAAATTTAAAGGACAATTTGGTCAAGAAAGCTACTGAGCTATGTAGGAATCTATCATAAAACTATTATACACAGAGGTTTTAAGAATGCATTTTAAAATTCTTTCACAAAATCATTTTAAGATTGAGAGACTTAGTCAAATGCCGTATAGACCTAGCACGTCTTTCCAAGTGTCTTCGTCATGTGACATACAAGAATATTGTCCATTCTATGTCTGATATAAAATTTGTAGCGCTATATTTGACGGGGCGAAATATTTCTTACACCTTTTAAGAAATCCAAGATATTTCTATGCTTCTTTGGCAACAGAAAAGATATTATCTGTCCAGCTTAACTTACTCGAAATATTAATCCCAAAAATGCTTAATGACGGTGAATTAGAAATTAATGCCCCATTAAAAAAAATGGAAATGGTTAAGTGATGATCTTGCCTTAAAGAGATGAGACAGCTTTGGGATGATAGATTACAAATTATAAATTAGATTATAAATGATTAGACGTCAAGAAGAAATCGACAAGTCGAAGTAAGTTTCATCGCGGATACATATAAAACTAAATAGATTTATTCAAGAGCAAGTTACATTATTTGAGTCTCAATAGACCTAGAACAGTTTTAACTAAGATCAAATAGATTTGAAAAAGAGCGAACAGTTTTATTAGCAACTAAATTAAAGTCAAACAAATTTATTTTGGCTTTATAAATTAAAAATTTAAAAATTATCCGAAATGTATGAACAATGCATATATGTAGGTACTATTAGCCTTGTAAATAGTTTAAAAGCATGATAAAGGTCAGAAGCAAGCTTTATATTCGATTGCAAATACATATACACACATACAAGTGTCATAAGTACGCTAAGTTTTATAATGCGTTTATACAAAACTAAATCGTTTTATTTAATAGCAAATGGCATTATATCAGTCTAGGAGCACTCAGAAAGGTTTTACTTAAAACCAAATGGATTTACAATAGAATTAATTGTTTTAATCGCAGCCATCCTAAGATCAAACGGTTTTATTACGGCTGTACAAGTAGCAAATAGGCTTTAATGTGAAATCGCCATTTTATGCTTAAAATGCATTATTTTTAAATTTATTATTTTCACGAACTTAAGCCGTTTCAGAACTAGGGGATATCATTTTCAAACTTTTTTCAATTCCGAACGTACTTAAAATAATATCAAAATTAAATATAGTGTAAATAAAAAAAAAATTATTTTACAATTATTTCTAAACTTTTCCTAATTTTAATTAATTCTGAGGCGCGTTATTATTTTTCGAGCTATCCTATGTGATATAATCAGAAAATTTTCAATCGCCGTAAGATTTGCTACATTAAACTGTTAACACTGCACTTAAAATAAAATTGAATTACATTTCAACATATTAAATTATTATAAAGCGTAACATATAAATCTATTTGGTTCTATTATTATTATTATGGATTTAAAGATCACTTTTATTTTGAAGTTTCAAGTCTAAAAGGTTTGCTTAAATAGTATTTCCAATGCCTTTTATGTTAAAAAAGGATTGAGGAGTAGTTTTATGATGGTTTTGATAACGTTATGCGGATAGGTTAATGAATTCAAATTACGATTTTAGTTTTATGAAAGGTTTTGTAGAGGACTGCACATCATCACAAAGAGTAATCCAGATAAAACCAATAACCAATAATATAGTTTTAAAAATAGGCCTCCACAGCTTATTGTAGCGTGGGCCCTTTAAGTTTTATAAGAGGTTTTTTTATGGTCATATAATTGTTGGCTTGACTATATAGCTTTATTACAAGTTTTATGAAATAGTATAGACAACGTTATGTAGGCTATATTAAAACTAAAATTGTTACTTGGGCGGGCTTACCATTTACGCTTTTGTTGGCAGTTATTTACTGCATGTCCAGAACGACCACAAAATTCACATTTCTTTCTTACGTTATAGACTCGTGAATTTTTGGGATCTTATGGGTCTCTTGGTCGTTGATTTGGGGTCTCTGGAAACTATTGTATCTCTTCTTCAATAAGGCGTATTTTTCCTTTTGAGGCAATCAACATATGTGTGGACTCTTAGATTACAAAAACTACAACTGATTTTATTTAAATAATTATTTTTATTTTGTACATTATAATTTTTATTAGGAGATCTTGGCTCCTGCTTAACATATGATGATGGATTTGTCTGTGTGAACTGCGGCTGGTGAATGTTACTATTAGTGTTTGGCAGGGTCTGGGGAACCTGAGCTAATGGTATTATACCAGGATTAAATACGCTGTGATTTGCTAGAGCACTTCTTTGATTTAATTGTACGCTATTTGGTGTTCTCGCAACAGCAGAATTTGACGATGTGTTCTGCAGCATATTGGTTTGTAATTGTCCTGGAGGTTGCAAGAATAGAGCACTTTGCTGGACACATTCCATGTCAAGTGCTCTTTGTACTAATTCATCTACGTGCCGTCGGTTATTGTCAACAGGTACTGACACATATAGGGGTTATTGACTCCTGTTTTTAGTGTGTTTTCGCGAAATCTTCCAGCTGCGTTCTTACAGCTGGTGCTGCTGTGGCACCGTATTTGGACTCTGCTGCTTCATTACAGAGTGCCAGCATTTGTTTTACTCGTGCCGTGAAGACTGTGAGATTTTCCAGAGGATACTGCTTTGTTTAACTTGTTTACCAGTTTCTGGTAAGTTTCTCTAGGCAAGTATGTGCTATTTAGCCATTTTTCTACTTCTTTGAAAGTAGTTGGCATAATTGAGGCAAAAAGCTGATAGGCTTCGCTTCGAAGTTTGGTGAGGAGGGTTTGTAAAAATTCTGATAGTTCGTCCACCGAAATGCACTGAATTACCTGCCTGCAGCATCCTAGGAATGTTTGGAGCTCAAGGCTCGATTTTGGGTGTTGTTCTCCCGAAAATAGGGGACCAGCTGCGCAGTTAGCTTTGCTATTTTAGCGTAATCTACCATGCTTTAATTGGGGATTTTGAAACTAGAATTTGACACTATTGGGGAGCTAGTATCTTGGTTGCTGGTCTCCAGAAGGCAGTCTCCCAGCCAATTTAAAAGGATTTCACTCGTTGTGGAATCACTGACACTGTCTATGGCACTTTGGTTTAATTCTACACTATTATTTTTAATTTCTGTTTCGAGAGAGTGCGAGAGTTCCCCAAACTGCTTTAGGCTTTCTTTAAATTTTCCGTACTTTCTTTGAATTGCGAGATTTGCTCAAGCCGCCGTTCAATGGACTTTATGAGCTGTTTATCAATAGAATTGCGCTGTATAACAGAAAGTTCGGAGCAGTCTCGCACTTTCCCCTCTAAATACTTTAAATAATTTTCTAAATTTAAATTAGAAGGTCTTACTTTTTGGGGACCTGTTAGGATTGTCCCACTCCTTAACGTGACTCCTCTTGTTGTTGAGGCTGTTGGGGGCGTTTGTACTTCACCCTCTGGTGTGGATGTTGCTCCCGCATTACCTTCTTCGTACCGGGGCGAGGAAGATTGGCGTGGAGTTAATTGGTGATTTTTCGGCGGTGTTTGGTCGGAGCTGGCTTCGCTCGTTTACCACCGTATCAGTATTTGCAGCTAGGGGGGCTATTGCCGTCTTATTTCCGTTGGTTCAAATTGAGAGGAGGGCTTATTTCCTTCTTCGAGGTCCCTCTCAATTCTGGATCGCTGATTTATTGCTTGAAGTTATTTTGCTGCCGCGGCTGCCCTTGCCCTTCTTAGACTCCCCTGCATAAAACTTGAAAGGGGGGCGCGTTGCCTACTTCGAAGTCCCTTTCAGCTCCGGATCGCAGATTGGAGTGTATCTGATCTTTCTTCAGGTGTTGGGTTGGAATTTTCCACTTAATGCGGACGTCTATTTTCCCTGGTCTGGGATGAGGCCCGCTATTTGCCCACGTTGGCACTTGGGTGCGTTGATGAGGGGGTAGCTGCGTGTTTTACAAACAGAGGCAGTTAAATCTGTCCGACCCAGAGCCTTAGGAGCCGACAAGATCGAAATAGTCCTGAAGCCAGACTCAACTTCAGGCGAAGGTTAGGGTGTCCTGCTCAGTATTCGATCCCGTCTTTAACTTCTTTTTGTTCGTTGGTAGATAGAAGCTTTTCAAGCGCTTATACTTTTGTTGTTTTGCAAACTAGGCTTCCTCTATCCTACCTGCTGCGCCAATTTTGTTACGTACCTTCTGTGAAATTGGCGGGTATTTTATCCAAACCACTTTTTGATTTGTCGGACTCGTTTTATTTCCCTTCTTCTGTAAATATAAATACTACTATACTCTAAATATAAATATAAATACTACTTCTTTTACCAACTTATCCTTTCACTTTTTTACAATCTTTTCACAAACTTCTGCTTATAAGCTTTTCACAATCTTATTCTTATAAACTTTTCACAATCCTATTCTCTTATCTTTTAACTTTTCAAAATCTGAATCGTTTTTTTTTAACTTTTTGTAGCTTTTCAGAAACCGAGACCGACCTGACACCAACCTAAAATTCAACTCTTTTTTCTTTTTAAACTCGACTGCCGTTTTTCAAATAATAAATCCGACTCGCTTTGTTTTCAAAAATTTGACTACCGAACCGCCGGGTATAATGCTTAAAATCCAACTCGGCTCTTGATCACTTTCATCGCAATCAAGAGCCCTCGTTCAGGGTAGAAAATGCATAGTTGCATTTCTACCCTGAGAAAAATTTTCATTTATTCTGGACTTGATTAAACAAGTCAAAATATTTTTCGTTGGACGGTGGCTTGAAAATTGAAATTTGATGTTTTTATAAACATCAGCCACCGTCCCGTCGATTAAAATTGCGGCGCGGGTATAAATATAATGTATTTTCGCGGCGCGCACTTCTTATCGCGAAAGCGTTTTTGTGATATGTATGTACGTACGTACATATATATTGTAATTTTCACGACAAATCGTACTGAAGGTACGATTTGTCTTTTCTTTCATTTTTTAAATTAAATATTTCTACTGGAATGTGGAGAAAATTGCTACAGCAATTTTCTTCACTGATTGAATAGATAAGCTAACCATGTTTTAGGCATGGTTAGCCTAGTGAAAATTTGTAATTTGGAATATATTAATGAATTGAATTTGAAGAACTTATTTAATTTTTAATATCTGTGATAATCATGTTTTAACATGGTTAACTCTTACGTATGCCTGCTGAAATTTTATATTTACTTTATGTTATTCCCCTTTTATGCTTTTTAGGTACACAACACTAGGTGGAAGTGTCCATTGTTCATGCAGTGATTGAGCAAAGGTGTCAGTACTTTAAGAAGTCCGGGCATTTCCGCAAAATCAACTTAGTGATTCCATTTTTTGTTGTTAAGGTTCTTTCTGAGAAGATGAACCTTATTAGCAAAGATGTCGTTTCGGTTCGAGGCGTGATTGGAGGCTGAGAATGTTGTAAGATGAGAACTAAGTTGAAGCTATTATAATTCCTTCATGTACTTTCCCTTTCAGGTTTTTATCATATGATGGATTCTTGTCGTCACATAAGCTGGAGAAGTTAGCTTTAAGAGCTTGCAGCTTGTCTTCAGTTATAATAAGATATTGGCTATTGAAGTTGAGGGTGTCTTTTGTTATGTATCCGAAAAATTTTCTACCAGAGATTGTATCAATTATTTGAAAGCTTGCGGGGAAAGGTCAATTCTATTCAGTCTGTGCTTGAAAGCATTGTTGAACTGTATTCTTATATTGTCCTTAATAATTTTGCTAAGACACTGAATTCTATATTTTCTGTATTTATTTCCTGGTATTTGCTATTGGTTCTGTTGAGGTTTCAGTGAAATGTCCGTTTAAGAATTAGGAGCCATGCGTTCCTCATTTTTAGCAGCTTTTTGGTCATGCTGGAGACATTATGACATTTATAGTATTTAAAATTTCGGGTTACTGGATGACTTTGAGTACAGCCTATTTTTTCCATGTTAATCATCGATAGCTAACTGTCATTTTCTTGCTTTTAAATGTTCACTTCTGTAGGCATAGTACGCGATTGAGTCTTTGATTTAAGCTCTGTCTGAATGCCCGGAAATCAGTGTCTGTTTCTGCCGTAAGTTGAAGGAGGGAGAAGTTGATTAAATTGAGGTCTATGGTGATCCCAAAGTGGTTTGAGGGAGATGGGATAGTGATGCAGGTTGGAGCGTTCGTATCTCTTGTTGAGACCGTTAAGGAGGACGAACTTAAAAAAAAGTCCAGAAATGAAGAGGAGCTAGGGTATGTGGCAATGTTGGGCGAGATGATATCCATGGATAAGAATGGGCGGTTCTAAAACCAGTTATTTATGATGTTTCCGTTCCTATTAGTTGAGACGTCTTCCCAACTAGGGCATCTGAGGTATATGCGCACAAGGCAGGTTGAAAACAAGTCGCTCAGAAATGGGATGTGTAAAAAATTGAGTATATCGTTGATAACCACCGATATACCTCTACCACTATCATTACGTATAAACTTGTATCCATTTATCCTGGGCTTGTGATAATTGTTCAATCTGGTTTCAGAATGGAGACAGAAATTAATTTTGTGTTGTTGAAGTAAGCTAGTAAGTGCTATTCCCTTATCGTGTGCGATCAGAGGATTAATATTCAGTGCGAGATTTTGTTGTTTTATGCACTCATTTAGTGACTATCGAGGCTACGTATTCAAGGTAGACAAACTTCCTATTTTCTCTGTTTCGTAGTTTAGTGCAGTTAGACCAGAATTGAGACATACAAGAAATGAGGTCTCTAAACGGGTTACTGAACAGATTTTGCGATTCACACAAACGGCTTTTAGCTGTTTAGTGATCAACTTACGGGACGACCCTGCAATTCAGAGCCAGCATTAAGAGTGTTCGCGAAAGAGGAGGAGGGAATGACAAAGTTGTTCAAAGAACTGTTTGCTGTAGATCTTCTGGAGTTTTCCAGTTATCTAGCATTTTTCTTTAGCAGATCTCATTTCTCCATGTATAAGTTGAATTCCGCGCATTCCCCATAGCTGGCTGGGTGCCCAGAGGCCCCTCAGTTGGCGGATCTTTTGATTTGTTGTCTGCATTAGCATTAATGTAGACCTCTGAATAGTGCTCCTCCCCACAAACTACACACCTACTGGTATAAGAACAGAAATCTCCCGTGTTTCCAAATCTTTGGCACTGAAAGCATCTTATTATATTCCTTTGTTTCTTTCTTTCCCAAGAGATGGATTGGTATGGTATATGTCTAGGGGATACTAGTTCCGCTTGTTTTCCCCTGCTTCGAGTTGAACAGTGAAAATATTGGACTTTATCCCTAATTCCCTTGTGCGGGCCCTGCTAAAAGCCGATACCTTGGCTATTTGTGTGTTGGGTGCTTTTGCTTTAAGGGGGAGGAGATTTCTTCAGTCGGCGTATCGCTCTCAAGCCCTCTGAGCAGAATGGTAGTTTTTTTTTTATTCTTGTCGGGCGAAGGAGAAGGCTTCCACCTGTGTTATGCGGAATCGCTCCATTAGTAACTTATGCACATTTACGTCACTGACGAATACCTTAGTTCTCCTGAAACCTACACTGGTATATTTATATTTAATATTATGTGATTTACAATCTGAAACTGTCGCCTCGTTTACTTCAATTAAAATTTTAATATTTATTCCAAATACAAATATCGGCGGGCAGAAAGGCGCAACCATACTTAAAACTGTCGGACTATCTACATTCTGATAAGATAAAGATTTTGAGTCTGGATAGTCATTGATATTGGTGGTTACGTTGTCGTTGCTTGTCTCAGTTATATAGGATTTATCTGAGTTATTATCTGTGTGCATGACGTTACCGTCGGATAATAATGCGAATCTATTTGAAAAATTTGAAAGAGAATGAGCGCTATTACCAGGAATTTCCCTGTTTGCTTCGATAGCTGATATTTTCTGTGAGGCTTCCCATAATTTAGCTTTTCACTCGCATTCTTGTTGTGACTTAAGTGTTGAATTTCTACTACCGCTAGATGTTCTTATACCTACTCCAGCATTGCTAAGTCCATTCGTGTGCTCTTCTTCAAAATGGCTGTTGGGTGTTTCACTGTTTGTGCATCCCTCCCTATCCTCAAATTTGGGGAGTTTTTCAATATCCTCGGTTGCAAGTAATTTTTTTATATTTGTAATTTCAAATTTGCCTTTAACAAGTCTATTAGAAGATTTCCTGTCTTGACATCATTTATGAGTGTAGGAAGCATTATGCCTGCACCTACGTGGTCGGCTTTGTCCGAGCACGCCGTCTGGACTTTCACTATTGTAGTGTCTAATAGAAACTTTGGATAGAGTAAATTTTTACTTTAAAAGAAGCACAAAACTATATTTATTTTTTTTTATAACATTTACAAAAGGAAACAACCACGAAAACTTATTATTTTTAAAAAGATTTGCTTCATGTTTAAAAATGTCAACCGTTCCCATCTTTCGGATACTGTTAGCGAGTGCAATCTTTAATGAATAGACGTTTTGAATGAGCGTTGAAAATTTAAACGCCATTGGTTATTGGACGGTGGTAAAAGCAGGTGTGCTTTTATGGATATAAACAAGCTCAGGGCTGATGTCATATCTGTTGCTTTTGCTAAATCTGAGGTGATAATGAATGTACGAGTTAATAATTTTGTTGTTCCTATAATGCCAAAGCTTTACAGGAAATAGGGTTATTTGCTAATTATGAAATGACCAGAGAAATCCTAATTTTGTAAAAAGTCATTAGTAGCTTACACATTTTCTATACTAATCTCGAGATATCTATTCAGGAAAAATAAGACCAACAGACTTATATTTTTGGCTCAACTGTTGACATGTATAACATAGACCGCTGACACTCTGCTGCTGGAATTGCTTACATTAATATGGGATTACTGTTCTATAGTTTTCTATAGTTTAAGTACTTACTGTATTCCGCTGAACTTCAAATACTTAATAAGCTCTATACGAAATCCACCATAGTCCAGGTCTGTCAGTATATGTTCCTAATGAATATATAGAATAGCAGGCGATGGCATTGGCAACATAATATTTGCAATCTCTTCTCTACCCCCTACACTTATCTTTAGGGATGGGCAAACAAAAATTACTTTATTTTATTTCCTTAAAAATCAAGTTAAGGAATACTTGATGTTAATGGTGCGGGTTATGCTATACCTATACATGTAGTGTGTAGAGCATAAGTGCATCGATCTAATGCACACAACATAATATGCAAAGAGAAGCATACTGATCTACACACAAATGCACATAACAAATATCCAACGAAAAATATTAAAACAAAAAAAGTTGCTTTACTACATGAATGGATCATACACTGCATGAATTAAATTGAAGTTGAGTATTTGTAAACAAGCAAAGAAAAATAAATAAATAAATAAATTTCTTCATTAAAGCTTATCCGTATGACCAAGCGTCATAGGTAAACAAATAAACCCATAATGAGTGACTAAGCACTATGCATGTGTAAAGAGCTTTGTATAGTGATATAAAGTTTACTCGGCATTCTTGTATGCAATCCCCGATTTCAGGTGATCAATCGTGCAAATTTAATTTTTACATGCGTAATGATGAAGTAAGCGATTTTGTTAATGTATGAAAGACCTGTGATTTGGTTAATAAAATCAGAGGATTATCAGAACTCTCAAGGTGTCTTTTACTATAGCGAAGCTCCCTTAGCTCCTAATAATTGACACCCTTCAAGGTAAATAGAGCTCTCTAGCTCTCATACCATTGCCTGATATTACTAATCTTTAGCTAATCAAGGCACCCCAAATAGAGCTGTCCGCAGCTCTGGTGATTTCTACATCGCTTATATTAAGACCAAACTTTGAGCTTTCCAGCTCTCACATTGTCGAGATACAAGTACCTAGAAGCTCCATATAGCTCCATCGCTTGTATCTCTGTTTTAATAGAAGTTTGTTCTTCTTTTCATAAGATATTCCGCATCCATTGGTCAACGCAAAAAAGACGAATAAAATAAAAGAAACCTTACACATCGTACAAGAATATACAGCAAATAAGAATGGATGAAACGTGTATAATTTGTGTACATGAATGTAATTTTTAAGAGGTGTTATGTCGGGGGAGCGCTATTGTCAAAACTGGAACTGCATTGTCAAATTTATTTATGTGTTTGAAGGCATTTTAGGGACAGAGCTTTCAGTTTCTGTTAAGTTTATTGGGTTACTCGCATCTGCTTGGGATTAAATTTCAGATATTTTTTCAGTGAGGACATTTTTAGTTTAAATGAAATTCACAAAAATAAAAGTTTTCTTGTCGAATTAAATAAACGTAATGTACCAAACTAAAAACTTCCCTTAATCGTTTACAAATCACTTGTTGCCCCCCCCCTTCCCGTCGGATTTATCATTTATATAAACCTGTACTGGTCACCAAATACAAAAATATGGTCCACCAACACAACAAGAACTTATACATATATGTATAATGAATATGGTTGGAATTTAGATCTTTCCAAGCAGCTGGCAGTATACTGTGAAGTGAAGCAAAATGCATATTTTCGCACTGATATATACGAATTATAAATTAACTAGGTTGACAGTTCTAGTGCTAAATCTGCTTATCTTTAGTTTGGTTATTTCCCTAGTCATAGGCTGATATCAAATTGAAGATAAGCATTTTGACGTTCTGCTAGAGAAGTGAGTTTCCTGTAATGAGGAATAAAGTTATTAATTTTTCCCTATGATTGTGAAAAGATCACACCCAAAAAGGCTTTTGACTACTGAGTGCACAAGTTGTCTGACTTGTATTATATAGGTCTTGGGGATGGTTTTAGTGTTCCTAGCGGTTGTGGGAGCCCAAAACTGTTAGTATGAATATTTTGGTTCGTAGATTTGTTATTATTTAGCATGTGAATGAAAGTCATACCTGGCTTGACTTTGTTTCTTACCAATTCCCGGGCAAGGAGTTCTCGCTGCATTTGCTGCTCCCGGCGCTTATTCTAATTGGCAGCTACTTCCTTGTATTTCCGGCATTCTCGATAGTTCGCTGGGTGTCCTTACTTGTAACAGTTGACGAAATATGGCTTCGTTGTCCCTTCGATGCGTTATGATGCGGGATCATTCTTTGGGTCCCTGCAGCTTTTCGGACTTCACAAAGCGATGATATTGGCCGCAGTTGCTGGACACATGTCTGAAGCGTTGCACTGATTCCATTATGCCGCTCCTCCCAATGAACGATCCGATCTAAAAGGCGGTCCGCCTTCATAATCTCGTTCATGTTTTATTGAGCGTCGAAAGCAGGTGTGCTGTCATCCCTTCAGAATTAGAATAGTTGTTCGTCTTTCTTTCGAGGTGAATGTGTAGGACTCCACCAGAATCTTAATAAGCTGGCTAAAAATGATTTTCCCGTCTTCTTCGGTAATCGGTTTTAGGGTATATTTGCTTCCGTTGGTTGGGTCTCCAAACTGTTAAGTGTCCTATTGAATTCCTTGTACTTCAGTTCAAGGGTGATGATCGATAGTGGAACACATCTTTTTTTCGGCTGCTATAACTGACTTTGTCGTTGTTTTAATAACATGAATGTTCTCCATTTACAGCGCCTAATAAAAGGTCCTGCCTTTTAATGGATCCCCTGTCTTACCTCTAAATTTTTGGGAGGTATTTCCAGGTGATAATCGCTCGGGTCTGTGCTCATTTCTGATACGTCCTCACGCAGCTGTTCGGAGGCCATTTTCACCATACTTTTTATACATACACTTCTTTGTTATTGTTTTTGATTATTAACAGCACTCAAGTACTTTAAGGTCGATGCGTATTTCTAGCGCTCGATACCATAATATAAGGAAAATGCACAGGGTAAACAGAGCTTTAGAAAAAAGTTGAAAAACCGTTTCGTGCGTGAGCTGTGGCCGTGCGTGAGCTGTGGCGGTGCGTATCTAATCTGTGTACATGGAGAAATGGCTTGTAATCCTGAATTTGGCGACAATATTAATATTCGGAGCTGGTAGCTGGTATTTATTATGGTAAGTTTTTGCTTTGATTATATTTTCTTTTTCTCTAATGTGTTTTTCTTTTTTATTTTTAGAAAACTTATGGATTGACGATGGCATACATGGTATGTTAGTAAGTAATTTTGTAGTATATATCGAGATGATGAGTGACCTGGGATTCTACCCTTTTCTTGGCGTTTTGTACTTGGTTTTACCCTTTTTTTTATACTGATCCACTGGAGACGTTGCTATGGCCAAACATCGTTGGTTGAAAGCCTACAAGCTAACAGAAGTTGATTGAACAGCAGATACAATTGGTGATACAGCTCACCACAGCTTCTAACTGACCATGTGAAATATCAACGTCATGCTGATCGCAATTATATTGATCAAATTACAATAAAAATAATCAACTGCAAAGAAGAACAAATAACCATCACAAATAGTAAGACTCCAAACATATGTTTGATAGGCATCAAGACTTCAAGATTGTCGTAACGTAGAGCCGAACGAAGAGTGCGGGAATCTTTTTGATGAAGACATTTTAGAATTGGTGGCAAGGAAACTAATTATTATACAGTTTTAAGGGGTGAACAAAATCGAAATATCTCCACAAGTTAGCTAAATATATTTATTAGTATATTAATTGATCGTAACTTGATAATATTATGTTTCAGCAAAAAGAAGCTATTGGTCTAACGATGGAAATTTTTATACCGAAAAACTAATACTGTGCGTAGAAACAGAATTGAAGCTGTCTTTCGAAATTTACATTTCATCAATTGTAGTATATAGCACTCACAAACGATATCGTATGGAAATTTCAACCATCGATTTATACATTAAAATAAAGCTTTGCGGAGCATTTTTTCCAGCAACAAGATTTAGCGTAGAGCTGTATCCGCCCTTGACTCTTCTTCTTTGTTATATTTTAACTAACCTAGCCCTTTAGTTATGTATTATAATAAAAAATACGGACCTAGAGCATGTAGTTTTGGTTCAAAATTATCAGACCTAAGCCCAAAAAAAACCAGCAAGTAAACTAGTACGTGGTAATGATAGCACAGACCACAGGACTTTAATAAAATAAGAAAACTTCCTGATGTTACTTACGGTGATAGAAATACTGCCATAAACATCTATTCCGGGTAAACAGCAGCAATTAAGCCTTTTCCTAAGCTCTATTTTTACAGGCTTAAGAAATGTTGGGTACGCGTAATAATAAAAATAAAATATTCAACATATGGGAAAAACCCATCACTTCCCCAGAAAAGTACTAGAGGGGCGGGATCGCGTAAGTAAATTTTGCAATCAATCGATTGTGGTCATACTCAGCTAGATGACTCGAGGGATTAAAAGCATTTCCTCTCCTTCTTTTGTTAACACTCTTGAATTTATCATCGATAACGCTTGATCATGCTACATTTTTAGGTGCGCTCCAAACAATAGTAATGAATCGTATGCTAATGTCTAAAAGATCGTTTACAATGACAGAGTAGAGTGAAGTCAACTGATTGCATTTTCTCTCCTTTTCTCAAGCTTGCACTCTAATATAAGTTCTTCCCGCTTTCTGCCACAGTGGATTTCACAGAGTAGCGTCAGATTGGAACAATTCCTAATCTCACGTTGGTAGTTTCGAAAGCTTTGAACATTCGTTTCGAAACACTAGTTTTTAACAGATGTCGCACTGATATTTGCAAGCTTTAACTAATGAAAATTATTAAATTATAACAAAAAACCAAAAATAAATATTTTTTATAAGAAATTAAAAATGTATTTAGTGTTTTATGAAACAATTTTAACAAAATAAAGTCAATTAAGAATTAAAATTGTCTTATATTCGAATTCATTTCGAAAGTGTCCGCACTAAATGTTAATTTGTATTTTGTGATAATTCATATCGTTCACAGCTCATTCTGGTGTAATTATAGAAATATTCTCTGTAATTTAACACCATTTAGTTAACTAAATTAAACGAATCGACAAACTGTGTTTTATTTTGAAATATATTTCAAATGTAAGCACATGATAATCTGTCACACAATTTTCATATGATTTCGAAAATCCCAATGAAGCCCACTCTCTATTGTGCATGCACTTTACTCTGATAACAGCTCACTCCACTCTACTCTGTCATTGTAAACGCTCCTTTATAGCTGAGACAACTTACAACTAGATAAGAAATTCTCCATATAAGCCCGGATCACTTTTTGAAAGCTCTTTAATTTTTATTCGACCAAAAAAATAATTGCGAAGAATTTATGTGGCATAATACAGCAAGAGAGAGAGAGCATGTGTAGAGCTTTCTACTAAAGCGCCATTAGCTCGTTAGTTGTCTCAGCTTAACACGTATCGTGAGCTTTAAATATCCTCAGCGGGGCTCCAACGTCTATGAGTTAATGCTATTGAATAAATAACTAACGGAGAATATCGATTAGTGGAAATTTTAAATGCATTAGTACGTAATAATTCTACAAAACACTCGAATTGAATAAAAACACATATGCGCTGCAAGCTTTCGAAACAAATTTATTCCAAATTTCTAACGTTTATTAAAAATACAAAAAGGCGTTGGGCTCCCGGAACTCCGAAATATTTACTTCCAGAAAAATAATCAGAAAATAAGGCAAATTAAGTTCAATCCGAGTAGCTTATGCACATGATTTACAAATATGGTCGCTTCCTGTTTATTCTTTTTTTTTAATGATTAATACAAGCCCAGTATCTGATATAAAAAACGCATAGGTCAACATAAAAATGTCATCACACATAAAAAAAATATACTCTTCCTGCATTACGTTGACTGACGAATCTCTACGTGAATATTTCCAGAAAAAACAAACATAAAAATTTGTTTCAATCAATCCTTCGCGCTCACGAAATAGTGCTCTCAAAAATTAATGCTGCTTTGAAATGATGGTATTCAGATGATGATACTTGTGTGTCCTTAGTCCCTACCCTCATCCTGATCTATATTTTCTTCCAAATATATGTCGGCCTGTACTAAGTATATTCATATGGTTACATGCCTAGCTAAGTAGTACTTATAACATATTGATGATGTCCCTGGTGGACATATCATGATGAGCTCATCAGTGAGCTACTCATGATCAATCAGATGAACATACTGATGAAATTTATTCGCGTTTGAATCAAAACCGGGAAAAAAAATATTTATTTACTTAATCACAGATAGTGTCCATTAGATATTGCATCGCTTTCACTTGTTTAGAAAAGTATACTTTTCTTCTCTTTTGTGCTTCGTACAATATTAGATGTGCACTTCGATGAGCACATAATGAGTGTCACGATGAGCTTATTAATGAGCATATAAATGAGTGTCATGTTGAGTTCGTAAATGACAATCTGATTTTATGATTGATTTCATATATTTTTCCGAATTCGTAAGGATATGCATAAAACGTCTTGTTCAGCATATGGCTTACAGTCTTTACGTGCAAAAACAAACCAAAAAATTAATGTAGGATAAATATTTTACAAATTTAATTAAATAAAGCACAAAAATCAATTCAAATTTTCCTAGTAGAAATGTCATCTGACTCGGTGAAGACAGGAATAAATATTTAGTATATAGGGAGCAGTTTCATGCTATCCAATGGGCCCTTCGAAGAAATTTAATAAATGCTCATCAGACGGCTCATCGGAAATTAATTTTAATATGTTTCTTCATGAATTACAAACACCTTGATGCTTTTCAGTCAAATTAGTATTGATTTACATAATAACTGCCACTTGCGGGGCAAGAGACAAGGTAAAACTATGAGCAATTTCTACTAGCGATGCATATAGTATATATAGTACGACTTAACCTATGACTTAACCTATACACACGAGTGACACGGGAAGAAATTTCTTTGAAAACCTGTCACCGAAGTTCAATAACTTAATCGAAGTGGTAGAATTCATTAGCTTTTAAAAAAGTCTGCTTTACTCAAGTTTGGTGCCCACAATGAACTTTTCCAGTAAACTCCCGCCGCTTTCCCTTTCATTCGCCCAGGCCCGGCCTGGATTGGATAGACGGGGTTGCAACTTCCACCCGAAGATTTGGGTGATTTGTTGGAACTCGCACAGCAAAATTTCCGTCTGATTGACTTTTATAGATATTGATATTTCGTTTAGCTGAGAACGGATGTAAGTTGAGGAGCGCTGGAAAGCACATTGAATATCTCATCCAGAAATATATAATCATTGAGAAAGGGGGCGGAAATGAAGGTTTGTGCATAGTGAGATCTTCATAAAGCCAAGTCTGATTTATTTTAATTCGAATCAGATTTCTTCGCATACTGAATACCATATTAACTTGAAGTTGGATCACTGTTATAGAGTTGGCTTGGCTGTAATGCTGAGCTCTTTATTTATTTATTTTTTTGTTTCTTAAACGTAAAATCGGTGTCTCTGTGGGGAGTTCAATAAACATGTTTATTTGATATAAAATTGCCTTTATATGTACAAGGACTAAAGTGTTCTGTAGTTAAGGAGAAATCGAATTTCTGTGAAATTTATAATGTTAAATTGCTCTTTTTAGGCTAAAGTCAGATTGAATTGAAATGGCGGAAGATGCTTTTTAGTGCCCCTTCCAACTTCTCCATGGTGCTGGCTCTGATCTGTGGTCTGATTGAATGGAACTACGGTTCTCACCCCGAGGATATAGCTATTAGTGTTCACCGAAGTTGAGATTCAAAATATCGGGATATGAGCATTGGTTAAAAATAACTGCTATTCAGCCAGTTGTTCGTTTTTTTAGAGCTTTAGATCAATTCTCGTCATTGCCTTCGATTGAGGGTTAATTCTGATGATTATCATATTGCTAATTTTTCGGCGATTTTTTTTACGGCATAAAGCTCGTATATACATTACCCGGTAGTCATACATTAAGTGGGTCGAAAAATATTAAAATCAGAATCTGACAGAGTGCACCATGCACCAACTTTCACCTTTTTATACGTAGACGCGTTCTCAGACAGTGCCCAAATGTATAGTGCAAAACGTAATTTTTGTATTGCAAGCCTACGAAGAAGTGGCCCGATTAGTCCTATTTTCTATCTTAAATTTCCTTTTTTTTACAGGACAGGCAGACGGATAAACGATTATCCAAAATCAAATTAAACTATTAATGTTATGCGTGGGTGTCAATCCATTTTCTTGTACCAGCTTTATTTTATATGCGTTACAAACTGAATATCAAATTAACCCATTAACGCCCAGCGTTGCATATATGTAACAAAAATGTCCTATTCAAATTGCGTCACCATTTACTCTTCTACGAATTAAATTCTTTCTCTCTCATGCACATTCGAGTTTCAGAGGATTGTAGAATAACTGTAAAATTTTTGTTTTTGTGTACACATATTTTGGAGCGATGATTTTGTGCATTCACTTTGTATTTAGTGCGAGCGTAGTCAAGATGTCAGCCCGATTTTCGTAAGTATTGCAATAACTTGAAAATATTTTATTAGCTGTTGAGTGAATTGTGTTTTCGAATAAATGATAAATTGATAAAATTATATTTATGACCATCACTGTAAAAACAAACGTAAAAGTGTACCCTTCATGCACTTGAAGTTGAATGTTGCATATATGTTACACTGGGCGGCAGCAATGTAAATCGGTTTTTTTTCTTTTATTGTAATTTTAGAGGAATAACACTTCACGAAGCTATAAAATTGATAACTGAGGATGATACAATTGAATTGAGGAATATTTTTATTGATCCGTCCGATGCAGGAGTGATAACAGATGAAGATTCTGGAGCTGAAGATGACGCAGGAACGGTTGACATTCTTCCCAGACGACAGTTTTGCACAAACTCTGAGGTCATTTTGTGTGCCTCAAATGTTGATGATGAAGACGTTTGTGAAGAGGAAATAAATACTGTACCAAATTAAAAAAATAAAATGTGCGCCAAAGCTGTGGAAAAATCAGGATTTGGACACTACATCAAAAATATTCCCTGATTTTTCATACGATGACATAAGCGGTCTATCAATTGTAGAGATTGTGGAGATATTCTTAGATGGCGACGTTGTGGAATTTTTGGTAAAGGAAACAAACAACTATGCCTGTTTCAAGAAAGAACCTAATTTGAACGCCAGCCAAGAAGAAACTAGGGTTGTAATTGCAATTTTTATTTTATCTGGATATAACACAGTACCTTCAAAGCGCTGTTACTGGGAAGATGAACCAGATGTTCACAGCGAATTAGTATGCCAAGCTATGCGCCGTAACAGATTTTTAGATATATGTAGATTCTTTCACTGCGCCGACAATAATAGACCTAATTTGTCAGATAAAATCTGGAAATTGCAACCACTTATAAACCTTATCAAAGGACGATTCAAGCATAATTTCCATCCCGACGAGCACATGAATTACGATGCAAGCATGATTGCCTACTACGGACGTCACGGCTGTAAGCAGTTCATACGAGGCAAACCCATTCGTTTTGGGTTCAAAGCTT
Organism: Dioctria linearis; assembly: GCA_963930735.1. Taxonomy (NCBI): domain Eukaryota; kingdom Metazoa; phylum Arthropoda; class Insecta; order Diptera; family Asilidae; genus Dioctria; species Dioctria linearis. The sequence continues at coordinate 134,058,128 of OZ005744.1, read as the reverse complement.
GGTGTCTGAACACGAGCAGTTCTTTCTTAATCGACTTTGATATATATCAAGGTAAGGATCCCAACTCGAACGATCAATATGGAATAGATTACGGAAAAGCTTCTGCACCGCTCGTAAAGATGTTAGATAACCTTGAAGAAAGTGTAAAAAAGCTGCCGTATCAGTTATACATGGATAATTTATTCACAGGAATGAAGCTGTTAACAGATTTAAAGTCTCGTAATTATGGGGCAACTGGGAGCATGAGAGAAAACCGTGTTCCAAAAGATAGTAAGTTTCCACATTCGAAAGAGTTAAAAAGGGAACCGAGGGCGACTTATCGTTTCAGGAGAAGCAAAAACGAGGGCATTATAATATGCAAATGGGGGGATAACTCTGTAGTCACAGTTGCCTCAACATCATTTGACATCCATCCAATCGCAAATGTAGGAAGATATTCGAGAGAACAAAAAAAACGAATTGAAGTTGCTCGTCCTAATCTCATTGGCGAATACAATCAGCATATGGGAGGAACAGATCGAATGAACCAAAATGTTGGATATTATCGTATTGGAATCCGCAGTAAGAAATGGTGGTTTTCAATATTTACCTGGTTACTAGATGCTGCGATCACCAATGCATGGGTTCTAGCACGAAATTCAGGAAATAAAGTGAATCAAATAGATTTCAGGCGTTGTTTCGTCCAAACATACTTGGTTCGCTATAAGCATGCACCGAAGTTGGGAAGAAGGCCCCTAAAAATGGGAACTTTTGCAACCGACAGTGTAAAATCTGATGGAGTAGGACATCTGGTGAAGTATATTGACGACGGAAAACGAAGAAGGTGTGCAGCTAAACAATGCAAGTCCATTTGTCGCACTATGTGCCTAAAGTGCAATGTGGGGCTCTGTACTGAGTGCTTTATCCCTTACCACACAAAGTAACTTTTATTTACATGTATTATTTGTTCTTTTGTTTTTTCCTTATATATAGTTTATGAATAAAGTTTTGTTTCAATAAATTGATTGTTTAATATTTTAACCAACATAATACATATATCAAACACTTTTCAGACTGAAGAAAACCAAATTAAATTTTTTATAAGATTAACGCCCGACGTTGCATATACGCAACAGGCCAGATCTCAGCCAAAATGTAATATTTTTAAATTTTTTCATTAAATATTTGCTTTTTACTCCTAGAAGATTAAAACTTATAAAAATTTTGCACGTCAACCTCGAAACGAAAAGCTGGGCTTTAATGGGTTAAGTATACCCTATGATTTCATCATCTGGGGTTCTCCAAACTTTCTCCCTCTAAAGACCACACTGATATCTACGCCAAGTCCCAGGGGCGAATCCTAGCTAGCTCATCATACCAACATATTGCAGTTTTGAATTGCGTACAAATTTCGAAACTTGGCGATGAGTAGCAAGTATACAACACCATTTTTTAGCGAGTAGCAGAGCTACAGCAGTATCAGGTCTCAAATAATTCAATACAAAACGTTATTATGAGACTAAACATTCTCAGAATTACTCCAAATTTATTGAAAGCCTACGTTTAGAAAAATATGAATTTTTAAAACGCGGGTTGAAATCTCAGCAAATGTTGTTTAAGAAAGCAAATACTGAAAAAAAAACAGGAACTTGTGCTAGTTTCCGCGTGGCTTATTCAATATCGGAACATGAAAACCCATATTGTGACGGCGAATCAATCAATGATTGGGTAATTGCAGCAACAGAAGAACTGTGCTTAGAAAGAGTTAATTTGCTTCAAAACTTTAGTTTGGCAGCAAATACTGTGGCTCTAGAGTACATGATATTGCAAAAAATATATTAACTCAATTACTTGACAAAAATCGACACATAGAGTTATTCTCTTTGGCCCTGGATGAGTCAACCGATGTTTAAGATATTGCTCAGGTGTTACTTTTTATTCGAGGGATGGATAAAAATTATGAAGTGTATGTAAGATATGTTGACGTTCATAGCATTCACGGCTTGAGCACTCTAACAAAATGTTTTTAAATGATTAAGTGAATTTGTTGACGGCACCTGTTGGAACATGAGATATTGAGTCTGTTCAGAGCAACGCGCTAAAGTGACTTCGAGATCGCTTGGAAGTGACGCAATGAATTTGACGATAGCGTAAAAAGCAACCTAGTTGCTCTGAACGAGAAAAAGCGAACAAGGCTTTTTGAAAGAAAAATGTTTATGCACACATACGGTCAGAAAATAAACTCAGTTTTTTTTTCCAGTAAATTGGTAAATTGGGATTTCAATAAATTAAAACTATTAACAGCAATAAAATAGTTTTCTTCTTTACATCCATTTTACTTTTATTCACTTATTTACTATCAATTTTAAATCCTCTTTGACAATTCATACATTTAAATACGAAAGGGGCTATTTTGATAGAAGCCCCGAGTGCTATCAAGAAAAGTGACTTCAATAGTGACTATAGCATACGCTCTGTCCGTCCTCACGGAAACTCTAGAACGCGTGTACTTAGAGATCTGAAATATTGCATGTGGGCTAAAAAAAGAATAATAAATATTTCACAAACTGACTAAATCGGAAATCCCCTTCTTTGTGTTGCTCTATAAATTTAGGATTTTCACGTATCCTGCGATAACGATCAATCCTATATGCTTTTAATGAAATGGAAAGTTCTTCAAAATTTGAAATCCTATAAAATTGGTTATAATAATTTTGTCTGTTCGCCGAACCGTCCTAGAGATATATTCAAAATCCCATTTCAAAAATCATATTTGTGCAGATGGGTGACCATACAAAATTACAAACTAGCACTCATCTAGGGTATCAAAAGAATAGGTCCTAGACCAATTCTAGCTTTTTTACTTTTTTTTCTTTTAATAATAATGGACTCAAATCTCAATTGTTGGTAACGAAATATATTTGATATCTGAGGGCAGATTTCATTTCAGGACGGTCAAATTGTAGGATCAAGACTTTTCCAAGAAAAGTAAAATTTATTATCCGCTGCTAGCTGAAAACTACAAGTCAAAATATAAAATTTTGAATTTCGATTGCAGGTGACCAAATATTTCTTCCGACTTCCATCCCGTATATGACATATATGTAGTGGAGGTCTACTCTCTAGTGATAATGCTTAGGCGTCGGATCATAGAAGCATGCGTATGTTGCGACGAAAACAATTCGGGTCTCGTAGCTTATGCGAATAAAGAAATGCTACTTCCTACATATGGTACCCCTGATTTGACTAAAACCGACGGATCTAGAGGCGAAAGTATCGGTAAACTACTCTTAATCCGAAACTGTTATCTAACCTTTGTCGAGAGAATGTGGCAGCAGTTGATAAAAGATGCTCTCAGATACAACATTTGAGAATAACAGAAATTATGATACAATTGATTAACGAGGAATTTTCCCAATAAAGGATGCCAAATTTCAGCATCACTGTGGGTGTAACGCGAGTACTATGCCTAGATGCTGATTATGTGGAGCTAGCAACAAACCGTGCCTTCGAGATAGGCAGCAAATTTTGTGAAAAATAAATACCACTGATAGTTTAGATCAACCTGCAAATATTAAATGTGGTTTGGTGACCTTTTCTTTTTCTTTTGATGATGGAGAAAATGGATGCATTCCTTATTCAGGAACTTTAGCCCAGAAATCACGTACGCATAGGTTGAAGCGTTAGCAATACACCGGTTTAATATATAAGAGCGCCATAAGCGATATAAATATGTATTTCATATCTAATATAACTACCGAAGGACTTAACAGTAGTCGAAAGGGAGGGCAGTGGAAGGGCACGACTCCTTATTTTCTTGGTTTATATGAAGTAAGACGACTACAACCCATCATCCTCCGTGAATGTTTATGGACAGGTAGCAGAAGTACATTATAGGAAAATTAACCCGATAATTGGTTGTGACGCAAATGGTTATCTTTATCAACTATGGATTCCTCCTAAACGGATTTGCGCATCTGTACTTGTCAACCATTGAATTGAACAATGATGGCAGCTATAGCCCCGATTAAACCTTAAAGCTTCTTAGTTGAAGAAAGTCTAGTGAGAGATACGGAAAACCATTGCTGTTGCCTCAGGACACTGTTTCTTTGGCAGGTAAGCCTGTAAAAGTTGATTGGATGAAGAGGGTCTGGAGAGCATTAGATTAGATTATATTCGTGGGCGGGTGGAGGTGGGTGGGGAGGGGCGGGGGGGGGGGGGTATTTAGTTATTAGCCTTGCTAATGACTTAAATGATCTTTTATGAATCCCCATTAAATATTATTCTATACACCTTTCTGGGCACATGTGTAGTTTGATGAAAGAAATGCATGTTTAGTACTTTTTGTATCGTTATTGCTGCACAAATGCAGAGAAAAAGTAGACCGAAATTTCATGAGTACTCGGTGAGAGTGGCAGAGTATAGTATTAGCCATGATATCGTAAGGGTCAGTGGAAGGAAAAGGCCGTGTAATTGTTGTTAGCTCAACCCCCTCAGAGAAAGGAGTTCTTTTGTTTCTCTTTTTGCCCGGCCAAATCCTTGTAGCATTTGCTAATAAAAGGAGCTCAATTTTTTGCCTCTTATTTGGGATAGATTTCAGGTTACATTTTCAACAACATTTAAAATGCCTTGGCCTTCACAGAAGGACGCCAGTCTATCTTCCAAATACTGAGAAATTCAAAAGTAAAGAGATTTATAAAATTGTTCATAAGTCGCACTGGGGCAACACTCTATAACACGGAGAACTGTGGAGTTGGGAAGATGGGAGCTCTTTGGGCAATTTAACTACTCCTTGCGAATTCTTCAACTTGGAGAATTTGTTTTGAGAATAACCGAACTCTTCACTCCACTTGTTAATTCTCCGGTGTTTTACAAATGGAAAAGTAACAAGAAGAAACCTCAGCTGACAGTATTATCTGCTTTCGTTGTGTTTTTTGACTATACCTCGGAAGTTTCATTTTAAATTCTAAATTCATCGCATATTCTGTCTACAAAGCCCGAAAAAGCTAGATTTGTGTACCTTGAACAGTTATAAAGAAAAACTAAGTCTTCTACACTAAAATCTGTAACTTTTTATCATTCCCGGTGATTTTTGATTGGCACTTGGCGTAAGGAGTTTTCATCGGACAAAACGTAAATTCTCATCCCTCAAACTCCCCAAAATGATTTCATATTTTCAACTACAATTTTAACTGTTGTACATATTGAATTAGTCTAAAAAATAAAAACAAATAATTTTTAGTTTTTCAATTTCGTTAAGGCTTATTGGCAGAAAATAAGGCTCTCGATTCCGAGCTTCCATTTCACTATGTGTAGTAGCGCAGGCTTTCGTACAAGCTTTCGATTTAGTGCCACACGCAGAAGCAGTACTCGCTGTATATAAGTAACTTGACCTAGCAGCAGTACATAATCAATGCTGTATTGACATGTCAAACATTTTTTCTTCTTCATTTTCTCTAGGAAACATGTCTGCCATATTCAAACCGAAGCGTATTGTTTTGTTGTTGTTCGAAATTTAATTGAACTGTTTTTGTAATTTTATTATTGCTTTCCGTACAGCCTTTGGGATCTTTATATAACATCCCTTGTCTTCTATGTATGTAATGTATATGCACAATGGAGGCATTGGAGTTCACAAATGGGCCGAATCTGGCAACTCCTTCGTAATCACTTAATCACTATTCAAAATTATAACATACATATATCCATATAGAATGTACCCAATTGATAACTTTAATTATTTGCCGAATACATCTAGAGCGAAAAAAACCGAGTATTTGCATGGATTACAAAACAAATTCCCAATCTCAAACAAATTTGCAATAAAAAAGTGAAAAAAAGGGGGAAAAAATTCCAATCAATTTTCCCTCGGCTTATATTCGTCTCTTTTTAACTAAATAATAAACGAAAAATATTAACAAATGTTCTCCCTTTTCTCTCAGTGCATTCCTAATCCACTCTATCAACGAAGTTGCGCACACAGCCAGCAGCAGACGGGCAGTGCTTGTGCTATGACGCTCCGTAAATATTCATTATGTACACACGCAGGGTAGATACTCATTTTTAGAGACACTAAGTTAAATTTGTTGGCCTTTGTTTACTGGAGCCTATCGCCATCTCGGAAAGCTTTTGAGAATTAAAATAAATAAAAACCAATTTTATCATTCACTTTTTATCACGATAGAGGTTTACAAAATGATTTTTATAAAATAAACTGCTTTCGGGATTAATCCAGTTTTTGGGCCACTGAATGGAATCACCTCAATCTTTATTATCGTGTTAAAATAATCGTGTAGCAACAAATTTTATTCAAGTTGCAAGAGCCTCAATCTTAACGTTATGAAAATAATTATATCATGAAAAATATTAACATATTTGAAAAAACAGCTCCGGTAGCATTTACAAATGTGTTTGGAAAACCTATGTACGAAAAATAATAAAAAATGTTGTGTACATGAAAAAGTTATTCAGGGGGATAGGAAAATAACACTGTTTTTTTTTAAATTTTTGATTTTTTAAAAAAACGCAAGATCTTTTTAAAAAAATCTAAGCGCGACATCATTTGAACTGAAGAGTTTCTAAAATTTTGCCGAAGTTTGCAAATCGATGTCATAAAAACTGTGGAAAATAAAAAAGGGGAACAAAATGCTTACAAATTTATACAGCCTTAACGATTAAACAAAAATTTAAATAAAACAAGGAAAAAAGGTAGAATTGACCCAAGACAAATTCATACAATACCCTAAATCAATGGTAATTGCGCATGGTCAGCCTTCTGTACAAGTTTGATTAGTAAAGTTGTTTATCATATATGTATCTAGAACGGTTCGTCAGGACAGTTAAAATGATTATAAACAATTTCATAGGATTTTATAATCTGAACAACTTTAGAATGTATAGGATTAATCGTTTTCATGTAACGAATTTCGGGTTGTCTTGCCGGGAGTACTTCGGATTGTTGAAAAAAAGACGTTTCGTTAAAATAACCTTCGAAATTTTATATTTGATAACGAATACTTTCTTGATTTAATACGATGATAAAGAACACTTTATAAAAATATTGATTTAATACCAGCGCGATACAAATTCGGTGTGAACACTATCACGGACTCGGGTCTTATGGTAATATTCTTATTTCTTACCGTACCGGCTCCCACGAGCTTTCTCACATATTTCGAAAAAGAAAGATGCGAAGTCAGCAAAACTGTAGTTACGTTGGGTATTTTATGTGTACTGTTATTACGTTGGATATTTTATGTGTACGGCTCAAACAAACACTCGGGGGTTTATTTAGCATTTTCTATGTAAACATTATGTGAGGATAATTTAGGTGACAAGGGTTTAAGAATCTAGGAAAGCTAAAATTGATAATCGAAGTTAATTCCTTGTCACGTGGATAGCATGGACAGCGGCGTGGAAACTGCAGGGAGTTGTGTTGATCATAACATTCACAGTATACGCAAGAAACTCAAAACGTGTGTATGTCAAAACCCAGAAGGTGCTACCGAATTTAGTCCGCTTTTGAAATGTTATTAAGTATTTTTTGAAAACGCCGTTGTAAAATTTCACCTCTCTAAATGAACTCATTCTCAAGTTATTGCTCGGACGGACCGACGGACAAGCAAAAATCACAATAACTTTTAATATTATGAGTAGGTGTCAACTCATTTTGCTCTACCATCATAATTTCTATGTGTTACAAATAGAATGACGATCTTAGTTATAGATTTCATCTGGGGTATAATTACATCGGCAGACAACTGACATTATACTGCACAGACATCAATACAATAATTCACATAACTTCTGCTATCAGAGCATGTCTGCCTTAACATATGGTTATTGAAAATGTAAAAATGCGTGTGGCAATGGGATTCTCCAAAGTCCTCATAGTCTTCAATATGCCTTACCAGAAAACTAAAAAAAGAAAAGCAAATAAAAATGCTTGGCATCCCTCGACAAACTATAAATAGGATTCAGGATCCCTTACCACAGTGTAGGACTCTCGGCCGGTACCTTTGACTTAAGCATATCACCACTCAAATACCAATGAACTTTCATCACATAGAAAATATTACGAAAAAAAACCAGCGCTAAAAAATATAAGAGACAGCGCCATAAAAAAGTTTTTTGCCATAAAAAACAAATTATTATAGGATACCCTTTGGCTTATACAAATGGTATTAAATGGGAACTTATGGATCCAGGCGAACATAATGACGACATCTTGTCTGCCATTAAGGAGGGTAGATATTGGTGCTGGGCAAGGTCGCTTCTAGAAAGGCAAGGGTTCATCGATTGAAGGGCTCCCTTTTGTTCTGTGTACGCTTGTTTTCATGCGAACCGAATAAAAGTTTTATTTGCCCGGGTGAGATATAGAATCAAATAAAAAGTGGTCAGTGATTTTTTGATGTAAGCATAACCAATAAAAGGGACGGGTGCCTCTAATATGTTTACATTTTTATGGAACGAGATTGGTGTAATCCGGGATGAGCAGTCATCGTTTGTCCCAACAGATTATGCTATGCTTTGAAGAATCATCATAGGGTTTTTGAACAGAACATGATTACAGAATCATGACGGGTAAAGTGGCTTTATGTGCATGGCTGAATTGTCCATATATGATGGGCATAGTTGGATCACCAGTTCAATTTGATCAATCACCCGGTTCGGTTTAATTCTGATTACCTACCTCCTGAATGGGCTACTTCTTTTCGAGAATTTTTACAAATACTGCTGACACTTCTCTGAGTGCTGTGGTGACTAACGATGCATATTAGATTCTGGAAATCGAGACTTGTCAGGGCTACAAGTCTTCAGAGAGCGACAGGAAGTCTTGACAAATGGTAAAATTGTTGTTAGGTTTATTTAAGCCTTTCAAGTCGGAGACGACAAAAATATTTGCTCCCTGACTTTAGAACTCCGTTGACAGGTTATCCCCACTTCTTTAGGGCATGAAAAAATATTAAGTTTTACGGCTTCCGTTGTCCAATCTGTCATCCAACTAAGCCTTGGATGCTGCACAAGAGAGAGATCACCCTTGTGTATAGAACTATATATATTCAGCTGTAAAATTCCAAGCGCTTCGACAAAAAGCAGATTCGAGGCGCTTGTAGCAGGTTACAGATAAGCTTCGAAAAATGTGCTTCTCTGAAGCAATTTCGAAGCAAATGTTGAATGCGAACATTATCATGCAAATTTCTCATGTTGACGCCTTACGATTAGTCATTGTGATACTCAGAGCTTCAGAAGATATTTGCTTTGTGAAGTTGAATATTTATAATATATACATATATATATATATATATATATATATATATATATAATATTAAATTTCAAACTATATGATTTTCTTTTACGTCACACAATCATACACGTCAAACTTTAATTTCCCAGCAAAGAAGCTTTTAGACAGTCCGACAAGTCAGACTTGTTGTTGGGTAAGAAAAAGTAATTCAAGAAATATGTTCCGAAAATCTTATCAAAATCTAACGGAAATGGTGTAGAATAACTTTTCCTCTTTTTATTGGAATATTTGACGACTTCTAACATTTATCCTACTGAAATCGTAGCTCTTTATACAAGAAATTTCTTACGAATACTGAATTCCGATTTCGTGACGATTTCTAGCAGACTCTCGGAAATTCGAGTATATGATGAAATTACGTCGCGTCGTTCATTTTAAATCTAGTGTTTGTACAGTGTGTATTGTCTAGTTTGAGAGCAAAAGTTGTGATTAAATTAAACAGAGTTTTCCACAGTTTTACAAAATAAATAATCGTATAATTTATTATATAGTGCACAATGAAAATTTTAAATTATGACGTAATTTGAATTGCAGGTCAAAACTCTTAATATACGAAAGTTTATATTTTCTTATATGTATTATACGGAAAAGAGTACAAAAATACCTAATTAACTTTAAAAGAAACTGCTATAAATTTCTATATCAATTGTTCATATCAGTTCATCACACAATTTTCATGTTAACAAATTAAAGCGCAGCTTGTAGTAGTTAAATATTCATTTTTTGTGTAATATAGCAAAATCTAAGCTTATGTGGACAGTTTTCAATTCAAATTAAGTCATAATTAAAAATTTTTATTGTGGCTGAAAATGCTCGAAAAGTTCAGTTCTTTGGATCGATTAAAAAGAAGAGATCAAATTACGCGGTGAATTATTAATTAGACTTACATAGATATAGTAAAAAAGTAGTGTAATTTGTTTATATATAGAATAATAACAATATAATAAAAGCAACGCAATAAAAGATAAGTGAAGTGTTTTTATTACTGCTGTGTTACATCTGCTCTACTGAACCCGATAAGACGGAGGTCTCAACAGTCGCGTGATTTCCACCGACACTCCTCTTAATTTCGTAACGAAATCTGAAAGTTTTGTTGGGTAGGTTCCCTGTAATTAAAAGAGAAACAATAGTATCTATTTCTGCCGACACTATAGCAGCTGAAATGGTGTAGAGCTTCAAATTTGCTTCACACAAACTGCTTTAAAAGCGATTAAAACGAAGCTAAGAGGAAGTGGTTGTATCTGCGGACATGCAATATTAAAATTTATATGAAACTGAAGCAGTGATTCTGCAGAAGTGCTTAGAAAGGACTTTTAACGCTTTTTTCGCGCTGAGTAGTGATTTTGCAACTGAAGGATTGACAAGAAGTTCAAGGTATAATCCGTAAGAGCATAACTAAACTAATACATCCAAAAGGAAGTTGAACAACCAGTAAAGCCTGCCATATAAAATCGATGGGTTTATGTAGTAACCCACCAGCAATTCTTCGCTTCAATATAAAATCAACGATACCTCGACCTGATGTAGGGAAAGCCGCAAATTTTTCTAGAAATTGATTGGAAAATTTTTCCTTAAAATTCTTATGCATTATTGGAGGCCGACAACGGGCGATTGCTCCAATAAAAATTTTTATGAACGTAGGCGCATAGATAAACAAAAACATTTATTTTCTCTTATGTCACATTATCCGGAATTTCAGTATACTGAATTCCAGAAATTCAGATTACGGCATGTAAGAAAACCGAAATACACGCAATCAAATGAGCCATGTCACAGTTCTCTGAAATTCAGTTTTGCTGAAAAAATTCAGAGAGCCCTTCCGATTTTTCAGTTTTCAATTTACTGAAATATTTCAGTATGCTGAATTTTTTCAGTTTGCTGATATCGACAAAGCATTGTGACTTATGAATGCTGTCACATTTTCCGGTTTTTAAGATTGTGCTGAATTGACAGTGGCGTGGGTAATTTGCGAGTTATAAGCTCAGAAGATTTTGTAAAAATGTTCGACACGGAGAAATTTATTGCGGGTATGGAAAAGAGTGAGTGTTTGTGGAATACAAAGTGTTAAAACTATATGCGTCGCGATAGTAAGGACAAAGATTGGGACGAAATTGGTAGGGAAGTGATTGAGGCCTGGAGTGACTTAAGCTCCGAGGAGAAAAAAAAAAACAGAGTAAGCTGATATTTTTTATTGATATAGTTAGTGTAAAATAAATTGTATTTCGAGAAAAGTTTTCACAAGCCAATGGTATATACAAGTGCTTTATGTTCATACTGAACTTGCCATTTAATTTTACCCTGTGGTGAGATAAATTAATTTTCAAACTTTTCTCTGACACTTCTACCACTGAGAGTACTTCCTTTTTTTTCTGTGGAAAAATTGTCTAGATCACATATATGAGTGTCTCAGAAATTATATCCGTCTCTGGAGCGTACGAAGTTGTGAAGTACACACGCAGCTTTGGTTATTACTTATTAATTATTTATTTATTGAAAAAGTTTCGGCAGAATTTTTATTGAGTCTGTTGGCCGACTGGAATTATTTTCAGATATAATGTGTGCCGTTGTCGTCCTCCAATTCTAAGGAAAAAATTTCCAGTAAATTTCTGAGAAAAAATTGTGGCTTTCCCTATATTAGGTGGAGGCACGCGAAACCTATGACATATTCCCAACGGAACAGATCAACGTGAAAAGAAGTGTGCAACTTAAATTAATTTAAAACAAAGTCCCGCCAAATAAAATAAAATAAATCATGCAAAAGAAATATCTCTAATATGGCACCAATATGGTTTCAATGGTTTCAAAAAGAATATTTTGAATAGAAAGAAAAAATAAGGAAATAATATTTTAAAAAATCCAGTCGATCGGGACTCTTCTTTGAAATGATTTTCGATTTGAAAGAAGAGTGCCGATCAGGAAATCGTAGAGCCATTTTTCAATGGCGAGCAAAAACAAATAAATTATTCTCTTTGGTATACAACGCAGCAGCCTTTTTTGAAGTTGTCCTCTTTTTTAGTATTAAGTCCCTGGGTTATATTAGGTGTGCTCATCATGATCGGCTAATTCAAATAATCGTTTTTTTTAACATTAAATTTTCTTTTTTCTTATGCATTTTCCCGATTCTTTTATTTTTGTATATCCTAGAGGATGAAATCATAGAGAATTCCAAGTTTGACATTCCGTTTTTAACGCATACAAATAATAATGGTGGGGTAAAATAGATTGGACACGCATGCATAATATTAAAAGTTAATTTGACTTTTGCATAGCGGTCTGTCTGTCTGTTCTCACGATAGCTCGAGAACGGGTGTACTTAAAATTTCAATGAAGGGATTCCTCATGGATCTGGATGAGACTTTTATATATTATAACACAGTTTATTGTGCTGAATATGGATTAATAGTTAAAATATGTCACCAAAAATACTTAAAACTTAAAAGGTCAAAGGTCACCATAAAAAATTCCTTTCGCATCTTTAACTAAAAATTAAATATGTAGTCGGTCTCAGCACTTAAAGACATAGGTGTGAGGAACTATGTTTATCGCTGCTTATTACTATAATAAGTATTTAAATATAGCTGCGAGTTTTGAAGTAAAAAGTGAAAGTAAAAAAGTCATTTTAGTTATTTAATTATTGTAAACTAGTAAGTAGGAAGGAAGTGACCAAATTATTGAAGTAAATTGAAATATTTAAAGTAACATTGTTTTTTCAGATAGCAGTCCAGTCATTATACACTTTGGAAACTGTAAACGGGCCAGCTAACTTTTGAATATTGTGAAGGGGGGCTAGAAAAGCTTAACTTGAAATTTTCGACCAAATTTTCTTATGAGTTTTCCTCGCCATCTTGAAAAAAGGGTAAATTTGTTTTTTTTGCGATAACTCGGCTGTCCGTCATGATACGAAAATTATTATTATATACTTTTTTGTTGCGTTTTTACGCTGCATAATTTAAGTGGTTCGAATTTTTCAGCGGAGCGAGTAAGTAAAAAATGAATACCCTAGACACACAGCACGATCTAATCAATCATTAGTACTAACTATTCGTTAAAATGCTATGTGTTACATAGTATACGTCATTATGGGTCGAAAATCAGATCTTAATGAAGTGTTTTCCTCCTTCATTATGCCTATAATGAGGAAAAATGTGCTAGATTTGGCATATAATACAAATCTGAAGTTCAGCTGTGCCATTTTCCTATTTGACAAATAAGAAGAAGAAATGCAAAACCTCAAAGTAATTAGGTCAAAATATTTTTTAATAAAATGTCTTTTTCATTTCCCAATCGTTAAATAAAATAAAATAAAAATGATTAAATATTAATATAAATAAAAACAAAGTTTATCGCGTTAATTCGATTCATATCTCTTCTTTAATGTCATACAATATATCAAATCATATTTATTTTTCCCGCGGACGGGAATCGAACCTACACTTGTTAGAAAGTCGGTCAATGGCGGTTGTTTTTTTCTTCTTTGTATTTATAAATTTGATTTAGAATCATTAAAACAAAAGTTCTTAAAATTCTTATTTCTCCATCATTGACCGATTCTAACAAGTGTAGGTTCGATTCCCGTCTGCGGGAAAAATAAATAAAATTGAATTTACAATTTATTTGTGCGCTTTCATCGTTACTGGTTAATGCCAGCTGAAAGCAGCAAAAACGTGGCTTAGTAGGCTAGTTACAAATTTTGATAAATGCAAAGAAGGAGAAATCATCTGTCTCGTTAGCTCAGTGGTAAGAGCAGTCGCCCGGCAAGCGGAAGGTCCCGGTTTCAAATCCCGGACGAGGCGGTTGTTTTTTCTTCTTGTATTTATAAATTTGATTTAGAATCATTAAAAATAAAAGTTCTTAAAATTCTTATTTCTCCATCATATCAAATCAGTTTGACAGAACAACTTAATTAAAGAAATGGCTGTGTGTCTGCAGTTTATAATGAATCATTATAGACTAATGAGTAGTTAGTTATTTCTTCATTAAGAGTGCTTTGTGTCTAGGGCAATATATATATATAACTCGGTTTTGTGCTGTTTTCTTCTTTCTCCTGATACATATCGAAAAATGTTCAGTGTCAAATTTCTAGGGTATGTTATTACCTACAGTGTCATCTTTTCTTTTCTTTTTTTAGACAAAAGTTACTACTTTTAGCTCGCCACAATGTGAGGTGGTCAGGAAGTAAAAAATTAAGAAAGACTGTAGAAGAAGTTATTAAAGTACACATGTAAATACATAAAACAATAAAATTATGAATCACACGCATGAAATTTATTAGTAAATAATCTATTTTTGTGGTGTAGAAGATAGAAGCTGTATGGAGTTCCATCTTTAATATCTATACTCTTTCTTCGTTTCAACGGTCCTGGTTCACAGTCTTCCTGCTCCGAATACTTATCGAATTTTCTTGCAAGAGACACAAACAAAGATAACTTTATACAAATGCGTAGCCGTTATGTTGCAAAAGTCGAGATCAAAGTTGAACACACTTTTGAGGATTCAGATACTCTTCTCGTAACCACGGCAATTGGAGAGGCATCGATTTACAACTCTATTGAAATCGTCGGGCGAAGATATCGATCTTTTGGTTTTAATCAGTGGACACCCGCAGGTCAAAACAAAAGGTATACTTCCAAAAACCAGCGAAAGGAAATACACCCGCAAAATTCTACTCTCAGACTAGTTTGAAACATGATAAGTCCATTCTCGACAACATACTTTTCCGTCTTGCTTTTAGCAGTTGCGCTACAACTTTGTTCAATATTGGTAAATCAAAATTCATCAACACTCTTGAAAAAGTATCCGCAGCTAGGGTCATCGGTAGAATTGTACAAATAAGAGAAAGTCGATCCCGAAGATTTGACTTTCATAGGAGAACAATTCTTCATAACATATAACTATATAGCGGCAATAAGCAAGAAAAATCTTAAAATATTTTACGATTCCACCACTTCGCTAACTCAGTGACTAAAAATAAATTGAACCACCTCTCACTACTGTCGCCAACAAAAAACGCAGCACGCCAGCATAAGTTCCCCTGCGTATCTGCAGGTGCAAACGGGGCTCTGGTTTTACAAGGATCCTCTGGATTGGGGTTGGCGACGGACAAATCATCGACTTGAACTAGTGCACAGCTGAACCTGTGCCACCTGAGCTTTTAAAGCTCTTATCGTGCAAGCGCAAGGGAAAATGTGAAGCTGCCTGTGTGTGCAGAAAAGGCAGGGATTGCTTGTTCCATTATTTACCTCAATTGCAGTGGGAAAACAGGCAACTACGTCGCCAAAGTCGATGTCCTACTCGAACGAGAATAATGAGGATGATTCGACCATTGAAGAATGATCCCATGCGGTTTAAAGAATCTTCACAATTCGATGAGAATCCGAGCAGGAAGACTGTGAATCAGGACCGTCGAAAGGATGAAGAGTATACATATTAAAAATGGACCTACATCCATGTCCATCTTCTACAACACAAAAACAATTATTTACTAATAAATGTCATGCGTGTGATTCATAATTTTATTGTTTTATTTATTTACATCGTACTTTAATAATTTGCTATACAGTCTCTAATTTTTTTACTTTTTGACCACCTCATATTGTGGCGAGCTAAAAGTCGTAATTTTTATCTAAAAAAAAGAAGAAAAATGGCATTGTAGTTATTATCATACCGTACAAGTTTGATAACGGATATTTTTCGATATGTATCACGAGAGAGAAGAAAACAGAAATATCAAGTTACAGACTCTTAATTTTTTACTTTGTCGTCCGATATATCAATAACGATCAACGCTAGGTGAAAAAATCATACCACTTAAATTATACAACGTAAAAAAGGCAACAAAAAAAGTATATAATCATAATTTTCGTATCATGACGCAGAGCTCAGTTATCGCAAAAAAACAAATTTACCCTTTTTTTGAAGATGGTGGAGAAAACTCATCACAAATCTTGGTCGACAATTTCAAGCTAAGCTTTTCTAAGCCCCCTACACAATATCAAAAAATCTGCTTGCTCGGTTCACTTGCATTTATATGGCATTTTTCCGGTATAATGACTGGACTATACATACATAGCATACAGTAGTTGAGTTTTTTTTTATTGTGCACTGGTTCATTGGAAATTTCAAATTGATGTGGTCCTATAAAACGTTTATAGATAGCCATGATCTTTCATATCAGAGCGAGGAATTAAGCTGCCATGATTAAAATTTTCACAAAATATCAAAATATATTAAAAAATATATGGTTCAAATTTTGAAGTTATTATTTTCCAAACGCAATGAAGATGTGATGATTTTTTATCCATTTATAAAACCGTGTACATTTGTAACCATTTTTAATATCTATGAATAACCAGCAACTTCCTCTCAATCCAGATCAGAAAAAAGAAAGCGGCTAATATTTGCACTTCGAAAACATCCCAAAACTCCTAGTTCTATTTGAAAAAAAAAATGTACGCCAAGCTCAATTTATTTTTTGTAGTACAATATATATGGAAAGGACCCAGCTTTCCAGTTTTTAATGCAACACTTTTGATATTCTACTGAATAAAGCTTCCAGCAGAAAAAATATGCACAAAATATTTCATAAATTATAAATCGAAACGCCACTTGTAACCGTAATAGGTATTATGACAATTCTTATAACATTTTATATTTAATGGACGTACAAAATAAATATTGGTCTCTTATTATTGCCCTATGTCTTAGATAATCCTCGCATTAAAGGAAAAAAGGAGCAATCCCTGCCGCAACCGACAAAAATTGAAGTACAACAATATTTTTTACAATAAGGTAAATTTTCATCGTTATTTAATTTAAAAATAAATTAAAAATTTACGAATAATAATCTAACTTTATTTGTAATCCGCAGACTGACAAAGAAGCTGATAACTTTTAACTGCAATTTATGAAAAACACCAAGGGAAAAATCTAATTCATCCAAAAGTGATATGAATTGGCTCGAACTCTATCGATATGCGGTTGTGGTCGCTTTTTTCTAATAAATTTTAAATGAAATAAATGTATTCAGTAATATTACTTATTAAATTTGTAAAATTGATTTTTAATTATATTTAACAGTTAAAAAGAAATAATCTCTTTTAAAATTTACAAAGTTTTTGAAATTTTTTTTATCAATTCGAATAAGTTATAGCCATATTTTTATTTAACTCGTAATTAAATTATGTATTCAGCGAGCTAATTCCAATTCGACCAAAATATTAGACAGAAAATCTTTACTAGTCGAAAGGGTAGTAAGAATTTCTGGTCTCCTGTTAAAACAGTCAAGAACAACTTCACCAGTTCTTCGATACCGCCCCTAATTCACAACGGGGATGTGTACACGAAATCATGGTCAAAGCATGTTTGCTTGTAACTATGCTGCGAATTATTTCTTGCCACCTTGTTCGCAAGGTCCGTTACACTTTCGCACTGGAGAGATCAGTAAAGTCCTCGCAGGTCTCAGTGTATCTAAGGCTGCTGGTACTGATGGTATTTCGCCCCTAGTACTCAAGTGCTGCGCCTCTTCTTTAGCTAAACCTCTACGCAAACTATCTCACCTGTCGTATTCCACAGAAGTCGTTCCATCGGCTTGGAAGCTTGCACATATTCAGCAAATACCAAAAAAAGGAGAGGCAAGCGATCCCTCAAATTATAAACCAATCGCCCTTACTTCGATTCTTCCAAATGCTTTTGTAACACTCATCAACACCCAATTGATAAAATATCTAGAAAGTAATCACCTTATTAATGATCGCCAATACCACTTTCCTGCAGGCCGTTTTACTGGAGATTTACTAACATTCCTTAACGAGCGTTGGAATGAATAGTAGCGTTGCTTTTTCCTGATCCAAATCAAAGGAGATTATCGATTGACGTCGGTGTCTAAATCTGTTATAAATTTACATGATTTTATAAACTCAGAAGTAATCATCACATTGCCATGGTTTTCTTGGGTGAAAACTTTAAAATTTGAACCAAATTTTACTCAGGTACTATTCTGACATTTTGAGTAGATTCAAGTCATGGCAATTTGATAATTTGCTTCATATGTAAAATCACAGCTACCTACAGACATTTTTTAGAACCAAATCAACTTGACGTTTCCAATGTACCGGATCAGTATAAAAAACGTTGCTAATGTCTCCATAATATTGATGAATTTGAGAACATCGCATTAATTCAATTCAAGTTATATTGGAAGAACTTACTTCTGACCGTTTTATAATCCACGCTGGTGTACAGCTGAGTTCTGTGCTATCTCCTACTCTTTTCCTCATTTTTGTTAATAATCTGCTAGCTCTCACTTTCAACCCCATTCATGGTTTTTCAGACGACAGCAGTTCACTAAACTTAACATCACAACAATACCCGCTTGTGACAAAGCGAATCGGGTCCTGTTTAATGCTTCCAAAACGAGGTGTTTTCTGTTATCACTTAAGCGTACTCTAACTCCAAATCAACCCATTTTCGACGATGAAGGAGATATATCAAACTCAGCATCTCTTAACATCTTAGACATTGAAATATCCAACAATCTTAGTTGGTCTAATCACATTTTTGGTATTCCCAACAACGCGATGAAAAGGCTGGGCTTCTTGTAAATATCCAAGAAATATTTCATTCCATCAGGCTGGTTTTGATTTTGGTTGTGTCGACGAGCCTGAAGTATGTAAAGCCATATGTTCTATTAGGTCGCTTGCCACTGGTCCACACATGACACTGACACGCACCCTAAAATTAACTACTGATACACTAATTATTACTCATATAATTAACTCTTGCTTAACTACTTCTTATTTCCCAGGTGCCTGGAAAGTCGCACGCGTTATCCCTATTCCGAAAATATCCAATGGTTCCCATCCTTAGCATCTTTCCCTTTTTATTTAAAGTGATGGAATATCTTATGTGGGAACAGATATTGGGGTTTCTGGAGGGCAATTATCTTCTGTGTAAATGCTTAATTATGCCCTCTCTGAGAGGAGATTAATAGGCATTTAATTCTGCTGTTAGGTATAACCTGCGTAGATATGATCATATCAGTTAGCATTCTAGACATGTTTTGGGTTGTACTTTGTCGGGTTTTCTTAAAATTAATTTGATGATCTTGTGGCGGCGTCGGCTAAGCCTCGACGATTACCTTTCGGGTGACTCCGACGCGTTCCTAGAATGCTAGCGTTGGCAGCACGAGAATTGATTTCGACATTTGTAAGATTGTGGAACCAGTTTACCAGGCTACCTTGCGTGTTGTGGGAGAGGTAAGTTAGGCAGTCCAGAAAATGAAAAGTTTTGTTTTGTTTTTAAGTTAAAAAATTTAATGTTCCAAGTGTCTTACGATCGAACAGTCGGTTTGTTTTCTAAAAATAGATTTGAATACTTTGCGAAATTAATGTTTAAGTTTTCCTCATAATAACATTATAACGTGTTTAAACAAATATTAAAGAAGTATCACATAAATACTAGTCTCTTTCATATCAGGAACCTATCCATAATTTCCTTTTCTTCCGATTAGAAACAGACTACGAGAGGAGCGTTATCGTGCCTCCGAAGAAACGATAAGCCGAACAATAGGAGACACCTAATCAAGCTGTGTATCGGCTGTTACACGATAACTGTAATACGTCAACCGCTAATATTCGATAAATTGGATGAAAAGACAACACTCAAGTTTTGCAGCGCCTATTCAAGCAACTTGCAAGTATTATACCTCTGGTTGCTACACTGAAACAACATACAGACAACGTCAGAACTTCAATAGAAATAGGCACAATACCTATAACCTATCTATTCAAACTAATTTATTCTCGTAGTAAACAGCTTCTTATACCGCAGCACAGGTATTTGCAGAGCGGCACTCTGCTCTTCCTATACGCAATTAAGGCCTTGAATTCACTGCCAATCATTATTCGTGGCTCGGTAATTTTGGGCAGGTTCCGGGACAGGCTTGTGGACACACTTGTATAACTTGAGATTTTTTTAGGCATGCTGTTGGTTTGTGCACGCAATGTTTACTTCTTTTATTTACTCTCTTTATTATTGTTTTTTCTGTATTTTTTTTTCTTGCTCTTTATGACTTTCTTCGTCCTTTTTCTATTGCATATAGCATCCAGCTTTTCTTTCTTTTAATTTACATAAGTTCGTTATAGTTTATAGTCTTATGAATTCCCTTTATTGTTATTTTTCTTCCGGTTATTATTACTATGTACAAATTTTTCCTTTAAATAAATTTGAATTTCAATTTCTATCTCACTCTTGTACTTATTGCGGGTTTTTTTAAAGTCACTCCTATCATTCTTTTATATACATATTCATATGTGTTCAGGATTCTAGGGCAAACTATTTAAAAAAAATTCCCGGAATGTTGCTTGGCTGCATTTAAGGGTTTGAAAAATGTATATGTGAGTTTTTATATCTGAATAGCAGATAGCAGTCAATATAATTATTATGTATTTATAATTATACCATTTGTTCATATACACTTTATGTGACTCAAGTGTCCAACGCCCCGAATCACAGCCTTAAGGGCAATACATCAATATATTGTCCATACATATTAAGATGCATCCAAAGTTGATCCTGAAAATCAAAACTAACTTCATCTAAAAATTTTAATCTAAATTCAAAATGCAATTTAGCATAAATTGTAATTTGTCATCAGACACACAGTCCACTCACACTATATGCATACTTACCTGCCTTTTTTCCGTATGGTGTGTACATACATACATACAGAACGTAATTTTCCAAATCTAATTGTATGTACATACATACATACAATCATTATAAATATTTTCGCCTCTTAAAATTAATATTTCAAAACGGGCGCACAACTGCATATCAGATTTCATTTCCTTGTAGGTGCATATGCATGGCCACAAAACTTTTTTTTTATTTTTCTCACGTACGTTTTTTCAATGTCGTGTGACAGCAATAAAATAATTAAAGAGCTTTTGAAAAATATCATGGGTACCTGGGCCCATGAAACCCAAACCTCGAGGAGTTGTTTTTTTTAACCCGCCGAGTGGAAGTCTGATAAAAAAAAAAGATTTTTTTTTAATGAAAATTGAAGTGGTACAATTTATGAATAAGAACAAAATTTTTGTAAACGAAAATTGAAGTGTTACAATTAAGAATAAAAAGAAGGTTTTTGGATAAATCGAAACAAGAAAAGAGTTTGCACTCAAAAATACGTAAAGCCTGTGTGCTCTCCGCCAGAGCATGGGACACAGGCACCCAGCATACTTCAACAAATCGCTGTCCACTATTCGTCCTCCTTATTTGTTTAGCTCATTTTTAAATTGGGTCCATAGATTATGCAGCCTTCGACTAATTTCTCCCGTATTGAAATGTTCTATGAATTTTTCAATCGATAAAGAAGGTTTCATACGGTTTTCGAAATCTTCTTGTGAAACATCCCAAAGCAGAGGAATATCTTCCAAAATAGATATTAATTGTCGAACTCCTTCCTCTACTCAATCAACTTTGAAACTTTTAATTGCTCACACTCAGAACAAATTTCCGGTTAATTGAATCCGAGTTAGATCGGTTGCTGCAAATAACTTCAGCTGATCTTATTGCAGCTAGACTGAAAAGACTGCAACATTTTCTAGCTATACTAGTTTAGGAGGCAATACTTACATTGACATTTAATGAACACACTTGATCTAGATACATAAGTGCCTCGTTTTAAAATTCAATGTTTAAACTACAACATTTCCTTTTTATTTCTCCTACTATTTCTACATTTGAATATAATATTTAAATCGGGTTCCATGAGTACTGTAGAGTATTACAGACCAGTATCTGTAATGAAAGTCGTACCAAATGTACTTGATTTTATAGTTCAATCTATAAGTTTAGTTCTCTAGTTAAGGAATATATAGTCCCTGAGCATTATAACTTTATTACGGCTAGGTCATGTGTAAGTAATTGTATAGTGACCATAGCATATATTTCCAAATTATTTATAAATCGAAGCAATATTGCTGCATCATAATTTCATTCACAATTTATTCATTGAGACAATATCATAATTCACTGTGTCAGCAATCTGATGATCGGAAAGCTCAGGTGAATGATGCATACTTTATTTACAAATATGTGGACATAATTCTATATAGCGAGCACTTTTATTATATATTGTTCAAGTTGATGCTATTTATACATATTTCTCGAAGGCATTTGAAAAAAATGAGCATTCCTGTTCTCATTCATAAATTGAAAGTTATAGGCTTTCTTCTTCCTTTCTGTTAAGCTGATTTGTGGCCTATTTATATAGCCACAAACAGTATGTAAGGATTGTTAATATTATAACTGATGTAACGGTCACCTCGAGTGTTCCTGAGGGCAGTTACTTCAGTCCTCTATTGTGTCTGCTTTTCATTAATGATGTGCTTTGTTTTTGCCAAATGCTTAATACTTGCGGATGATTTAAATCTCTTCGTTAGAATAAACTCTCTAAACGATTGCTTACTACTACTGCAGAATGATCTCAATATTCTTTTTGATTGGTGCTCTAAATATAAGTAACATCTTAACATATTAAAATGTAAAATTGTTACTTTTCATCGCATCTCTTGTCCTATCTGGTTTGATTATAAAATTAATAAGAATGTAGCTGTTATTTTTGACACTAAATTGGCGTTTACCTCACACATTAACGCAACTATCAGTAATTCGACACGCAGTTTAGTTAACCTCAAGCGGAAATCCAAAGACTTTCAAAACATTCAGACCTTCAAGACATTATACTTTTCGCTCTTAAGATCTGTTCTTGAATATGCATCTATTGTCTAGTGTCCATATTACAACGTACATATTGCAAAAGGCATTTACAAAATATGTTTTATGGAAACTAAATTAGGATAATAACAACATAACATCATAATTTGTCAGATGTAAACTGATTTGGCTGTCAAGTCTGAAACTTCGCCGCGAAGCTTCCTGTGCATTATTTGTAAAAGATATAGGAGAAGGCGGCATTTTCATAATAATTGAAAATATATTTTTTCATAAACGGACTAAATCGAGCAACTCCTTCGTAGGGTTGCCACAAATATTTCGTTTTTTAGTATATATTTGGACACTGTCTGACAACAAGTGCACGTACAAAGCTGCAATTTACTACGCAGTGTTTTCATAGCAATAGCAAGTAAAATTTAAAAAGTAGACTAAATCTGGCACCCCCTTCTCGGTGTTCCTATACAAAACTTTGGTTTTTCACTATATATTTGGAAACCGTCTGAGATGGCGTCGACGTGGATAGCTGAAATTGTATCCACGGCATTTAAAAAAAAGTTAGATTTAGGTTCAGCAGTGGGACAAATCGGGGAACTATTTCTTAGGGTTGTCATACAAAAATTACATTTTTAACTAAATATTTGTGTGCTGTTTGGAAACGGGTCAACTCCTTCGTATGGTTGCCATACAAAAAATTTGGTATGTGGTGTTTCCATATCAATGGTAAATAAAATTTTAAAAATGGACTAAATCGGGTTACCACTTCTTGGTGTTGCCATACAAAACATGGATTTTTCACTATATATTTAGAAGCTGCCTGAGAAGTCATCGAGGTGAAGAGCTCATATTTAGTATACGAAATTTTCATAAAAATTGGCAACCCTTATTTGGTGTTGCTATACAAAACTTTAGTTTTTCACTGTATATTTGGACAGTGCCTACCGCCATTTTTAAAAAAGGGAAATTTTAGTTCGAAAACGGGACCAGTCGGGCAATTCCCTCGTAGGGTTGGCATACAAAAATTTTGTGTTTTACTAAATATTTGGGCACTGATTGAGATCGCGTCGACGTAGACAGCATCACTCTCCCACTCATATGAATGCAATATGCACGAACACGCAGGGATGCACGAGCACCCCCCCCCCCACCCACACACACACACAACCTATTGCTGCTATTATAGCAGTACCTACTTATCGGAATAAAGTAAGAAAAATATCGACTGGAAGAGCAGACAATTAATAAGGTAGAAACAATTTATTTTCCAAGAAAAGAAATCAATTATATATACCTACATATGTATATAATACTATATTGTGTAAGATAACACAAATTTTTTTCTTTCGCACTTCAATTTTGGATACACGGTATAAAAAAAATAATTTGTATAGTATATTTCATAATCCGTACAGTGTACACATATATTTAACCTTTTGGATACATAAGTACCTACCCTTTTGCTCTTAATAAACTTTATACCAATTTAATTAGACTCCTATATAAAATACATACACAATATTTACATACTTATTTAATATTTTTGTTTATTATTATTAACCACATTAATAGCAAGAGTAGAGGAAATATAGAATCCGTTCTTCCTAGAAGCGACCTCTGCGGCAAGACTTCGTGAGCTTGCTGGCCAGAGGACTTCGAATAAAATAAATAATCGATCCCCTGCGAAAGGACTTTGTGTGAGCCTATCGTTCAGAGGAAAGATATTGATTGGAGGAGCAATCAATAGATAATTCATTTGCATATTTCAGGGTAATCTACATTTTTTCTGATTGTTTCCATATTTACACATTTTCTAGTTTTTTTTCTGTTTCATATTTCCCGGTTATTCACATATTTACACACTTTTTTTGTGAAAATATAGATACGGAAAGCCAACAACTTAAAAATAAAAAATAACAATAGATTATAAAAAAAAAAAACAAATAGAGGAAGAAAATAATAAGTTACAAAAAAATTAAAACCAACTCCAAGCTTAATTTACCTTGCTGTCTGACTAATTCAGTTATATGTAGACCTTAAAAAAATAATAAATAATTTCAATGCAATTTAAGCACATACAAACCTTTTCCACACGGAGAATTTAATTTTTAATTTCTCAAACTAATTCATTGTTTTACTCCAAAGATAATTTTAATTCTAATTGAAATCAAGTGTTCTTAGATTTATTCACACATTTTTTTTTGTGTTGTGTTTCAAAATTGCATTTGCTAAATTCTTCCCAATATTTACGTCCTATATAACTGACAGACATGACAAACGAAAACTAATCTTTTGATGAGCTTTGCTTGTCACAAGTCCCAAAAATGGCAAAAATTAGACAAATTCTTGCCGATTATCACAGAGCGAATAAAAGCAAAAGGACTTCAGACTTTACTTCTGAAAAACTACAAAATTTGGAAGACGTATGGGCTTCATTTGAAAAAAACGGAAACCCTGATTCAAGTTCATGAACATTTTACTCATGATTATATTAAGCAGTCATGCTATGACAAAACGGAGGACTGGTACAATCTTACAAAGGCAACTCTGTCTGATAGGTTGAAATCAATATAAGTCCACACAGAGCGCAAAAATAATCCGTTTTACGTCCCACTTCCAAAAACTTCTCAAGAAACAACTGCAGCTGATAACCAGGACAGCACAGACAAAGATCAATCAAATACAGTACGGTTTCGGTTGCAAGAAGATAGACGAAAAACATTATCCCATATTATTCAATCTATAGATAATAACTCACTTGCAACTGCAACCCGGACATACTTAAACCAAAAATTAAACGCTTTGCACAAATATTGGGACGATTTTGAAGAAACACATAACGAAATAATCTTAAATGTTGGCCCAAGCGACAAAGAATACTTCGCAAATGATATTTACATAAACATGGAAACATCATTCTCAGATACTATAATTGCCCTTCAGGAACAGCGCGATTTGGAGAGTTATCAAATACTACAAAAAATTCCACAGAGCAACACCACAATGTCTCTTTCAGAGACCAATCAAGTTTTTCCCATCTGAAGCGAAATATTAATTCCAAATTTCAATGGAAATCCGAAAGATCTCCACAAATTTATTTCAAGTTGCTATGACATATGCGCAACAGCAACGACGGCGAACGAAAAACACTCCTTCCTTAGCTTAATAAGGAGTAAATTATCCGCAGAGGCATACGACGTATACAGATACAATCAAATCTCAGATTGGCCTGAGTTAAAATCGCTATTGGCTCAAACTTTCGAAGTCAAAACCCCTAGGTCCACATTACAATCTCAATTGACTAACTCCAGACAAAGAAGAGAGGAAAGTGTAAAAGACTTTTTGCAGAGATTAAATACAACACTGTCCAAGCTAAATGAAGCAACACTTTCCTATACAACGGACAAGGTGCTCCTACGGTTTTTGTTCAGAGATAATGAGTGTCAGTCTGTGAGAGCAATTGAAGATGGGTTATCCAATCCACAATTACAGACCTTAGATAAAGTGCATTCCGATCAATCCTTTTCTTCATTAAAATCACACATCTTGGAGCATGCATCACGCTTAGAGCAGAAACAACTTGTTTCCCATGCAGAAAACAAGATTAATCAAACTCCATTTGCGCAATCAATAAATTCAAATCTTCGTTGCTTCAAATGTAATAGACTGGGCATACTGCATCAAGTTGCCCAGACATACAACGCACCACACAAAATTGCAATGCAGTTCCAAAACTAAACCCCCAATTACAACTCTCTCCAGATTTTAATAAAATTAAATATCCATCACAATCTCCTTCATGTCGATATTGTCATCGGATACGACATACAATCGAGGAATGCAGGACAAGAACTGCGAATAATAATCGCTTTAAAGACAGTCCAGGAAATCAAAATAATTTCCACAAGGTGAAAAATACTCCACCAACAAACACAGCTGACAGACAGCCTCAAAATAGGAACTGGCAGCAGCCAGTATTCCGAGAGAATCGAACTCCACCGAGATATAAAAATGCAAATATCTCGGCTAGATCGCCATCTCCAAAGAGAAGAGATAGCAAAACTCATCAGCATCCAGACAGGGAAACTGGATGCAGCGGGGGGTCGTTTTCGGCAACCCCTCGCAGATAGAAAGAACGGCGCAAGTTCATCGCGATCCCGAGACAATGTCGACGAAAAACTAAACAGCAAAAAATTAATTCGTATCCCCGTCCAAATAAATAATAATTCTTTAACAATTTCTTTGCCTGTCGACATCTGCTCCGCTCCAAAACGCACATTTTTAATTGATACTGGAGCAGAGATCAGCCTAATAAAACTCCATCCACTGAAACCAGACAGTATCTGCTACAGAGAAGCTGTCTGCGATATTAATACATTATTTACCGAGTCCACTTGTACAGAAGGACTCATATTTGCAAAATTGAATTTGAAATCTACCAAATTTAACTCCATCCTAGAGCACCCATTTCAAATTGTGGGAAATAACTCCATCGTCTCATACGATGGCCTACTTGGTCATGACTTTTTATCTCGATACAATGCTAGTATCAATTACAAAAATAAATATATTTCTTTAGAAATAAACGATTCAAATGAATCTTATCCTTATGAAGAATATTACACTAACTACCCATACGTTTATTTGAAAAGCGAGGACCCAGAAAAGAGGTCTCAAACGAAGAGTCTGTTATATACAGGGATAACAGTCTCCAATGAAGATATTAATACAAATCTATCTCCATCAATTGCTTCGAAAAGCAATGCAAATCGATCGCCAGCCAAAGTACGGAACACTGTATAATTTAAATTCTAGTATTATTGGTATACTTTTATACTAGCTTAGAACCTATAATAATAATATAACGTAATGTTAGTGTTAGCTTTAAATATACTAAAATCATTTTTTTTTATTTTATTAAAAGCAAGGCAATATATGGTGTGCCTTTCAATTAATATTTATAACTACGCATGTAGATAAGTTTACCTATAAAATAACTGTCCAGAATCTCAATTAAAATTTATTGCTATTGGAGAAGGAAAGTTTTCTTCTATAAAGAATAAAACTTTCTTTTCCCCAGGGGAGAGGGATGTTGTGACTCAGGTACCCTTGCCCCGAATCACAACCATAAGGTGAATGCAATATATTGATGTATCGTAGAAATGACCCTGAAAATCAAAATTAATTTTATTTAAAAAAAAAATTTAATATAAAATCTAAAATGCATTTAGAAATGCATTCCCTTATTATAACAAAACGCAATTTAGCATAAATTGCATTTTGTTATCAGACACACATTCCACTCACACGGTATTCACACTTACCTACATACAGTGTCTTCTTACTTTTTTTCCGTATGTACTATGTACATACGTACATTACCTACTTAATCCAATCTAATTGTATGTACATACATACATACAATTATCAAAATTATTCGCGTCCTCTTAAAATTAATATTTCAAGATGGGCGCATAAGTGCATATCGGATTACAGTTTCCATTGATGCATATAGCTCGCATCAAAAAACTTTTGCATTTTCTCACGTACGTTTTTTCAACTATCGGCTACTATTGAATAAAGAAAATTACATTTTTTTTTGTTTAATTACTGCTTTAAATGTTTACCCTTGCATCTCCCTCTTAACCTTAAAAGTGGTGTGCTCTTCGCTTGGAGCACGGCACATCATAGCACACAACACCATCTAATTTGAATAAAACGCAATAGTGGTTCAAAATAAACCAAAATATAGCTTTTTTGAAACTTCGGTCATATTATAATTCTTTTGTATTGCCCAACCTCTGAAAATAACATAATTTTTGGAATCCGTGAGTAAAATGACATATGTGTCATTTTGCCCTTGACCAAGGTATGTCAGTTTGCCCATGACCAAGGTATGTCGTTTAACCCAAATGGCCACGAGTAAAATAAAGTAATTATAATAATATTATAATTCATCACTATCTACGAATGTCACATACATTGCTTTTTTTTGAGAAGGTGAGCAATCCCGAAAAAACACAATACTAGTCCCTGTTAAAAAATACTTCAGCATTCACTTTTTTTTCTTTTCTTCACTAATTCGCTCCAAGATAGTTTTGGGCACTGCGTTCTTTGTTGTCGGCTGCAAAATAACCGAAGAACACGACCAATACTATTAGAAACGCGTCGAACGCTTAGATTTCGTGGAAAGGATAATGTGTCGTTTTACCCGACAAAGTCATAATTGGCTACCTTCCCCTACTTTCGTTTAGAAAATCGTCCGAATTGGTTTCATTAATTAATATCTTTCCTTCTAAAAGACCGATAGTTCAAGGAACGTGTTGTATGGTCATCAACATAGAACCAGCTCCGCACCAATGTTTCGTCGCTTTTAGATGTTTTTATGTCCAGAGAAACATTTAAAAGTATGATTTTCAAAAAATGTTTTATCTTTACGTAATTATCTCTTTATGACAATTATTTATATTTTTTAAAAGTGGATTAAGGGAATAATTAACAATTTTTGTTTACGTAAAAATGCTATGAAAATCGGTAAGGTTGTTATATTCGATAGACTGATTCAATAAATAAATAATAATAAACATAAATAAAAGCCCAGACAATAATAAAGCTGCAGACTTCAATATAAACACTTCGCACTCTATGTAGAGCTTTATTAAACTACACTAGCTAGACATTTTAACTAGAGTTAGAATAACTTGTATTCAAGTGTAAATAGCACAAGCTAGAGCGCTCTAAATGGATTTTAATCTAAGCTCGTTTCTTCTTTAGAAATGTAAATGTACCGTACAAATTTGAGTTGCAATTTTACAATTTGCAATACAGTTTAACTTATATGCAAGCTGTTACCCTAGACCGCTTTGAGCTGAGAAAATCGTTGTTACACCACAAGTCTATGCAAGAGGAACGCATATCGAGAGTAGTCGAATAATCGACTCATTTGAAAAGAGCGTAGTTTTAAATAATCAAAGCAGAAGATGACAGACTGATGCAAAACGGAATCCGATTAATAACTATCTAGGATACGGTCTGTGAATTAATTCACTAAAGACTGATATCTGACTTTTCCCAAGGAAAAGGAATGAATCTGTCATATAATAACTATACGAGTCGGGACTGATGGACAGGGTAAAACACCAGGAATTACACTAGACAAAAAACTGATATGGAAGCCATACTTAAAAGTTGGAAGATAACGCAAGTTAACAAAATTTATTTCGTTTTCTTAAATAAAAATTAAACAACCGATTTCAGTCAATTCCCGATTTAATCTGATTCTACCTAATTACAAAATTTACTTTTACCTGCTTAAAACGAACTTATACCTAACAATCTTTTTCTTAGCTAGCAATTGATTGAAATATGATATTTTTGTTCTACTGGTAAAAATGCATTGTCAGCGGCGCGTGTTGCTGCGTTAACTGAGTTAACTCCTCCCTCCTGAAATGTCTGCGTCCCGTAGGTCAAAGATTACGTTTGACTGGCTGCAGGTCTTGGATACTGGGGGTTGTTGTCATCTGAATTGTTGGTTGCATGATCTCCAGTTTTCCCTTTTCTCTTTTGATTTTGAAAACTATAAATACACTAAAAATGACAATTAGTACGGTAACTTAACTTATATCTGTTATAAGACATATCCCGTGCTTAGTTTGGAAGCTTTGTAACTGTTTTCTATTGTTTAGGTGTAGGTCGTGAAGATATTCTACATCTGGTTTTAGGCTTTTCTCGATCGGGCTGGTTTGAAGCACTGGCGGTAGGGCTTGAAATGTTTTCATCTCTTTGCTGATGAACTCTCTGTTCTTTATCATTATGGTTTCATTGTGGTATTATATAACATAGCTGCCGTTTAAGTGTCTGGTTAAATTATTTTCGAAAAACTCTCCAAGGAAGTTGTCGAGGAATATTATATTTTCGATAATTATTTAAATTTTTTCATTTTTGTTAAATTAGTAATCACATTCAGCCTCCAATCCCCTCATTCGACGACTAATACAATGATCATCTGGTAGTTTCTCATGCTGACTATCCTTGCATATTGTTAAATTCCTAATGCTACTGCACTTCCCCTTTATTCCAAATCTTTCAGACTGATTAATTATTAATTCTTCGAAGTTTAAATACGCACGCTTCTTGTTTTTCGTTGTAGGTCTAACAATGATATAGTTATATTCACTTGTGCTTGTCTTCGGCAGTGAAACTATGTACAAAGGAATTGACTCCTTTTACAACGTACTCTATGGCATCTATCTCATTTTCGTAGCGGAGCGTTTCTATTTGAGCTATGAGTTGGTTAATTTCCTCTCTGTCCAGGATTTAATGTTCACAAGTACTATTTCATTAACTTCCTGTTATAGGATACTTAGCCGGTTGAATAGCATCTGTTCATATTTTTCACCATTTCGATCATATAGTTGTTTAGCGATATTGTTATATTGATGTATCAGTGTAGTTGTGGACTCCATTAATTTGTTGTTTATCTTATGTTGCTCATTATTATTGGAAATTATATCATCTTGACTTTTATTATGTTATCCCAATCTGTAGCTTCAGCTGAACCGGCTATCCATTTCCACGCAAATCCTATCCAGTTAATTGATCTCGCTTTTCTTGAATTTGTTTCCTTTGACTTCCGGGCTAATTCCTGTACCTGCTTTATTTGATATTCTAGTTGGGGCTTAACCCATTCCTGCCTGATGGGGTGAAATTTCACCCCATGCGGAAGTATTTTTAAAAAATTCTCTAGGCCAACTGCTTGCAGGTATTGGTCTGAAATTTGGGAAAGTGGTAGAGGATGGCTGAAGCGTTATACCGTTTGTGGACACTCTCGCGGAATTCTCCCGTTTACTTGTCCAAATCCGCGTTCAAAATTCAGTATTTTTTTTTTGTGAAATTTTCTCATTTGGAAAATCCGCAAAAATAGTAAGTATGTGAAATTTTGTGAGTTTTCTCCAGAATACATGGTTCTCAGGGTCCTATAACTTCTGTGTAAATTTGTTCTCGATCACAGTATTTACCTGTGCACTACGAACGATATACCTGTCGCGGGAGAAATTTCGCCCGTTCGGCATCAGGTGTTCTGGAAATATTTGAAATTTGAAACAAGAAAAGCAAATGACTTCACTTTAGAAAACAAATGCCTTTTATTGACAAATTGAAATGATTTTCAATTAATAGATATTAAAATCAATCAGAGGCCTTTTTGGTTGGAACGTCACCATTATGATAGCTTTCGAAGCAATTTTTCGGATGGAGGCATAATATGTTTTGCCTCCGCATTGCTTACATCGGCGATAGTTATCACCACGTTGCACATTATGACCAATTCCATCCTCCCGAATGCGTTTTTGGTGCGGCGTCATGGTACTGACTGCCCTGTTGGATCGTACTACCTGGCGGTCAATGGGTGGTAAAGCAGGCTTCAACGACGTGCCGTCGAAACTCAAACTGACCCATTGGCTTCCTCCTTTCAATTGTGCAATACATCACGTGCAGTTTCCAGGCGTTAACCATCGCTGCATCTAACACGTTCGTTATCTGTGGCCAGTACCATTTCTTTCCACGCATACGAATCCTATAATTGGCAATGCAATTATCCAACAAGTCGACGCCGCCCATACGTTGGTTGTATTTGTGAATGGGATCTGGCTGATCAATGAAAATCTGCTTCGATTGTCTACGGTCGTATCTTTTGGTGCGATGCAATGTTTCATGCCTGATATAGTTGGTGAGAAAGGTGACAGCCTGAAATAAAAAAGAATTAGCTAAGTGGAATAGAGAACATTTGTGAATTTATACTAACGGAATTGTCGTTCCAACGTAGAGCCAAAATTTCGTTTCTTGTATCGAATACCCAATCAAACGTTCGGCGATTAAGTTTGCCAATTGTTTTGATATCCTTCAATGGAGCGTGGTTTCTCCGATTATCGCGAACAGTGCCTGTGGCAAAATATCCAAGCAATTTGAATCGACACAACAGTTTGTGCGATCTAAAAAATTGTCGAACGTTACGGTGTCCTGCTGTGAATTTTCGAGGAAATTCAACAATTGCAGAACGAGGTTTGCACCCAGGCCATATCCTTGCTTATTCAGGTCGTTCGCCCCAGCATAAGGCATAAATTGGTATAAATACCCATCCGATGAAGCGAGGCACCACACTTTATAGCCGAAACGTATCGGTTAGTCTTTGATTTACATTTTGCATTAATGGCGTCCATAGTATGGAATTATTTGTTCGTCCCTGCTTAAATGATGAGCGAAAACACCGAATTGCATGAAGTTTCTGTTCATCATTTCATTGACCGTCGCAACTTCTTATTATCGCACACATGGAAGTACGACTTCAACAATTTAAATCGGTCTCTGCTCATCGCATTTTTCACAAGAGTGTTTCGCAAAATTACACAAATCTGGAAAAAAGCTCGGCCACTGTGTCAAAGTCAAAACGAAGACTGTCAATAACCAAAACTGTCGATAGGCTTTGGCGCCATTTTTACTTACACGTACGTGTTTTCCCATACCTTGGAATGTGTCGGTCCGCTGATACACGAGTGACAGACTTTATCCTGTACACTGCCAAAACCGGTTTCGTATCTAAAAGGTATTTCGTTCCATGATAGACGAATAGACACGATTGAGGATAGAGATAGACGAAAACCGGTTTTGTATCTAAAAAGGATTTCGTTACATGATAGACGAATAGATACGATCGAGGATAGAGACAGACGAAAACCGGTTTTTTAGTTAAAAAGAATTTCGTTATATGATAGACGAGTAGACATGATTGAGGATACAGAAAGACGAAAACCGGTTTTATATCTAAAAAGAATTTCGATATATGATAGACGAATAGACACGATTGAGGATAGAGACAGACGGGTTCGGTTTGTAATGTACCTCACCCCATGATGAACGTTGATCATACACGTTCGAAGAATTATATATAAGCAAATTAGGGATTTAGTTCCATCTACGAGCAAAAATATTGGTCACAGGTACACGGTTTTTACACAAAAATTCTGTTTCATACTTATTCTAAATTTTTAGCCTTATAGACACAATTTTAGGTATTTGCGGAACATCTGGTGCCGGACGGGTGATATTTCACCCCCTAATTATCTCAGATGTTAGTACAGGTATACTCCTGGATCTTTTTTTTATTTCTATTTTAGGCATTCAGTAACAACATTTATCGAATTCCACCGGGGAGAAGTATATGCCGGCAGCAATGGGTTAAGAATGCTGGCTTTGTCTATTATTGCTAATGCTGATATTCCGTCGTTGAGCAGTTCCTCACACTTAGTAATGTTAATGACGTGAACAAGTTTTATGCTGCCGCTTATGATGCGTGCATTTCACTGCTTAATGACGGCGACTGGACCCAAGTATTCAAAAACGCTTGCTGTGAAGGCGATATGCGCCCATATTAGTCTGAAATAGGAAAGTACGTTTTATTGGTTAAGATTTTTAATGTGCGATTTATGGATACGTCTTCCACTAGTTGTTGTAACAGTGACTCTATTGCCTTTGAAAACTGTTGCTTTCTTAAATACAGGTTTGTGTTTTGAATTTGTTTTACAGTTGAGTATATTGTCTGCCCAGGATGATAATTTTTCGGTTTTTGTCTCTTTAAATTTTGATTACTTATTTTACTTTTGTGGCTCTGTTTAATTAGAAAACAATTAACAAACAAATTCTCACTTGAAGGAAAAATTGGTTTGGATAAGAAATTAAATAAGAAGATGTGCGGACTTTCGTATATTAAAAAAAATTCAATCTGTCACAAACTTTATTTTCTTAACTATGTTTCTCTAATGCATAAATTACAGCAAAAATTCAACATAGAAAAATAATATTTAGATCATTTGCAAATAATTCCACTTGATTTATTCTCACTTTTATTTCACTTAACGTAATTAATTTAGCTAGCAAAACTGTTCGTTTAACATATAAATTATTAAACGACTTTCCCCTGCAATATTTACTTTACACATTGAAGATAAAATAAAAAACTGATAATGAAATAGAAAAAAAACTGATGAAGTCCAAAATTTAAAAAAATAAACTGATGAATGCCAAAAATAATGAAGTGAACTCACTGAATAATTGATGAAAAAAGAGGACGATTTGCTCTGCGCTCGCCTTTTTATTAGCCCATCTCGCCAATTTTTGCACGAACTGCCAACCCGCCATGATCTCAACCAAGTTTATGTACATGAAAGAGGAAAGCGTATAAATAAATATTGAAATAATAATGAAATAACTTAATTATAACTATTCAAATTGTTTGCAAAAATACCTTGCTGTTAAATCCTTTTTTATAGAATTTTTATTTATAATTTATTGTTCTCTTAATATGAAAAATAATAAAAAAAATTTAAAGCTCTTCCTACTTTGGTGAATATCGAAATGCAAATTCTGCTGGAAAACACACAAGGCAGTACGCTTCATTGCAGTGCTAGAATTTTCTCTCGTGAATTTTCGTGCGAGTTATCATTTTTATCTCTCTCATCCGTTTTTTGTCCCTCTTTTACTAATTGTGTAAATATAAATTAATTAATTCTTTCAATAATTCAAAAAATATTTACTTTTGAACAAACTTGGCTTTAGTTTTAAAATCTTCGCTAAATTATTATTCTACTCAATTTGCCTTTCTTGACTTGTCATTAAAGTTCAAGACGTCAGACACTTTCAAAGTTTCCCGACCGGAATTTCATTTTGTTAGTTTTTGTGCCGAGTTTATCTACTAATTCGGATTATTTGTTGCTTAAATGGTAAGTAACGAATTATATTTTAATGTTTCAAGTATTCTTATAAGAACTTTCATGGAAAACAAATAAAAAATACTTCATGTGATTGTGAGGTTATTTTTTATTTATTTCATGTTTCTTGATTTATTTATAAGAAATTCATTTGTTAAGTACTTAATTTCTTAATTTATTGTTAAATTATGTCTTTTTTTTCATTTTCTGTCCAGTGGAGGAAATGAATTACCTAGGGATTGTCAGCAGAACACTAGGATTTTGCAAAGGAAAAATAATAAGGGAGTTCACTGTTTTAGGGAAGTATTTACACAAATTTCCTAAATTCTTTTTGAAATTCTTTTCTTTCTTTTCAGCTTTAATTGGAACAGGAGTAGGGAAAGTTTATGGTCGTGGAGATGCATACATATGGGAAGGTTCCAGCCTTACAGTCACTGTGTATCTGTTCGACCAGCTGTCGGGTGAGTCTTTGTTGAACAGGCTCTTTTTTATTGGTTCTAATAGATCCTCATTTACCTTTGTCCTAAAATCTAATAAATTCTGATAATTGGTTCGTTGTGTGCTTCCAAAGAATATGTCGTTAGGTTTTTGCTTGGTTATGGAGTGTATGGTGTTTTTGTATCTATCTACTGATATATTTATTATTTCTTTCAGAGATAAATCTGGATAGTCTCTTTGCAGACATCTTGCGATTTCGATTATAGTGGAATGAACTCTTTCCACAGTTCCATTTGCCTCACATTTTTGAGATGGGGTTCTATATAATTCTATCCCTAACGTTTTAATATAGTTGGATACAATAGGACTAATAAAACTTTTCTCGTTGTCTATTACAAGAATTTTAGGTGTGGTGTGCAATATTTTTATTATTTTGTCCCTTAAAGTTAGCACTGATTTGTCTTTTATTCTGAAAAACTTAGTAAATTTTGAGAATTTGTCCACACAAGAGATGAACTTTTCCTGGTTAAATATCATAATATCCATTTGTATTATTTCCGATGGGTAAGTTGGAATGAGTGTTTCTAGCAATTCGGGCCTGTTGGGGTGTTGATCGTATTTGTTGGTATTACAGATATCGCAGGATTTAATGTACTTTTTAATTTTGCTCGCCATGTGGGGAAGTAGTATTTTTCTAATATCTGGTTATTGTTTTCCTTACCATTCCTATGGGCTCTTCTATGCTCGTGATCGATGATTTGGAATTGGTTTTCTGGGTTGGCGATATCTTGCACTACTCTTTGTTTTATGCGGATTTTAAATTTACTAAAATGTTTTTTGAAGATTTCTTGCAGCACTTGAATATGTTGTTCAGGAATTTTAAGTCCGTTCAGAATATTTGGGTTAAGAAGTTCCTTTAATATTTTTACGAGATTCCCTTCGGTTATTTCCTCAAGTTTTATGTAATGTCGGTGGTATCCTGTGTGGGGTTCTTCGATAGTATGCATATTGTGTTTTCCCGCCTCGATGATGAGTTTGGTTTTTAAATACATTTATCGGCGCCTCACAGTATGGGATGAGATCTGTGCTATCTTCCTCTACACTGTGTATGGTTTGGCTTGAATCCGATGTAAGAACGTTTGCATGTGACTGTAACCTTGATAGTGCATCGGCAACATGATTTGTCTTCCCTGGCTTGTAAACAAGCTCATGATTTTACTCTTCTATTCTAGCCTTCCACCTTTTTAATTTTGCATTGTTTTTTCTATTACTCAGGCTAAATGTTAGAGGTTGATGATCTGTCAACATTTTATTCTTTCTTGCTCCATACAGATAGTTTCGCAGGTTGTCTAAAGCCCAAACTATCGCTAACATTTCCTTTTCATTAGTTATGTAGTTCTCTTCAGTTTTATTGAGTGACCGAGATATGAAGGTAATAGGTTATCCTTACCAATTTCTCCCTGCGAGAGCACTGCTCCAATCACATAATCTGAAGCATCCGTTATAAGGATGAATGGCTTCGTGAAGTCTCGAAATGCTAATATTTCGGGAGATGCTAGAAGTTCCTTCAAGTCATTAAATGCCTTTAGTTCTTTTTCTGCCATTTTAATTTTGATTTTCCTAGACTGGTTTGATTTGATCTGCACATTTTCTCCCCGTGTGAGGTTGGTCAGGGGTTTTCTATATTTGCAAAGTCTCTAAAAAACGTCGGTAATATGAAGTCAGTCCAATGAAACTCCTTAGGTCCTTTAAATTTTCTGGTGGTGTAATTCCTTTTATGACCGGCACCTTTTTTTCATCAGGCTTGATGCTTTTATCAGTGATCATAAAACCCAAAAATTCTGTTTCTGTTTTTAGGAATTCTGTTTTATCACGATTTACTTTGAGGTTGGCTTCCTTTAATTTAGAAAATATCTTCAGAATATTCTGTAGATGTTCTGCCTCGGTTCTGCCAAATATGATTATGTCATCAATGTATACGTAACATATCTTTCCGATATGTTCCTTGAGGACATCATCAATCATTCTCTGAAATATCGATGGCGCGTTTTTTAAACCAAATGGTAACCTTGTATACTCGTACTTTCCGTTCATTGTAGAAAATGCTGTCTTTGGAATATCCTCCTTTTTCATTTTTATTTGGTGGAAGCCTGACGTTAAGTCGAGGTCGTGAAAAACTTTGAATTCCCTAGGCTTGCTATCGTGATGGATATATCAGGTATGGGATAGGTATCTGATGTTGTTACGGCAATCAGTCTTTTGAAATTCTATATTTTTTTATTCCTGAAGCATCCATCTTCTTTTCAACAATCCAAGATGGGTGAGTCATAAGGGCTTTTAGATGGTCTGATTATTCCGTCCACCAGAAGCTTGTTTATTTGTCGGTCCACCTCGTCTCTCATATTGGCACGATAAGGTTAAGACTTTGAGTAGACTGGCTCATCTGTTGTCGTTTTGATCTCAGCTTCAATGTTTGTATTCACTATTTCTTGATCATTTATTGGTTCAAATAATATATGGTATTTCTTTAATATTTCATGCAATTTTCCTTTGATTTGTGGGCTCAGATGTTTGTCCCTAATTTCTAAATTATTAACTTGAATGGATTGTTTTTCTTTGAGAGGTATTATGATATTTGGCTTAATTTTCAGAATATTATTCTTTTTATCAATAATTGCTTCTAATTCTTTTAGGGTATCATCACCGATAACTCCGTCAAATGATTTTAGTCCAGGTAAAATGAAAAAAACTATTAAGATATTATTTCCTATGCTGGCAACTAATCTTCCGGTAATTTTTTCATTAACTTCTATCTCCCCTGCAGCCGATTGTATTTTAAAAGCCTTTTTTGTTAGTTTCTTATTCGTTCCCCATTCAGATTTTATAAAATATTTATTAGCACCCGTGTCGATTACGAATTTGAGAATTTTGCCATCCCGTGTTTGGTATTCTAGGTATGGAACGCTAGAGAGGCTTCCGTCATAAAATTTAGTTCAGGATTTTCGTCATCAGTTCCCTCAGAATAGTCGTCATCTAATTCATTCTCGGGAGTTTGGATATAATCTTCATGTGATGGCCCAGCGTCTGTTTCTAAAATATTTATTCTCTGCTGTTTGATAATTTTTAGAAATGTTGTATCTCTGATACGGATAAGGATTATTATTACCAGGTCGATTCATATAATCAATTTGTTTAGTTTGTATGGATCGATCAATTTCCATTGGAACGGGGGGTTTCGGCTGATTTGGCCTTGGAGGTGGTTGGATGCATTTTTCGTGTTGTATGTTATAGGCCTCGTTCTTTTGGTTAAATCGCAAAGTCCGAGGCATGGCTCGAGGAGCTAGTTTAGATGGTACTCTCGACATGGGTTGTTTATAAGTGTAATCGCTACAGAAGAATTGGTTTATGGGTGCTCTCACTGAATTATTTAGATTAGGCCTACGTATCGTGATATTCCTAAAGTTTAAGTTCTGAATTTCTAGACATGAAGCATAAGCTTCTGGGAGTGTTTGGGGTTTTTGTATAACTAACATCTTGGAAAGATAACCA
This sequence comes from Dioctria linearis, assembly GCA_963930735.1. Classification (NCBI taxonomy): domain Eukaryota; kingdom Metazoa; phylum Arthropoda; class Insecta; order Diptera; family Asilidae; genus Dioctria; species Dioctria linearis. The sequence continues at coordinate 134,018,363 of OZ005744.1, read as the reverse complement.
TTTGCACCTCTCATAAACACGTCAAGTGCTCTATTGCGATAAGTTTCAACGAGTACATTGATTGTTTCTGGTGAATAATCTTCGGTTTTGATGTTATTAATTATTAGAGAGAATTGGTGGTTAACATTTGCATAAAACTCATCTAAACTCATATTTCCTTGGCTAAAAAGGTTTAATTGATGCTCAAGAGTACGAATATCCCTCTTACCAGCATAATACATATAAAGATAAACACTTTTTTATAGAAGGCCAATCGTCACTAAATATTAAATTAAAGCAGTGTCAGCGGGAGCTGTTATTTTTTGCTGTATACTTTGTAGGATTGCCCTATAAATTGGTTTATTACGAACAGTTTCGTGGTCGTTTAATATGTTTCAACTGCGTGTATCCAAGAAATATATTGCACTGGGTTTCCATCACATGTCTGCAGTTGCCTTACACTATCTGGAAGTTTCCAGATATCTTTTAATTCCTCTTCATTTTTTGGAGCTTGGGGTATATTATTAGTTGGAGTTGGAGTTACCTTGGAAGCAGCTATTTCTTTTTCTAACTTCTGAAGTCGACGTTCGATTTCTTTTACCAACGCGACTTGAGCATTAGATGCTCCTGTCAATTGCTTGATTGCCTCATGTAATTGCTCCATTTTTGAATATTAGTAACGTTAATATAAGGGATTCTAGAAATTATCACTTATAACCTTAGAGAGGGAGAAAGGGGATTTTACCCGTACGAGTAGATTATTGAAATTATTATCAACTGAAAAGACACTTTTCCTGGCTTTTTAAACTTTAATAATTAATTCAACCAGACTCACTTTTTCTATTCTAGCGGCTTTTCCTCACTCATCAAATTTCAGATAATTAAAGCTATATCTAAGCTCTTATCGGTTTAAACGCACTCTGATACTTGAGAAATTTTATTCACTACCAAATTTATTTTTAATTCAACCAAGCTATGTTATTCTTGTTAAAAAAATTTATTTCAATGTGTAAATTTCCAAGATATTCAGTGTGTTCAATATATTTGATGTAATATAACATAAGTGAGAGTTTTTACTTACATTATAATGAGGAATTTCATAACGTGAGTGCGTGTCTTATTTCTCCCAATTTTTAGGAACTGTTGCTAGCGGATGATGGGGGGATGAGCCGTATATTTCCCTTTTAGCCTACCGCGTTGAGACTGTCAGCAGCCTACTCATGGTACGAACTTCTATCACTCCCGTTGTTGGTGGATATGATGTGCTGCATAAGCCGTAGAATTCCCTTTTAGCGAAAGACTTTGAGACTGTAAGTCGCCTACTTGTGGTACGCACTTAGATCACACGCACTTAAATCTCACACAATTAACCAAAAGAAAAGAAAAACTTTCTTGCTTCTTATCACCTTATTTTTCGGACATTTAACAACGGTCCCTCCTCGGGCGCCAGTTAACAAAATTTATTTCGTTTTCTTAAATAAAAATTAAACAACCGATTTCAGCCAATTCCCGATTTAATCTGATTCTACCTAATTACAAAATTTACTTTTACCTGCTTCAAACGAACTTATACCTAACAATCTTTTTCTTAGCTAGCAATTGATTGAAATATGATATTTTTGTTCTTCTGGTAAAAATTCATTGTCAGCGGCGCGTGTTGCTGCGTTAACTGAGTTAACTTCCATACAAACTTTAACTTCCACATAGCTTCGGTGACCGGAAACCAGCACAATTACAAGACGTATTTATGTTGCTAATTATGGTAATCACTAAAATTTTATAGTCATTCTTGTAGTTACAATAATATTATTCCCTAAGTAAGTGAAATCCTTCATGCCTACAATGCAACAATAGTTAAATGTTGTTTAAGGGGGGTTATTATTGAAATCTTAAAAAACACGAAAAGTTAATACGACTTTGCGTGAAATCTGTGCGTATTATCATAATCAAAATTGCACACAGTTTGAGAAAAAGCATAAACTTAGGTAAGACGTGTCAAAAATAAAGATTTCTGGGCTTTATATGTATGTAATTAGCTTTAGAAAATTCTCAAATTCATGAAATTTGCAAAGTTTGGTACATAATAACGTAATAATGGTACACGAACTAAATAAATTTGTACTTGAGTATGGAAGATATTAAAGTGGAAGAGGAAGTGACGGAGAGAAAACTAATAAAAAAGTGTCGGTTACTAATATATTTTGGTTTGAAAGGTGCTATTTTCAGAGACGAATAACTATCAAAATTATGAAATTATTGGAAAAAAGGTCAAGTCGTAACAAAGATCGAACCTTTTTCTGTTTATTTTGAAAAACTCAAATTGTTTACTGTTTAAAGGAAATAAAGTCAATAATATTAACCATGGTAACGACAAACATTTCTTGCTTTTATATATTTTGCATACAATTTGGCGTTTTAAGTTCATTTCATCACCGTCAGATGGAATCAAACGCTATCGGAAAGCATTCACTTATTTTGAAAGCTCTGCGGCGGGCTGTAGTGTGCAGGCTCGGAAAGTATATACCGCCATTCTCTACATTAGGTATATGAGTGCAGATTTCGCGGAATATTTTAAGTTTTATCATTGCTAATTTGATATTTCTGCTTGGAAGGCGCAAAAATATTTTGGCAGTTCTATTATAATCTACATTACAAAACTCAGTCCAATAATAATGGAATAAAATAGAAAAAAACTGAATGATACTAGGTATGTAAATTTGTGCATTTCCTCTAAGCCGTTACACAGAAAGTGGACCAAATTTTTTTTTTTTTTTTTTTTTTATGAAATTTTGCAGGAAGGTTGGCAATGTTGCGACCCATATATGACCGAGATACGGTCTTTTGAAATTTGAAAAATGTGGGAAATTTTGCTTAGTAGATATAACGTTATCGTGGTATCTCCATGAAATAAACGTTATTTATTTTGGGAAGCTTTGAGTTTTCCGAGAAAAATTAATCAAAGTCATTTTTATGAAAACTTGCTTTCAATGATAATGGATATTTCGATTATGCTTGCATATCTCAAAATGTGCAGAATTGTCTAGAAACTTGTTTGGAGGAACAGGAGAATTTTCTGAAAAATTCACTAAACACACAAAATGTGAAAATTGAAGAAATCCAGCAGGAAGTGTTGGAAGTTAAACAACAGCTTTATAGCAGATTTGGAGAGGATAAAGCATCCACAACCTCGACACGAAGGAATTGAAATATCCGGTGCAGGCAGAAAGAAACGTCCAATGCTTGATGGACAAAGTTCGTGGCATATTTTCGAGAGACAATTCGAGGCAGCTTCCGAAATAAATGGATGGAGCGATGCAGACAAAGCCACAGTTCTGGTATTAGCATTTCGAGGTTCTGCGTCAGAGTTAATACAAACTATACAGATTGAAAAGCAACGTGATTACATTTCACTAGTACAGGCGATAGAATTACGTTATGGAGATGATCACATGCAGCAAGTATATCGCCTGCAGTTACGCAACAGGACTCAAAAGCATGGCGAGTCACTACAACAACTGCAGGCTGATGTGGAAACATTAGCTTATCTTTCATACTCTAGCGTAAATGCGGATTTCCTTAATGAAGTGGCAACAGAAGCATTAGTGAACGCTATTTCAGATCAAAATTTACAACAAGCGTTAAGGCTAGCAGGAAAGAAATCAACAGCAGAAGCACTAGCCCATGCATTAGCGTATGAATCTGCCAGGCAAGCTTCTCGAAGTGCAGTACGAGTGAGAGAAATTTCGGTGGAGGTATGTACCTGTAAGAGAATGCCGCTATCACAGAGCAATTCTTCCCGCAGTATTCTGCGATGCTGGAAATGTAATAGACCAGGACACCTCCAAAGGGACTGCAGAAAACGCCGTCGAATGAAATCACAAGAAGAAGAGGACAGAACAGAATGCCAAAGACGTCGAGCCAGGAAGCAAGTTATTCGCGGAGGGACTAGTAATCAAACAGCGACTATTCGCATCAGCTCCCCTGTTCAGCAGTCGGAAAATATGTAAAAACCAACCTCGGGGGGGGGGGGGCTGAAGTTGGTAGGTAGGGTCCCGAAGTCATTATTCAGATAGCCCAGTTGCAGAGAAATTATAGCAGACTTGTTATATATGGAAGTGTAGGAAAATATGACTGCGCTGTCACTATCGACACTGGAGCTTCAAGATCAATTATTAGAGCGGATCTTGTCAAGAACGAATGGCTTCACAATACCACCTAATATTTACTAAGAACAGCAACTGGAGCAGCAGCACAAGTTTTTGGAGGAATAAGTTTGGATATTCAACTAGACGAACTACTATTTCCTCACACCTTCCTAGTTTCAGACATAATGGATGAATGAATTCTTGGATTAGAGTTTATGACCACATATAAAATAAATTTAGTTGTTGGAGAACGAATACTCAAATATGGCAGCCTAGAAATTCCTGTGAGACTAGGAGGAAGAACAGACTATCCTGCAAAAATAAGGACGATTGTCTGTGAGAATATTACTCCCTCTGCATTCTCGGAGACGCTACTATGGACAAAGCTTACTGATGACATCGGGACCTGCCGTCTCTATTTGGTGGAACCTAACCCTAAAACAGTACATCGAACTTCATTGTAGGTAAGACTTTAGTGAAAGCAGAAGGTGCAATATTAATACCAGTCAGAGTGCTCAACACATCCAAAAATGAGGTACAACTGAAAGAAGGTGCTATAATTGGAAATTGTGAACCCGTTTATCAGATTGTTAATTTGAATAATGGTAGTAATATTAAGTAGTATATTGCTTCCTATACCAACTAGTACTCAACAGGTTCAGAAACTTTTTTCATCTAGTGCCTTAAGTGAACAGCAATACACGATGCCAAAGAGGTGCTGGATGAATTTTCGGAATTATTTGCAATGAATGTTGAAGATTTCGATAAAACAAATCTTGTCCAGCTCAATGAAGTAAAATATTTGGGGCACATAGTTTCATCACAAAGCGTAAGAACTGATCCAGAGAAGATACCAGCTGTCAAAAATTGGCCAGTTCCAAAAGACAAACATCAATTAAGGAGTTTTCTTGGATTAGCTACCTACTACAGGCGATTCGTAACCGGTTCTGCAGAAGTAGCAAGGAGCCTACATCAACTTACAGAAAAAAGGAAAACTGTTCATATGGTCAGATAAATGTAGCGAGAGTTTTGCAAATTTGAAGCAACACCTCTGTGGAACTCCAGTGCTTCACTATCTAAAGCTGGGAAAAACTTTTATATTGGACACGTATGCCAGCAATGTAGGTATTGGTGCAGTGCCTTCACAGGAGAAGGATGGTCAAGAAGTGCCAGTAGCTTATTTTAGCAAAGCACCTTCAAAATCAGAGAGAAATTATTGTGCAACAAGGAAAGATCTACTTGCCGTTGTAAACTCAACCAAGCATTTCCATAAATATCTCTACGGGCAGAAATTTATCCTCCGCACTGACCATGCAGCGCTTAAATGGCTTTTGCAGTTTAAGAATCCTGAGGGGGCCTGAGGGGGCAAGTGGCGAGATAGATAGAGCGACTGCAATCTTATGACTTTGAAATCCAACACCGAAGAGGACGTATCCATGGAACTGCAGACGCACTTTCACGACGTCCATGCAAAGTTGAATGCAAACATTGGGTTCGGTTGGAAAAAAAAGAAACAAACGGAACTACACAGCTGACAACGGTAGAACCATCGACAGGCTGGGACAAGGAGAGCTTGCGAACCGCACAACGAGAAGACCCAGACATACCACTCATTCTTGCTTGGAAGGAAGACATGGAAAGACCACAATTGAAGAATATTTCGGAGAGGAGTGAGAAGCTGAAGACCTACTGGGATCAATGGAATTCCCTCAACGTTGAATGCGGTATATTAAAACGTAAGTGGGAGGCAACTAACGGCCAGGCATTTCGGATGCAGATAGTCGTTCCAGCATCAAAGGTCAACGATGTTCTAGAAGAAATGCACAGTGGATCATCTGGAGGACATTTGGGGGTGAACAAAACAATTTCCAAGAAAGGTTTTATAGACTACAAATACGAGAAGATGTGGAGGAGTGTTGCAGCACTATATGTGCTTCTTGCAAAGGGCCGCCATGCAGAAGTAGAGTAGAAATGCAGAAGTATAATGTAGGAGCCCCTTTTGAGAGAATAGCCGTAGATATCGCCGGACCCATTCCAGAAACGGATAACGGTAACCTTTACATATTAGTTGTTATTGACTAATTCAGTAAATGCCCTGAAGCTTTTGCAATTACTAATCAAGAGGCAACCACAGTGGCGGAAGAAATTAGAATGAATTGGGTCAGTATATTTGGTGTGCCTCATGAACTTCATTTGGGCCCAGGACATTGGTCGAGCATCAAAGGAAAGTAGTCGACTATCACCAACGCGATTGGGATCGACATATTACCATGTTCCTAATGGCCTATCGATCAGCTCTTCACAACACAACCGGACAAACTCCAGCAAAAGTCATATTCAGAAAGGAGATGCGTTTACCTAGCGACCTCACGTTTGGCACACCCAGAGGTGAACATATGATTATATATCGGAACTTACACAACGATTAGCTGATGTACACGAGGTCACGAGAGCAAAATTAGCACCAAATACCGATCGGATGAAGACCCGCTATGAATTACGTTCTAATTCAGCCGGATTTAATGAAGGTGACCTTGTTTGGCTGGCTGTACAACCCGAAACGACGTAAGGGACGTTCCCCAAAATTACAACAACACTGTATACTACGTCATTAATTCTAGTCACTACTGAATACGAGTGACTAGAATTAATGACGTAGTATACAGGATTCAGCGGGGCACAAGAGGCAAACGGAAAATCGTTCATTTAGATCGTTTATGTCAATATTGCAAGTATCAAGACCGTGGATCACCTGTTGTTCGGGACGAACAATTTTAAGAAGGGGGCAGTTCCCAAGTAACAATTTTTCCAATTTTTGGTGATTGAAGGTGATGGGTAGTTTTATTAGGGGTATATAATAGTTTCTCGGTTATATAACAATTTCAGTGGTTATATAAGAGTTTTATAATATTACCAATTGGTGATGTAGTTATATTAGAGTTTTTTAGGTTACTAATGGTTATCGTGGAAGTAAGTTACTAATGGTTTTATAAGTTGGTGATGGAAATGTGTCAATCACCGGTCTACATAACTTAGAGTAACAATTACTAGAAGGTATATAAGAAAGTTTTATAATTGTTTTGATCACCACGTTATAAACTTATTGGTAATAAGTGTTTATTGCGGTATCCGTGGTTACCCTTATATAACTCAACAACTTTCAATAATTTAGGTGACTTTAGTAAAAATTGGGAACTTTCGGTAATACATATACCCACTATAAAATATCTTAAAATTTTTTGGTGGCCCTTTCGTCACTACGGTGATCGTTATAAAAACAAATTACTTTTAGTGTCTAATAGAGCCATTATAAAACTGTTTTTATTTATATAACATAATATAACCAAAGAGTATATAAGAACACTAACGTCTGTTTTTTGTGACTATAATTAAGATATATAACATTACCAAAGGTTACATATTATGACTAAAGAGTATATCAGGACCACTTTCGAAGCATGGTAGTGCCTTTAGTTTATATAATATTTCTAGAAGTTGTATAAGGGTCATTTAGTTTATATAAAACTTCTTGAAGTTTTATAATGGTAATTTGTTCATTTAAGTGCAAGCCGCCATTTTTTTCATCTGTCCATTGCAGATCAAAAAGGAAATGTCGGTTAAGCCAATTTTTTAAATTGCAGATATATGGCTTCCGTTTTATTTTTATATGAAGAAAATACATCTTTTTATGTACATAACATATCTAAAGTATGTTATGTAATTCTTCTGAATTAATGTCACATAAGTGAAAATCTTAAATTTTGTCATATTTAATTAAAATTATTAAATATTGCTTATTTTTGGAGCGGTCTGTATTTTTTGGAAGTATCATGATGATATTCACAGTAAAATTTCAATTGCAGCTGAATTTCACCACATATATGCCGAAACATTGTACTTCTAAAATGTAAAAATATTAAACCCTTACATTATAAAAATACAATAAAAAAAAAAAAATCGAAATTGTGTGTCAAGATAGGTTTCGCAAATATTTGCATATTATTGTTTTATAAAGGTAACTAAAAATAATTTCCCTAACATTTCAATCACTGAAAGTAATCAGCCTGAGAATTCCAAGCGTTGTGGATACGTTACCATCACCATTATAAACAAAGTTTATAAAGGTAACCGAAACATTACCGCAACCACTGCTGTGACCAAAATAAATTAATCGAGATCACCTTGGGTTATATAAGGGTTATATAAGAAGTTGTATTAAGGTAACCAGAATATTTTGCTTACTCATTTTATAAAACTCTTAGTTATATAACGATACGTAAATCAAGTCACGGTAACCTTTATATAATCCTCTATTTAAGATCTATAAGGGGTTTATAGTGGTTACAAAGGCGTTTCGAGTACCAGTCTATATAACTCAAGTTATATATTTGGTAATGGAAACTTTACGGTTACTACCATATAAAAAAATTGTTTCTTGGGTGTTACTCGCCACAGAGCGACATCTATTGGAAATGGAAACAACTTTAGGTTAGTGAAATTCTAGTAAACTGGGTATGGAGAACGGAATATTCAGGAAGGTTCTAGGATAATTTGTAGAGTATTAATACGGCGCTATTCACACCCAGGAGGCAGTATTATTTCATGACCATGACCAGAATGTGCGCCCGCTCGTTGACCAAGGTGATTACTGCACGTGTAATCTAATTAATTGCTGTCTTGGGTTTTTTGTAAACCTTGATGCTTCTTACAGCACTGTGATGCAGTGGTTTCAACTTGTCTCTAATAAATCTAATTTTTGGGGAGTAAATAAAACACTGGCTTTTAACAACACGCACTGTTCCCAACTTTATTCTTCAAAGGTTATCGCAAGAAGAAAGACTCGATATATTCCAAAAAAGCGTTATGCCTTAGACACACAGCGCTCTTAATGAAGAAATAACTAACGACTCATTAGTCTATAATGACTCATTATAAAACTGCTGACACACAGCCATTTCTTTAATTAAGTTGTACTGTCAAACTGGTTTTGACATTGGCAGTAAAGTAGCAAAATGGACCGAATCGACGCGATAACCTTGGTTTTTAATTATTTTCTTTTTGAATTCAACAAATTAGAAATGAAAAAAACACATCATTACATTAAACAATACTTTGATACACTAGTTTTGATCAATGTGCATTTCCAAAATATGATGGAAACTTGCAAGAATATGAATGAACAGTTATTAGTGTTGTGGAAAAATGCAGACTCAATGCAAGAAGTGTTTTCTAAAAGACCTATTCAAAGGCGAATTTGCAAGCTGGTAATAATTCTTTCGTACAATTTTAATGAAAAGTCCATTTAACGTTTTTGATGAGTGAATTCAACAAATTAGAAATAAAAAAAAACATCATTACATTAAACAATACTTTGATACACTAGTTTTGATCAATGTGCATTTCCAAAATATGATGGAAACTTGCAAGAATATGAATGAACAGTTATTAGTGTTGTGGAAAAATGCAGACTCAATGCAAGAAGTGTTTTCTAAAAGACCTATTCAAAGGCGAATTTGCACGCTGGTAATAATTCTTTCGTACAATTTTAATGAAAGTCCATTTAACGTTTTTGATGAGTGTAGGACAGGAAAAAGTTGTTACTGGGAAATGGAAGTACCGACGTACACCGAAGATAAATTCAAACAGGATTTTCGTGTTACACGCAAGTCGTTTGAAAAGCTCTGTGAAAAGCTATATATTTAACAAAAAGAAGATACTAATAAGAGAAAGGCAATACCTCTAGATAAAAGAATTGCCATAGCCTTGTATGCATTGGGCTCGTCCAGTGAATACAGGACTATTGGGAATCTGTTTGGAGTTGGCCGGACAACTACAGGGGAAATCGTTTTGGAGTTTTGTGCTGCTGTGTTTTATTTTCTCCAAAATGAGTACATAAATTCGTATCCCCCATCAGTAGATAAGATTGATGAAATTGTTGCTGGATTTGAGAATCTCGGTTTTCCACAATGTTTTGGCGCTATTGGTGATTATATAAGTCTACAAAAGGTTAAAAATTAGTAATTTAATATTTTTACAGATGGTTGTCATATCGAAATTGCGCCACATAAAGAGGAAGCTGTTGACTTTTACAATTTTAAGGGATGGTGTTCAGTTTGTTTTCTTCTGCTGACTACAGTTAAAATTGAGTATATTTCGTTTATTACTGATGCATTTTCATTCATTATTTCATTTTCATTATCACATTGCAGATGCAGATTTACATACATAAATGTTCGGACACCAGGGAGAACCAACGACTCCTTCATTTTTGAAAATTGATCTCTAAAAAAGAGTCATGAGACAAATTTATTATTCAAGGAGAAATCTAAAATTATAGAGGGTGTTAAAGTGCAAATCCTTTTAATAGGCGATTCCGCCTATCGATTATCCCATCTAGTTATGAAACCTTACCCATATGCAGTCAATCAATCCACAGATGCAAAACGGTTCAACTATAACTTGTCGAAATGTAGGAGAGTTCTTGAAAATTCCTTTGGGCAACTCAAAGCTAGATTTCGGAAATTAGGAAAGGGATTAGAAGTTCACCCAGTAAATAGTTCCACAATAATAAAGCATGCGCCATTCTACATAACTTCCTCAGCGAAGAGAGTGATAATGTTTGGAGGACCTGGATGGAAGAATATAAGACGACAGAAAACGCTATACTCAAAAACAACCGCATCAAAACACAACAAACGGATACAATAATATTGATAGGAAAACGATTCGAAGAGCTTTAACTTCATATTTCAATACGTATTCAATAATAAATGCTTGTGCATAGTGTTGTGTTAGTTGCTTTGCAACACACAAAAAGTGACATTATTATTACAAGAAAAATTTATTCAGTATTCAAAAAATTATGATCACATTCTTCATTTTCTAAATTTTCTAACCTAAAGGAACACTTTCGGTTTCCTGCAAACAAAAGATAACATGATTATTAATAGAAAACGTTATGCAGTATTATGAAAACTATAAACCTAAAGGAACACTTTCGGTTTCCTGCAAACAAAAGATAACTACTACTAAAAGGCAAAGTATATAAGCATCTACGTCTACATTTACAACAATATAATGCAACTACCAAACTACTATGTACTTATATAAAATTGATAGAATCAGAGGCATTCCACGCATGCATAAACGATGTGATGTATTGAACATTATATGGGTATTTAAGGAATATAATATGCATAGATACATTAATTACAAATACAATTAGAACAAACTGCAAAGCTGAATATTAATTGAGGGAAACAAGTGCAATAAATTAAATAGGTACAGTAGCAAACAAAATTATGAGAATAACTTAGATGTCGTAACAGACAGTGAAGTGAATGAAGTAAACTATTTGGATTGCGATAATTAGAAGTACAGTACTAGCGCTAACTATAAAGATTTGATTTGATAATTATTTATGAATTTGTGAGAGTAAACAGTAAAGTTAATAAAGAGAGAACTTTTGAATTATATCTGAAATATTGTGTTTTAAATAACGAACTATGGCCACGCTCGTAACAATATATAATGTATACAATAAAAAAAAAAAATTAACAATGATATTGAAAATACGACCAGGGAAGAAATCCAATTCATCCATACTTACAGGAAAGGCGTGATACGTTAACTACAAATATCCAGTCAATAAATTTACCAAATCTCAGAACTCTGACAATATTTATTTTTAGCGAGCTAGAGCACGGCCCGGGCGGATAAATTCAAACTAATTTTTTTAGAGACTTACTGGTGGTGCCATCTCATATCAAAAAACAAAAGCTTAGTTTTTCATAAAACTGCAGCGTACAGAATATCAGTTAACGTGTTCTCAAGATTTCCGCGGAAATGCAACCGGATAGACATAAGATATATACATATGTATCTTAGATCACAAATATTTGCGTAAAACTGGTTAATTGCCATGAAAAATAGGTTCCTCCTCTACGTTGTATTGTTTTTGGAGTACTATCGGGGTCCAGCTCCTACCACGGATAATGCGAATATAAATTTCAATGCACATTAAAAAAACAAATCAATTATTTATCAGCTCGCGCCATATGGTCGACGTTATATTCGGACGAGGAGTTGCTGGTTTTTTTTTCTACATGAATTATCTTTATATTGGTTTGCATACATACGCTAGTAAAACAGAATGGAATTATAAATACCTCTATAATTTGTAATAATTAAATTAATTAGCTATTGTTCCTTCCAATGCAATCCTTGATTCTTGTATGGAAGTAACTTTTTTTCTTTCTAATGTACACTGGGCGTGATATAAAGCTGTTGGCAGGTTCTTTTATAAAATATTACAACCAAACAAGTTCTAGGCTACATATTGATATATAATCGTTAATAATTGGTACATTTTCTTCACGCATTTAAAATTGTTTAAATCTGAAAAACAAAAAATAACACAATCCCTTAAAATTATCCGAAAATGTATGGCTATTATGATGCAAATTTCAACAACGACTACCACGTCCGAGAAAACTGAACCCGTTTTATTCTCACATATATCAAGGGTAGGTGACTTTTTCAAGTCACATGCATTAATCGCCGATTAGGAAAATTAATAATACCCTCGAGGTTACCTGTATCGAATAATTTCTCCCTCTTTTCTTCTGTTTTGTTTTGTTCTTCGGAATTAGAACCCACTTAGAATGTTTGAAAGATCAAGTGATCTGAGGTTTCATTTCACATCCTGAACGTACTCATCTCCTCAGTCCTCACCTGATGATGGAAGTGATTCTCCTCAAATAAGTCTTCAAACCCATCGGACGAATAATAGTAGGTTTCACCAATTGCCGGTATTCAGTAGAAGAGTAGAAGATACTTCGCCTTCTGCACATTTCATAATTATCTTTAATCGATTTATCGATCTTACAGCATCACCATCATGCGGCCTTGCTCTGCAACGCCACCATATCTTTATCTTTTCCGCCTCTTGTCTCAAATCTTTTTAAGATTTTTGATAAGAGCTGCAACACACCTTCGGTCAAAATAAGACTATCAATGATGAGGATGATTAGTCTGCGCCAGGGACTCAGGGCAGAGAGTCGGGTATAACAGCAGCACAGTGAAAGAAAAAAACGTTTTTGAAAAGACTTGTTCAGAGATTTGCGCTGATGATGAAAGAGAAAAAGATTCGACTCATTCGAGGGCTTTCCTAATTAGATTGCAGCAGAATTGATACGACATCGGATGATTTGTGACACCTTTGAGCATTCCTTACGATCTCCACACCTCCAATGCTGCTTCGGTTTCTGCTTTTGCTTTTGAGTGGTTTTATGACATGCTCTAGGGATCATTATGGATGAACCGTTTTAATTGCCAGGCTGGAATGAGTGCGGATTTCGGTTGTAAAGTTTCTCCTTAAAGTTATTTACGACTTGGTAATTGGTAAATTCATTATTGCATGTTTTATATTTAGAGGCGTGGAAATCACCAAATAAATGCGATGTTTTTTTTTTATTTTAATCTGCGCACTTATTTTGTTATTAGATAAGTGTAAAATAAAAGCTAGAATTAGTACTCCTGATTTAGATAAGCACAACTGATGCAGTGAATGTAAGAGACGCAACAAAAATACATTTTTTTTGTACAAACAGTTTTTTGTTAATTGTGTCATTTTTTAAAAGGGAAAAAATGTTAACTTGATGATAAAAAGTAAAAAACTACCAAGTTCCACTGTATTTAAACTCTAATCAACCGACATTAGATATTTTGAGCGAATTGCATCTTCATATTTACCCCACCTCAGCACGGCATCAATAATGGAGAGTTGCAAGCAATCGCACCAAGGGATGAATGGTCACAAGTTGTGGCTTCGGCGGTGATGCCAGGCCAGCAGTAAAATCGGTTGCTCTATTTTTTAATAAACACAAGTCATGGAACTTGCATAGAACCTTCTGTTTTACTCTATTGAAATACTTTAATATTCGAACGGAAAGTGATCTGGGGTAGCCTATTTTGAAGCAGGCCGTTGTTGTTTAAACTAAATGATAGTGGGATGCTCTTAACTTTATTATGAGTTTCCTGGCATTGGCATAACTGCAATAAATTATGGACATGGAAAAGATCGACTTCTTCACGTTCCCAGAAAGTTGATTGTTGTATTGAGTTAGTATATTTCGCCCACGACGATGGCTTTCGCGCGAATTTGTTCTAGTAAGTTTTGCCAGTATTTCGCCTTTGTTCTTACATTATATGCTTCTATGAGATTCTATTAGGGACAAATCGGGTAACTCCATCAAGGTGTTCTTATACAAAAATTTCGTTTCCCCTATATATTTGGACACTGCCTGAGAACGCGTCGACATAGAAAGCTGAAATTTGGTACGTGATGTTTTTATAGTAATAGTAAATTAAGTTTACAAAACGGACTAAATCGGGCAACCTTTTCTTGGTGCTGCCATATAAAAATTTAGGTTTTTTGCGTATACCGTGAAAACGATCATTCCTAGACATTACTTCTTCAGAATATGAAATCTTTAAAATGGGTTATAATCATTATCTGTCCGACAAACCGTTCTAGAAATATATGTGAAAAATTACTTCAAAAATCAAAATTGCATAGGTGGGTCATATAGGGTATCATAAGAATTGGTTTTAAACCAATTCTACATTTTTTACTTGCTTTCTAAACACTTGACGTGGTGCCGAAAAACGCAGTAGCCTTTCTAACCTTCATCCGGATAAAAGAGCCTCTGAGGCTCTTTTATTATTTCAAAATGAAAAAAAATCGTTAAAAAAATTGTTTTCTGCAATTATGTTTTTTACACATTTTAAAATACCAGTATATTATTTCTAAAACAAACGTTTATCCTAGATTTTAAATTTTATAAATAAAAAATCAAAACAAAAATCAAAAATATAACACAAATGGATAGAAGAGCCTCTTAAACTCTTAAAGCAGAATGCTGCTATTATGTTACTATTTCCATGTTTTATACATAACACAGTGATATAATTTCAAAAGAATTCA
Organism: Dioctria linearis; assembly: GCA_963930735.1. Lineage (NCBI taxonomy): Eukaryota > Metazoa > Arthropoda > Insecta > Diptera > Asilidae > Dioctria > Dioctria linearis. Next base: position 134,003,252 of record OZ005744.1, on the reverse strand, counting down.
GAATTCAACGGAACTCAGCCGCTACAGTCCTATTGGCGTATAATAAATGTGATACAGACATACCAAAATAAAAGTTTTTATTTCATTCCCCACGTGACAGTTGTAGTGATCTGATGTAAGTATTATTGAAATAAAATAAATAAAATAGCCCCGATAAGAGTTGTTTAGAATATTTTAAACAAACATTTTCTAAAATATTACATCCCTGGACAAAATTTGACAGTAGATGAGCAGTTAGTACCGTTTCGTGGACGAGTACCCTTCAAACAATATATTCCTAGTAAACCGGACAAATACGGAATGAAAATTTGATTGTAGAAAATTAGAATGCTTATTCAATGCAATGATTACCATATTTAGGCAAAGAAGGCAATACAAGAGCCAAAAATGTAGCCCAAAACGTCGTGGAAGCATTGTGTTGTACGCACCAATCGAAATATTACTTTTGATAATTTTTTCACTAGTTACGAACTAGTCAATTCTTTATTATCGAAAGGGCTAACAAGCGTAGGCACACTAAGAAAAAATAAAACATGTGTACCATCGTCTTTTCTACCACATCCATCGAGAGCCATCCGAAGTAATATGTTTGGATTTCAAAACAATGTATCGCTAATTTCGTATGTACAAAAAAAAAAAAAATCGCTGCGTTTTATTATTATCTACGAAATCTCATACAACAAGTACAGATGTTAATAATAAAAATAAGTCTGAGGTGAATTTGTTTTATAATAATACTAAAGGTGGTGAAAATACCCTCGATAAATTATGCCACGCATATACTACAAGACGCAAAACTAACCGCTGGCCAATGGAATATTTTCAAAATCTTATTGATGTAAGTGGAATTGCAGCATTAGTTATTTGAAAATATATGTATCTTGATTGGAATTCTAAAAGACCCAAAAAATTGTTTTTCCGGGAAGTCGTAACAGCTTTAGTTAGGCCTCATATACAAAGGAATCAGTGCAGCTCATATCTTTGTAATGAATGAAATTCTTTATGATAACAGTGAAGAAAACAGAGCATCAAGTTCATCAGCACCACCAGTAAAGCGCAAACGCTGCTATTTGTGTCCAAATAAAATCAGTCGCATTATCAAACAGCACTGCGATAATTGTACTAAAAAGGCTTCAATAAAAAAAATAAAATGTAATGAATGTATTAATAAGCAATAGTATATACAAACAATGATATATATGTATAAAAAATAATTAAATATTTAAAGTTACTATTTTTCTCAATAAATAAACTGAATTAAAAGAAGTAATAGCACTCTAGAATTATTAATTTGAGCTATTTTGTTCTATGAGCCTCTGAGGCTCTTCTATCCGTTTGTGTTATAAAACCATTCTATCCTGATGAAGGCTAAATTGAAAACTCTATGCATTGACTCCAGAAATTACATTAAATGGCACTATTGCAACAATATCATCGATTCAGTTATCAATATTTCTCTCAAGCTCGTCCTCAAATAACTGCTAACTTTTTACTGAAAATAGAAGTTTTGACTTTATATGTAGTTAGATAGTTAGAACTCGATCCAAGTACTACAAATAGTTCATGTGAGCTATATAACTAGTTAAACTATTTCCAACTTATTCTTAACCTCTCCCAATTCAGGTAGCCATTTTCTTCTTCAACTACCTTTAATCCCTCCTGATACTGAGACATTATGTTAATGGTGAAATTGGGCCCTTTTTCGAAAATAGGACCTACAATTTTCGTTCGAATTTGAACCAAGAAGTATTACTATCATATTAAATTATCTCAATGGCTTCTAAGTGAATGTCCACCAACTGGATGTGAACCAAGAGCCCGTATGATATTCTATACCTCACTCATCTCTCCTAACACATACTCTGAAGCAGCAATATAAATATATTGCTGGAACAAAATAGAGTTCTACTGTATTGCAAACGATTATAGAAAAAAAAATTATCATATCTCGCCCTCGACTTATATATACGATCCTCTTTTGTAATGAATCAAGTGAAATATACGTGGGAGTGCTGATTAATTCTTATCGATGGGCACCATTCCTATCGCTGAGTAATAATTCCCGATTATACCCACCTGAAAAAGCCATCAGGAGTAAGTCCTTTTATGGGAATGCTACCTATTTTAAGTTAGATCATCCATAAACCACAGCATTATCTGGAGGATTCTTGACGCTTAAAAGCATTTCGTGGTAAGAAGGTTTGCAGCCCTTTCTTGCTAAGCAAGCTAGTAATGTGTTCCCTCCAGAAAACTGACTTGACTGCTCAATGACTGTGAAATGCGTTCCTTCTCCATTAGTTTTCGCGGAAAACTTTTAATGGTAAAAATTTCTTATTCAATTCAAATTAACCTTCTCCCGCTGGTCCTCACAATCTTAATACATATAAGCGAAGTGGTAGTAGCATGATGACTAGGAAGAGGAGGATTCCAGATGGCAGTCAACATATTTTCATCGATAAATTGAAATAGAGACGTTTTACGGTATTCTTTAAGACGGTGAAGTGAACCGTCCCGTCTGCCAAAAAAATTATGGTATGATGCTCTCGTCATCCATGGTAGGCTCCTCATCAGCATCAGCATTGAGTTAACGTACCGACGAAATTACGCTTCGCAATTTACGTCGCATCTAAAGGGAAAATTGCTCATGTCGTACTTTTTTAAATGCCTGCAATTAGTCATGCGAATTCTATTAGTTAGTTGCTTCACTCCACCAGGTTTCGCCTTCAAATTTCATCTCTTTCCTTTTTGGCTTTCGGGAACGACCCACTTTTCAATAATGTGGCGAAACGATGCGGGGCAATGGCGTCATAGCGACTGAAGTAAAAATGCCGCTCTACTTTCACCAGATGAGATTTGTATTAACCGCGAAAGATTTAGTACGGAGTATTCTCGCTTGATTCGAAGGAGATCTGACTGTCAATCAAAGGCTCTTTTCTAAACTCGTTATTAAAGCGGAATTGGATGGTTACGCTCTAATTAAAAGATAATTACGTTTAGTCCGTGCACATGTACGGGAGGAATTTGAAACGGATAATAATTAATTTTGAATTTTCGCAAACAACACATGGCTGCTGCTTAAAAATCACCGCGTTAGTAATTTGTATGATGAGAAAGATGAGGTTTTAGATTAATGGGTTTAGATAGCTTTGGAGGAATTCCGGTGTAGCAAGGGTGAATTTTTTTTTAATGAAGCTTATTGGTATTTGGGGAGTCCACTACAGGTAGTAAAAGATAAAGGCGTGTTTAGAACAAAACTGGGAAAAGTTTTATGATAAAATAGGAACCTTTGTTTAACTCTGAAGTAGGTGTATGTGGTCAGAGCAATTTTAACCGCCAAAAAATGTAGAACGCATTCTTCGACCTTGCGTCTTCCAGTAGCTTTTCATCTTAGAACACTATTTTGAAAATCGTCGTACTCGAGCCACTGCAACGTACGCATGCTTTTGCACTATAGCGAAGTGAGACCCCATGTTCCTAGTACCGTAAAATTTGCCGTGAGGTCAGTTTTGTTAGTTATATCTTTCGATATTTCGATATTTAATAATATCTTCGGATGAGTTCTAGCGAAAATAAATAAAACGTATGTTGAGATTATAGTATTGAGTGAATAGTGTAGCTTTTCTACGCTACTCTGAATTGCGGTTATTATTTTTTTACTTTTCTATAAAGACTGGCAAGAAGTTCCTCAGTATGTAATATAAAATAATTATTATTTCTTCCCGCGGACGGGAATCGAAGCTACACTTGCTGGTATCGGTCAAAGATGAAGAATAGAAGAATTTTTAAGAACTTTTATTTTTAACGATTCTAAATCAAATTATAAATACAAGAGGAAAAAACAACCGCCTCGTCCGGGGTTTGAAACCGCAACCTTTCGCTTGCCGGGCGAGTGCTCTTACCGCTAAGCTAACGAGACAGATGATTTTTCCTTGCAATCAGATCAGAAGTTATCTCTGAGTCTGCTTGTATAAACAATCCCGCTCAAACTTATCTGGTTAAAGAAATCAACATACACCAAAAATTGCGTAGTAAAATTTTACCTAATCCTACTGAATCGTCCATAAATGAAAATGTAAGTCTAATTGATAGTTCAGCAGTGGCTGGTGCCAACCGTCATGATCTCATTAAGGAAAAGGATGTGAAAAAAATTATACTAGCGTTTTATATCGCAAATATAAGAAGGCAATGAACACGAAAGTTAATACTACTACAAATCTGAAAAGAAAACTGATAAGAAAGGAAAGTAAAGAAAGCTGTTTAACCGATTTGCTAAACATTATAAAGTACCATGAAATAATTAAAACTCATATATCTAATCGTATAGCAGAAGCAGGAATGGATATACTAAAGGCGTTCTTCAAAAGAATTTTTCGAAAGTCCAACCGCTTATTCCAAGGAAATAAATATATTTTCCAATACGCTACACTTTTATCCTCCTAAAGCCTCTGAATATGTATTGGTAAGGCGTTAACTCACGCTTCTACAATTCGAAGGTGGCACACAATCGTCGATGATGAGCCCGGATTTTGCCTCGAAGCGTTTAATACGTTGAAGGAGCAAGTAAGTACGATGCAATATAATGATCAGTCCTGCTTTTGTACATTGGTTGTTGATGACATGTCAATCCAAAAGTACATTGAGTTAGTTCACAATAACATCAGAGGCTATGTAGATTTCGGATTGGCCGGGACTTTTAACGATGGAGATGAGGCTACTGAAGCCTACGTGTTCATGGTAGTCTCTGTAAATAATCAATAGAAGCTTCCAATACAATATTTCTTCATACATACATTCGTTAAGTGTGGCAGAGCTTAAAAATTTGTTGTTGGAAGCAATAAAACGTCCAGAAATGGTAGTCATTCGAGTAATAAAATGAAGGTCAGATTTGCCACGCAAGCCTTGAGTGAAAGCGTTGCAACCGCAATAGATTTCGCAACAATGATTTACATCTCCCACAATATATTGGAAGCGAGGCCACAGTAAAGTTTACCAAGGTGTTCAACAATGCATATGATTTTCTAAACTCTAGAAATCCTTTTGCAAAGGGATCAAAAGCATACGTCACCAAAAGTGGGCACACAATTTACAGACAATTGAAAATATTCAAGAATATATTCTGCAACTAGAGAGTAGTGAAAATAGACCAATACATAGGACCAAGATGGTACTGGGTTTCAAGGTATATATATTGAGCTTGAACCATGTTCAAGTAGTATGGCAGTATGGTACAAGCTGGTTCAGTTGCACCACCTTCGTTTCATAAAAAGTAAATAATAATTTCTATTTATTTAGAGAAGCATTAAAAACCAAAACGATACAATTTTTTTTTTTAATTGATTTTATTTAATACGTGGGTTTTCTGCGAACTTATAAACTACTTCGCTTACGACTTCTTCATTAACAACAGACTTATCATACTTTTCTCAATGTGCTAAAACCTTTGGCGTTTTCTAATAAATTAATGTATTCAATTTTTTATGTATCTAAGTTCTTTTTCGCCCAAGTTTCATACCATATTGTGACTTAATCAATTAAGTTTTCCAACAAAGATGTTTCATGAAAGTCCTCTATTTTTGACACAATTTTTATGAACTCTTGCTTTCTTAACAATTTCATTTCGCGAGAGTTAAACTGCAGGAGTGCACAAAAACGTTCATCCAATAATATTATCATAAAATCTATATAAGGTATAAATATTGATCTTATATAATATTATTGCACAGAATATGCTCGTTGATTTGATTAGTGTGTCATTCGCTTCACTAAGCGGGGCAGTACCGGGTCAATATTCAATACGTCGCAACAAGCTAAAATTTGCTTAAGAATTAGGGAAAATTCTTCTTTTAACTTTTCCCTATGGCAATTAAATTTTTTTTGCTAATTTGCCAATTTCTGCATTTAAAGATTGTAGGTTAAGTTGAATACCATGCAACTGATCAGTCAAGAGTTCTAGTATAGACGAGCTAGGTGTGGAGCTACAACAAAAATACATGGTACTAGCTGTTTCAATCTAAAGATGGTATACCATTTCTCTTGTTGGGAGTTCATAGTTGTGGACAATTCGTGAAGTTGCTCAAAAAAACTACTGAAATATTTTAATGGAAATCTTTATGATTTCTCAACAAAACAATAGTATAATAAATCAGTTTCATTAATAATATCCCAAAAAATTTTAAGATAAAGTTTAATCAGGGATTTTGTATAATCAAAGATCAGACCAAGGGATGTCTGTAGCGTATGTCCGGTGGTACAGTAAGAATTTCGGCATATAACTGATTAGAATAAGCAAATGTATTTTTAATTAAACCTTCTAACTTAAATAGCACGACATAAAACATGTTTGCAAGGATGAAATCTATCTGACCTTGTAGGAAATCAATAAAACAACTTAATTTAAATGGAAAATTAAAAAAAATTTCTCACGTTAAATTGGTAAAACGACAATCTCAAACTTAATTTTCCCTGACCTTGATAGCACATTTTTCATTGCGCGGATTATAAATTTGATGTTAATACACTTAGTGAGAGTAAAAGATGATTTTAAAAAGTTCTGAGTATCAGCGAATGCTCCGATAAATTTTTCATGAATTCAGAATTTTATTCTGTTTTGCAACGGATTGAAAAGAATGAAAGAGAGCTTTTAAGAAATACATAGTTTTTTTTCTGTTTCTATGTACAAATACATATACAGGGTGATTCTGATCAAGATACCTTCCGGTATACCACGCGATTCCTTGAGGTAAGCTGATAAAAAAATTGTTCCACATACCCCCCACCCCCCCCCCCCCCCCCACCCCCCCTAGAAACCTTCCTTTAGGAGTGGTGGCCAGTTGAAGATATTCGTGAACCCTGATGGCAATAAATGAGTTTAAATTTTGAACCACGATATAGACTTGGGTTATTGTTGGCTTATTACATAGCCAAGAATAGTAGCTGTCGAAAAGAGTATTACTCTGTATTTTTTAATTAAGCATCTTTAAATTATTCTCAAATATTTCCAAAACATTGATTTTTTTTACACGCAAAAGTTTTTGAAATAAATAACGGGGGGGGGGGTATGTGGAACAATTTTTTGATCAGCTTACCTCAAGGAATCGCGTGGTATACCGGAAGGTATCTTGATCAGAATCACCTTGTATTTCCAATATTTTCATTTAGAAAGCAGAAAATTATTACAATTTCGAAAAATCAGGTACTGCATTTTATATATATTTTCTATGTACAGAAAATTATGGTTTTTGTTTCGTCTCTAATAATTTCCTTAGAAAAATGGCTGAGTAAATTATTATTTGCTTCAGTTAGTTGTGTATTATATTTGTAACTGTATTTATTTATTTTAAATAAAAAAAATTTATAACCGTAGATATATAAATTCTACGAAATGTCGGTAGTTCTAATAATATAAGTTAAGTAAATCATACACTTAGTATGTTTTTACTTCGCTTTAATTTTTTATTATCAATTGATCTGCATATTTGCAATTGGTGTATGTAATAATTTTTTAAAAAAAGCTCCAAAAAAGCAAAATCTTGTTGAACTTATTTTAAATTTTGTTAACACACAATGTTCAATAGTTTCTGGTGGAATATTTTTTTGAAAATATTCTTTCTGGTATTTCCAAATATTAATATATGTTACTAATTGCTTGTAGTTAATTACTAACACATTACACATTTTTGAAAAATTTAACGTTTGAAAATCAAGTTTATGTTAGAATTAGAATACATCATATGTAGTCAATTTTTAGAAAATTTCCCGCCTAATTTTAATGGGTAAATATATTTCTCAGAACAAAAATGTCAATAATTAAGGGTTCCACAATTAGCAGATAAGAGAAGATCTGGAAAGAAATGTTGTGTGCAGTTATGTAAGATTTGTAAGAGGGATAGATTTGTAAATGATATTTGACTGTTCTTATACGGCAAAAAACAAAAAAACGAAACTGTGAAAAACTTTTGGGAACATTTGTTGAAATAAATAATCTTTTTCAAATGCAGCATCTTACACAAAATCTTGGCGCCCATGGGGCTTGAGGTAATTAAAATTTTATATGAAGATTTAAATATATTTTAACATACAAGTTAAGCCAAGATTATTCTGTTATGTTGTTACCTTTGATTGATAAAATTATTTATATTGTTTCATTCACTTTAAAGTTTCAGATCGCAGAGATACACACAAATGACAGAGCTTTAGTTATTAATTAATATGCAATGCAAAAACCATATATGGCTATAATATACCTGGTATTTGATTAATGAAGTTGGAGCGATAATTATGAGTCTCGCATCCATCATACCAAACTACCCAAGTTTTGGAAATGGTAGTATTAAATAGGATAGTACATACAGTGTACTCCAACCAACCAAAGGTCACAGATTATTTTTTTTCCAATAGCTGTTTGCAATAACGAATGTTATGGTCTTAGCATAATGTAAGCAACAGTGTGCTACACAAACTCGCATGGCGAATGTTCTGCCATCCTCACAAGTTGCACGTTTGACAGCTGACGGCGGGCCACTCGCTAGAAGGGACTGAAAAAGAAAAGGAAGAAGCAGTATATATTGTGCACTATTCTTCTATATATATATGTATACTATAGATAAACTTTTCCTTTAGCTCGAGAATATAAATTTTAGTTCACGTACGCCTAAGAGGTTATATTTCATACTGCTATACCCAGAATGTGCTTCAATGTGTTTATTTTCGTTTTCCAATCATTTTTACAGTAAAATTCAATAAAAAATTTCTTCCGTGATGAGTTTTTGTAGATAGGCTTTTGTGCACACCCTTCAAATAAATCCATAATACAATAAGTAATCATTGCATTGAAGTTACTACTTAATCTTCTCACGTTATTTTACTTGGACTTTAACATTTAATCTTTGTAAGTGGGGACTAAGCTCTCACTACACATTCAGAGTCTTTCACATGCGATTTATTTGGAATGTGTTCACATTGCCATCAGTATATAACGTAGCCGTAGCCGAGGCGAGCTAGCGTGCCACCCTGCAGTCAACGCTATCCACCGAGTGATCCGTCAGCTCATGCTGGCAGTTGGGACTTCACGTCCGTAAGGTATTGTGCTAAAAAAACAGAATCGTATATTAAAAATGTTAACATGACGAATGCTTCATGATAAGCCTGACCTGAGCAACCATGATATATAGGAGTATCATTTTATTTACAAAATTTTTATTATCAAAGCATATTTGGTATTTGATTATTGAAGTTGGAGCAATTTGATGATCTTCCCATCCATTATACCAAACTACACAAGGTGCAACTAAAGTGAAGAAATTGTGCAAATTGAGCAAACATTTGTACACAATTTTTGGGGTAGTGCGTTAAAGGTAACCCACTTGTATTTTGTGTACTTTCACTAGTTCTCCAATGAGAACACTGCATATTAGAAAGATTACTCATTTGTCGTTATTGAAAATTTTTATCCAATTTCGTTTGCAATTACACTTAATATTTATAACTTTCCGAACTTTCACTGACATATATATGTCAGTGATATAATTTCAATTCAATGTTGATGTGTTACTGTCACCTTGAAACTATTTGTCATCTGTCAAGTCGGTTCAGTTGGCTGCATTAAATCCCCACTAAACTCAGAATTGAATCTGTCAAAATTTACTTTAGGTTCATAGGAATAAAGTAGTTAAACCAAAAAGAGACAACTGTATGAAAGTGATCCCATAATTATGTCAAATAATGTAAGCAATTTCAGTAAGATCAGCAGTTCATTGTATATACATATGTCAGTGGTTACTATGTGTATTCTTGCTTTTTTGTATTCTCATGTCTATGAATTGGTTAGACTTCGCGCCAACTGCGTTGATAAGTTTGCTTGGCACAAGTCAAATTCAAAATCAAATGCTTTTTTAATGTATGCAACAAGATGAAATTTCAAGTATGTTATACGAAATAGAAAATGGTGCGAATTAAATAAAAACAAAAATGTGAGGTATCTTACAACTAAAGTTAACTTAATGACAGGTTAGGACACAGAAGAGTTTTCCTATTGTTTTACTTTTAAAATGCACACGGCAAGAAAAGGAAGAAAGAAAGAAAAAAAATAAAAAAAAAATCAAACTCTCTTTAAAACTTTTATGAATAAAGATCAAAAAGGTGAAAGCGGAATTTGTATGCAACAAAACAGAATTGCAAATGAATCATTTTCGTAAATAAATAATAAGGGGCGGAGTTTTCACATTTTAGTGTTATAAAATGTTCCCGCGCTTTTGTGAAAACCGATTTTTGCTGAAATATGGTGAGAAATATCCAATGGTTTTTATAGAATATCCAATGTTTGTTAGCGTGATTTCTATGGCATTTGAGCAGCAAGTGCTTCTGTTTACATTCATTTTGCTCTGATGACATTAAGTGGGAGGAACTCGTGCTGGATCCTCTAATATTTTCAGGAGAAATGAGAAATTCCTTTGAAAAGATTTTTATATCTCCTTTCAGCAGCTCGGCCAAAGCGAAATTTATTTTTTACTGAAAAATAGAAGTAGTTAGACCTGATGTACATTATTATGAATAGTTTGATAGAATTTTGCGGGATGAAATAAGATTTTGTTGTTCGGGTAATCCTACCTTCTCTCGATTTTTGTTTCTAACTCGTTGTCTCAGTTGCACTACAATATTGCATAGCTAAGTTCTTTTCCCCCTATTCAATCAATAAATCAATCAATCATTTTTTTTACCTGATATGTACACAACATTAGATATCTTATACTAGTACAATGCAGAGAACGGCTAGGTGAGCTAGTAAACTACAAATTAAACTTAAAATAAAAAGAGAGAGAAAAATAAAACGTAATACTTACAATATATTAGAAAAATAGGAAAAAATAGAAATGAAAAAAAAAAAAAAAGAAAAGAAAACATAGTGGAAAGATAAGAAGAAAAGAGTTCGACACAATCAGCTAGTAATTGGTGAAATACGATTACATTATAAGCTTCTTAAATTCACTGACAGAAGTAACACTCTGTGCCTGGGGGTAGGGAGCTCCAAAGGCGTGCAACCTGAACAAAGTAAGACCCCTCAAGGATGGATGAATTGAAACGAGGAATTAGAAGTTTACGTCATCTCAGGGACTGCAGAAAATTGACGTTACAAAAAGATAGTATGGCTCACTTGTGCGAATAAGATTATGCAGGAAAATCAAGTTGCTTTACCCTTCAGGTACGAATCTAGAGTACAACCCAATATCAATGATATATAAGGAGAGATATGAACAGAACGACGCAAAACCGAAAGCAAACCGTATACAGTCGTTGAAAGCAACCTCAAGCTTTCGATTGCAAACTGAGTCTAGTCTCATGTATATTAAACTACCATAAGTAAAAAGAGGCACCAAAAGTGTGCTAACTAGTCTCAAACGCAGATCGACGGGAAGTATATTTGCAGACAGCCGCAGTCTCCTAAGCCCATCATAAATTTTGCTTATCATAGATTTGATATGATCACAGCACCTCAAACGATTATTAATTCTGACTCCCAGATTGGTTATACAGTTTACATATGGTAGTTCCACTTTATTAAGCATAATTGGTGGATGATCCTCAATATTAAGATCAGAATTAGAGAGGGCTATACGTTGCGATTTATTGGGGTTAAGAAGCAGTTTATTATCAATTGCCCACCTATAAATTTCTGAGATATTACCGTTTATTCTGCAGATACAGTCCTCAATCAGTCCACGAGGTCTACATAAGTATAGCTGTACATCATCTGCATACAGGTGCAATTGAAAGTCATGCACGACGTCACATAAATCGTTAATGTAAAGACTAAAAAGAAGAGGTCCTAAGACTGGACCTTGAGGAACTCCACATGTTAAATGCATTCGGGAAGACGGAACTACTTTTATGACCAGCTGTTGCGACCTATGTGAGAGAAAATTGGAATTCATATTAACAGCTGAAGAGGAGAAATAAAAGTTTGCATATAACATACGCAACAGTTTTTTTCATGTACAATACAATCAAATGCCCTCGAGAAGTCTAACAAAACCATCACACCAAGATCTCCAGAGCTGACCGCAAGTCCGTAGTGACCTTGAGTAACGCAGATTCACAGCTATGTCGTGCACGAAAACCTGACTGATATTTCGCCAGGAGATCATTACATGTTACATAATTTTCAATATGGGCTCGTATAAGCTTTTCCAAGAGAATGCTGATGGGACGGTAGTATGCCAGCTCAGTAGCAGACATTTTTTGCAAAAGGAATAACATCAGCTATTTTCTATACTTCTGGGAATTGAGATGTAGTTAGATAAGTGTTCATGATGTGCCGAACGTACGGAAAATGTAAGGCAATAAGATATTGAGAAAACGAGGACTTATTTCATCAAAACCAGTAGCATGGGACTTGATAGAGTATATCGCTTTAAGAGTTCATCATTCCACACACCGCAAAGAGATGCAATTAAGACTTTGTTCACACAAAGTAGAAAGGACATGCTAGGTTATTGTAGAATTAATAAATTTGATGCTGGACCTGAGGTAAAGTTCCGATTAAGTTCCTCAGAATCAAAAGGACAATCAGGGTTGACAGCAGTATAAATGGAAGCTCGCTTCAAATTTCCCACAAGGTTTTGGAAGGTAAGCTTGGATCGAATTGCGAAGAAAAATACTCACGCTTAGTTCCCCCAATTGCAGAAGTGACCTTGTTACGTGCTTGTTTATAGAGTGTACGCGTGTAATGAGTATTCACCCGTTTCCACTGTTTATGAAAGAACTCTATTTCTACAATGAGAGAGCGGATTCCATCAGAAAACCATGGATTGCTAAAAGGATGAATCCATTTGACTTTAAATGGAACATATTTATTATATAAATATAGAGACCATCTCATTAAATTTCCACAATTGTTTCTCCGCCGATGGAAGAAGGAAAATATCAATGCATGGTAGTGACATACACTCATTTATCAGATTAAGATTATCAAGATGTTTGAAATCACGATAGCAGAAAGTCTTATTAAGATTCCCACCTTCCGGGGAAAGATTATAGGCCATAAAGTTTATATCATGATCGACTATACTTGGAGGACTCAGCTGGTTGTGAAATCTGACATTACTCCTATTAGCAACCATGACAAGATCAAGAAGGAAGGGTTGGAACAATTAAAAAACGTAGGCAATGAATTTATCACATCCAAGTGGAGCGCCACCATATCAGTCAAGAACCTATCAGTCATCAAATTATCAACCTGAATGTTTACATTGAGATCACCACCAATAATAACATCATAATAACGGTGTACTAAATGTGACATTGCATTGGAAAACTGTACAGCAGACAACTCACTATAGACACCAGGAGGGCGATACACAGCACATAATAAACATTTTCCTGAACCAACCACAACCTCCAAGCATAAAAATTCAATTTCCCCAGTCAATGAAGAATCTACGATTTTAGCCCTTAAATTATCCCTCAAATAGATCGCAACACCACCTCCCCTGTGACTTAACCGATCATTTCGGAATAGTTTAAAGCCAGGTGTCGCAACAAGTGACGACGGTATATGATTCTGCAGCCATGACTCGCTAACAAGGACAGCATGAATGTTAGAATCGGCAAAAATCTGAGACAATTCATCTATCTTATTCCGTAGGGTTCTAGCATTAATGGTACACACGTGAAATCCAGGAGAATATCCACAAAGAAAATTTAATACTGATCTTACTCTGTCCAACTCACACAAGCCATTAACCGAACCCATAAATGAGCATACCTCCATCAGTGAAACAGAAAATAAACATAGAAAATAAACATAGAAAAATAGGCTGTGTCGAATTCTGTACAAGGAAAATAAGAAGTATAATGAAGCAATTCTACAAAGCTACCACAAGTCATACTAAAATAACTATTTGAGTGATTATTCATTATAAGAAAAAGATGAAATCTGTTGTAAATAACAAAAAAAAAAAATGTCCGAAACCAAGAAACTATTCATCATGAGCTAAATTGCTAGAATTAATATATATTTATGCACTATTAATATACAAACTTAAAGATAAAATACTAAAGTTGAAAAGAAGAAAATTTCAAGAAAAAAATTCAAGAATACTAGGCTAGAATTTGAAATTACGCTAGAATACAACAAACTATCTGTGTAAAATCAATAACAATAAATCTTACTTCAGTGAAGAATACATTTGAACGTCATCAGCTCCGTTTGTGGCGTAACATCATTTTATTGCATGCAAGCCTTTTTGAGTTCATCATGACTGGTAATTCTCTAATCGATACTTTCTCTTTTGCACTTTACATAGACGAAACCATTTCGAGTACTGGCAGAGAATAACTTCCCCTGTTTACGCAAATTTAATGCCTCTTGCAGAATTGAGTTGTAATGCAGGATCAAGCTTTCAGATATATGTACTGGGCCGGCTGAAGAGAAGCCCTCCAATTCAGATAGTTTTAAACCTCGATGCCTACGAAAAGCAGTCAGAAAAGCTTGCAGTTCAGCAACACAAGAGAAACAGATAACAATTGGTGTACTTTTCCCTGCAGATTTAGCATTAATGTACGGTGTCAAAGAGTGTTTAATAACTGCAGCAATGTTCATAACTACGTCGTGAGCATTCTCATTACTGTGGATCGGTATTCCCCTAACAATTGCATCATCTAAGCGCTGAGTGCGATGAAGGTGGAGAATTTGTGATTGCAGTAGATCCCGGTTCCGTTGAAGTTCACTTATCGTATTATTATATGAGTGAAGCTTATTGCTGAAGGAACTAATGCCATCGTCGATCTTTTTCGTTAGACGGTCCTCCGATTACTTTAAAAGCAGGTCGATTTTATTTGAGATGCGAGACTCCAGTGACTCCAATAACCTTTCCAAAAGAGCACCTATGGACCCCGGATCATCAGTCAATGCCTTTGCCAGACTGCGTGTGATGACCTGTCGTACAAAAGACGAAAGTATATGACCTTATCTAATTCGGACTACGAAACACGAAAAATTTCGAATTTTGTTCGGCTGCGTCCTATCTTCTTAATATTAGGTTATCTTTGCTTACAACTATGTATTTACAATAGTCAAAAAATAATCAAAATAATATAAAGATGAGAAGAAAAAGATAAGAAAGAAATTCAACAAATCCACCTAAAATTGTTGCCATGAGCGGACTTACCTCATGCATTCACGACCCAATTAATTTCAGTGGATACTGTGTACTGAATTCATTTCTCCCTGAAAATCCTCGATGAACAAATCATTCTAATGTAATTTGCAAGATAGTTTCCTTTACGTGCAATGAGGACAAAGTAAAAGCGTTGTCCAACTAGTGCTCGGAATCAGGTTATTAGTAGGCTGGAATGGCGGAGCGTGTGCAAAAATCCAAGATATTCGAACATTTACATTGGTGAACTTGTACTTATTAGACAAAGTAGGATGTGGAACGATCGCGTAAACTAAAGCTCAAGTCTTTCATAAATTTCACAAGAATAACCGTTGTAATATAAAGACATAAAAAAGCATAAGCGAAAGTAATTCGCATTGTGTAAACAAAACAAATATCAATAACCAATCAATAGTAAAGTTGCGTGTCAGCAATTTATATTCACTTCGGTATTGTCCCACTTTAAACTACCTTCAGTGAAATATTTGTTCCAGGTCAAAACGAAAATTGTCTCATGACCCAGAATAATTTAATTGTAACCAAATGCAAGCATGCATTTTGTAATAAGAACAACCAAATTGTATTAATCATTAAGAGATCATTTTATATAAATAAGGTAGCAATACCTTAATAAACACAGTCGGTTAGAATATCATTTATTTGAAGTCACGTATCAAGTTTTATTTACTTCTACCACCGGGCATTTGCTAACTTCTTAGCTGCGGACAACTTATTGGAGAGGATCTGCTTTATATAAAGCTTCTCCTAGGAAATCTACCTAATTGCCCTCTTCATTCTCAGTTACCAATATGCTTAGAGCATACCTTGTGCATGCAGATGCATGTTGTATACCACAGATTGGGTCATTGTACACAACGATTGTAAATCATAATCTATTTACTACATGGTGACGCGCGCAAATAATATCTTCATATTATCAATAATACGTTCTCCAAATTGATTACCGCAATAAGCATTGAATGAACATCCTCGAATTATTGTGAAACATGAAACCTGTTGCAAGATGAATTGGTGACTTCTCTCACCCGACAGAACTTCATGTTCTTCATGTATCACCTTCATATTGCAAGTGTAAAAACATAAACTATACGAACATTCAACCACCAAAAGAGGAGTAGAAGCATTACATTTAACTAGGAGAAAGTACCAAAAAAGCATAGAGTATGGAACCCGTAGGATTAAAGGGAATTGTATGTGTACTTCGGACTGTTGTTGGCAGCAGGAGTGAATCCTCAGCTTCATACTCTAAAGAAGAGCGAAAGTGTCATTGGAACGTTTTTGACGCACTCAGCTGATCTATTCACTCCAACGTCCAATTATAATCTGTATATACACCTAAAGCCTAAAGGCACCCTGGAAAAACTAAGCTTACTCAGTACAGTATAATCCCTTTAAACCAGCGAAATACGTTATAAATATATTGTTAATGTGGAGCTCTTTCTTTTGAAGGAAATATTGTATACACGAAAAAATTCCAGACTGCCTCAAGATATTATTCAGGCGAACGAGTTTTGCTGGGAATAACTACCAAAATATTCATTGTCTGGAAGAACGCTAACTGCCGAAAAAATTTTTACGACGCTAAATATCGCCAAGGAACTCAGAAAGGCTGGATTTAGTTTTGATGGAACTATTCGACGGAATAACAACTAAAATAGTTAGAATTGGTCTAAGACCAATTCTTGTGATACCCTAGGTGAATACCCGTATATAATTTCGTATGATTCATCAGTACAAGTTTGATCGTAGTAGCGGTTTTTCCCATATAATTCTAGAACGGTTCGTCGGACAGTACAAATGATTATAACTAATTTCATGGGAATTTTGTATAGCTACCCCACAAGGGAGTTACCCGATTTGTCCCATTTTCGAACTTAATTTTCCTTCTTTTGTTCTTAAAAGCCGTATGTAAAGTTTCAACTTTCTAGGTAAACGCTGGTGCGTAACTGTTGGGCTGCAGGACGAGGGAGCGCTTCTCGTTAAAATGAGGAAGATCACCTGCCCTTTTCTGAGTTATTCGTAGCGTAATTATTTGAGAAAAAAAAAGCTATCACTTCACTCTATCTTTATTTAGTTTATTTCGTTATTTGGGTTCAATACTGTGATAATACACTCGTTACGATGAAAATACACTGTCTTTCTTATTTTATTCAGCTGTTAAGATTCCTTACCGTTGGTCAGGGATATCTTAGCAGCAGTTCTTAAATTTTTACAATAGACTGCCTCGATCGTACAACTGATCGGAAATTTATACTAAAGTGTTACGCCATCTTTTCATGATCAGTATCTGAGAATTTCTTATTTACAAGAAACCACGCCACTTTGCTAGGATTCCAGCGAATCGCAGACGCAGCAAGACATTTTTGGATTTCCCCTTCGGTCAATTCTTAATAGAATTAGCGAGTACCTCTTCGATACTCGTTCCTAATTCACATTGGTTCCTATATCTGGTCAAGCTTTCCATATTGAAAACGATTGGGAAATTCTTGAGTACATAACCATAATGTTCATGTTTACTTTTTTAAGGTATTCGCCTCTGAGAATACTTGAATTGTTCTCAGGTAAACAATTTCATGTATGCACAAAATTTCTCAGAGGCCCAGTTGGCTAGTAGGCCATGTTGGGATTTTTAACTGAGAAAGTGAAATACAGTTTGGGAAATGCTTTGTTTGCAATTTGATACAATCGATTGTTAGCAATTCAGCGTTTGGTATTTCCTCATGTTCGCGGAAGTAAAACAATTGAGTTTTTCTCTAGTTGCTTCATGGCACATTTAGATTTTTATTTTGGTTGCTTCACGGCAACAATTATTAAGAAATATTCACGGCCGTCTTTGGGAATTTATAATATTGGCCACGCTCGTGTTTTATGACATGTTTTTTTTTTAAACAGGGGGAAGAGGAGATACCCATCCCGAGTACGGAGGCCATAGCGGCCCATTGTACTATCCTGAATCACATTCACCAAAACCTTCCTGTCCTCTTAATGAAGCGCATCAGGTCTAGGTCTAGGTCTAGGTCTAGGTAAGAAAAGTTTTTCAGCTCATCCACAGATAGATGGGGAGACCCTAGAGTATCCAGTCTGATCCGGGCGAAGGCCGGACACTCACACAAAAAGTGTTCGGTTGTCTCAGGCTCTCCCACCATGCAGGACAGATACTCAGGGCTGTCAATAACTCCCATCCTTGTTAGATGAGCGTGAAGTGAGCTGTGGTCGGTGATGATGCCAACTACGGTTCTACATTATTTCCTTCCGAGCCGCATGAGAAAATCGAAGATATTCCCATTGGGCCCATCAAGAAACAGTTTTGTACACCTACAAGCACTTAGGTTCTCACATCTCTGCTGATGTTTCCTATGAACATCCGCATTGATAAGACTCGAGGTGGCAACGCCTACGGCGGACTCCAGTCCGAGGAACGGAGAATCGGAGCCAGCCCTTTTATTCCCCATGATCCCCATGTGACCAAGAACCCACAGGAGGGACACTTTGTTGTGAAAACACAACTTATCCACTGAAGACCTGCAGTCCCCCAGTAACTTAGACGTTATCCGAGGGCCATTCAGAGCCATCAAGGCTGCCTGACTATCCGAAAGGATAGCGATATCTTTCCCCTTGATTTGCATATCAAGGACTAACTTCGCTGCCATTGAGATGGCGAAGACTTCAGCCTGGAAGGCAGTGGTGTGTTTTCCAAAATAAGGCTCAAGAATGTTGACACCTGCCCCAGCTCCCTCATTAGTGAGAGAGCCGTCGGTGAAGATTTTTAGAGCGGACCGGGGAAGGCACGATAAGGCACCTCCCTCAATCCACGATTCCCTTGCAGGAAAGCTTACAGAGAAGTGACGCCCGAAACGAAGCTCACGTACAATCGCATCCCGAGGCATACCGGCCAGAGGGTTTTCCAAGTCCAGCCGATACGCCATAGAGCAATGAGAAGAGCCAGTCAAGCCGTCCTCCCAACATCCCCATAAGTGCAATCTGCACACAGCCCTTTTGGCCTCTGCCTGAATGACAAGGTCCAGGGGTGGCAGATTGAGTAAGAGCTTAAGAGCCGCAGTAGCCGGAGATCGCATGAAGCCCGTAACTATCAAGCAGGCAAGCCTTTGCAGGCCCGCAAGCTTCCGGATCGTAGTCCCGACAAGCGTCCTCGGCCACCATACACAGGAGGCATATGTGAGCATGCGTCTGACGAACGAGGTGTACATCCAATGGACAATCCTCGGTCTCATGCCCCATATGCAAGCAAAGGTTATCCTGCATTGTGCGAAGACCCTCATACACTCGGGGTGGCCTTGTCAAAAGCCCCCTCGATGTCCAGAAAGGCTCCCAACGTAAACAATCCACGATCCAATCCACGTTCAATGACAGTTACCATTGAGTGGAGAGCCGTCTCCGTAGATCTGCCCCTCCGACATGTATGGTCTTTTATGCGTCCATTCAAAATTCTAGGGAAAGTAATGAGTGGCTGAGATGCTCTAGATGCGAAAATAGGTGTTTTTGGTGTTTTGGAGCCGCCACTAATTACAACGCATTCTCGAGTTATCTTGAGGACGGACAGATGAGCCGACCGACGGAAGGACGTGCAAAAATTAAAATACATTTTAATATTATGCTTAGTTGTCCGATCCATTTTGCTCTGCATCATTATTTCTTCATCTGGGGTATAAAAATGGGAGCCACAAGAGATTATTAGTTAGTCGAATTCGACATGTAATTTCGACGGAATTCGGTTTCTATATGCGCCGAGAAAGAAATATAGCTTTTCTATTGCTCCCGACCACGATATACTATAAGACAGTTCAGAGAACAAACCGGAAGCTATGTATGTATATGTATTACAATAAAAACAAGAGCGATGCCGATGTATTGGAACAAATGACTACCAAATATACTTGTTAAAGGCGTACACAATGGTCGCTGTTAGCGGTTTTTTAGAATATCCTCGACATTGGAGTGTGGCTGGGTACGTAGGTCATTTCACAGCGCATTCAGAAATCTTTATTTATTTATATAATCGAAATTCATCAAGTTGGTTACAACAGTAATTCCTTAAAAGAAAAAACAATCCATGCAAAAAATTCGAAAACAAAAAAAAATAAAAAAGTTTGAAGGTAAAAACAAAAAAGCAGATAAACTTAACTAAGAACAAATTTGAGTTGATTTTTCAATTGCAGTCTAGAAAAATTTAAATTAATATGGTCGAAATGCTCAGTTATAGGCTCGTTCATACTGGAGTTGGTTCGATGGTAAGGACGTTGAAGGAAGCTATAGCTTCTGTATGAGCGAGCCCGGGTTGATAAAAATTTTATTAGAAATATTGAACAAATCGCTCTCAAAGGTAAAAAGTTGTAAATCAAACGACAGCAATTTTATTTTGACATTTTACAATTTCGGAAGCTTCGATGCTGTATAAATGGGCAATATGGTTACTTAAAGTGCAAGATATTGTAAGTTAAACAAAACTTATTCCAGCTTTCACGCTATTTATTTCCTGAGATATACAGTAAAATTCAAAAGTCTACACTTTTCGGTTCAGAAAACAGTGCTGCCAGTATAACTTGAAAATAACGCAATGTGGAACCAAACTCTACGAAATTTTTTTCTGAACTGAATCTGAGCTTCCTAAGTTAAAACTTCTGTTACTCCTCCAGCTCACATATTTCATAAAATAATGAATTCTTTTGACATAAAAGAAAAAGAAATGCACTTTCCTTTTTGCTGCAATATCCCAAAATCTTCGAATTGTTAGCTGTGGTGACGAGCGTGCCTTTTCAACAAAATTGTCTGGCTTACGCGGAATTTAATTACTAGGAACCTTCTAAATTGAAATCGCAGGCAGAAGACCTCGCGTGTCACGCGTTGCTACCTTATTGCTACGATTTTGATGGAACAACTTCAGTTTTCGGCAATTTCCAAGCAATATTCTCTTCGTTGGATATTACTCCACAGATTGAACCGATAATTTCTGAGAAAACATAAACATTAAAAAAAATGGCGTCAAAAGTTAAAAAAAATAAAAAAAAACTCGTAAAATGGATGACATTTATTGTAATAACAACAATAATATTTTTTTTTACATAGATGTTGGTTTACTGTGTCGAGAAAGTTGATATCTTCATTACAAAAAAAAAAAAAATAAGGCGATATTTTGAATGGTTCTTGAAATATCGTGGTAAAACTATCAAGAAATGCCAATTCGAGAAAAACGCGTATGTTTGTGCGCAGTACTACAGCAGAAATATTGCAACGTACGTTCCAATTGTACATTAAAAATCGCCGTCGCTGTAGAGTGACGTCGCAATCGTGACGCGTCAGGCAATAACTGTTAGCGGATTACTGCAGTTTCATTGGTCTCCTGAGCTAGACTTTTGCGAATTTTTCAGTTTTTCTTAGGCCAAAATTTGCGGAATAGATTGTAGTAACAGGATAAAAAAAAAGATCGAAAAGTTTCGATGCCTAGTCCCCTTAAAGAAGTGATAACTAAACGAGAAAAAATCTATGGGATGACGCGTCTACTTCACCACCTCTGGGAGCTATTGGGGTTTGAAATTTTCATCTAGTGTTGAGTATGTGCTTTTACATATTTCACAATATCTCGTAGGTTTTTTAAGATATCAGATTTTCTTGTCTATGGCTAATCAAATGCCTATTGAGCAGATGTAAAACGATATTTTTTTTTAATTCAAACCTAATTATCTCAATATTTTTCCCTATTATTTTTTTATTTTTTTCAGCTCAGACGAGAACCTAATGAGTGCTCCATTAAGAAGTCTTCACGGCACTCAAAAATAATTTATATATAATCATAACGGAAAATGTACAGGTCTTACCTAAAGTCCATTTGAAGAATTTTTTTCACCAGAACAAAGTAAACAAAGTGTTACCTTCCAAATTTCACCGTTTAGGTAACTGCTTGTTACGCACCCCTTGTCGCGCAACCTTGGTAGCTCAGTGGAGAAGGGTCTTGGGGCCCAACAAACTCGTGGATTCAATGGGCTCCACGTGGTTTTTCAATACAAAAGATACCACGAAACTTACAAAATTATCTCGTCATACAGTATGAAGAAGGACACAATAGGTTGAAATGAAAGAGGATTATGTATGTATGTAATCACGTTATAATCTAATAAGAAGTGTAAGCTACTTGCATCTATACATATATATATTCCCAAACTCTTAAAATCAAGTAACAAGACAAAAAATTTATGTTCAAAGAAATTAATTATTCGAAATAATAAATAATAATAAAAGACAAGGTACTTAACTTGGAGAGGTTTCCTCGAAAGCATGTGGCCGGCCCCAAAACTGTATCCATAAAATCACTCAAATTAAAAAAAAAAAACTTCAACACCGCCAACCATGAGGCTCTTTCTCACCGCTTTTAACTCACAACTCTTTAATTTTTCTTTTTTTATTTTTAAGTTAACTCACTTCTTCTTTTCTTTATAATTATTCTTTTGTTTTTCTTTTACATCTTTCTACTCGTAGTCCCCTACTCTAGGTGTTTCCCGCAAAAAGTGCTCGCTTCACCTACAGGACGGGAGGACATAGCCATCATTTTCGAAATCGATCGTCGAAACTTGACGAAACTTGAACTTGTCAGCGATCGTTGTCGACATTACAGCCGGAGCATTTAAAATTTGAGTATTGATTTTCTGAATTAATTTAATTTGTTATAATTATCGTATGTTTAAAAATATTACAATTCGGTTACTCATTCTTTGAATTGATTTGGTTCAGTTTATATATCGCATGTTTAAAAATATGAACTCTGTTTGTAGGTCGGCTTCGTCCGGGCTGCTAACACTTTAAATTGCTTGTATCCTGAAATCTATCACGAGTTTATTTAAGGTGAGAATGAATCGACTATGAGACCCCTCCGCATTTAAAAAAACGAGAAAGGAATTTACAAATATTGCTCAAAGAAAATAATTATGAAATATAGGAAAAGGGAAAACCTATATATGTGTAGCATTGCTCATAAAAGAACACTAGTTACTATAGGAAATTAACTAATAGTGCAACCAGTGATCCCTACATTAATTCTGCAGTTTAGAGTTCATGGTTTCTAAGAATGATAGAAAAGGAATTAATTTAGAGGTCACTGCATCGCACAGGATTTAAGAAATATGAAGCCTATGTTTAATAGAAATAAAACAAATAAAAGCTAATGTGTAAATGTTAAGCCTTAACTGTCTTATATATATATGCCCTTATGTCCACAATGCGTAGTGTGATGGTTGGAGTGTATTATATGTGTGTAATCTACATACACATAGTGTCATTTAATTGGTAACTCATATGTGTGTAAGTGTTGCCGTGTATTTTGAATAGGTGACCCTGTAGATCAGCGTGACGTGATTGCGTACTGAGTGCTTAGTTGTCTGTCTCTTTCGATGTGTGTTATTTGACTGCGCAATATTTTCTAAGGTATGACTTCCCAGCAGCGGATTGGAAACACTTTCCTGTAAAAGTAGTTCTAGAATTACTTTGAGTTTGGTTTCACGTTCCTACACGGAGAAGTGATTGTAGAATGACTTCTGTAATCAAACTTTTCATATAGTAATGACGGTAGTTGATAAAGTTTCTGGTTAAAAAGGTAAACACATTCCTAGAATTTTGTGTGCAAAAACGTTTGGTGTCAGTTGGAAAAGAGATTTTTATCACAAAAATTTCCCTTAAATTTTAAAATATGAATACTTTGGGGTTTTTTTTTCGTTATTATGACCTTTTTACTTCTTCCCCTTTTTAAGATACATAATATATTAACTTCAAGACTATTTTATCTCTTCCAGTATTTCTAGTTTTCTTTCTACTTCTCAATCCTGAAAGAAGAAAAGGGACCATTAAATTATAAATAGATGCCAGATTTCAGATTCGAGATAATCACTTTTAATGCTTTTAGTGCAATTGCAACTGAAATAGAAATTTCATTAATTCATTTTCAGTTAAAAATGCACTTGAACATTTTTTTCCTGATCCCCTCAATGATGTTTTCAATTTTATAAGTGGAAAAAGTCACAATTATAAATCAAGAAAAAGGACTACTTAAAATCTCTTAATTAACATAATTAATGTATCACAGCGATTCTAACAATGTCTCCCTTACACAAATTTTTGTGACCTCATATTATCATTACACAAAAGTTTAAAGTAAGTACACCTTCTTGACTCAGAAAATCTCATTTTTATTTACACAAATAAAATTTTCTCTATTTTACGTAAACATTTAGTTCCAACAAATTCAACACTAAAACTAACCTTAAATTAGTTGTAACTATCCATCTTCTAATAGTATCTTTTTTCATACCCAAGTTAAATAATATAATTGCTTGCAGAAATTAGATAAAATGTCAGTGACTTTTTGCTTTCACTATAGAAATTTTTATCAGAATGAATAATTTAAAAATCTTTCATATTAATTATTAATTTCCTTTTCTAACTTTTATTGTATTTCTATTGGAAATTGAAAAGATTTGGAAAAATCCCAAATCGAAAAATTCATTGTAAAAGGAAACTAGGATCTGGCAATGCTCATATTATTTAAATGACACGTCATGGCGGTATCACAAAAAGTAGTTTCAGTTTTCCTTTTTTAAGCAAAAACTCTTGGTTCTTGATTCCAAGTAAAATCAGAATAAATATAAATCGTTTGTGATATAAGAACAGTCTTTTATTCGCTCTTATTTTCCTAGAAACTTGGAAAATGCAAAAGAGGAAATAACAATGCGTCACCCTCTTCTGTTCAAATCAGTGTTGGTAACTAAGTTTTTGAATCTTCGAAATAAAAGTTGTTGTTTGGGCGTAAATTTTATTTTTTTCCGACAATTCACGTGTAATTAGTTTTTAAAAATACACAAATATTTATTATTGCGTGCAAATAGATTCGCTAAAACGGAATAAGAATGAAAAATTGGCGCACTTATGGAAATTTTGAATTCCCATACCATAGAATAAAAAAACTAAAAAATGTAGAGAACACTGGCTAAAATCATTGCCTGTATAGACATCTGTCATTCGTGTTCTATTGCTCCGAGTGAAAGTTCGGGAATTAAAAAGTGCAAAATAATTGAATTTTAATTTAATTTATATAGAGTTGCTTTAATACAGTTATTGGTGTTTGAATTTATTACAATTTGTGCTAGTTGGGAGCTCTTAAATTTGTTGTTGTTTGATTTCTAACAAAAATCATTTTGAATTTAATCTGTAGAAATTGTACTTCAAATCGTCTTGTACGTGCAAAAATTTATTTTATTAGTAAAGTTGACATTTATTATTGATACATTCTATCTAAGTATGGAAATGTTGCTTTTATTCTTATTTTCAAATTTCTGACGAATAAAACGAAAAATAATCCTAACAATTTGTGCGCGCTGTTTCAATGAAAAAAACTTGTGCTTTGTAATGAGGAAATAGCTTAACTTTCATATTATCATTAATAATACCGAACTATTACTACATCTTAAGTCAACGACAGGAGCTGAGAAAATGTCAAAAAGAAGTGTTTCTAAAAGGCATCTTTGCCGATTAATTAAAGCTCAGCAAGCAGAATTTGTTAATGAGCTCTATAGTAATACTCAGCGAAATATACCTTCCACAAGTTTTGAAGATTTTAATTATGACTTTGAAGAAGTTATGACGGTTGAAGACGTAACTCCAATCAGCGAAGAATATAACTGCAATAAAGAAGTAAATTTACGAGATAAGTTAAGAAGCTGGTTCATTAAATACAATCCATCAAGGGAAAGTTTTGGGCTCTTTTAAAAATTTTATCATCTGAACAGTATGACGTACCTCTTGATCCCGACAGTCTATTTACTGACAAGAAAACTATAATAATTCGTACAGTAGCACCAGGAGAATATTGGCACTGTGGCATAAAAAATCAGTTGGAAAAAGTTGCAAAAGTGGTTTGTAAATATGATGAAATTATTTTAAATATTGGTATTGATGGATTGACCTTATATAAAAGTTCAGAGAAAAGTCTGTGGCCTATTCTTGGTAAACTTATAAACATAGAAAACATTAAAGTATTTTTAATCGGTGCATATGCTGGAGTAAAAAAGCCTGTGGACGTGAACAATTATTTGCACGATTTTGTTCATGAATTGAAAGATTTGTTAGAAAGAGGAATTGAAATTGGCAACAAAACTTTGAATTTTAAAATTGGATCATTTGTTTGTGATGCTCCTGCTGGAGCATTTGTCCGTGGCATTTTAGGACACAATGCTTTGAATGGGTGCAATAAGTGTGACCAAGTTGGAAGATATATTGAAAAAGTTGTAACTTTTAATGTAACATCAGGCAATATTATTTCGGATGATGACTTTACCCAAAGAAAATACCCTCTTCACCATCAGCCCAAATTTAGAGTAGAAAAAACGGAGCTTGAAGTATTAGGACTTGGCATGGTATCTCAATTTCCATTTGATTGCATGCATTTAATTGATTTGGGCTTTACAAAAAAGATAATTAATAGTGCATTAAATGGGAAAACAACGTATAAATTGAAATTATCAGAAAAGAGTCAATTTTCCATGCGTCTCAAATCACTGTATGCGTTTATTACCAAAGAATTTAGCAGAAAGCCTAGAGGTTTTGACGAAATTGGAAAATGGAAAGCGATCGAATTTAGACAGCTCATGCTATACAGCGGAATTTATGTATTAAAAGATACAGTTGATGACGATTTCTACTATCATTTCTTGTTACTGCATTGCGCCTATCGGTTACTGTGTTCTCCGAAAAACTTCATATCAAATTTAGAGACAGCTGAAGAAATGTTAAAATCTTTTGTGGAAATATTCCCAGAAATCCATGGTGGAAATAGTGTCACATATAATGTACATAATTTATTACACTTAACTGAATGTGCAAAAGAAAAAGGAAACTTAAATAATTTCTCAGCTTATCCTTTTGAAAATTACATGAGAGACATAAAAAGTAAAGTGAAGAAGCCGCAGAAAATTTTACAACAATTGGCTAACAGATTCAGTACGACAAATTGTTGATAAATGATAGCAAATCTGAATTTAAAAAACTAAAAAGCGGACGAATAATAAGCTTTACTTCTGATCTTTATTTCCTTAGCTTGCACGAACCAGACAATTTCATATGCGTTTATCCATTCACATCTATGAAAATAGTAAAATTTATTGATGAAGAACAAAAATATGTAGTTGGGAAAAGGCTGTTGGGACTAACGACGTTTTTCAATGAGCCGGTAGACTCACAGGCAGCATTAGGAATATGTTTGGCTGCACAAGAATTATCACAAGAACAAGAAATTTTCAGTTTTGATGAAATTGCTTTTAAATTTATGTGTTTACCAAACGATGAAAAATTCTTGTTAATACCAATTCTTCATGGATGTACCTAAGTCTCAAATATATAGTTTAAGCAGAAAGGTACAATATTTCCATATTTTATGGTTTTTTACTATTTTATTTTGTTCCCAGAAAAATGGCTTTAACCTCAGGTGCATACATGGCGAAAACAAACAAACAGAAATTTGATTCAGATAACGAATATTCATCCCCAGTGAAGCGCATGAACTGCATCATGGGAGAGGGCCTACTTTCGCATGGTAAACCAAATCGATGCAATGTAGTTTGCTTTTCTTTAACATCACCAATTCTTAATAGGATCTTCAAAGTACAACAATCCGAAATCTTCAACAAACTAAATTCGCTGGAAAGCCTAGAACAGCAGATGGAGGAGCTAAAAGGTTATTACATTTTCGCTTATATTTCGAAATCATGACTTATATATTTATGTATTGTTATTATCTTCTCCTTCTTCAGAAAATTCAACAAAGCAAAATGTGGCAATTATGACGAAGCTGGCAGAGCAAATAGTAATTTTGAAAAGGCTTGCCCAGGAAGCCGAAGATGAAGACAAAACGGCATTGTGCTTCCCAATCACTTCAATTGAAGAGTTAGAGAATTTAAACTCTAACATCGACGAGGACAATATTGCTACTTTTGTAAGCATTGATAAAAATTATATGCTAGCCTTAAAAAATATTTTAATTATTATGTCATAATGTTAATCGCAGGTTGGCGCTATTAAAACACTGATAAAAAGGGGTGGATTAAAAAAAAAATTCCATCGTGTTTTCAGCGACAAACTTTTGTCGGCATACAACTTCGACGGGACACATAAGAAAAAGTCTTTCAAAGCACTTACAAACATAAATAATGTTTTATACAGTAAGTTATTATATATTATATATGGATTTAATCAAACTTATGTTTCCTTGTTTTTAGAAGCGCTTAAAGTGCATGGTTATACAAGAGAGGATTTTAAGCACGACATGCAAAAAGCATTCAAGACGTCCAAAAATCGGTTTTTTAAAAATATTTGGTCCGAAAAA
Source organism: Dioctria linearis (assembly GCA_963930735.1). Lineage (NCBI taxonomy): Eukaryota > Metazoa > Arthropoda > Insecta > Diptera > Asilidae > Dioctria > Dioctria linearis. The sequence goes on along the minus strand of OZ005744.1, from coordinate 133,974,701 downwards.
AGAAAATCAAAGCCTAATGAGGAACCAGAGCAATAAAGCTGAGCCTAATAAGGGCACGAAAATAAATGTATACTTTTATTATGAAAAAGATTCTGTTTCAACTTGTATTTTTAAGACATAAATGTTTTATTGAAGTAATACTTAATCGGCACGAAAAATTTTCGATTTTTTTTTAACCTTAAAACTTGGATAACTGAAACGATAAAAGTGTATGGAAACATTTATTTTTCTTTTTTTTTATGAACAATTGGAGCTATAATGCCAAGCCCGATAAGGGCTCAAAAATAAAACTTGAATAACTGAAACGATAAAAATGTATGGAAACATTTATTTTTCTTTTTTTTAATGAAAAATTAGAGCTATAATGCCAAGCCCAATAAGGGCTCAAAAATAAAACTTGAATAACTGAAACGATAAAAGTGTATGGAAACATTTAATAAATATTCTGAAGGATAAATGGAATGAATTTATTTCTCGATTGGTTAAAATTATCCCAATTTTATTACAAAAGCAATCCAGTATACGTTCTAGAATTAATCGGAGGAAGGTGGAAGGAAGCAATCCAGTAATTCATTCTAGAATTACTGTGCAGAAAATTCCCAATTTCATGGCAAAGGAAATCCAGTAATACGTTCTGGAATTAAACGGAGAAAGTTCAAAAGAAGCAATCCAGTAATTCATTTTAGAACTACTGTGAGAAAAATTCCCAAATTTCATGACAAAAGCGATCCAGTAATATTTTCTAAAATTAATCTGAAAAAGCACGAAAGAAATAATCCGGTAATGCTTCCTTTAATTACTTCTAGGATATATACTGGTAATACAACCAGGGAAGAACTGGTTCCGCGCTATGACAACACCGTGCAAAAGTAATGAGTTGTTTACATGGAGTGGAGTCATACTTGAAACTAGTTGCGACTTCTGGTAAGTACTTCTAGAACTAGGTCAGTAATGACTTCGACCGCTGCTGGGTTATAGTGCAAGTGGCTGTGTATGTGTTGAGGATGATGTTGAGTTGCGGTTAAATCGCTCGCTAACTTGGGAATAGTTTGCCGGCCGTTCTTTCGCCCTCTGAAATGGAGAAGGATCACAAAGTCAACAGTTCATCGATTTCGTTATTTATATTGGAACCATAACTGACGATTAACTCATACGACAGACAAACTAGCAAAGGAAAAAAATTAGCCCGTAACATTCCCCCTCTTTCCTCCGAAAGATTTCAGTCTGTGACTTGATTTCAGTCTATGACAGAAATCTTTTTTCTTTTTTTTCCACTCAAAATTTATTTATTTTTCTTTAATTACAATTTTACTTGAGCTATTTCATTTATCTTGTTCTTAAATCCCTTAGGATATGAAAGTTTAGCCTTCTAAAGTGCTCCGTGTTAGTAATATGTACTATACTTTCAACGTTCGTTATGTCGAACTATATGTAAGGATTTTCATATAAATACGGGAAGGGCGAAGTAAACATGATACACCCATACTAAAAAAAAATTCCTTAAGCCCCAACCCACAAGAAAAGTGTATGTCTTACAGAATTTGTCATGTTGAATAAACTTATCCGCAAAAGAAAAGCGCATGTACTTTCTAAAATATAGGTATCTACTACTAGCATCCGACTTGGAAAAAATATATATATGAACATTAAGATTCTTCCATAGAGTTTTCGGCAAAGAGTTCATGATCCCCTTCTAGTAACGAATGCTGATATACATGGAGTTCATCTAAACATGTATTTTATGCGCTGCTACTATACACATACTTAATGTATTTGGCATGTGTGGGAATTATCTACTTCAAATAAAAAGAAATTACCATTTATGAAGTGAACCTATAATTCAAAAAATACTTTTATTTCAGCTGGAACTCATCAAAACTGTTGTAGTTCCCGTTTTTTGGAATCCGATAAAACTAACCGAACGACATCGGAGTAGAAAAAATGTTAAACTACGGTTTACGTGAATAATAAAAGTTATGTTAAGCCAAGACAAAAGTATCCAAGAAAAAGAATAATTCGAAAATTGGAGGCATACCAACCGCTGAAAGAAATCTTCTTCTTAAGCGGTATTTTGATACCCTGTCGTTAACCAGTTAAGCTGGCTGGATGCCTTCTTGGGACCACCAATTTGCACTACGAGCATTTATGTATCATTTGACTGCCTAAAGGGTTTTAAATCCTGCTAATGCCAAATGCCTTTTTGCCTGTCAGTTTCATCTGCCAACTCGTAAGTCCTAGGCGAAACACGCGGTTTTACTTTAAAAGGGCCAACAAATTTAGGGACGAGTTTCGCGCTGAAAAATTTAGCCGCATCAGACAAAACAAAGTTTCTACACCATACCAAATCATTTGGGTAGAATTGTTGATTCCTCCTCCTGAGATTGTAAGATGCTTTTGCTACATTTGTTGCTTTCGACAAGCGCTTCCTAACGTCAGTTCTTACTTCTTCCAATGCCTTAGCGCGGAATTTAGGATTGAACGAATTCTTCACTACCGATGAAGGCTCTAAATTTTTGCCGGTAAGTGCCATCTCCCTGCCGAAATTGACGAAATAAGGGGTCAGCTTAGTGGTTTCGTGTGTTGATGTACGTATAGCACAGGCGATCTTGACTAACTGTGAATGCCAATCGCGGTGATTATCTGACACAAAGGCTCTCAACATCGTCTTGATGACCTGATTCGTACGTTTTGCTGGATTTGCGTGTGGGTCGTATAAGGCAGTAAAATTTATCCCAATGTCGTAACTGCTGCAGAAGCTTCTAAATTCTTTACTACTAAATTGAACCCCATTGTCACAGATGATTTGTCGTGGGACACCAAAAATGAGTAAGACGGAATCTTCTAGCGCTTGGATTATAGTTTTCGAGGTAGCTGAGCGAAGACTGAATAACAAAGGGAATTTGCTAAATTCATGTACTACCGTCAGTATGTACACAAATCCCCGTTTAGATCTTGGTAAAGGTCCCACTAAATCAATACATAGCGTTTCCCATGGTGCATTGGCATGTTTTCTTGAAACCATCAAACCGGCTGGTTTCTGAACCTCTGGCTTAATACTCTGGCAAATCATGGAGTGTCTCACATATCTCGCAACATCCTGTTTCAATTTAGGCCAATAGACCGGTTAGAAGTTTTTTGGATACTCTGATGACCGAATGTTGGAATGTCGTGCGCCTCCGCTTTAAGCTTCTGTCTATGATCCTTTGGGGCTACTTGTTTCCAACTGTCGGCCTCTGTAGTCAAGTATGGATAGTGTACATTGCAGTGTTTCCAGAGAACTCCATTAGATACCTTCCAATGTGGAAAATCTTTTCCTTTGTTTTCAACCGCCTTGACCATTTTCATATACCACGGAACAGTGATTGTCTGGATATTCGACGACAACATTTCTAAGACAGGGACGCTTCGTGATAGATAATCAGGTAATAGGTGTTCCTTTCCTTTTCTGTGTACGATCTCGAAGTCGGGCTGCTGCATGCGCACTGCCCATCGAGCTTGTCTACCAGCAGGATCCTTAAGATTATTTAGCCAAACCAATGATGCGTGGTCTGTCACCACCTTGAAGTGAGTGCCCTCCAAGTATGGCCTTAATTTTTCGACAGCCCATAGGACAGCAAGACACTCCCTTTCTGTGGTGGAGTAATTCCTTTCACACCGCGATAAAGACCTGCTTAAGTAAGCTATTACTTTCTCTTGCTCTCCGTGCTCTTAAGTAAGTATTGCGCCTATTCAATAACCAGATGCATCTGTGTGGACAATAAATGTGAACTAAAGTTGGGGCAGGCCAGAATTGGAGCACTAACAAACTTTTCTTTGATGTCCCGGAAAGCTTGTTCACAGTCCTTGCTCCACTCAATCTCTTTACTCTTTTTCAACAGGTTAGATAGAGGAGAAGTCAAAGATGAAAAACTGGGCACAAATCTGCGATACCATGCCACAATGCCTATAAACCGCCTTACCTTCGTTACAGTTTTCGGGCTTGGAATGTCTAAGATACATTGAACCTTTTCAGGATCAACTTCAAGTCCATTTTCCCCTACTAAATAACCTAAGTGGCAATAATAATATCGTCGAGATAGACAAATACGTATGGCTCAAGCTCTCCAGCTAAAAATCGTATCCACCAACCTCTTCCTTGTGGCGGGTGGGTTCGTCAAGCCGAAAGGCATCCTACAGAACTGAAACAACCCACGCCCAGGAACAGTGAAGGCAGTATATTGTTTTGAATCGGGTTCCATTTCAATTTGCCAGAAAGCCGACTTGATATCCAGAGATGTAATGTACTTTGCATCATGAAGCCTATCGAGTATAGCAGAAACATATGGGAGCGGATAAGCATCCTTCTGCGTAACTCTATTTAATTTTCGATAGTCGACGCAAAATCTATAGCTCCCATCTTTCTTCTTTACCATTAATATTGGTGATGCCCAGGCGCTATTAGAAGGTTCTACAACTCCATTTTCAAACATCTTGTCTAATTCTGAATTCATTATCTTCTGCATGGCTGGTGATACGGGATAATACCGCTGTTTTATGGGTGATGAGTCTGTCTTAATTACATGACGTACCCTATTAGTGCACCCTAGCCCTTCATATGCGCTCTTGTTTGCTTTATCAACCATATCCTGTAGCAAAATTCTCTCTTGCTTTGAAGGCCTATCCTTCCCTTGTATAATAGTGAGACAAGTTCTTTCATCATCACAAAAATCCCAAAATTTATCTTTTAATCGTTATTGTATTCCCATTCTTGTCCAGAAATCAGTCCCTAAAATTATGGTATGGGGTAGATCGGGAATGACGAGAACTTTAAACATTTTTATATTTCCCTTTAGTTCAATAGGAAGTTCTATTTCACCAATTACCTTCACACTATCTCCATTAGCCAATGCACCTTTTTCAGTACCCATCTCCCACAGTTTCAAACCCATAGCTATCAACTTATCCCAGCCCACCTTACCTATGATAGTACGCGAAGCACCTGAATCTAAAAGGCCTACCATAGATGTGCCCAAAATAACGACCTTGAGGAAAGGACGTGTATCACCTTCAACATTCGTGAAAGTATAATCCAAATTTGTTACACTGTTTTTCTCAAGAGTTAGGCAATTAGTTGACGAACGACTAACACTTGCTCCTGCGGTTTCTAGAGATGAGTTCCACATGCCGCTTTTTGTGGAACTCGTCTGCCGTTTCCCGCTTTACTGACAGACGGCTGTTGACTGCCACTACGCATCACTGAATTCGAAGGATTACAAGCTGGACAATTTGTTTTTATGACTCCTACTGTGCCACAGATTCTCCTTCAACGACAAGTTGGCTGAACTATCTACTGAATCACTGTCAGACAATGTATCGGCTATGAACTCTGGCTCTCCTGCAGCATTATTAAGTCGCTCATACAGTTCAATAACAGTACTGGCAATCGTTAATTTGCTGTGTTGCTAAAAATCTGGAGCATTGTCCACATTTTCATATCGCTGATGACCTTTGTGGAGGTAATGCAGTAAACCAGAAAACCTTGTCCGTCGTTCGTTGATACGCGTCACCAGAAATGCTTTCAAACGTACAGCCAAATCTGAAGCTCCCAAGTTGGTAATCATGAACACTATTGCCGTGTCGGTTGACAAAAGAGTCGCATCATTTCGACAAAACGCTTCTACGGCCAGTTTTACGCGACAACCGATGAAATGGTGTCAAACTCCAAATCACTGATCTCAATTTTTGAGTCAAATTCAATATCAATCAGTGATTTTCTGATGCAATTTTTGAACTTCAAGAAGCGTTCAAGCATTGCATGCAGACTGTTCCATCGTGTTTTCGTGTCCAAGACCAATGGAATGGGCTTACCAAATTCATCGGGGTTTCATCGTTTTTTGTTGGAGAACGACGAAATAGCTTGGCAATCATGCGTACTTTTGCAATTAACGGCTTCAAATCTTCAACTAGCTCAAATCGTCCATATCATCATCGGTGTAGTTCTCATCATTAGTGTCGGCGGTGATGTCAACGGCGCTGTTTTTTTCGCCTGTTTGTACAAGACGTCAATTATAGCTAAGTGAATACCGTGAACAATGGAAAGTTGTTGATCGCATATGCTCAGTCGTCCCACTTTCCGCATAACCGACGCACCGTCGGTTGTGATGCACACAATGTCCCGGTGGTAATTCAGATCAAACTTCTGTAGCACTTGTTGCACCAGCTGCTCAATGCCCTTCTCTGCAGGAAACGATCCCATAACTCTGACCAGCCCAAGATTCCAAAATCCTTTGCGGGTGAGCATTTCCACGTTTAAGTATCTACGATATCTAATTGAATACCATTCGTCAAACGTTAGACTGAATCGTATTCCTTGAGACCGGAGAAGGGTCAGCTCACCATCTTTTGAAGGGCGTTTGCATAATCCACCACCATACTTCGAATTGTGGTTGCTGATTTTGGAACTTCAAATCCGCGAGCCTCGAAACGCATTCTCAATTTCGAAGAAGTGATGAACACGCTGAAAGGGGAGTCCGTCCAAGGCAACGAGTCTGGACAAAACCGCAGGTAAAGTGTTATCTCGCTGGTTTTTAAAATAGTCGGTGATTGCTGTTTTCGTTTTCTTGAGTGGCTGTACAACCGCTGACGTCGATTCTTCCGAGTCTGTAGCCAATTTTCTTTTGTGAATCGTTTTCATATGCGAATGGAGATCTGTGGTACTGCCACCAGTTGATTAAAAATAAAAGCACACACAATTTTCGTCTGTGGCAGCGCCTCCTTTGAAATTTTCAAATTGTGACATGGGTCTCTATGTGACTATAACAAAGATAAAATATAAATATAAAATATAACTATAAAACTGTAATTAATTACAATTTACAAGAATTACAATGAAATTTCTCTGTAAATTATGATGAAATTCATTGGTTTGAAGTAAATAACAGTTGAATTGTGATCCTTACCGCTTATGCTAAACGTATGTCACGAAAAAACTTTAATTTTTCGGGAAATTTAGATTAAATCGCCTTTAAAAAATTTTCTCAACAATATCTATGACAGTGTCATAAAATTACAAGAATTGGCAACAGTGCTTACTCGAACTCTCACAACCTTTCAAGATAAGTCCAACACACAACAAAATAATTGAAATTAAACTAACAAAAAGAAATCAACCCATAAAATAAAGTTATTATTTTAACTCTTTCTTTTCCTGTGCATACAAATATAAAGTCGTATGTTTTTTATGCATTTTATATTCATTTCATTTGTTCATTCCGAATTTTTGTTTTTCGCCAAAAATTAATGTTTGGTCAGAACGAGTCTATGTATACCGAATTTCAGATCGATTGGATATGGGGAAATGGGTTTGCATGTAGACAGGCGAAGTTAAAAAAGATAATTTGCTTAAAAAAAATATTTTCAATATCGAAATATCGATATTGTATACCCTAGTAGAAAGGCATTATACTTCTTTTTAATATCTTCAACTCTTCTATCTCTGACAAAGGAGTTGTTCCGTCGCGGAACAATTTTCATAAATCAAAATTAAAACACTCACTACTCACTCACTTACGATGATTCCAATAATTCCCGCGATCCCACGAAGTGACCAGCAGAAGCTAAAAAGAAAACCAAATACGGGCATTTATAAAAATCAACAAATAGTAAAATCTTAGATCATTTAAAAATTTAAACAATCTGAGATTTTACAAAAAGACAATACTTACACATCAAATAGATCCAAATCCCGCGCCAAAACAAATCACTAACAAAATCAAAAACAAATCAAAAATCAAAATAGACACTTACCAGTCTCCATCATCTGCCACCAACAATTTGACATAATCAAAATGGTGGCCCATAACATAGCAAAGTATTCCGATTAAAATTATGATGACGCCATTTTGGGCCAAGATGGATAATTCTTGGACCAAATGCATGAAAATTCACACGATGACGCCATTTGGGGACCAAATACGTAAAAATTCACGCAAAGACGCGGGCGTCATTGGCAACGCCACCGGCAGACACAATTTCTATTGTGTCTCTGCCTATAAATAGCGAGCGATTGGAAATATAAAATCACTTGCGATTTGACCAAGCGACAAGACAGATCGGTGGCTCTGACACCAAAATTAAGTCTTGATTAACAAAACCAAGGGAAGTATTTCTGACTCCCATTTATACTAATATTTTTATATAAACATAATAATATTTCAGCACCATATTCTGGGAGTTTTCTGAACCCAGCTTCAATTAGTCTGAGCAGTTCATTGACGCTCATTCTACCAACCAAACCTCGGTTATTCAAAAATTAATAATTATTTCTTTTTATTACAGATTAAGAAATAATAACCAGTGGAGGTTTACAAATACGTCACACAATTGGATTTCTTAAACACTTAGAATTAGTACGTTTTAGCCAATTTTTTTGTTATCTAATATTAAAAAACAAGTGAATTAATTGAATTGAATTTTCTAGGTTAAGGTTTTGTGATAAAATAAATAGTGAATTTTTGTCATCTGAAAAAAAAACATCCTGTCTTATCATTTCGAAACCGGCACCTGCCCTCTTTTTTATGCTAAGCCCGCATTGGGACTTAACATTGGTCCTTCAAAGCCGGATAAGACAGGAAGATTTCCAAAATGACAGAGATCGGTAACTTGACATTATCACTAGTCGCGATGAGCGATCAGATAAAAAAAGCCGCCATAAATCACACCAAAGCTAATAGTGATACAAAAGCAAGCAAAAAATACTATGCGGCACGCATAGACTCTCTAGAAAAACTCTGGAAATCTTTCACAGATCTACATATAGCAATCTGGACGACCAAAGATGGCGCGCAAAGCGACTACGCCAAGGGAGAATTATATGAGGAGACCGAGCTCATATACATAAATCTTCTCTCCACTTTATTAGAGGAATTAGAGGGGTCATTCCCAGCACTCCCTCCTATCACAAATGAACCCAGAGTTCAGTCAGTATGACCCTCAAAGCCTGAAACACGGCTTCCACCAATCCATATACCGACATTCGACGGTAATTACAAATCATGGCGGACATTCCATGATTTGTTCAATTCATTAATTCACACAGACCTAAATATATCCAAGGTCCAAAAACTACACTACCTCAAACTCAGCGTCACTGGCGAAGCAGAACGCTTACTACATCAGTTTGAACTGACAGAAGCAAATTACATTAAGGCGTGGGAACTACTACAAAAACGATACAACAACAAGCGGGCTCAAGTTAACACACACTTAAAAACTTTACTAAACCAGACACCAATCAAAACGGAGTCAGCCCACGCCATCCGCGCTCTTCTAGATCAGACAGAAGAGAGTCTCCACGAGCTGAAATATTTAGAGCTACCAATAGAACATTGGAATGCAATATTAATTTACAACCTTGTTCAACGCCTCCAATCAGAAACACATGAGCTATGGGAGCAAGAACAAGGCAGCAAGACTGACATACAAACATATGCCGATCTGTCAGCTTTTCTAGAGTCACGTTTCCGCACTCTAGAATCCATTCAAATACGTCAAAACTTGATGTCAGCAGAACATGGACGACAAACAAGGGGCCACATACCCAAGACTTACGGCGCGGCTATAGACCAACGAACTCAAATGACACTCCGTCATCTAACCACGCACACAAAAGTGCTTCCACGTTCATGAACAGAACATACACTTGCACCAAGTGCAAGCAAAATCATTCACTATTCCACTGCGCAGCATTTAAAAATCTATCTCCAACAGCGAGATCACAATTCGTGCAACAATACGAGCTGTGTAGAAATTGCCTGGCATCGGGACATAACCTATACAACTGTCTCAGTCAGAAAACATGCCTCCACTGTCACAAACGACACAACACATTGCTGCATCTAGTACAATAATCATCCGAGGGAGACAGTAGATCAAGGAATAGTGAGCAAAACCAGAAGCAAGCAGAAATGAAGCTTGACATTCCCAGTGGCAGTAATGAGCCAACTACATCGTCATTTTTCACAGCAGATCATAATGATGCATTACCGTCAACTGCATTAGTGCAAGTCGAGGGACCAGATGGAGAGAAACACACAATGAGAGCACTGATAGACTCAGGCTGTCAAATGTCCTTCATCACAAAAGCGGCAAGTAGACGGGCGAAACTACAGCCAAGGTCCAAACTTGTGAAAATCACAGGATGAGGCCAAATTCAGACAGCATCCGCCAATGCTCAAACATCATTTAAATTGAAATCCCTTCATACAAGATTTCAAACCAATATAGAAACTCTCATTTTGGAAAAAATCACGGACTACGTTCCAGCTGACACGATAAACACCAGCAAATTGCTTTATCTGCAGCATTTGCTCCTAGCAGATCCAAGGTTTTACGCACCTGGGCCGATCGACTTATTACTAGGAGCTGACGTCTATGCCGACGTCATAGAGAGCGGAATTATCAGGGGTTCACCAGGACAACCCACCGCTCAACACACGCAGCTTGGTTGGATCCTACTAGGAAAAATCAAAAGTAGTGACGAAAACACTACAGTTATTGCACAAATAAGCAGAAGTCAAAATCCAAACCAACAAAGAAGAAGAAAAAACGTGCATCCCAGTGAGAAAAACCAAAAAGCCTCACACCAACGCCTAAGTCAGAGCACAAAGCAAGTCAAATTCCCATCTAAAGGAAGCAACTTTCAAATAAAATATATGACAGTAAAACTGTCTAACCATAAGGAAAATAATATAAACACATCTGAAAATCCGACAAATAGTATCAGAACGAAACGGATCGAAACTGAAACGAAAAGGCGCTATGTCGAATGCCAGACTTACAATCAGGCATCGACGACCTCATGACGCAGCACAGTGTCAACCCAAATCAAATGTGACAGTTCCAAGGACAGAAAACATACCTACTCCAAAAATAACGCCATCTATGGCATCCGACCACAACGGAGTAAACGGTACGAGCCTAAGTAGCATCCGAAGGCATTCGTAGGTGTATAGCTTTACAAACTATACACAGGAAATAGTTGTGACAGAATTCACAAATACAACAAGTGCTTAACATCAACAAAACTATCAAGCCAATCTGTCACATGACTATCTGCCCCAGATGCACCTACATCTGGAAATTATAAACAAAAAAAACTTAAGTCGCCACATAGACGCAACATCAAGTTGCTACAATATTTCAAGAAAGCTGCTACTTGTCAGTTCTACCACAGCAAAAAACTGGCATCAGACAAAATAATTACCGACAAGAATCATCCAAATAGTTACATAAGAACTGACAAACAAATCAGATTCAAGACAGCAGCAAATCTTTAAATCACTTTCATTTATAACATACACTGAACGTTTCGATCAACTGACTAGTCAGCAGGAATTTAAACTAGTCAGTGTAAGTGTCAGAACCACTGACACATGCTAAATAAAACAGCAAGAATACTAAAGTACACAACAATCAAGTATAAGCAGAACAATACGTTTTAATAAAAATATTATACTACCCGCACTCTGCAGCACGTAGCAGTAACGCCATCTTACAAAATACAGAGGAAACATTATACCATTAAAACAGTGCAGGTAATGCAGATCACTACAAAATCAAACCCTACTTCACTTATGATCCAATGCGCCAAAACTTTGACAACTGGCGAAGCAGAAAGAGGCGGAACAAATTACTTTCATTTAAAATTATTATTTGCAAAGCTTATTTTTTATTTTTTATATACATTATTATTTCTATTGACTTCTCCATCTTTTCTTTTTATCATTTGTGAGTTTTTTTTTTTATTTATGGGTGACTTATTATTTTTGTTTGCAATTTTTTATTTTGTTGCTTTTTATTTTTATTTCCAAACCTAAAAAGGGAAAATTAATTCGCTACCCAATTTGGACGACTGTCTGTATATTGATGACATCCCTGAACTCGAGATTCCTTTAAAGGACAAACTCGGGACAACAGATATGCCAAGACGTCCAAAGACATTTGTACCTCAGGCTACAGACCATATAAAAGGGCTAGCTACCGAAGCAACGCTTCGAAAACCAACTAGGCCAGCTAGGCCTCCTACTGGTGCCAGGAGATCCGCCTTACAACCAGCAGCAGCTCCATACAAGGCCACATTCAAAGGGCCGTCATTTACGGTCACAAAGTTGGCACCTCAAAAAACGATGCCACCCAGCGCATCCTTTAAAAAGCCAGCTTTGCCGGCCTCAGCCATAACGTCGCATTCATGCTATCAGAAACCAGCGCTGACGGCTTCAGCAGCGACGCAGTGCTACACATCAGCAATGCAGCCAGCCTTTATGGCTCCATCAAAGTCAACGCATGCTACAGCATCATCAGCTTCAGCTACAACATCGCACAGCGCATCACGCAAAAGGCCAGCTCTGACGGCTTCCACGTCAACCGCAGCACTATACGACGTACCACTCAAGAAACCAGCGTTGATGAGGCCACCCAAAAAGCCAGCTCGGACGGCTTCAGAACGTCGTCCAAACACAAACCCAACAAGGCCTCCTATGAATTTCATCGTGGAGCCACAGCTGTGGGAACAAGTGCGTACACAGCCAATTCCATGGCTAAAGGTTTTCACAGCGAGAAAATGCTTCCGCATCACAACGGAAAATGGGGACACATTGCGCTTTCTCGAATTAGCGTCAGGGCAAATAAAGGATCGCTTGCAAGAAAAGACCAGTAACGTAAGTTTGCACACGATTCATTTATTAATTTATTTTTGCTAACAAAAAATATAACTTCTCTTTTTTCGAGAGGCGGGAGGATGTTCCGTCGCGGAACAATTTTCAAAAATCAAAATTAAAACACTAACTACTCACTCACTTACGATGATTCCAATAATTCCCGCGATCCCACGAAGTGACCAGCAGAAGCTAAAAAGAAAACCAAATACGAGCATTTATAAAAATCAACAAATGGTAAAATCTCAGATCATTTAAAAATTTAAACAATCTGAGATTTTACCAAAAGACAATACTTACACATCAAATATATCCAAATCCCGCGCCACAGTCATTTCGCCAACACCTAAAATTAAAGAAAAAACAAATCACTAACAAAATTAAAAACAAATCAAAAATCAAAATAAACACTTACCAGTCTCCATCAGCTGCCACGAACAATTTGACATAATCAAAATTATGATGACGCCATTTTTGGGCCAAGATGGATAATTCTTGGACCAAATGCATGAAAATTCACACGATGACGCCATTTGGGGACCAAATACGTAAAAATTCACGCAAAGACTCGGGCGTCATTGGCAACGCCACCGGCAGACACAATTTCTATTGTGTTTCTGCCTATAAATAGCGAGCGATTGGAAATATAAAATCACTTGCGATTTGACCAAGCGACAAGACAGATCGGTGGCTCTGAAACCAAAATTATGTCTTGATTAACAAAACCAAGGGAAGTATTTCTGACTCCCATTTATACTAATATTTTTATATAAACATTATAATATTTCAGAGCCATATTCTGGGAGTTTTCTGAATCCAGCTACAATTAGTCTGAGCAGTTCATTGACGCTCATTGTACCAACCAAACCTCGGTTATTCAAAAATTAATAATTATTTCTTTTTATTACAGATTAAGAAATAATAACCAGTGGAGGTTTACAAATACGTCACACAATTGGATTTCTTAAACACTTCGAATTAGTACGTTTTAGCCAATTTTTTTGTTATCTAATATTAAAAAACAAGTGAATTAATTGAATTGAATTTTCTAGGTTAAGGTTTTGTGATAAAATAAATAGTGAATTTTTGTCATTTGAAAAAAAACATCCTGTCTTATCATTTCGAAACCGGCACCTGCCCCCTTTTTTATGCTAAGCCCACATTGGGACTTAACAGGAGTGGTTAATCGGGAAAACATCCATGATTGCGACATATGTACCAATGGATTCTTCCTTGCCTTGAGTGCGCTTCTTGATTTGGTAGGTACTCTTTTCTCAATTCTTATACTAGTTCAGACCAACTATTAACCTTATTTTTCACTGCCCTATACCACGGCCTTCAAAAAGATCGAGAGCACTCTTAAAAAGTTGTGACTTCGATACGCCTCTTACTTCACTTAATTCGGTTACTCTTTCGAGGAAACAGTTCAAAGATTGACTTTCACCTGAAAAGTGAATACCCCATTTATATATTGGAACTCTGGGCTTCGTGCCGGCTATAAAACTCGGGGTTAAATTCGGGTCCTCATCTTCAGAAAATTCAGTATTTTCTGTTCCCCCCTCAGCTTTATTTTGCAAAATCCCCAACGCAAGAATGAGTTCGCTTCTCAATTTACTTTTTTCCTTGACATGTTCCTGTTTTGTGTTCTTAGATCTTTCGAGTCTTTTCAGGGACCAGTTTATCTTAGTAATCAACTTTTCGTAGTCGCTTGAATCTGAGTCACCCTCAAAAGATTCGATCGGCCTGTCAATTTTAATAATTTTTGTCGAACTGGCATCCTTATCTTCTTCGAACGTAAATGGGTAAGGATCGACTAGTGCTGATTTGTCTACTTTTAATGCTGCTCTTACGAGCTTTCGTATATCATCGACTGTACCTGTCGCAAGGCCTCTTATATGGCATTCATATTGCAGCTCGTCTTGCCTGAGCCTGTTTATTTCCATTTTATTTCTCTATTAATTAATAAGCTTTAATTTGCTGACTTTTATTATAGTAGAAATGTAATGAGAACCAGATAGGAATGAGAAATAAACTGCTTGTTTTAGAATGAAATGGAAATAAATTGGAAAGTATGCCGTATTTTGGTTTTTTTTTTTTGGGATAATAGATGCGATAAAACGAATCTTGTGCCAAGAATACTATAGAGCGGCTAGAGCGAAAGCGATTTAATATCGATTAAAAAAAGGCACTAGTTCAGTTCCGATGTCTTGAGGATATCCGAGTTTAATTTCCTAGAAGATTTGCCTTCAGCAGTTATATAAATAAATTAAATTGAAGTATTGCGGTGGTATTGGATTCATTAATCCCCGACCGTAAGTCATTAAATGTAATAGACAAATCGAGGTGATGTCATTCTTTTTGTTATTCAGTTAAACCAAGATGATCCACCGAACAAATCTTAAGGCCGTAGAACCTCCTATTCCAGGAGCTAGAATCCCAGAAACAAAAAAAAATCAAAACAAAAAGACAAAAAACAAAAGTCAACTCAAATTAGAAATAGCAATAGTTGGTAATTAACTTTTGTTGCTCAAAATATATCTGCGTATATTTTAACAGCATGAAAATATATGTTTTAGTAAAATGTTAAACTACGATCAGTGAAATCGAAAACGCTATTAAAAGATAATACTTATGTTAATCTTATAAGATTGCTTAATTTTAATAATTCAAAAAAAAAAAAGCAACAAAACACTTCAGATCTTGTATTTCCTATTCAATTACCTAACGGAGGGCTTGTATTGAGTTATTTTAACTATACCCACATAACTGCATACATCGTACAATTCGAGAGAAAAAGAATATTCCGAACCACGAGAAAAAAAACATCTGCTTTTTGTACAGAGCAATTCAAATTAAGATACAAAACAATCCAATAATATACTCTGAAAGTTTATTCCTGGATATGCTTTAACTAGTGACAAACTGTGAAGCTCATAAATATATATTGCGAGCAGTAATTAATAAAAATCACATTTTACCTGTAATGAAAATGAAAATCCGTATTTTGGTATCTTTGAAGTCGGAACAATATCGACAAAAACTTAAGGAAAGAACTGCACTTAGAGAGCTTATTTAATAATTTCTATCAAATTAAATTAAATTTCAACTATTAAGTTATTTCCCTTTAGTTAATTACACACACAATTACGCTGATGTTCAATAATGCACATTTCCTTTGTAATTGCTCATAAATGTAAAAACCACACACAATACTCTCTGTAATTCTCAAATTTCATGTGAGGCTAACTAACACGGACCCTTAAGATTTTATGCTGATATATATATAATGATTGTGCTGCACTTGATTGATATTAACGCAATTATTATTTTAAACTTCACACTGAACTTAATTCCGACGTTTGCGACAACTGACTTTTCGTGACTAAGTATAAGCTATTCCGAAATTTTTGATTTTGTTTTGCAGAATAATACTGCCACTGGTTTTATGAGATGTGATCAACGGTACGATATCAACTGTCCGCTTATGACTAGATTTTTTTTTGTGTACAGATCATCATTTGTGATAAGCAAGGAAACAAAATTTTCTGGCTATTCTGTAGCCAAACGACCATTACAGAACAAAACAAATTGTGCGTTTGTGTGACTTCGATGAGTAAAAGAATGCAATGATAAAAAATTTCAGACAACAATTACGACGGCACAAGCTCAAATTTTCATGCTATTGTTATAAATGAAAACTATATTATATATATATAGTAATTCTTGAAAATGATTTAAGTAAATTGATTTTTAAACAATTAAAAATTTGTTTATTTAAAAATATTTTTCCCTTTTATATGTAAATAGTTGTAATGGGGTTATAATTTATTGAAAGGAAAAAAATAATCCATGAGTTCGTGGGATTTTTTTTAATGCACGTTGGGCGCCAATTCTTCCAAATTTCACCGTTTAGGCAAGTGCTTGTTACGCACCCCTTGTCGCGCAACCTTGGTAGCTCAGTGGAGAAGGGTCTTGGGTCCCAACAAACTCGTGGATTCAATGGGCTCCACGTGGTTTTTCAAAACAAAAGATACCACGAAACTTACAAAATTATCCCGTCATACAGTATGAAGAAGGGCACAATAGGTTGAAATGAAAGAGGATTATGTATGTACGTAATCACGTTATAATCTAATAAGAAGTGTAAGCTACTTACATCTATATATATATATATTTTCCCAAACTCTTAAAATCAAGTAACAAGACAAAAAATTTATGTTCAAAGAAATTAATTATTCGAAATAATAAATAATAATAAAAGACAAGGTACTTAACTTGGAGAGGTTTCCTCGAAAGCATGTGGCCGGCCCCAAAAATGTATCCATAAAATCACTCAAATTAAAAAAAAAACTTCAACACCGCCAACCCTGAGGCTCTTTCTCACCGCTTTTAACTCACAACTCTTTTATTTTTATTTTTTTCTTTTTAAGTTAACTCACTTCTTCTTTTCTTTATAATTATTCTTTTGTTTTTCTTTTACATCTTTCTACTCGTAGTCCCCTACTCTAGGTGTTTCCCGCAAAAAGTGCTCGCTTCACCTACCGGACGAGAGGACATAGCCATCATTTTCGAAATCGATCGTCGAAACTTGACGAAACTTGAACTTGTCAGCGATCGTTGTCGACATTACAGCCGGGGCATTTAAAATTTGAGTATTGATTTTCTGAATTGATTTAATTTGTTATAATTATCGTATGTTTAAAAATATTACAATTCGGTTACTCATTCTTTGAATTGATTTGGTTCAGTTTATTTATCGCATGTTTAAAAATATCAACTCTGTTCGTAGGTCGGCTATTCTTCGTCCAGGCTGCTAACACTTTAAATTGCTTGTATCCTGAAATCTATCACGAGTTTATTTAAGATGAGAATGAATCGACTATGATCCCGCCTCCATGCTTTCAATAGACCCATCCGCATTTAAACAAAAGAGAAAGGAATTTACAAATATAGCTCACAGAAAATAGTTATGAAATATAGGAAAAGGGAAAACCTATATATGTGTAGCATTGCTCATAAAATAACACTAGTTACTATAGGAAATTAACTAATAGTGCAACCAGTGATCCCTACATTAATTCTGCAGTTTAGTGTTCATGGTTTCTAAGAATGTGTGTAAATGTTGCCGTGTATTGTGAATAGGTGACCCTGTAGATCAGCGTGACGTGTTTGCGTACTGAGTGCATAATTGTCTGTCCTTTCGATGTGTGTTATTTGACTGCGGAATATTTTCTAAGGTATGACTTGTAGTGCGAGTGGCTGTGTATGTGTTGAGGATGATGTTGAGTTGCGGTTAAATCGCTCGCTAACTTGGGAATAGTTTGCCGGCCGTTCTTTCGCCCCCTGAAATGGACAAGGATCATAAAGTCAACAGTTCATCGATTTCGTTATTTATATTGAAACCATAACCCATGGTTAACTCATACGACAGACACACTAACAAAGGAAAAAAATTAGCCCGTAACAAAAGTGAAGTCTTTTTCTGAAATAGCTACAACTAAGTTCAGTAATTTAATAAAACAGCAAGTGTATTCGAAAAAAAATCAAATCAATCCCAGTTTTTGGACTAATTGCAAGTAATATACAGGATTGTTTTTACGGGCACATGCATTACCTGGAAATACTGCGGTTTGAATATTTACATTTTCATACCATCGTTTTTATACTTACCCATTTTGGTATTTTTTTTTTTATCCAAAAATTCCTCTATGGCTTGTGTTCAGAAATACCACTCACTGATAACATTTCGATGCAGGGGTGTGAATAATAAAGAGTCGATTAGGGTATAAAATGCAGTTTTACTAAACAAATTTTAAAACAAATTGCCCGGGGAGATTTATTGAACGTTATGCGCCCATATTTTGGCTGCCAAGATCGCCGGATTGGACACCTTTGAATTTTTATCTCTGGGATATATGATATAGCTGGTATATTCAGTGGAAATATTAACTGAAGGTCAGTTAAAAAGGAGAATCGGAGATGCTGCCCATAGGGAGGAAGGAAAGACGACAGAGCTTAGAAGATCTGTCAAACGTAGATGTTTGCTATGTATTCAAAATAATGGCGGACATTTCGAAAATATTTTGAATAGTTAGCGTCAGTTGGTTGTTTCTATGTTTTTGTAAGTATTAATAGTTTAATCTGCATTATTATGTAATAATAATAACAGTAAATAAGTAAATGTGTCTTTACTTTTTCCTTATTTTTTGTATAAAAATGTATACCGTCTACTTATATCTCGCTTTTTGGTTGTCATTTAAATTCCTTGGTTAGTTTTTCGACTACTAAACATTACTGTAGTTATTTCATAATAGAATTACACTTTTTTATAGTTTGTTGTGGTGAATGCCTTGAATTTATAAAATGGGATTCAGGTAAGGTCTGTATATTTTACGACATGATTTGAGAACGGTCAAATATTTATAAGTGTTGTGGAAACTGACGATTGGGCTTTTGAGCTAAATAAAATAAAAAAAAATAGAGTAAAATGTTGAGATAATTGGGTTCGAATTCAGGAAAATTAATCTTTTGATTCAGAAATTGACTAGAAAAACATTCATTCCGATATATTAAAAAACCTAGGAGATATTGTGAAATATGTTGAAGCACTTAATCAACACAAGAAAAAAACTTTAAACGCCTGTAGCTCCTGGGAGTGAAGATAGACCACTTCACATACAGTTGCTTTTCGTTTGTTACCGAGATCTATCACCTCCTTTAATGTTCACATCCTAATACGGGACACCCTGTTATACAGGAAGTATAGACAGAACGAAGGCTATATGTATTTATCACATCAATAATGCAGCAAACAATCCCTTGAAGTTAGATTTATACAACTTTAGCATGAGAAGTTCCCAAAATTGTCTTATTTTGTAAAACTCTTCAAAATCGAAACAACACCTTAAGATATCGCAGCTAAATTGACGACAAGAAATAATTTCCTCTGAAGACACTTTCCCCAAAGTTCTGATATCCTTGGTCTATTCTGAACAAGTTAAAGAGACACGCAGTTTAATACCACCAAATTCTTCTACTCGTCATGAGCAATATCATCATACCTGAACAGGTATGCAAATGGTGATGTTAGTATGAAGTATATGTAAGTGAAGCTCTGAGTAGAATTCACACCGAACACCTAAACCCATCCGATCAATCCAGTTGCAAGTCTCAACCTACTTAGAAATTGGTGGAGCAATCTGACATTACAGACGTTATCTGAGCTCGCTGTCCAATCCTTTCCCTACCATTAATTTCCTGAGATTGCGGCGACGCCCACCAAACTACATACAATATACCTACTTAGTAGCAGATTATATTCCCCTTTTCTTAGAGGCAATTTAGCTTAATTTAACGCCCGAAGCAATACCTTGGATGAGGAATATGAATTTTCCTACTAGTAGTAATATCATGTTACTATACCACACTTTCTCTGCTGTTCACAGGCGATAATATCAACAACTTACCACAAACTAGACTGGTCTGGGACGAATTTCTAATAATCGCACCATCACCCTCCCATTCATCGGTCCTGCTTAATTCTCTTCAATCTCCACAACTCAACACTTAGCTCTCACTTAAAGTTTAAGAAATTGTTGTTTTTTTTCGTTACACTTTTACTCAGAGTACAATGCCAGCGTCACTGCCAAACTCAACTAAGCAAAATTTGTGTCACGTACCGCCTCAATATTCTTTTCTCTTTCAACACCCCAGTTTCAAAAATTATCCTTAATAAGAGCATATATAGCGCTAATATAGATGAATGAAGCGATTAGGCTACGTCACAATATGGTAGTAGAAGTAAGAGATATTTTCGTCCGATGCGCTCCCATTCGTCCCTTCGACCAAATTATTCCAAGAATTGCTTATATTCCGAAACCTTAAACCCAATGAAGCGGTTTTGTATTCATGTGATGTACCCCAGGATAATTGAAGTTAAAAAACTTTTGTTTAAACACAAAAGTCATTTAATGTTCATAGCACGGCACTCCTGTAGGATGGGCTGTTATCGTTTTGTTTCTTATATCAACTATAGGCCGGGAGATCCGACCGTAAAGTGCTAACTTCTCGGCGTTTGTCGATTATTGAGATTTTATTCTTAGAGATCATGGAAAGGGTCACCTAACTTGACTTGACAATGCTCTCGTCTACCAGAGCAGCTCAAGTTTAAGACATCTCCCTAATTTGTGTGTTCGTTGCTTGTTGGCTTGCAAAAGGAAGTTATTTTTCAATACTTTTGAAAAACCTTTTAAGAATGGGTTTGATGAGCAAAAACCTCGTTCTACATAAGTACTTTCGAGAAGGAATGTTTCCAAACCAATTTCAATAGAAGGCCTTGACTTGAATGGCTCACTGATGATGAAGGGGACAGTATAGAAAGTCTTTAAGAAATTGTAACTAAGGGCCGTAAGGTCTTGTAAACTTTTTAAGAAATTCAGAATTATTAAAATGGAAAAAAACCCTCAATTTCTTAAGCCAAAACAAAATTTATTAACGCTCCATTTTTTCTCATTGAAACCTCATCTGAAGGCGTTTTACCTTGTCAGCTCACCTCTCACACGAACGTTAGAGGGTGAAATATTTCCACAGCATGTATACGCCCGCCCAGGTAACTAATGTAATAAAAACAATGTAGTAAAAACATCATGTACGAAATTTCAGCTATCTATGTCGACGCGTTCTCAGGCAGTGTTAAAATATATAGCGGAAAACGAAATTTTTATATGGCAACCCCACGAAGGAGTTACCAGATTTGTGTCATTTTCGAACTTAATTTTACTTTTTTTTTAAGTCCGTGTACAAAATGTCAGCTCTCTAAGTATACGCGTTCTCGAGTTATCGTGCGCACAGACGGACGGACGGACGGTAGAAAAAATAAACATTTAATATTAACCTACCCAGATGTGTACACTTTAAAGCAATTAAAAGTTGATAATTGACTTAAATGGAGACAAACAAGGAGAAACGTTTCTTCCCCGAGAGCCATTAGGCTCAGGACCAGGGTACCAATAGCACTGGTGGGCTATTCAAGAAAAATACATCACTAGTGAAGGAAAAAGTAAATACTTCGACATACTCTGCAATTATTTTAGCTGTTTTATGTTGGGGCTATTGACTCAAGATTTGACTCTTTTTCTTTTCCTTCCTCTTCTTCTTCTTCATACTCTTCTTCAACTTCCTCCTAGTCCTCTTTTTGATACCATCGGGTAGACTGATAAAAATTGGGCAAGCTTTACGGTATACGGTTTTATCCACACAGTTTCCATCACAAAAATGACTCCTTACCTCGCCTCAGTGGGAAAATATCTGGTTACGCGAAGAAAATTACAACGCATAGGAAAGAAGAGAGAGAGAGAAGTAGGGAAAGAATGAGGTCAAATTTTCTGACGAATCCTTTCCAATTGTAATCCTTGTAGGTATCAAGTACACTTTTGACAGAACGAAATGGAGAGGATACCTGGAAAAGCAACAACAGCAATATACTAAAGCAATTAAAGCT